>CM069135.1:56845822-57445822 GCA_035221665.1 Okamejei kenojei | reverse complement strand
CCCCGGCCTTCCATGGTGCGTGGCCTCCGGGAATTTGTGGGTATGGTGACTTTTTATCATCGGTTCGTGCCTGCGGCTGCTCGGATCATTGATCTTCTTATTTCGTGTGGCGTGCACAGCCTAAAGTTGTAGGACAACTTGTTCGATTTGATCTTCCGTTTGTGCTCATCAAGTTGATTGCATTAGTCGAAACAGGGCGGACCACGTGAAGGTTGCAATCTTCCACCCCGGGTCATTGACGCGGCCGTTGTTTAATTTCCTGGCCAGCAAGTAGCGGGACATTGAGTGGGATGGTGAGGCCACGGCCGTGATCGATGGTGCCAAAGGTGCGCTGGCACGGGCGACGATGCTGGTCCACCCACAGTCTGATGTTCCGACCGCCCTGACGGTTGACGCTTCCGACTCTGCTGTCGGTGGCGTGCGAGAACAGTTGATTGATGGGCGCTGGAAACCCCTTGCCTTTTTCAGTCGTCATCTGTGATCTCCTGAGCGGAAGGACAGCGCGTTCGATCGTGAGCTCCGGACGCTTTACCTGGCGTTCGGCATTTTCGGCATTTCCTTGAGGGCAGGGAATTTACAGCCTTTGCGGATCATAAGCCCCTCACGTTTGCCTTTGCGAAGGTCCTCGCGGCAGCCGCACCACTCGGCTTACGTTTCAGAGTACAATACCTGCATTCGACATGTTGTGGGTAAGAGTAACAGGGTTGCTGATGCATTGTCCCACTCCGCCATCAATGCCGTTCACGATGTGACCTTGGGAATTGACGATGGGGCCCTGGCGGCTGTACAGCAGGAGGATGAGGAACTGCTCGCCTACTGCACCACGATTTCCGGCCTGATATTGGAGGATGTGCCTTTTGGTTCTGCGGACAGCACGGTCCTGTGTGATGTGTTTACTGGTCAGTCGAGACCCATCGTTCCCGCAGCTTGGCGCTGACAGGCGTTCGATGTGATTCATGGTTTGGCTCACTCTTCCATCCGGGCGACGATGGCGTTGGTGACGGCCGGTTTATGTGGTATGGCCTATGTAAGCAGGTCGGCACCTGGGTCGGGGTGGAAGATTGCAACCTTCACGTGGTCCGCCCTGTTTCGACTAATACAATCAACTCGACGTGCACAAACGGAAGATCAAATAGAACAAGTTGTCCAACAACTTTAGGCTGTGCACGCCACACGAATGAAGAAGAAGGCACCTGGGTCAGAACATGTATTTCTTGTCAGACATCCAAAGTCCAGCATCATGTCAGGGCATCTTTGCAGGATTTTTCTTTACCTCGCCGGCGGTTCGATCATATTCATGTTGACAATGTGGGTTCGCTTCCCACCGTCCAGGGGTGTCACTCATCTGCTCACCATGGTGGATCAGTTCACTCGGTGGCCGGAGGCTGTCCCACTTGCTGATACCTCTGCCGCAACATATGCTCGTGCCCTCGCTGTCCACTGGATCAGGCCGGTGTGCCGGTGGACATCTCGTCTGACAGGGGTGCGCAGTTCACCTCTGAGTTGTGGTCTGCCATGGACCGGCTGTTGGGAGCTCACCTACATTGCACCACAGCCTACTACCCGCAATCTAACGGTTTGGTTGTGTGGGTTCACCGTCATCTTAAAGCCTCCTTGAGGGCGTGGCTCACGGGTCCGGATTGGATGGACGAGTTGCCGTGGGTTTTGTTGGGTATTTGCACTGCCCTGAAGCAGGATCTGGCTACTTCATCTGCCGAATTGTTGTATGGTGCCCCGCTTGCGGTCCCGGGGGATTCGCTTCTGGCGGCATGTGGCCAGCAGGAGCCGCCCTCGTCCCAGATGGTGCGGTTACGGGAGAAGGTGGGCACGCTCTCTCCTGTTCCCACATCTCTTCATGGGATGGTTCCTTCACACGTCCCGTCTGATCTCAAGGACTGTCAGTATGTGTTCCTGCGTTGGGATGCTCACCGGACGTAGCTGCAATGACCGTAAAAGGGTCCTTTTCGGGTGCTGCAGCGTGGTGTTTCGACTTTTGTTCTGGACTTGGGGGGTCGGCGAGAGACTGTGTCTGTGGCTTGCCTTAAGCTGGCCCATTTGAACATTGCTCAGCCTGTACAGGTGGCCCTGCCTCGTCAGCGGGGGGATCCGCCATCCTGGCCGCTCCTGCCTTTGACGGTTGTGTCTCCACCCTCGGGCGATGTGTGTATGAGGTCCGGCCGCCTTGTTCGTCTGCCTGTTCGTTTTTGTTACTCCGGTTCTGGGGGGGGGGGGGGTGGGGGGGGTCATGTGGCACCATCTGGTGGTTAGGCTAGTTATTGATCGAACCCTCGTTAGTAGAACTGGAACAGGCACGTGACTGCGTTTGGTGGGATGATGATATCATAAGTCAACGGTGTGCCCGGCTGCAACTGCAAGGACTCAGTTATTGCTCACTTTCAGCGCGCGAGTGTCTGATTCTGTATCTGCCAATAAAGATCACTTTATTCTGAACGTTTGTCTCGCCATACCATCTCCATTGGCACCTATAGTCTGGCCATCACGTGAAATGCTAGCTGTTACTATGGTAATAAGAAGTAATCAGAGGTCTCTAAGACAGTAATAACTAAGTAATAAATAGGCACAAAGAACTGTAAATGCTGGAATCTTGCACAGAACACACAGTGCTGGAGTAACTCAGACGATGGGTCTCTGGAAGACATGGATAGGCAATGTTTCGGGTCTGACACCTTCTACAGACTGGATCTGAACAAGCACAAACAAAACACAAACTTTAGTCTGAAGAAATATCCCACCCCTAGACGTCACCTATCCGTGTCCTCCGAGACGGTGTCTGATGCGCTGAGATACGCCAGCACTTTGTGTTCTGCCTAACCAAGTGATAAGATTGGGTCATGAGACCCATGTGGAGAGTGAGGCTTTTGTATGAACTAAAATGAGCAATAAGTGCTGGACTAACTCAGCAAGTCAGGCAGCATCTCTGGAGAGCATGGATAATCGACGTTTCGGGTCGGGACTCTTCTTCAGACTTTTGAATGTACTATCAGGAGGAATTGTTTCTATGTTTCTCTGCACCTGAGTGGCTCAATACTAATAGCTAGGATCCGACACTCTTGGTGAAGTGGAAAATGAAGGTGACACTAGCAACCTTTTGATCAGGGGTAACAGCACAAAGATGGATGAAATTGGTCACTCTTGCAGTGGACAAACAATGAAGTATCACTTCATTGGAGAAGGGCAGAAGGAAGGTGGTGCTGGCTCAAAGGGCAGAATGGCCTCCTCCTGCACCTATTTCCTATTTTCTATGGGTCCTGGAAGGAGCATTTAACTACCGACTGGGAGTTTAACTGGGAGCCAAAAGAGCCAATTGCACAAACACTTGACTCCGAGATTAAAGAGAAGCCACAAATCATATTAAGATTGATCGCCTTGTGTCTTATCAGACTGTGCAATTAAGAATTTGAAGGAAGCTAAGTATACCTTTTCCCAGTTATCAGGAGTTTGGATTTCTTTTAAGTGCCAATTTGGCAGGTCACATGGACATTTGAAGAGCCTTCAGTTATAAACATAAATCACATGAGTACAAGAAGCAAGTAGCCTTGTCATATATTATAGGAGCCAGGTACTGCAGCTCTCATACGGTAGGATTATTGAACAAAAATGCAAGTCCTTTAAGAAAGTGGCAGCCAAGTAAGATGGTAGTCTTCACACAGCTCAGATGCAAAGGGGCAGGTTTATTACACTGTCCCATGGGGTACCATGCAAATGCTAACTTGGACAATGTCAAGGTGGACATGGGAATGATTTACAGTATCTCTCTCCTGAGGAAAGTTTTAAGGATTGTGCATTTGAAGCCATCTTGTCAATTGAGGATCCAACCACAAACATGGTACTGTAGCAAATCAGTCTGGCGTAGGGTGGGATGCGATTCTGAAATATTGTCACTATTATTCATTGAATAATGGAATCATTCATTATTATTCATGGAACAAATGATTGATAAAAGTACAACAATGAGTCATAGAAGATCAGATATGAAAGAATTGCGAGATATAAAGAATTTTACAATGGGACACTGTCCCGGATTGGAGGAGCTATGTATCCCAAAATTTCATTTTGGGTAACCATTGTACATTTATCAAAATCATCTGAATTTAAATAATTTCAGTGAACATTCATTGACAATGGGAAACAGGACCTGGTCTCGACAGTTAGATGCTACCCACAGCTGCGAGGTCAGGTCTGGCACAGCTGACGAGGATTTATTAAAACGTTTATGTCCTGGGACAAGAGAGAAAAAAATCATTCTCTATAAGTTAATTGTATCTTTGTGGATTTTGTGAAATTGGGATGGGTGTTGAATTCTCATCGGTCACAATTCTGAGTATTGTCACCAGGACTATACCAACCGTTCATTATTGCTATGGCAACAATGGCAGGAAATGTGCTTGTGACATTTTCCGACCACAAATATGTCAGTGAATATAAATAGCTTTTTGGGGACATGGGCCACATCTGGAAGAAAAATGCTTCTGTTTTGGTGACTCGTAGGCTGGCAGCTCAGTCACTCAGGCCTAGTGGGCTGGCAGCTCAGTCACTCAGGCCTGGTAGGCTGGCAGCTGGCACTGCTGAACCCTTTCCTCTACTCCCTCTTCACCTACGGCTGCACACCTGTACATGGTACCAACACCATCATCAAGTATGCAGATGATACAACAGTGATTGGCCTCATCCGTGACAACGATGAGTCGGCCTATAGGGAGGAGGTCCAGCTCCTAGCAACATGGTGCGCTGACAACAACCTGGCCCTTAACACCAAGAAGAACAAGGAGCTAATTGTGGACTACAGAATGTCTAGGGGTGGCACGCACACCCCCATTCATATTAACGGGACGTAGGTGGAGCGAGTTTCCAGCTTCAGGTTTCTGGGGGTCAACATCTGTGATGGAATAGCTTCTTCCCTGCGGCTGTTACCCTACTTAACTCTGCACCTTGGTGATTGCCAGTCAACACCCCCCCCCCCCCCCCCGGACACTCCTTCCCCCAGTGACTGATCTGGTGGGCGGCGCGACCGACGTCGCAGCGGCCTCTGCTGTCCGTCTGTCTTTTTTTTTTGTCCCATCGAGGGTATAGTTTGTAGTGGGTTTTTAACTGTGTATGGGTGGGGGGCGGGAGGGGGGGGGGTGGGTGGGGGAAACTTTTAAATCTCTTCCCTGTACGGGGACCCGACCATTTCCCTGTCGGGTCTCTGTTGTCATTGGGGCCTAGTACTCTGGAGCGGCCTCCCACCGGAATGACCTGGGGGCTCCAGTCGCGGAGCTGGCTGGATACGGAGCTGGCCCGGTGTTCGTACTCCGGCTGTGGTGTTCGCACTTCTGGGTGAGCTGTGGTGGCGCGCATTGTGACATCAGCACTGGAAGCTGCTGGAAAAAGGCTCTCTGTGAGAAGCGGTTTTTGGCTTTTTTAATCATGAATAATTTGTGAAATCTTAAGTGAACTTGAGTACGGCGTGGACGGTAAGATGTGAGTTAGAATATGTAAAGATTTAAGCGCTAGCGAGTAGCATTTTGAGGAAGATACAAAACATACATAAATAGATACATGCAGACATACAAGATCAGATTTTATAGGTAAAAACTAGACCAAATGGGACTCCTTGGGTCCCTGTCACATGGGAGGCCTGGTCCCCCAACGGAACCCATTCCCCAATGCAATTCTGCACCACTAACCCATAGCCCCCATAGGAGGCGTGGTCCACCAACTGAACCTGTTACCGAACGTAGGATTCTAGAAGTGCCTCCTTCAGCAGTGGACTTAAAAAAAAATTCCAATTGCACTTCCCCTGCCTGCTGCAGCAGTTACAATTGCATTCCCAATTCGCCCTCCCCTCCTGTTGAAGCACTTGCTGTGATATCCCATTGAGGTGAAAAGTTCAGATTGTTTCTGTATTGCAACTTTGTATCGAAGTGTGTTGGAAGCTGACAGGAAGGATTTTAACAGTAAAAATCTTGTTAAAGTTGGCATTTTTAAAGCTTTAATCATCAACAACGCAAAATATAGCATCATCACTGGAAGCTCCTGAAAAAAAGGCTCTCTGTGAGAAGCTGCAATTACCGTTGGCAACGTCGCATTGTGATGTCATTGTGGCACTCGGCAGCATGAGAGCCCATTGTGATTGGGGCACAGTGAGTGGCATTGTGACATCTTAAAGATAGCGGAGTCAGGAGATATGGGGAGAAGGCAGGAATGGGGGTACTGATTGGGGATGATCAGCCATGATCACATTGAATGGCAATGCTGGCTCGAAGGGCCAAATGGCCTACTCCTGCACCTATTGTCTATTGTCTGTTGTCTATCATCACTGGAAGCTGCTGGAAAAAGGCTCTCTGTGAGAAACTGTGGTTACCGTTGGCATTGTGATGTCATTTTTAAATTAGATCCATTGTGATTGGACGTCTGTGAGATGGCATTGTGACAACATCACTGGAAGCTGCTGGTAAAAGGCTCTCTGTGAGAAGCGGTTTTTGGCTTTTTTTAAAACTTTATTCATGAATAACGTGAAATATAGGATGAAATCCTAAGAGAACCTGAGTACGGCGTGGAGGGGGGAAATGTGAGTTAGAATATATAAACATTTAAGCGCTAGCGCGTAGCGTTTTGAGGAAGATACAAACCATACACACACATATACACACACAGACACACACAAGATGAAACTTTTAGTAGATAGATAGATAGACAGACAGACAGACAGACAGACAGACAGACAGACAGACAGACAGACAGACAGACAGATAGATAGATAGATAGATAGATAGACAGATAGATAGACAGACAGATACACATACACACATACTCAAAAAACAAACACACAATAATAGTGCAATAATAATGATAGTCTATTGTAGTTCAGAGCTTATATGAGGTTGTAGTGTTTAGTAGACTGATGGCTGTAGGGAAGAAGCTGTTTCTGAACCTGGACATTATAGTTTTCAGGCTCCTGTATCTTGCTCCCGATGGCAATGGTGAGATGAGTGTCTGGCCAGGATGGTGTGGCTCTCTGATGATGTTGGCTACCTTTTTGAGGCAGCGACTCCGATAAATCCCTTTGATGGTGTGGAGGTCAGAGCCGGTGATGGACTGGGCAGTGTTCACAACTTTTTGCAGTGGTTTAGAGTGAGGACAAAGAGGTTTTGGTGAGCCCTGAGGGAGAACCTTTTCACTTGGAGTGGGACTGAAGTCAGGAAGGTGCTGCCTGAGAAGTGGTGGAGGCAGGTACTTGCACAAATCCAGGCGTTGAGAGTAGTCGTTCATGCCCTGACTAGTAAATGGTGGAAAAGCTTGATAATGAGGTGAGTTATTTATCGCAGGCACCCAGCCTCAGCATTGCTCTTACAGCAGCAGTGTAATTTATGAGCACCTGGATGCACTTGGAGGAATACTTGGCAATCGTAGTGTCATTAATGGAAAGAGTGGCTGGTCAGATTACCCGATTGCAAATGGACATTGTCTGGCACTTTTGTAACATGAATGTTAATTGCTACTTCTCAGTCCACCGATTTTCTTGGTGTTATTACATGGAGCTTCCTTGTTGAGGTGTGTTGAGCCTTGCATGATCCTCAGTGAATATCTCCACCTGAACCTTATGGAAAAAGCCATTGATGAAGCAACTGAAGATGTTTGGCCCTCAGGCACTGTTGTGATCTGCAGTCATGATCTGGAGCTGGGGTATCTGGAGCAACAACCATCACCGTCTTCCTCTGTGTGAGATCCATCTCTAACCATTGAGCCATTTTTCCCTCAAATGTAGAAGATATTTGAAAGTATGTTAGCATGATTTTAAGGCATTTGACCTGATTTTCTGATTGCTAGCCTGCTCTGTTGCATCTAGCTCATGGGTGTAGAAGGTACAGCCATTTATTCCAGATCAAAGTTTGAAGGAAATTATATCAGTTTAAGTGTCGATTGGGACTTATGTGGCATCACTTCTAAAAATTAAAACTTCCTCACAATAATATCAAGGCGTCGTTTATACAAACTGATTTAAAAAAAACCTGCAATTGCTTTTACCAGCCTCTAGATGAATCAATATACTTTAAGTAGCCAGCCATTTTCTGCAGTATTGAATTCGGAGGCATCGCAGATAATTATAGATAATTTCTTGTGATTGAAACTTAGTCCAGTGTTCATCCTTCTATTATTAGACATAAAGGTCGAAAGGCTCTTTCAAGGTAAATTTTCTGCTATCAATCAATTGGTGATTAATTTGATTTATTAATTAAGCAAATTCCACAGTGTGCAATTCACCTATATGAACCCTGCCATGATGGATTGAGCAATACAGTCAACACAATTATAACATCAGTGTACACATCATCAATGAAGCCGACCTCCTACGCATGCTGTTTATATTGGAACGGGCATCCAAACATGTTTGTAAAGGTGCCATTTGAAATTGGAAATGTGATTTCATCCAAAAGAACCAATTAGAAAGAGAGGCAGATAAAATAATGCAAGTTGCATGTGGTCTCATGAGGGAATGATGGAACACATCATCCTGGGTGCAGATGCGGCGTCGACGTAGGAATTGGGAGTAGGGGATGGAGTCCTTACAGGAAGCAGGGTGGGAAGAAGTGTAGTCCAGATAGCCATGGGAGTCAGTGGGTTTATAGTGGATGTCAGTCACCTGCGATGGAGATAGGTCTAGAAATGGTACGGAAATGTCAGAAATGGACCAAATGGTATTTGAGTTCCGGATGGAAGTTAGTGGTGAAATGGATGAAGTCAGTGAGTTGTGTGTGGGTGCAGGAGGTAGCACCAATGCAGTCGTCGATGTAACGGAGTTAGAGTTCGGGGATAGGGCCCTGGTACGCCTCGAACAAAGATTGCTCGACGTATCCTACCGTAGAGCCCATAGCTACGCCTTGTATTTGGAGGAAATGGGAGGAGTCATCGAAAAGTTGTTAAGGGTAAAGGACCAGCTCCGCTAGGCGGAGGAGAGTATCAGTAGACGGGGATTGGTGGTTCTGTGGTTGAGGAAGAAACAGAGGGCTTTAAGACACTCCCAGTGGGGGATGGAGGTGTAGAGTGACTGGACATCCATGGTGAAGATGTGGGAATGGGGGCATTTATTGGTTGACTAATGCACACTAATGTCTATTTTTATACTTCATATATTTTTTAATATTCTAATTTCAAATGTTGAGTGAAATTGTCATTGCTTATTAAAATAAAACTGAGTAAGTATGCATATTTTTACAATTGCTTCCCAAATTAAAACGTTGCATTTTGCCATCTTCTCCTGTTCTCAGTAATACGTCCATGCTCATTAACAGTAAAATGTGTTAAGCAGCTGATTTTTTTTCCTTAAAAATAAAAATAGAAAACACATACTTCACAACAATCTCAACAAAAGATATATTTATCCTTTTCGGGATTTTCATCTTTGGCCTTTGTCCAACAATCTGCCTAGCAGAAAAAAAACCGTTGCATGTGTTCACCTATTACCTATTAGTGTGTTCAATCTAAAATCTTTGTTTCACAAGCCCCTCCACTTTCCAGCTTTCTTTCTCGCCCCCCTGCAGTCAGTCTCAAGAAGGGTCCCAAACGTCACCTATCCAGATTTTCCAGAGATGCTGCCTGACCCACTGAGTTATTCCAGCATTTTGTGTCTTTTAGTGAAAGTAATTATTAACTGATAACAATTGCTTTTAATATTAAGTTTGCAATCTTTATTGTAATTTTAGTTTTTGCTTTTACTTCACAATTTTCCACTTGGCTGGACATCCTGTGAGACCCATATTTCCATGGGATGGCGATGAAATTGGGGAGACAAAAACAAATTCAAGAAAATTAAATTTGAGGTGAATAAATTAATGTGGGTTCTTTCTGTTTAACACAATTTCTCTGTTACATTTCAGTGCAAAGTGGTTTATCTTTAAAATGAAGCAAACAAGTGTCTCATGACCATTACATTTATAAAGCATTTAAAGATTCATGAACCCATTATGTTTTGTGTGGTAAATACTCTTTTACTTGATTGCCTGATGAATAAAGCCTTTGGTTGTTGCAACTGACAATGTTGATCTTTCTTCATTCACACACTGACACATTCTTCTTCTTTACAAATGAAGCATGGGTTTACTTGGATTTCTAGTTCAATAAGCTGTATTCACAGCCTAAAAAGCTACAATGTGATCTCCTTTACTTAGTGATGATCAAACATTGATTGGATGATTCTTTACGGAACAGTACTATTCAACCTGCAAGGGATATTCTTAACTTCCAATTGCCTGTCTCTTTAATCCATCATCTCACTCACACTCAGCCCTCACAATGTTTGGCCTCCTTTATATATTGTTCCAAGCAAATCTCAACATACATTTGAGGAGCAGATTCTCAAAAGTCCATGGTTCAACATAGAATTCAACAGCTTCCAATAATTTCATTTGTTTGCGCTTTTGTTTCAGATTTTCAGCATTCATTTCACATTTGTTCAATAATTTAATATAGTTATTCTGGATATACGCTTGAAGACTACCTTCTTTTACTATCTTCATTTATCTTGGTTTATCATGGTTTTTGTCTTCCACCTTCACTCTGACTTTGTTTTCCTTCCCTCCTTACTTTCTATACATCGTAAAACTTATTTATCTCTCATTATTCTCATTTGTGTCTTTAGATGCAGCATGGTCTGTAGAGTATTTCCAGCATTTTGCTCCCCCCCCCCCAGTTTTTCAGCCTTGAAATATATTGCTTTTGTATCAATAATTTTATTTTTGCATTCTGTAAATCTTTGTTGCATTCCAAATTATATATTTGTGTACAAGTGATATTTTTGTGCATAAAATGCTTTTATTATAAGTTTATTTTAATACAATATAATATGGATGTTACTCATATTGCTTGAGTGAATTCTAGCATCGTCAATCTAAAGCAAACCCTTGACATTTCAAAACGCCACATTGTTGAAATGCCCTGATAATCCAATTGATGTATTTGGCCTACAAGAGTTTGCACCTACCAGAAAGACACTGCCCCTCCACAATCAGTTCATGAAGTATTAAAGATTGGACAGCTAACCTACTAATTCATTAGTGTTTGCACCAGATTCCTGGTCAGACTTAAATCCTCCTTTGCACTAAGAACCTATTTTACTTTGTGGTTTGCATCTCTGAGCTCTACAGTGGATAACGGCCATGAGCTTAGCCTCAGTTAATTTGATCATTTCCTTCCCATGCTATTGTCATATTTTCCTGCCAGCTTCTACACTATGTATCACTCACTAACTCTAAAGTTCCAAATGTTCAAAACTATTGACAATCTGATTTGCAGATTTAAGTTGACTAATATATTTTGTCTGGAATCTATTTAGGCTTTAAATATGATGCATGTTGCATGGAAAGAGACATGGAAGTGGATTGAGAGTAACAATGTAGCCTTAAATTGTAATTCAACCACAATCCATTTTCAGAAAAATTATATTAAGGAATGGAAATGTTGACCTTCATACCAAGAGGATTTCAGTATAGGAGTAAAGAGATTCTTCTGCAGTTGTATAGGGCTCTGGTAAGACCACATCTGGAGTATTCTGTACAGTTTTGATCTCCTAATTCGAGGAAGGACATCCTTGTGATTGAGGCAGTGCAACGTAGGTTCACGAGATTGATCCCTGGGATGGCGGGACTGTCATATGAGGAAAGATTGAAAAGACTAGGCTTGCATTCAGAAGAATGAGGGGTGATCTTATAGAAACATATAAAATTATAAAAGGACTGGACAAGATAGATGCAAGAAAAATGTTCCCAATGTTGGGCGAGTCCAGAACCAGGGGCCACTGCCTTAGACTAAAGGGGAGGCCATTTAAGACTGAGGTGAGAAAAAACTTTTTCACCCAGGGAGTTGTGAATTTGTGGAATTCCCTGCCACAGAGGGCAGTGGGATTTAAGAGAGAGTCAGATACAGCTCTAAGGGCTAGTGGAATCAAGGGATATGGGAAGAAGGCAGGCACGGGTTATTGATTGGGGACGATCAGCCATGATCACAATGAATGGCGGTGCTGGCTCGAAAGGCCGAATGGCCTCCTCCTGCACCTATTTTCTATGTTTCTATGAATGGATCTTTGGTTCTGCCTTTGTTCTGTTAAATGAGCCCCATGAATGAATTGGATGAAAGTCAGACCTTAAACATGACCTGGAATCATGTCTTTCTATTCCTCAGCTGCTTTCCTCCTCCATTTTCCTCAGTATATCTTGTATTGCTTCCCAAGAATTGTTCGAATGATATGTAAGCATCGTCAAGCTTCCAAAGGTAGATATGGGCGCAAGTATACAGATCATAACTTGCTGAAGATGGACAGTGTTGTCAGAGAAATGGATTTCGCAAAGGCACTCAGCATTGACCTACCTGTTAAATGGGTTTTCCTATGAGACAAACCTAATAAGGACATATAATATGTTCCACCAGTACAATCAAGAGCAGAATCATTTATATGTATTACATCTTAGTTCATGTTCAATTCAATAGAAGCCATTAGGATAATTCACAAAGTAAAGGTCTTTGATTGAATTGAAAGATACATCATGGAAACGTGCCCTTAGGCCCAATGAACCCTTGCCGACCATCATTAACCTGTTCACACTCGATCTACATGATCCCACTTTCTCATTCACTCCCTACACACTAGGGGTAATTTACAAGGCTAATTAACCGACAAGCTCACATGTCTCTGGGATGTGGGAGAAAACCAGAGCACCTGGAGGAAACCCACATGATCACGGGGAGAATGTGCGAACTTCACACAGACAACACCTGAGGCCAGAATCGAACCTGGGTCTTTGGCGCTGTGAAGCAGCAGCTCTACCAGCTGCACCACTCTGCTGACATCTGCACGTATTTCAGCCTTCTACCATGGTTATCAAGGTATGGGCATCCGTTTGCTGAGATGACAAAAAAAAAAATCTGTATCTTGTTACCCAGGTGGACCACATGACATGAGCAAAAGGATTCACATTTCTCCATTGCAACATCCCCAACAGCGCCGGTGGTGGCTCTTGGTTCTTTTACTGCAATGTGAAGCTTTCCTGTTTGCAGATGAGTACTTGAGCAGCAGCGTTTTCCTTGCTCAAAATTCACCCCTGGGTGCGTAACACGTGATTTTTCCTTTAATGATTGACTAAACAAAAACATGGGGGCATTTTTGATACCATTGTTCTCATTTGTTTGTTACTTTTACTTGCTTTATTTTTTAAAAGGATACATCTACAGCACCGGGCCGCTACTGATGGGGGTACAATGTAACGCTGGCAAGGAGCACATACACACAGGGCGACTTTGAACGAACTGATTGTAATAAACAGGCGCTTCCAACCTGCTGCAGTTTCATCAATCTCTGCAACTGATCCAACCGACAACTACACTTCCCGGTGTTCAACGGGGTCTCGGTGACGGCTGATTCGGGGCGGATCAGACATGATGTCATCCCGGTGAATTGGTGCTGGCTGGGTTGCAACCATCATCCCCAGCATTGGGCGTCCTCCTCTGGTCGACAGGCTCAGCATCTGCACAGTGAGCAGTGCACCCTGCCAGCTGTTTTGTGTGCAGCCCAATGGCTGCAATCACACGACTCCCATCATCTGAATGAAGGGGGGACAAAGGCGTTGTCAGCTGCAAATGGGTGAAAATTGCCACCGCGGAGCCTCTGATCCCCCGTTTCCATGCCCTGCAGACCATCACAGTGCAATGCACCGCTCGCTCGGCTCAGGTTTGTACGTTGCTGGCGCGGAGTGAATGCATTGCTTTGCTTGCTGCTCCGAGTAATGATGCGTAACGTGTGCATTGCTTTATTGCAGACACAATACATACAGCGAGCTGTTATGCCTGCATGCTTGATCTGTATTAAGACGCCTGCAATTTGAACAAACAAGGTCACCGACTGCAAAATATATATATCAACAAAAAAAAATGTCTAAAGCCAAGGCTTGCGAATCGGTGAAGGTGGTTGTCAGATGCCGCCCGATGAATGGGAAAGAAGAGGCGGCTGCTTGCGAGCAGATCGTGGTTATGGATGTGAAATTGGGACAGGTGTCTCTTCGCAACCCCAGAGCAACATCCAGCGAGATGCCCAAGATCTTCACGTTTGACGCCGTCTATGAGTGCAGCTCCAAGCAAGGCGACCTGTACGACGAAACAGTCCGCCCTTTGGTTGACTCGGTGTTGCAGGGCTTCAACGGGACAGTTTTCGCTTATGGACAGACAGGGACAGGGAAAACGTACACCATGCAGGGGATCTGGGCCGACCAAGAGAAACGAGGAATCATTCCCAACGCGTTCGAGCAAATCTTCACCCTTATATCGCGATCCCAGGACCAGCAATATCTAGTGAGGGCTTCCTATCTGGAAATCTACCAGGAGGAGATCCGAGACCTTCTGAGCAAGGACCAGAGCAAAAAACTGGAGTTGAAAGAAAAACCAGAAACCGGCGTTTACATCAAAGGTAAGCGAATTTATTTGTTTCTTCAAAGTTGCGCATAAAATAAGAATTCATTTTATTCATTTCAAAATTAACAAATAAAATGTGCACAATTGGGATTTGGTGGAACTTGCTTCTGGTGACGATGCGTTATGGAGACCAGCGATTCTGTTTGTTTTCTTCAGAGATAATAGAAACATAGAAAATAGGTGCAGAAGGAGGCCATTTGGCCCTTCGAGCTCGCACCGCCATTCATTGTGATCATGGCTCATCATCCACAATCAGTAACCCGTGTTTGTCTTCTCCTCATTTCCCTTGATTCCATTAGCCCCTAGAGCTCCATCTAACTCAATTTTAAATTCATCCAGTGAATTGGCCTCTACTGCCTTCTGAGGCAGAGAATTCCACAAATTCACAAGTCTCTGGGTGAAAAAGTTTTTTTCTCATCTCAGGTTTAAATGGCCTCCCCTTTATTCTTAGATTGTGCCCCCTGGTTCTGGACTGCATCTAGCTTGTCCAGTCCTTTTACAGTTTTATATGTTTCAAGAAGATCCCCTCTCATCCTTCTAAATTCCAGTGAATACAAGCCCAGTCTTTCCAATCTATGACAGTCCTTCCATCCCGGGGATTAACCTTGTGAACCGATGCAGTGCACTGCCTCATAGCAAGGATGTCCTTCCACAAATTAGGAGACCAAAACTGCACACAATACTCCATATATGGTCTCACCAGGGCCATGTACATCTGCAGAAGGACCTCTTAACTCCTATAATCAAATCCTCTCGTTATGAAGGCCAACATGCCAGCTTTCTGCACTGCCTGCTGTACCTGCATGTTTACTTTCAGTGACTGGTGTACAAGGACTCGTTGCACTTCCCTTTTTCCTAACCTGACACCATTGAGAAGATAATCTGCCTCCTTGTTCTTGCCGTCAAAGTGGATAACCTCACATTTATCTACACTATACTGCATCTGCCATGCATCTGCCCACTCACTCAACCTGTCCAAGTCACCCAGCAACCTCTTCGCAGTTCACACTGCCAGCCAGCTTTGTGTCATCTGCAAATTTGCTAGTGTTACTTTTAATTCCATCATATAAATCATTAATATATATTGTAAATAGTTGCGACCCCAGCAACGAGCCTTGCGGTACTCCACTCGCCACTGCCTGCCATTCTGATATGGAATCCGCTTATTCCTGCTCTTTGTTTCCTGTCTGCTAACCAATTCTCTATCCATGTCAATACCCTACCCCCAATACCATATGCTCTAATTTTGCCCACTAATCTCCTGAGTGGGACCTTACCAAAGGCTTTTTGAAAGTTCAGATACACTACATCCACTGGCTCTCCTTCATCCATTTTACTTGTCATGTCCTCAAAAAATTCCAGAAGATTAGTCATGCAGGATTTCCCCGTCACAAATCCATACAGACCAATCCTTTTACTGCTATCCAAATGCGCCGTTATTTCTTCTTTAATAATTGATTCCAGCATCTGTCAGGCTAACTGGTCTATAATTCCCCATTTTCTCTCTCACTCCTTTCTTGAAAAGTGGGATAACATTAGCTCCCCTCCAATCCACAGGAACTGATCCTGAATCTATAGAACATTGGAAAATGTTCACCAATGCATCCACGATTTCTAGAGCCACCTCCTTGAGTACCCTGGGATGCAGACCATCAGGCCCTGGGGATTTATCACCCTTCAATCTCATCAGTCTACCCAATACCATTTCTCACCTAATGCAAATTTCTTTAAGTTCCTCTGTCTTCCTTTGTGCGTTCCTTAATGGGAGGAGTCGGTGGAGAGGAGTTCCTTTTAATCAACAATTAACATTTTCTTTTCACATGAGAAATTAAAGAGCAAGACGATAATCCGGCTCTATTCCAGTGTGTACATTTCCAAAAAGGCGCAGGGTTTTGGGATAAATCTCAAACTCGCCACTCAACAAAATTGGACAAGGGCAGTATTCAGATGATAACCCACTCAAGATGTGAATCGAGCACAATAACGTGCATTTAGCTTTCAGTCTCTTTCAAGCCCTATAATTTTCACTTGGCCTTCTTCAGTCTGTGGGCATTGTTGTGGGTCATGGTCAAAAATTATTGGAGTAAGATGCAAGTCAATATTTTTTTTTTCTCACGTCATTTGCTATTTGATACACTCATTTAATAATGTCAGAAAAATATATAGTATTCACAATATATATAGTCAAATTTTCTACAAATAAACATTCCTGTAGTTGTAAGAATTCTCAATAACTGCCAAATTATCTTGGATTAGATTTTGGTTTTCTTTACCTTGGCAATGTATTCTCCCATTTATAATTTTATGTATACAAAAAAAAGTTCTATATTTTCTAGATCTCACCATCTCTATCGTAGAAACATACTACTGACCGACATCAACTACAAACCCACTGACTCCCATGGTTATCTTGACTACACTTCTTCCCACCCTGCTTCCTGTAGGAACTCTATCCCCTACTCCCAATTCCTCCGGCTACGCCGCATCTGCACCCAGGATGAGGTGTTCCATACGAGGACATCGGAGATGTCTTCATTCTTTAGGGGATGGGGGTTCCTCATCTATTAAAGATGAGGCTCTTACCAGGGTCTCCTCTATGTCCCGCAGCTCCGCTCTTACTCCCCATCCCCCCCACTCGCAACAAGGACAGAGTCCACCTGGTCCTCACCTTCCACCCTACCAGCCGTTGCATACAACATATTTTCCGACATTTTCGCCACCTCCAACGGGATCCAACCACTGGCCACATCTTCCCATCTCCTCCCCTTTCTGCTTTCCACAGAGACCGTTCCCTCTGTAACTTCCTGGTCAATTTGTCCCTTCCCACCCAAACCACCCCCTCCCCGGGTACTTTCCCTTGCAACCGCAGGAAATGCTACACTTGTCGCTTTACCTCCCCCCTCGACTCCATCCAAGGACCCAATCAGTCTTTCCAGGTGAGGCAGAGGTTCACCTGCACCTCCTCCAACCTCATCTACTGCATCCGCTGTTCCAGGTGTCAACTTCTGTACATCGGCGAGACCAAACACAGGCTCGGCGATCGCTTCGCACAACACCTCCGCTCAGTTCGTACTAACCAACCTGATGTCCCGGTTGCTCAGCACTTCAACCCCTCCCATTCCCAATCTGACCTCTCTGTCCTGGGGCTCCTCCATTGCCAGAGTGAGGCCCAGCGCAATTTGGAGGAACAGCACCACATATTTCGCTTAGATAGTTTGCACCCCAGCGGTATGAACATTGACTTCTCTAATTTTAGATAGCCCTTGCTTTCTCCCCCCTTTCCCTCCCCCTTCCCAGTTCTCCCACAAACCCTACTGTCTCCGCCTCTTCCTTTCTTTTTACTGCCCCCCCCAACATCAGTCTGAAGAAGGACCTTGACCCGAAACGTCGCCTATTCCTTCTCTCCATGGATGCTTCCTCACCCACTGAGTTACTCCAGTATTTTTTGTCTACCCAATCTTCACTGTAAATACTTTGAGTTCGGATAAGTTCTAAAATATTTCAGATTTTCAGCAATCTTTTTATGTAACTTGTATCCATTCTAAATGACAGAACCAGATGAGAAAAGTCATGTTCCTGTTTAATAAAGTTATGACTACCTTAAGTTTGAAAAGAGGCTGAACAAAAATGTATAACAACCTTGGATGTTCTTACATACTTGATAATACATTATTTGTAACTGTATTAGCTTTTTAAATGTGAACAGATTTTAGATGATGAAAAGTGGTTGTTTCTCAAACCTCCAAGTTCTGTAACTTCATTGATGATTAGCTCTAGGTACTGTGGTTATTTTTGCATATTCACTATTTATTTACATATTTTGTTGGAGTGCTGCTTCTGAAAGTACATTGTTCAACATCATCAGGCAGGACTCGGCATCCATACAAATATCAACACCACAAATTCATTGGGAAAATACGTCGATAGTTTGGGAAACTTTTTTTGTTCAGTCCCATGCATTTTTTGGATAATTTCATTTACGTATTATAGATTGGTTTGATTATATTGAGAAAGATGATTCTTCAGCAGGAGGAATCCTCATTACTGCTCCTTTATTCATTCAGTTGTAAAATCACACTTGGAAAAAAGTTATACTATTGTGACAGAGTTCAACAGTGTCAGGTACATGACCTTATCGTTTAGATTTACAGGGTTTTAGCAGAGGGTGGTGGCATTTAATATTTTTTTGTAAAAGACACAAAGTGCTGGAACAACTCAGTGGGACAGGCAGGAACCTTGGAGAACATGGAGAGGTGACATTTCGGGTTGGGACCCTTCTTCAGAAGTGAAGATGAGTCTGAAGAAGGGTCCTGACCTGAAGCGTCACCTATTCATGTTCTCCTGGGATGCTGCCTGATCTGCTGAGTTACTCTAGTACTTTGTGCCTTCTTGTTGGAAGCTGGCATGTGCAGTTCCTTGTTTCTACATTTAATATAATAAATGTGATGTTTTCATTCTTAACTGGCAGATCTGTCATCCTTCGTAACTAAGAATGTCAAGGAAATAGAACACGTAATGAATGTTGGAAACCAGTCCAGAGCAGTTGCAGCCACAAACATGAATGAGTACAGTTCAAGATCTCATGCCATTTTTGTTGTAACTATTGAATGCAGTGAGCTTGGCTTGGATGGTGAGAATCACATCAGAGTAGGCAAGTTGAACCTGGTTGATCTTGCTGGCAGTGAGCGTCAGAGCAAAACTGGAGTCCAAGGAGAGCGTCTGAAAGAGGCTGCTAAAATTAACCTTTCTCTTTCTGCTTTGGGTAATGTAATATCTGCTTTAGTAGATGGCAAGAGCACTCATATTCCCTACAGAGACTCAAAGCTGACCCGCCTGTTAGAAGACTCTTTGGGTGGTAATGCTAAGACAATTATGGTGGCCACTCTCGGCCCAGCGTCCAGCAATTATGAAGAGAGCTTAACAACCTTGAGGTATGCCAACAGGGCCAAGAATATTAAAAACAAGCCAAGGATTAATGAAGACCCCAAAGATGCATTGTTGAGAGAATTTCAAGAAGAAATTGCAAGATTGAAGGCACAATTGGAGAGAAAGGGGATGCTGGGTAAGAAAAGAAGAAAAAGCCAAAGGAAAATCATCCTGGAAGGGGTAGAATTCATAGATGAAGTTGAGGAGGCTGAAGACAACATAGAAAAGGACATGGCAAATTACCTAAAAGAACAAAAAGAGACATTGGAGAAGGAAAAATTAGCAATCCAAGATGATCACAATTTAGTGGCAGAAGAGAAGCAGAAATTATTAGAAGAGAAGGGAAAGATGATGGAAGATCTGCGGAAGGAGCAAGAAGTGACGGAGCATCTTGCAGCCAAGTTTAAGGTAGGAATTTTGGCGTTACAATTCTCAAAGTTATTGGGTCCATGAATGGGGATAAACTTTGTTAACATAGAATGTTATAGCAGTTCTGGTAAAATGCATGGATGACCCTATTGCTTGGAGTGCTTGCTTTTTGACTTGTTGTTCGTACAGTTACCTCTGGTGTCTAATGTAGGAACTATTTCCATTTAGTTGTGCATTGATTGGAAGTGAAATTAAACTAGTTCAATACAATGTGCAATACAGAAGATGCAAGGTATGTATATCAGCAGTGCAACATTGCTAATGATATTCCCATGATCCATTAGTGATACTATTCTGGGTGTAATCCTTCTGAGATGGAACAATAGATCGCCAGCAAATGCAAAAACTACAATGGCTGCACATTCACCCAGTCAATCTTTTGTTGAACTTGTTTTCCAGTGATCACAGTCACAGTCACAGCCACAGAGTTATTTCTCCACTGCAAAATTATTTTGGTAGACTGATGTATATTTTTAATTTAGATTTATGTGAGAGTGAGATGTTTATAGGATTGGTATGGACCAAATTGTATTTCATTACTTCCAGCAAGGTGTAATGTGATATACTGATTCTACATCACTTCTGGAACAATTTGAAGTGACACGTTGTTTGAAATCAACAAAGCTGTATCATGTCTTTCATAGCTTTACCTGTTAGTGTTAGCCTCTCTCACATTGGGAATGCAGTCTTAAGTATGGTCTCATATTTTAATAAGATACAGCAACCATGCATTTTGTACCAGTCTTAGGCATTATAATACAACTGTGCTTTTTAAGGTCGTACAATATTTTGACGAATAAACTGCTGGAACTTAATGGTTTACTTTTCATAAATGTTGGATCTTTAGTATCAAATCATGGTCACACCTTTACAGTTATTTCCTTCAAAAAATATCTCATTAAGTGTTCGGCCTCCAAATATTTCCTTCCAAAATTGTAGAAAAGCAAAAAAATGTAATATTCTTAACAACAGCATGCCAGATCTCTTCATGCCAGAGAATCTGCAAATTCTGAAGCAACTGTTTTGACTTGGATGGTAGCATGAACAGGAAGCTTCAGCTGGAAAACAGCTATCTCCCCAATGAATAGGTTTTGGTCCAGGCATGCCCTTACCCTCAAGCTTCTTAAATCTTTCAATTACTAATTTTGTACTGCAAAACTTAGAAAATGTTATTGCTCCAGTCAAAGCAAATAACTTATATACAAATAAAACTATTCTTGCTTTCTGCTTGCTCCATGACTTTTGTATTTTGATTTTTCAAGTTTTAAATTATGCATTTCACATAAATATTAGTTGGAGTGTACAGAATACTATGGAAAATGAAACTCATTATGTGTGAGTAGAGCATCTGCTTTATGCATAAATAAGAATGTTATGCAGCTAATACTACTGTAAAGCTAGATCCCAGTACCTCAACACTTTCCACTGATGTTTGGTATGCCATAAACCTGTGACAGCATACAAAAATACATTGCATTCATGGAAAGCAACTGATTATAATATAAGACAATCTGTTATAATGACTGTAGATTGGTCCTCCCCCTCCTCTCCTCCCCCTCCCTCTCCTCCCCCCTCCCTCTCCTCCTCCCCCCCTCCCCCCTCCCTCTCCCCCCTCCCTCTCTCCCCCCTCCCTCTCCCCCCTCCCTCCTCCCCCCTCCTCTCCTCCCTCCACTCTCCCCCCCCCTCTCCCCCCCCCTCTTCCCTCTCCCCCCCTCCCTCTCCCCCTCCCTCTCCCCCCTCCTCTCCCCCCTCCCTCTCCCCCCTCCCTCTCCCCCCACCCTAATGTCCAGAAGTACCTCCAAAGTTGGTCACTTTGTCCGCCCTATTTTGCAATTATCAAAACCAGGAACATTCTTGAGTAGCTCAAATAAATGAAGTGCTATTTCACAGTTGAAAAGATCGTGAAGTCTATTCAGCTCAGAACTTTAAATGAAATGATTTCATATTTTTTTCCAAAGCAATCGAGCGTTCATGTGAGCTTGTTGTCACGTTTATGAGGCAAAAAAACCCCCACTAAAGTAAGATTGGGGTGAAAAAAACCACATTTTTCTAAATTTCCTTTGGAACTTGCTGTTCTTTTGCACTTTGTATTCAAGAGCATGTTATGTTTGCAGGATTCAATCTTACTGCAGATTCCTAATGTTCTCCATTAATACTTTGCTGGTTTGCTCCTCACTATGGTTTAATTGCCTGCCTTGTAGTTCAGGATGTTTAAATATTCTGCTTTGGTCTATTGGGAGGTTTTAATAGACTGACTGGAGAATTGCTGAGTGAGTTTTATGTTCATAAACCATGATATAATAAGGCTGTGGTTTTGGGTGGTGCTAAATGAGTGTAAGATCAGGCAGTATTTTCTGCTTTAAGAAGGAGCTTTTGAGAAAATCTCATTAGAGACTTCCGAATCATTAAAATGAGGGTGATTTCACCTCAATCTGTCTCATCCATGCTTACTGCAGAGGATTTCCAAGTAATATATATGCTGTCACATTGTTTGCCAAGTAAGCTTATTAAAATAGTAACATGTTTCATGAGTATTGAAGCCAGAAGCTCATCCACAGATTTAAAAAAATTACCTTGAATGATGCTGTCACCAGGTCCCACACCAGGCCAACAGTCTCCAGCGTTTGTGCACAGCTTTGCTACCATGGAGGGCTGCTCATAATTATCCTTCACTGTTCCAAGTTGCCTGCTTCTCTGCAAATGTATCTTGTCCAGCAGATATTAGCTGCATCTATTCTGGGAACACCCAGGAACAATGGCATGGTTTTGTTCTCTATTTGATTGTCAGGTTTTGCTCAATGTTACTACCATTCTGGCTGCTGTGACTTTATCAGAATAAAGCTGAAATCAAAATGTGTACATCATTGACTAAGTGGCAGTTAACATCAAGGATAACACATGTGTTACCATTTCAATGTTTTG
The DNA here is from genome assembly GCA_035221665.1 of Okamejei kenojei. Lineage (NCBI taxonomy): Eukaryota > Metazoa > Chordata > Chondrichthyes > Rajiformes > Rajidae > Okamejei > Okamejei kenojei. Next base: position 57,423,088 of record CM069135.1, on the reverse strand, counting down.
GACAGAAAGCTTTGCAATTCATTTGAATGTCCTCAATTGTCCTTTCTGCACATGAAAACATGACGTCACCCATTCCTTCTGCCCAGAGATGCTGCCTGTCCTGCTGACTTACTCCAGCGTTTTTGTGTCTATCATATATTCAGGTCTGGCAGACTCTCACGTCAATCACTAAGTTAACTAATTAACCCTTTCACTCATTCCATCAGAGTGTGATGTCTTCGGCCGTGCATTGTTTGTTGATGTATAATAGTCATAAACTACGTCATTATGTAAGCCTGCTCATTACAGCCCTGGGAAAACAAACCTTGTGTTTATCTCTTGCAAGTATAGACCTATTCCTATTTATTACCCCAGAGCTTGCCTTTCCCCATTTTATGACCCAGGCTCTGAGAATTCCACTGCTAATTTGTTTTATTGTTCTTGAACCACTTTTTGGCTTTCAAGCCATTTGCCTAAGGCAGCACAAACGTGCAGCTGAGTTCACACATTGAAACAAGAGGTTATGATGTGACTTGCCTGATAAAAGTTAACCCAGCTTTCCCTTTTGTAGCTTCATTGTTTCTAACTTGGCTTCATGTGCTTTCAGTTTAGCCTTTTCCCTTACTCAACATAGGTAGAAATACATCAAAACTTAACATGTATACTCTGATTAAAAATTCCTAATCCAAAAAGTACAAAGAAAGACAGAAGGCAGATAAAAATGCTGGAGAAACTCAGTGGGTGAGGCAGCAGACATGACTTAATCAAATAAAGATAGACACATATATCACAGCACCTCTGGAGAAAAGGTGATGTTTTGGGTCGAGACCCGCTGAGTTAGTCCGACATTTTGTGTCTGTCTTTGGTGTAAACCAGCAACTGCAGTTCCTTCCTACACACTTGACCAAGTGAATACTGTCCAAAACCAATTTCTCCTATGATTTATTAAAGTGCTTAGTATGGTAATCTTCATTGCATCCTGTGAGATCCATACCTTCCATTCCTTCTCTCCAGAGATGCTGCCTGTCCCGCTGAGTTACTCCAACATTTTGTGCCTATCTTCGGTTTAAACCAGCATCTGCACTTCCTTCCTATGAATCCTGTGCAATTCTTGGCAGGACAAAATCACCAATGAATTTATCTTATCCCTGATCAACATGTTTAGAATCCCTGCCATGCTCAAGCAGAAACGTCTCAGTTGGCTTGGACCTGCACACAGGATGGAAAATTCACGCAATTCTAAAGGTGTGAAATATGGGGAAGTCACCATTGCATATCTTTGTCCAAGAGGAAGACCAAAGCTTTGCTACAAGGATAGAATTAAAAGAGATATGAGAAATTTTGGACATTGGCACTGACAAGTGGGAAGCGGTTGCTGAGGTCTAGGGGAGACGGAGAATGGACCTCCAGGCAGGTATGAAGCACCACAGCAGCACGTGGTACAAGACCCTGGAGGACAGGCGCCAACATCACAAAATGACCAATGGCAACACACTTCCCAAACCAACGGCCAGAGCCAACTTCACCTAAGGAAGCTGTGGGAGGGTTTGCCCGTCAAGAATGGGCATATTCAGCCACAGCACAAAATGCAACCACAGATGAAACGTTTCCCTCTCCACGCAGGACAATGTCAAAGCTGCACCAACCATGGAGATTTGGTGACTCTGGCTTTTGTAACTTGGGTTGAAGGAGCTGTAGACGCCAGAATCATGAGTCAAGTGCTGGAGTATCTCAGTGGGTTAGGCAGCATTTCTCGAGGATATGGATAGGTAATATTTTGGGTTGGAGCTATTCCAACTTAAATTATCAGTAACATTGAGATAACAACAAGGAACCAGGTCACTCTGGGAATAAAGTTTCACTTGTTTTTTGTTTTCTTTATCTGGAAGGTCAGCATTTATTGCTCGCATCTAATGACTGTAGTTATGTGTAATTACACATCGTACTGTAATAGCAGGTATCACATCCTGCCCTGATATGAATCTATCCTCAGTGGCCAACCCTTTAATGAAAGTTCCCCACAATCAGTGACCATAAACCTGCTGCTAAAAAAATACACAAAATACTGGACTAACGCAGCAGGTCAGCATCATCTCTGGAGACCATGGATATGTGACTTTTGGGGTGGGAATCCTTGTTTAGATTGATTGTGGAGCTGGAAGAAAGGAAAGGTAGGACAATATATGCGGTGGCAGATGTTGTACGGTTTTTATAGGCAAATAGTTAGAAAAAGACCAGAGATGAAAAGGCATATCTTGGGTTGTAAACTATCCACGCGGAATATGAGGTGCAGATCGTCTAGTTTGTGTGAATGTTGTTGGCCATTTTGCAGAAGACGTGCTCAGTCAGCCAAGGCCTACTGAATTCCCTGGGCGCTAACTATTTTAAACCCCCTTCCCATTCCCCCATCTCCCCCCCCCATCTACCTACCCCCCCCCTCTCTTCCCCCCCCCTCTCTCCCCCCCCTCTCTCCCCCCCCCTCTCCCTCTCTCTCCCTCCCCCCCCCCCTCCCCCCTCTCTCTCCCCCCTCTCTCTCCCCCCCCATCTCTCTCCCCCCCCTCTCCCCCCCCCTCTCTCCCCCCCCCTCTCTCCCCCCCCCTCTCTCCCCCCCCCCTCTCTCCCCCCCCTCTCTCCCCCCCTCTCGAGTGAGACCACATGCAAACTGGAGGAACAGTACTTCATATTTCACTTGGGTAGCGTACAACCCAATGGTATGATAATTGAATTTTCCAATTTTAGATCATTGCTAAACCCTGCCCCTTTCTCCCCCCCCCCCCCCCCCCCCCCTCCCACCCCACCTCTCTCTCCTGTTTCCCACGCTGACACAACTATTTATCCCTTCCCTTTTCTCTTCCACGTAAACTCTATTCTCAGGCTTCCAAATGTGCAGCACTTTGTATCACACCTTCTGTCTTTTCATCTCTGGCCTTTGTTTCCCCCCCCCCCCCCCCCCCCACTGCCTCTCTGTATCCTCCTGTTACTTGCCAGGCTTTGTCCTGTCTCTCCTCTCTTCCAGCTATCCCCCCCCCCCCCCCCCCCATCTCAATCAGTCTGAAAGAGGATCCCAACACAAAACATCACCTATCCATGTTTTCCAGAGTTGCTGCCTGACCCGCTGAGCTATTCCAGCACTTGTCTTTTTTTGTGAATATACAGTTCCTTGTTTCGACACAAATTTACTGCTATTACCAGCAGGCCTCTGGAATTTGTTCCCAGGTTTGGTGCCAGATTAGGCCAGCCCAGTGTCTGTGTGTCCATTAATTTGAATGGTTGTTTTTATGGCTGAAAGGAAGATCAGGAGAGGGGCGGGGCAGCGGGTAGGGGTAAAGAAGAGACACACAAAACTGCAGATGCTGGAATCTGGAGCAACAAACAATTGCTGGAGGAACTCAGTGGGTAGAGCAATGTCTTTGGAGGGAAATTGACTGTTGACATTCTGCGTGAGGTGAATATGGTAAATAAATAATATAAATATAAATGAAGTAAAAGATAAATTACATTTTCTATTGTTTTGCTCTTTAATGATTTTCATTAGTTACAAGAGAAACTAGAGTATTTTAGGTTAACGTTCTTATTTTTTAACAAGTAACAATTTTCAATATCATTTGCTCGTGTTGCTGGACTGTGTAGGCATTGAAACGACCTGTCAGATTTGACAGGCTGTAAAGCAAAGGGCAGCAATCGTGTCAAAAGTTTTATAGAAGGAACTGCAGATGCTGGAGAATCGAGGGTACGCAAAAGGCTGGAGAAACTCAGCGGGTGCAGCAGCATCTAAGGAGCGAAGGAGATAGGCGACGTTTCGGGTCGAGACCCTTCTTCAGACGTGTCAAAAGTTTCATTGGAGTTTTATGGGTGGAGCTTGTTCTACTTAGTTGCATCATTCAAAGCACTGGTGCCCACAGGGCCTGCCATGTGGCTTCAGAGAGGAAATAGACAATCGAGGTTGGCCATGAAGATCCAGGCCAGGAAAGCCTTGGCCAATGTTATCAAGTAGAATATCAGCAGTCGGCATTCTGGATCATTGATCATGAGACATGTGTTTGAATCCCACAATAGAAAATTTAAACCAGAGTAATTAAATAAATCTGGAATTGAAAAAAATCTTGAAACTTCTGGATTTTCGTAAGAGCCCATTTAGTTCATTATTGTCCTTTAGGGAAGGAAAACGCCATCTTTATCTGGTCTGGAAGGACACTGCGGTCAGAAACTGCCCATTCCTTGCTGCAGAACTGTGCCTATTTCTCTCGAAAATCCTAGAGGTGGGTGGGATAGTGGTTGGAATCATAGGTTCATAAGTTTGAGGAGCAAAATAAGGCCATTTGGCCCATCAGGTCTATTCCGCCTTTCAATCATGGCTGATCTATCTTTCCCTCTCAAATCCATTCTGCTGCCTTTGCCTCATAACCCCTGACAAACTTACTAATTAAAAATCTGTCAATCTCCGCCTTAAAAATACCCATTGATGGGCTCCAGATCCGTCTGTGGCAATGAATTCCACAGATTTACAACTCTCTGACTAAAGGAATTCCTTCTCATCTCCTTTCTAAAGGTACGTCCTTTTATTCTGAGGCTGTGGCCTCTGGTCCTAGACTCTCCAACTATTGGAAACATCCTCTCAACATCCTGATCAGGCCTTTCGCTACTCGGTAAGTTTCAATGAAGTACCCCCTCAGAACAAAAATGAAAGAAAATTTGACTTTATTGAGATCCTGATTTCACCGAACAGTAATTTATTCGGAATGCCATCATGGTTAACATTTTTTATGGAGACAATAAGAATGCCCTGAGACATAGCTTTATAACCCATTTGATGTTCAGGTCTCTAGTGGCATCTTATTGCCGCAGTGGGACAACGTGACTACAATGGGGTTATATGTTGTAATGCTGTTATTCTTTGATCCTTGAATTCCATCTGCATCTCAGCTTCTTTCTGTCAGCAGTGAACAAAGGTGTCGCATTTCACTGGCTGCGGTAACAGCGATACAATTACAAATAGAAGCAGTTTGATTTCAGTGCCCGCCTCCACTTTCTGCAGCCAACCAACATTGCAGAAAGTGATATGGGTTATATTGTCTTGCCTCCTAGCCAAAAGGGCACATATCATCAATTTGGTTAACCCTTGCAAAGCCTTAAGTATAATTTTCTTTCCAATGGCAAATGTTGTACATCACAATGGATCAGGCAGATTGCTGTTAAAAGTTGAAATCTAGAAGTAGTAAGCAAAATGTAAATAACAGTAGTAAATAATAGTTTGCAATTTTATCTTGATGTTTAATAGAGAGATTAACATTTGGTCTCTCAACTTGAAGTGTTGGAGAATCAAGAATAATCAAGAACCCATTTTGTAACAGTTGTAAAATTCTACTTGTACGTAGTGCTTCATCAGTATTGCATACTCATTGGCCAACATACTGAATGTGTTCATGCGTACAATTCTCAGGACAAGGAGCCCCTGTTCCAGACCTTGGCTGTGACTTCTTGATAAACTGAAAGATGCAGACTGAAGCAATTGATCTTTGATTTCTTTTTCATCAAAATGCCATTAAATCAGGTTGTAATTGTGGGCCTTTCAAAGCAACCATTTTAAAGTGAAAGAATGCAAAGAATAGAAAATATTGGTAGGAGGACTGAACCGTGGTAATATAGGTAATGGTATAAATCAAGAAGGTCATTGTGCATTTGAAAAGAGTAAGAAAATGGTCTTCAAGTACTTGAACCTGATGACTGACCAAACTAATTTAGTAGTAGGCAAATTCATAGAGTTTATCACAGGTTATTTTTCAATCCGTCTATTAAGGAACCAATGGGTTAATGGGCTATTTCAGATCTAGTATTGTGCACAAAGAAAGAGTTAATTAAGATCATTTGTCAAGGGACATTGTGGGAGGTGTGATCATAATGTGACTGAATTTTATGTTAATATAGAATTTATAGAATTTTTTGAGGATGTAACTAGCAGAATGGATAAGGGAGAACCAGTGGATGTGTTATATCTAGACTTTCAGAAGGCTTTCGACAAGGTCCCACGTAAGAGATTAGTATACAAACTTAAAGCACGGCATTGGGGATTCAGTATTGATGTGGATAGAGAACTGGCTGGCAGACAGGAAGCAAAGGGTAGGAGTAAACGGGTCCTTTTCAGAATGGCAGGCAGTGACTAGTGGGGTACCGCAAGGCTCAGTGCTGGACCCCAGCTATTTACAATATATATTAATGATTTGGACGAGGGAATTGAATGCAACATCTCCAAGTTTGCGGATGACACTAAGCTGGGGGATAGTGTTAGGTGTGAGGAGGATGCTAGGAGGATGCAAGGTGACTTGGATAGGCTGGGTGAGTGGGCAAATGCATGGCAGATGCAGTATAATGTGGATAAATGTGAGGTTATCCACTTTGGTGGCAAAAATAGGAGGGTAGACTATTATCTTAATGGTGGCAAATTAGGAAAAGGGGAGATGCAACGAGACCTGGGTGTCGTGGTACACCAATCATTGAAAGTAGGCATGCAGGTGCAGCAGGCAGTGAAGAAAGCAAATGGTATGTTAGCATTCATAGCGAAAGGATTTGAGTATAGGAGCAGGGAGGTTCTACTGCAGTTGTATAGGGTTTTGGTGAGACCACGCCTGGAGTATTGCATACAGTTTTGGTCTCCAAATCTGAGAAAATACATTCTTGCCATAGAGGGGGTACAGAGAAGGTTCGCCAGACTGATTCCTGGGATGGCACGACTTCCATATGAGGAAAGACTGGATAGACTTGGCTTGTACTCGCTAGAATTTAGAAGACTGAGGGGGGAATCTTATAGAAACTTACAAAATTCTTAAGGGGTTGTATAGGCTAGATGCAGGAAGATTGTTCACGATGTTGGGGAGGTCTAGAACAAGGGGTCACAGTCTAAGGATAAGGAGGAATTCCTTTAGGACCGAGATGAGGAAAACATTTTTCACACAGAGAGTGGTGAGTCTCTGGAATTATCTGCCACAGAAAGTAGTTGAGGCCAGTTCAATGGCTATATTTAAGAGGGGGTTAGATGTGGCCCTTGTGGCTAAAGGGATCAGGGGGTATGGAGAGAAGGCAGGTACAGGATACTGAGTTGGATGATCAGCCATGATCATATTGAATGGCGGTGCAGGTTCGAAGGGCCGAATGGCCCTTCGAGCCTGCACCTATTTTCTATGTTTCTATGTTAAGATTAAAGGTGATTCAGTTCAATAGAAAACCAGGCTCCCAAAGATAAATAGAAACGTGAGATAGCTGTGGTAGAATGAAAAACTGCATTAAAGGTATGACAATAAAAACCAGAAATGATTAACATTAAAAGTAAATAAAAATATTGGTTATAACGGATGTGTGTAGCGGTCAGGCACAGAAAAACATTGAAGAAAATGGTTTGGCCGTGAATAATAAGGGAAGCTGAATATAAAATGAGATCAAAGGAAACGTTTTTTTTGTATTTCCAAATAACAGCAATCGACCTGAGGTTTGGGGAAACTTCCAGAATTCATCAAAGGAAGACCAAGGGAGTGATTTAAAAAAAAAAACTGGAAACGTTGAATAATGGAGAAAGATTAAAACAGAGTGTAACACTCCTATAGGAGAGCACCAAAGAAAAGTTTACAAAATATTCTTATGAATCCCTTCTGGACTGATACAAGGAAAACTATATTGGGAAATAATGAAATTGCTCAAAAAATGTGCTTGTTTTCATTGGTTATGCACAATTTCCCAGAAATAGTAAACAACAGGTGTAAACTGAATGAGAAGCTGAAATAAATTAATATCAGTATTTGTGATTGGAGGTAATATACTGGCCTGAGGATTGATTACTGAACAGAAAGCAGAGAAATTGCACAAAGTGGTCATTATTTGGTTTGTGAGGAGTTGCTGATGACAGGGATGTGTGGCCGAACCAGAATTGATCATAATGTTCAGTCATTTGGATGAGGGGCATCAAGTACAGTTTATCTAAATTTGCTGATGATGAAAGTAGTGTGGCAAGCTGGATCTCAAACCTTGGTAAGAGTGTGGATTGTGAAAATGATGCAGATACGTTCCTGGGGTGTATGAACAGGCTAACTGAATGGACAAGGACATGGTATATGGAATATAATGTGGAAATATGTGAAGTAATCTACTTTGGTCATAAGAATAGAAAAATAAATTAATTCTAAACTGGTTAGAGATTAAAATGGGTTGGTGTTCAATGGGACCTGGGTGTTCATGCATGTGAATCACTTAAAATATGTGCAAGTGTAGGACTCACTAAAATTAGTTGGGCCTCTGTTGAACCTGCATCTGGACTAATAATTACTGGTGTTGTCCCCTTGCCCACGGAAAGATGCACTTGCAATGGAGGGAGTGCTTTGAAGGTCTATCAGATTGATTCAGTGGATGCGGAATTTGTTGTCTTAAGTTATTAAGTGTACTGGATAATTACTACCCAGAGTTTAGAAGAATGAAAGGTGATTTCATAGAAACCTACAAAATTCTTACAAGCCTTGACCGTTTAGAAGCTGTGTTGATGTTCCCACTGGCAAGAGTGTCTTGAATCATGTCTCGGTTTCAAAATAATGGGTCGGCCTTTCAGGACAGAGTTGAGAAGAGATTTCTTCATGTAATGGCTAATGAGTCTTTGGAAATGTTTTACATGGCTGTGGAGATTAAGCTGCAGAGTATATTTGAGATTGAGATCAAACACTTTTTGGATATTAAGGAAATTAAGGAAAATGGGGTTAGTGCAGGAAGTTGGCACTGAACTAATAGATCAGCCATGATATTGTTAAATAATGAAGCAGATGTAAGGGGCAATGTTCTGCAGCCTCACAATATCTGGATTCAAATTACTCATGTGCATTAAGCATTGTACACTCTGGAGTTTAGATGGATGAGAGTGGATCTTATTGAGACATATAAGATTGTTAAGGGTTTGGACACACTAGAGGCAGGAAACATGTTCCCGATGTAAGGGGAGTCCAGAACCAGGGGCCAAAGTTTAAGAATAAGGGGTAAGCCATTTAGAACGGAGATGAGGAAACACTTTTTCTCAGAGAGAGTTGTGAGTCTGTGCGAGTTCTCTGCTTCAGAGGGTGGTGGAGGCCAGTTCTCTGGATACTTTCAAGAGAGAGCTAGGTAAGACCCTTAAAAATAGCAGAGTCAGGGGATATGGGGAGAAGGCAGGAACGGGGTACTGATTGGGGATGATCAGCCATGATCACATTGAATGGCTCGATGGGCCGAATGACCTACTCCTGCACCTATTATCTATTGTCTATAATACCTAGTCATGCAAAAGGGAAGCAATGGAAAGTGTTTTGAGTGCAAGAGCATTACTCAGCAGGAAACCTCCAGCTTCTCCAGCACCCCTAACAGACCAGCTGGAGCATCAATACTCTACCCAAGGTTCAGCCACCCCAACCTCCAGTCATTCCTCCTGCCACCTTGCTGCTAACCGACATTCAATGCAATACGTTTATCATTTCACCAATACAAGATGCCAGAGAATAATGTTGGTCAAAGTCGAAGTCAAAAGAGTTTATTGTCATGTGTCCCTGACAGGACAATGAAATTCTTTCTTTGCATAGCACAACAGAACATAGTAGGCATTGACTACAGTTATATACCTAAATACACACATTAATTAATAAATTAATAAAGTGCAAATAACAGATGGAGGGGTATTAATGTTCAGAGTTTTGTCCGAGCCAGGTTTAATAGCCTGATGGCTGTGGGGAAGTAGCTATTCCTGAACCGGGTTGTTGCAGTTCTCAGGCTCCTGTACCTTCTACCCGAAGGTAGCAGGGAGATGAGTGTGTGGCCAGGGTGGTGTGGGTCCTTGATGATGCTGCCAGCCTTTTTGAGGCAGCGACTGTGGTAGATCCCCTCGATGGAAGGAAGGTCAGAGCCGATGATGGACTGGGCAGTGTTTACTACTTTTTGTAGTCTTTTCCTCTCCAGGGCACTCAAGTTGCCGAACCAAGCCATGATGCAACCAGTCAGCAAGCTCTCTACTGTGCACCTGTAGAAGTTAGAGAGAGTCCTCCTTGACAGACCGACTCTCCGTAATCTTCTCAGGAAGTAGAGGCGCTGATGTGCTTTCTTAATAATTGCATCTGTGTTCTCGGACCAGGAAAGATCTTCAGTGATGTGCACGCCCAGGAATTTGAAGCTCTTGACCCTTTCAACCATCGACCCGTTGATATAAACAGGACTGTGGGTCCCCATCCTATTCCTTCCAAAGTCCACAATCAGTTCCTTGGTTTTGCTGGTGTTGAGGGCCAGGTTATTGTGCTGGCACCATATGGACAGTCGCTCGATCTCTCTTCTATACTCTGACTCATCCCCATCAGTGATACGTCCCACAACAGTGGTGTCGTCAGTGAACATGATGATGGAGTTCGCACTGTGACCGGCTACGCAGTCATGAGTATAGAGTGAGTACAGCAGGGGGCTGAACACGCAGCCTTGAGGTGCTCCCATGCTGATTGTTATTGAGTCTGACACATTTCCACCAATACGAACAGACTGTGATCTGTGAATGAGGAAGTCGAGGATCCAATTGCAGAGGGATGCGCAGAGACCCAGTTCTGCGAGTTTGGTAGGTGTGCTGTGAAAGATAATCTGTGTAAAAAGATCAAAAATCCTGACAGTCTTCAAGACGTTCAAGTGCTAGATTCACAGCATCTTTGTGGAGAATGAGTGACTACTACAGAAAAAGGATTAGATTAGAAGTAAAACCTTCATTGAAGATGGCTGAAATAATTTTAAACTGTTTTGCAAGGTGTTAGCCCAGTGTTAGATCTGAAAGTACAAGAAGCTTTGCAAAATACATTTCTTTGAAAATGATTACCTATCTCAGAAAAACTACACTATCCCTAGTAGAGAATTGATACCATTAATTAAATGAAAGTCTTGTTTTATGTCTTTTAGCAGAACCTTTAAAATTGTAATTTGCAGAAATCAATGACAGGTAAATGGCAATATATACTTCACATTCATAGTTTGAAAAATTGCCTTCATGAGCTCCTTTGATTTCAGGGCAACTGCAAACCAGGATCCTCACTACACCCTGAGCACAAACCTCTCCATGACGCCAAACTCACAGTTTCATCAAAGAACAAATGTGATAAAACGTACAAAGATATAAGTCTGTAAAATATCGATGCATTGTGTTTGAAATAAATCAGGTCAATTTCTACTTTGCTGCGTTCAAGCCAGCAGCGGCCCGGCTTCAGAGCTCCGGCGCTCCAGCAGTTGCTCCAGCGGTGCTCCAGCGGCGGCCCGGCTTCGGGGCTTCGGCGCTCCAGCGTTCCCGTGGTCGATCCTGATTGGGAGCTGTGGTGGTGTTCCGGCATTCCGGCAACGGCGGCGGTGACGGCCTGGCTTCGGAGGCTCGGCCGCGGGCCTAGTGGACGATGACATCGAAGGCCTGGATTGCCTCAGTACAGAGAGGGAACAAGTAGGGGAAAAAGACAAAGACTTTAAGACTTTTGCCTTCCACCACAGTGAGGAGGTGCCTGGTGAACTCACTGTGGTGGATGTTAAATATGTGTTTATTGTGTGTTTTGTTTTAATTTATTACATGTTATGACTGCAAGGTAACAAATTTTGTTCAGACCGAAAGGTCTGAATGACAATAAAGGAATCTGAATCTGAATCTGAATTCAAGCAAAAATGTTTGTTATTTTATTGCATGCAGAATCTTGGGAGGCATTCAGTGATAAGCAGTAGCTACTTGGCATAACCCTGAAGGCACTTACCTTAATATAGCCCTGCTCTCCGATTGATATTCTGTGATCAGTATTTGATTTTAGTCCAGCTTGGTACTTTTGATACAGGTACTCTCTGCCAAGGATCATTTATTCCTCATCTCCAATTGCCGTGAGGAGCGGTGGTGGGCTTCCAACTTCAACTGCAACTGTTCATGTAATAGGATATTGAAGAGCTGTTGAGTGGAGGGAGCTGAGGGGGTAGGTTCAGGATTTTGAAAGGAGATTGTGGCAAACCAGGATAGCATGTGGAATATGCTTTTTGCTTTTGCTCTTCAAGACGATGGAGGTTCCTCGTTTGTTGTTCAAGTAATAGCAAGAAATAAGAGATAGGATTTGCTATGTAAATGGTTGAAGTATTATTATAAATAACATCGCCTGTGTCTGAGACATGGTGAATTGTGTTTATTAACTGAGCTATCAGAAATCTGTAGTCCATCCAATTGGGTTATTTATTTTTGAGGAATATGTTAACGATGATCAGCACGATGGACCATTCATATCATGAAATACAGCATCCTCTTTGTTTGCAAACCAAAAGATCTGAAATAGAAAATACTAGAGATTGACTAGGGTGAAAATGATCCTTGATTATGTTGGCTGCTTTCCCAATAAGCGAGTTCGGTATTTCAACTGCGCATGCCCTGGTCATAGATCATTCGGGATAAACATTCTCGCCAGCTGAGCTACTGTGTGTGTACGGACCTGCGTATTCATTTCATTGAGATTTATAAATAAATGTATCCGTCAAATATGTCAGCAGTAGGCCACAGTGTACTGCTGGCTGCACAAATCCACAATTGTGTCTACTTAAATTCTTGACTCGATACAGCACCAGCTTTGAAAATGCAAGAATGCCTGCAACAAACCTGTCAATTATCAAATCCCTGACATTAGCCTGAGTCACAGCCATTCAAATTCAATATAAATTTACATGAATTACATGTTGTGTGTGGTCAACCAATTTGAGACCGTCCTAGCATTCCGATCTAAATAACCTTCCTGGATTGAAGGAAATGAGGAGAATGTGCTGTGTGGGGGGTACGTTAGAAAGTTCAGATTGTATTCGGTTGGTTAAACTTCTTATCTTCATTCATAATTTATGTGTAAAAATATATTTAATCTGAGGCAGGTAGTGACTGTATCGGTGCAATGTGGGCTCATGCTTTACCTTCAGGTGGCGTTAAACGTTCGAGGTGGGTTAGCTTAAATAAAGATGCTGTCACTTTAACCTCTGGGGTTGGTTCCAGTCTGTCAGGGCACACAGTTGGGAGCCGGGTCCCGGTGACCGGGCGGTGATAATTATGAGAATTTGCAGCCATTTGAACTGTAGCCAAACTAGAGGCTTCACTCAGGAGTGGGTCGCAGCTCCCCAGATGTCTGGACCTGTTCTCACTGCCTTTGGTGCCGCCCACCCCAGTGAGTGGGCAAACGTGGAGCCAACCCGTAATATGAGTGGGAGAATTTTCTCAGTCAGACTTTGTCGACAGTTGGGGTGGGGGATCTGTGAGAGAGAGAGCTGGCGATGCCGCACAGATGGAACAGTTTAATAATGACCACTTAAAATCTGCCCTTCAGCCACTCGGCAACCTGAGCTGATCTGATCTGACAGTTCTTTCGCTAGCTCACTAAGTGTCTGATCCGAACGCAGAACCTCCACAAAGCCTTTGGGCTTCGGGTAACACCTGCACAAAGAGCCTCTGCTAACAAGGGTTGGCGAACTGTGCTGGTCAACATGCACTCGGCGAGATGGCGGGGGGAAACGCACCGCAACCACCGCAAACTTGGAACAGCACAGACCCTGCACTCAATCTATCCAATACTAAAGGGCCGGCATTTCGCAGTCTTCTATCGGATTGGCGGCTCCTTCACAGGGCCAACCCTGTACTCAGTTTTTCTCGGAGATGCATCTTTGCCTTAACGGTACATTCACACCGCCTGTAGGTAAGGCATCAGCCCACATCGCACTGATACAGTCGCTGCCTGCCTCAGGTTAAATATATTTTTACACATAAATTATGAATGAAGATAAGAAAATGTTTCAAGCACAAGTAATATTTTCTTATTCCAGTAGCAAACATATTAAGAATTAAATGAAATAATTTTTTGAATATTTCATAATTACAGATTAATGAACTGAACTAGAACTGGGACTGTAAATAGTGTGTGAACAGCAGAACAAGAAAGGAAGCTATTGAGTTGACAGAATTCTAGATTAATTCCTTGGTAGAATAATTAACAATTTATACACAGTTTATACAGCGTTCGTTCGCTTTTTTAAAAATCCCGAATGACCTTTGCCAAATCCCATGATTCCTTGCGTTTATGGAAATACCGAACTCGCTTATTGTAGAAGCAGTTGCAATGTTCTGCAATTTCATGCCATCTTGGGCAGAGCTGTTGCCAGACCAAGCTGTGATGCATCCTGACAGGATGCTTTTTACAGTGCACTTGCAGAAGTTTTGTTGGAGATATCCCAAACATCATAGAAGTAGATGTGATGATGTGCTTTCTTGGGTGTCGCTTCATTGTGGTTAGTGCAGGATAAATTGTTGCTGATATTTATGCCATGGAACTTGAAGCTCTCAACTGCCTCCACTTTGGCACCATAGAAGCTGACTGGGATGTGCACACCCATTCCCTCTCTCAAACCAATGCTGAAAATAATCAGCTCCTTCAGTTTGCTGCCAGTGAGGGAAAGATTGTTGCCTTGATTCCATGTTTCTGAGCCCTGTATCTTCTTCCTGTACCCTGTCTCATCATTGTTTGAGATCCACATTGCCACACAACTTTCATCTGCAAACTTGCACATGAAATTGGAGCAGTATTTGGCTGCACAATCGTGAGTTTTTCGGGAGAATTATGTGTGTTTTAAGTTGTAGAAAGGGGAAGGGGTAAAGAGAACAATCAAGACCATGTTCCCCAGCTGAACAATGCTGTGAGTGCCATCTAAGAGATAGTGCTGAATTCATGTTAAATCACAGATCGGTATGGAGGGGTGTAAATAAAAGGTGATGGATAAGGGCAGCATAGAGAAATAAAACAATGTTGTAACTGAGATGCAGAACGCAGCAGATGTGGAAATCGGAAATGAAAGAGATTACTGTAAATAATCAGCAGATTTGTGGAGAGAGGAAAACTTTGAATTGATGGTACAAGTGGACAGTGTTACATCAGAGCTGGCCAGTACCACATGAACAGGAAAGGCAGTTTCACGGAAATTGTTAAATTTAATATACTTACGACTGCTGATTTGCTGATTCTTTTCAGCATTTTCTGTTCTTGTGTCTTATTTGTTTTATTTGCCATTTTTGTTGAATTGTGAATTTGATTGAGGACCCAGTGCACCCTTGCAGCTTTATTGCAATCAGCCATCTTCTGGTGTATATGGGAAGTTGTCTATGAAGCACTTTGCACTGAATTGAAATGCTTCACTTTGAGAAGGCATAAACAAACTTGTCTAATGATGCAGGGCTGGAGTCCCATGGCAAAGATAATGAGTGGCCCAAGCAAGGCCTCCCTACAATTGTTTTAGCTACCAAACATAAAATGCCAAATTTTGAAGGCACGTTTAACTTATTCAGCGGTTTCAAAGAGTAACTCAGGAGTCAGGAAGCATCTCTAGAGAACACAGACAGGTGACATTTTGGGATGAGACCCTTCATCAGAGTGATTGTTGGCGGGGGGTGAAGCTGGAATAGGGGAGAGGCTGGACAAAGTGTGACAGGTAACCTTGCTTAAAATCAGCTTGAAGAAGAGGCTTGACCCAAAGCCATTTACAGTGCCCTTCATAATGTTTGTGACAAAGACCCATCATTTATTTATTTGCCTCTGTACTCCACAATTTGAGATTTGTAATAGAAAAAAAATCACATGTGGTTAAAATGCACATTGCCAGATTTTATTAAAGGGTATTTTTATACATTTTGGTTTCACCATGTAGAAATTACAGCTGTGTTTATACATAGTCCCCCCATTTCAGGGCACCATAATGTTGGCAGAATAAAACTGTTAGAGACATCAGCCAAACCTTAGGTTTACCAAAATCAACAGTTTGGAACATCATTAAGAAGAAAGAGAGCACTGGTGAGCTTACTAATCGTAAAGGGCCTGGCATTCCAAGGAAGACCTCCACAGCTGATGACAGAAGAATTATCTCTATATAATAAGGCAAAATCCCCAAACACCTGTCCGACAGATCAGAAACACCCTTCCGGAGTCAGTTGTGGATTTTCAATGACCACTGTACGCAGAAGACTTCATGAACAGAAATACAGAGGCTACACTGCAAGATGCAAACCACTGGTTAGCCGCAAAAATAGGACGGCAAGGTTACAGTTTGCCAAGAAGTACTTAAAAGAGCAATCACAGTTTTGGAAAAAGGTCTTGTGGACAGATGAGACGAAGATTAATTTATATCAGAGTAACGGCAAGAGCAAAGTATGGAGGAGAGAAGGAACTGCCCAAGATCCAAAGCATACCACCTCATCTGTGAAACACGGTGGTGGGGGTGTTATAGCCTTGGCATGTATGGCTGCTGAAGGTACTGGCTCACTTATCTTCATTGATTATACGACTGCTGATGGTAGTAGCATAATTAATTCTGAAGTGTATAGACACATCCTATCTGCTCAAGTTCAAACAAGCCTCAAAACTCATTGGCCGGCAGTTCATTCTACAGCAAGACAATGATCCCAAACATACTGCTAATGCAACAAAGGAGTTTTTCAGAGCTAATAAATGGTCAATTCTTGAGTGCCCAAGTCAATCATCTGATCTGAACTCAATTGAGCATGCCTTTAATATGCTGAAGAGAAAACTGAAGGGTCGAGCCCCCAAAACAAGCATAAGCTAGATGGCTGCAATACAGGCCTGGCAGAGCATCACCAGAGAAGACACCCAGCAACTGGCGATGTCCATGAATTGCAGACTTCAAGCAGTCATTGCATGCAAAGGATATGCAACAAAATACTAAACATGACTACTTTATTTTACATGACATTGCTGTATCCCAAACATTATGGTGCCCTGAAATGGGGGGTCTGTCAAAACAATGCTGTAAATGCTAAAAATGGCCTTTATTAAAATCTGACAATGTGCATTTTAACCACAAGTGATTTTTCTATTACAAATCTCAAATTGTGGAGTACATAGGCAAATAAATAAATGATGGGTCTTTCTCCCAAACATTATGGAGGGCAATGTATCCATGCTCTCCAGAGATACTGCCTGACCTGCTGAGTTACTCCAGCACTTTGTGTCCTTTTGTGTATAGACCAGCATATGCAGTTTTTTGTTTCTACATTCTTCCTGATTAGTTTGCTTAGAAATACATATTTAATTATGCATAGTGTAAAAATATGAAAGAAAATTCACTTTGAAAAATTAATATATTTGAACTTTGAAAATACAACCTTTCAAGTAGTTGTTAGATCTTTATTGATCATTGTAACTGCCCTTATTGATTTAAATATGACGTGATATTTTCAGCTACAGATCAGCTGTGTTCTATCCATAAACTTAATGCATGGTCGGCGACAATGAAGAATTTGATTTTATGGGCAGATATTGTCCGGTTTAATCCCAGTTTCCCTTCATTGTGTACAGCTACAGAGATTTATTACCATTGGGTGCTTCAAGATATTTCTGCTTTAATGTTACATTTATCAGCAAAGTTATGAATCTCTAAAATAAAATAATACTTTTACTTAATCGGAATACATTGTTGATAGGCCAAATTACAAATAATGCAGAGAATGTTTAGTTATTTATCATGTTCACCAACTTATTTTTAACACTATGAGCATTACTCAAGTGCATATAAAAAGGCAAGATGGAACAGTCCGAAAGCTTTGAGCTCGTAAATTTCCTGTGCTAAAGAATAGCAACACATTTTAGTGTAGAACTCTGGGTATTGTAACAATTCATCTTTGGTCACCAAGTTTTGACTTTTTTGAATGTTGGTTGCAGAGTGCACTCATCTTTACAATTTTGTGTTGCGTGGATCCAAATTAGCAAAAGTGAGTCCAACTGGTGGACAGATACTCGCAAATATTTAACAGCGTTAACAATATGTGATTTTTTTTTTTTCCCCCTGAAATCTCATGGTGTATATTGTTTTTGAACAAGAGGAAATGTACAGATTTATTAAACATTCAATACTGGATTCCAGTTATTTTTAAGTTGACATTAACAATAATGATTATCCTCTCCCCCCTCATATCCCTTCCTCTGCCTTTCCGTTTCACTCCTCTTCTCTCGTTATTTGACACCCTTTTGCTTCCTTTTCATCTGTAGTTTTTGTCCACCCATCTGTACCCCCCACCTGTATCCAACTATCACTTGCCAGGCCTTGTATCTCCCCACCCCCCCCCCCCCCGTACTCTCTCCATCTCTTTTCCAGCAATTTACCTTCTGAATTATTTGTTGAAGCACATGTTGAAACATTTGAATGTGATCATAGGGAGTACAATTGGGTTGAATTTTAAATTAATTCTTAATTAAAACCAGAGATGAAAAGGTACTTTTTAAAATGTTTTATGTAACAAACTCCATGGAAAAATATGTCATCCTTTTTACATGGTTTTCAAAAATATTATTAAAACATTTGTTTGGGTATGTGTAAGATAAAAGGAAAAGGAGTGGGTTGATCGGACCCGATAGATAAATATTGATTGGTGATAGAATCAGAAACAAGATATTCAGCTCGTTAAGCTTTCTCCACATATAAATACAACCATGGCTGATCTTCTATCTCAAAATATATTCCTGTTCTTTCCCCTACCACTTAATGCCTTATTACACAGATATTTATCTATCTCTTCAATTAAATTGAGTGACTTGGCTTCTACGGCCTTCCATGGTGCCAAATTCTACAGACTTGCTGTCTGGAGTGAAGACATTTCTCCTTAGGCCTGTCCTAAATCTTTTGCTCTGTAGCTTGAGTACGAGCCCTTGGCCCAGACATTCCAGGCAGGGAAACCAACTTCCACACATCCCACCTACCAGCTCAGTCAGAATGTGTAAGAAGGAATTGCAGATGCTGGTTTACACCAAAGGTAGACCAAAAATGCTGGAGTAACTCAGCAGGCCAGGCAGCATCTCTTACCGGAGACTCTTCTTACCGGAGACTCCGGGCTTCATGGTGTTAAAGACCACAGGCCCCCGCGGTCGGAGCACTTCCACAGCGATCCTCGGCAAAGGATCGCAGCTCCAGGAAAGGCCGCACCACTCCACGTTGTAGGCCGCGGGGGGGCGGATATGCAACACGGAGAAAAATCACATCTCCGTCTAGGTAAGTGACTGAAAAAGGTTTCCCCCGATTTCCCCCCACCCCCCACATAAAACATACCAAGAAACATTAAAACATACCTTTGACACACTAAAAATAACAAAAAAAGTCAAAATGACAGACAGGCTGTTGGCGAGGCTGCCAGTTAATTGCCATCTGTAAATTGCCCCTACTGTGTAGGATGTGAAATTGGGATAATAGAAATACTGTACGGGTGATCGCTGGTCGGCGTAGACTTGATGGGCCAAATGTCATGTTTCCACACTGTATCTCTTAAACTAAAATTTAAATCTGATAGTTTTTTGAGGAGCCACCAAGAGGATTGATGAGAGACCACATGAACAACTTTTTCATTCAAAGTGTAGTTTGTATCTGGAATGAGCTGTCAGAGGAATCTATAGAAGTGGACACAATTATGACTTTGAAAAGACATTTGGACATGTATGGAAAGGAAGGGTTATGAGGGGCTGGACCGAATGTGGGCAGTCGAGACTCTCCCATTATGCTAACACGGTCAATGTGCACAAGGTGGGACAAATGCCCTGTTTCTTGCTGTACAGCTCTGTGACTATGATTCTAAATCCATGTTAATGTTGGCTATGCCCTTGATATTTTCTCAGTGTCCAGTCATCTTATGCATTATAAGAGTCTTTTCTATTTTCTCCACCACTTTCACTTCACCTTTCTTTAAATAGTTGGGTTACATTTTCTACCCTCCAATCTGCAGGCATGGTTCTCTAATGTAAAGCAACTAATGTATTAATCATTTCCACACATACCTCACTTTAATACTGCAATGCAGATTATAAACCCTCCCACAACCCTTCAGTGGTTTATGTAATTTCAGTGCCATTAATTTCTCCAAGACCATCGTCTTACTAATATTAATGTCTATTAATTTCTCCCCTTTTGATTCTTTGTCTGGACCATTTCTGGAAAGTTACTTGCATCCTCCTCTATGAAAACTGAACCATTTTATTCACCTGTCCCCATTATGAATTATCTTATTCTGAATGTAGACTTGCACTTAACTCCCTTATTCCGTTTCTTTTTACATCATGTACATGCTCTCACAGTCCAGTTTAACGTTATTAAACCATATAACCATATAACAATTACAGCACGGAAACAGGCCCTCTCGGCCCTTCCAGTCCGTGCCGACCATTTGTTTTCCCCTAGTCCCATCTACCTGCTCCATTCCCTCCATACCCCTCCATTCCCTTCACGTCCATATACCTATCCACTTTACTTTTAAATGTTAAAATCGATCCTGCCTCCACCACTTCTGCTGGAAGCTCATTCCACACAGCCACCACCCTCTGAGTAAAGAAGTTCCCCCTCACGTTACCCCTAAACTTCTGTCCCTTAATTCTCATGTCATGCCCTCTAGTTTGAATCTTCCCTACCCTCAATGGGAAAAACGTATCCACGTCAACTCTGTCTATCCCTTTCATCATTTTAAAGACCTCAATCAAGTCCCCCTTAACCTTCTGCGCTCCAAAGAATAAAGACCTAACTTGTTCAACCTTTCTCTGTAACAGAGTTGCTGGAACCCTGGCAACATTCTAGTAAATCTCCTCTGTACTCTCTCTATTTTGTTGACATCCTTCCTATAACTAGGCGACCAAAATTGTACACCATACTCCAGAATTGGTCTTACCAATGCCTTGTACAATTTTAACATTATTCTCGTGCTATTATCCCGTGTTATTCTCGTTCTCAATCTTTGCCATCTTGATCAAAATTTCTTTGTCCTCCTTCACTAAAACCTGAATATTTCCTATCCTCTGGCATTCTTCTTTATCTGGTGATTGTATCTGATTCGTCATTGGAACTAAGGGCCTGTCCCACTTACGCAATTTTTTTCGCCGACTTGCCGGCACCCGCCATAGTCGCAACAGGTGCCGAAATTTTTTCAAAATGTTGAAAATCCAGCGGCGACCAGAAAAAGGCACGACTCTTTGGTCCATTACTCACAAGCATACAGACCCTTCAGCCTGTGGAGTCCACACTGACCATCAGTCACCCATCTGTTCACACCCATTGTATGTTATTCCACTTTCACATCCATTCCCTACAAACTAGGGACAAGTTACAGCAGCTAATTAACAAACCATTAAGCATGTCACCCTGACGCTTGTATAATCTCCTTGTGTTCCTTCCTTGTCAAACAGGATAGCCAGCTTGCTACATTGCTTGCCCAACAAATTGCCCAATAAAACCATCACTCGCACTTCAGGGATTCTTCCTCCACAGTCTTATTGCTATTTTGCTTTGATTCACCTATATGCAGAAAGAAACCATAGAAGCAGAATTAGGCCAATCGGCCCATCGCATCTGCTCTGTCATTCGATCATGGCTGATCTATTTTTCCCTCTCAACCCCATTCTCCTGCCTTCTCCTCGTAACCTATGACACCCATACTAATCAAGAACGTATCAATCTTCACTTTAAATTACACAATGACTTGGCCTCCAGATTCACCACCCTCAGGGTAAAGAAATTGCTCCTCATCTCCAAGTTATCCATGAATAAAGCAGTACCCTTGCTGTAATGGTGGAAACAATTTCTTGTTTGATGTGACCCCACCATAACATCCACTGGTTGGAGGTCCAAAGGCAGCTCCCACCAATGTTTTCCATTCTTTTGTTATTCGCTCCACCTATTCTCATTCCATATCTTCATTTTCTGAAATAATATTACTGACTGTCAGTCTGAAGGAGGGTCTTGACCCGAAATGTTACCCATTCCTTCTATACAGAGATGCTGCCTGACCCACTGAGTTACTCCAGCATTTTGTGTCTATCTTCGGTGCAAACCAGCATCTGCAGTTCCTTCCAACACATATTGACTGTTCCACTGCAAAATCTTCTCTAGGTATGCCTACTTTGAAGAAGCTCCTCCTCTCTCTGACGAGAGTTCTGCAACATGCTCTCTCGCTGCATCCCCTCTGTGTGACCGTCGTCCCCTTATATCTCTCGTGTTCACATTTTACCCTTCCATATCTCTCATTTCCCTTTCCCCTGACTCTCAGTCTGAAGAAGGGTCTCAACCCGAAAAGTCACCCATTCCTTCTATCAAGAGATGCTGCGTGTCCTGCTGAGTTGCTCCAGAATTTAGTGTCTATCTTTGGTGTAAACTAGCATCTGCAGTTCTTATCTTCTTGAAATATGAAATAATTTTGGATATTTTAAATAAAAACAGAAAATGCTGGAAATGCTTAGTATGCAAGGCCACAACCTGTGGGGAGAGAAACAGAGCTCATGTTTAAGATTGAAAATCCTTCTCAGTTTTGATGAAGGGTAATCAATTTGTGACATTCACTCTGTCTCCCTCCCAAACAGATGCAGCCTCATCTGCAGAGTATTTGCAACATTTTCTGTTTTTATTTTAGATTCACAGCATTTGCAGTTTCTTTGATTTTCACATATTTAGATATATAGCCTTCGTCCTTGGTCATCCTGCCGCTGTGTCTCTGTAATGACAATAACATTTGTTTATATTTATTTTTTGGTTTTAGTTTTAGAGATGCAGCATAGAAACAGACCCTTCAGCCTATGGAGTCCACACTGATTATCAGTCTCCCATCTGTTCACACCAGTTTTATGTTATTCCACTTTCACATCCATTCCCTAAAAATGAGGGACAAGTTACAGTGGCTAATTAACAAACCATTAAGCATGTCTTTGGGATGTGGAAGGAACCAGAGCACCCAGAGGAAACCTACATGGTCCCAAGGAGAATGCGGAAACTCTGCCCACACAACACCCCAGGTCAGGATTGAACAGGATCATAGCACTATTAGCTGTGCCTCTCTGCTGTAATTTCTGCTATTAATTTGTCTTTCCTGTTATGAATGCTTTGGACTACTAATCCAGAAATTACCACTTCTATGGTTCTGATTTTCAGTTGAGTCCTTGGTTCATCAAACTCTCGCAGCTGAACCTTTCTTTTGTGACATGTGTCATGATACATACTTGTTACCGCCCCTTCCCACTCAATGTTCCTCTCTAGTCCTGAATAGATGTCCCTCACACTGGCACCAGATGGTTGACAGAGTCTTTACCTCTCTTTCCCCCAGCCACAGATGATAGTGTCAACCCCCATCCCCCCCTTGTTGATACTGTTTCTAATTCAACCACATTTCAACTGGTTGTCAGAGGTTATGGGGAGAAGACGGGAAAATGGGGTTAGGAGTGAGATAGATCAAACATGATTGAATGGCAGAGTAGATGATGGGCCGAATAGCCTAATTCTGCTCCTATCACTTATGAATTTTTAACACACCAACTTGTCCAGCTTCCTCTACCATGGAAGAGTATTCAGTTTGCTCATTCTCCCACCCCCTGCTGCTAAAAGGACTATTTTCCTTGGCAACAGTCAGTCAGAACAATGGGAAAATTACGAGAATGGAATATCCATTACGTGAGGGAGGTCTGACATATGCTTGATTTTCTTTGAGTGTCGGGGAATATTGAGTAGAAAGTTCCCTTGGGTGATTAACAAGATGAGTAAAATAAGTCGTTGCTTTTATTCCCTTGGAACATCCCAAAAATAGCAAACCAGTCCCAGGACATTGAAGCTGAACGACCAGCTGTGGACTGACTTGGTTTCCCCGATGATGACTTTTTTAACATTGTAAAATATTAGTGCATGGCACATATGAGACCTATTCTCTTACTTCAAAATCATTTGATGGGAAAATAACATAATTTGATTTAATCATATGATGTTCTGGGTCATATTTTCTAACCTGGTTATGTTTTGAACAAGGACCTTAAATGAATCATTTGATCCAATGTCTTGGGATGACACTTGTGAGTTCCAAACGAAATCCCATTCTCCTGTTCACTCTCCATTATCATTGATTCTTTTAATTTCGTGAAACTAACTTTTCAAAACAAAATCTGTATGAGATCAGTATTAGCTTGTGGCAAAAACCTATGTTCTGTTTTTCCAAGATATTTTGAACCTGGAATTTATTCACATATTCATTGACCAGTGGAGAGTTAATGACTCATTACATACTTCTTTACAACTTTTAAAACTTCATTCTGGTCATCACTATCTTTAATACTTGTGTGAAAAGACCTAACTTCTCAAGTCTCCATAAATTAATCACGCCATTACAAGTGAGTCTATACTGCAGAGTTACAATTGCTTTCATATAATTTCTGTTGTAGTGTGGCATCGTTGCATCAACAGCAACTTAAATCAAGTGTTGTCCAGCTTCAGCAAGAGATAACTTTTGTGTTCTGTTTGCACAGATACATAATTAAAATTCCCACCTGGCTTTTATTTACCTTATCTCCTTGTGCTGCTTTAAAGATCCGAAATGTTCTTTCCGCTTCTGACATTAAAATTATGTAAACATGAAATGTTCTAAATATATTTGACATATTATAGACTGAACTGCATTCAACTTTGCTCTACAGTCTTGCTGTGCTTTCTTTCAGTTGTTCATAAGCCTTATGCAATTTGCTACACCTGCATTTTGGAGTTGTTACCAAACATCCCAACACAAATACCTAGACTCAAACACTTCATCTCTCCAAAAGCCAAAACACTACAGATACTTAAAAGATGGAGTAAAAATAGAAAATATTGTACTGGAAGTACGAAACTGCTATGGCAGCATGTATGGAGGGGGAAGCAGGTAATCTTTCAGATCAATATCCCTCATTGGTCTGGGAGCCTTTATTTGGTTCCTATCCTCCCTTTCTGTGCTCCCATGATTTTCTCTGCACGTGGCCACATTGTTTTCAGTGCAATCTACAACTAGCCCAGCCTTAAATCAGATTATGTGATATTCTATCAAATGCATTGTGAAAGTCCATTGAAGTTACAACCTTTACAGAAAACCAAAATCATCGTGGTTCCGAGAGCATGAATTGTCATCAGAAGGGTTGGGAATGCTGTGAAAGTTCAGGAAAATTGTTTGCCGTTCCAGTTATTTTGCAGCTGTAGTTGTCCTGGCAAGCATCACTTCCAATGCATAAATGCGTAACGAGTAAATGTAATGCATAATACTGCTGTGTAAAGCTGGAATGTGATACTTTCGATGAGAGTGTGATGATTATGCCTCTTGAGTTGGTCAGTGATATAATAAACCATTGGGAGCAAGAATTAATCTGAGGCGAAGCTCATGCCTTGAACCATACTTAGTGATGTTGGGTTGTAGAAGCAGAGCTGAGTGGTATCCATCAGGCAGCAGCTGCCTCTGACCACCATATGAATCAGTGATAAAGCCTCAGATGACTCCACTTTTATCACGATATGGATGTTTTCAGAAAGGACCATCAGCGGATTTTCATTACCTGAATGTTGGTATGTCTGGGGAAATGGTCATCCTTCTACACAGCCCTCCTGATTTTAATTCTGGCTGTGTTTGTAAGGAGCCTGCCTGTCCAACTGCCCAGCAGTGAGGATGAACAATTACCCTGGCATCTCTTACTCATCCTCAAACGCTGCCGGGGACACACAAGTTTCAACGTGCAGAGACTTTTTCAACGAATTAGATTGTGTGAAGCACCCGTTGTGGTCAAGTATGAGTCAGTCAAAGGACTCCTCGCCATTCGGCTCCTGGGCCTGGCCAAGGAGGCCATTCATGCGTGCAGACATGGACAGTGGATGGTTCCACATGTGCTCCCATGATTTTCTGCCCTTCTTCCAAAGATCAAAGACATGTCTGTGCCCAGGTGTCCCTGAAGAGAGGGCGGCATGGTGGCACAGCAGTAGAGTTGCTGCCTTACAGCGCTTGCAGTGCCTGAGACCCAGGTTCGATCCCGTCTACTGGTGCTGTCTGTACGGAGTTTGTATGTTCTCACTGTGATTGTGTGGGGTTTCTCCGAGATCTTTGGTTTCCTCCTACACTCCAAGGACATACAGGTTTGTAGGTTAATTGGCTAGGTGTATGTCTAAATTGTCCCTTGTGTGTGTCGGATACTGTTAATGTGCGGGGATCGCTCGTCGGTGCGGACCCGATGTGCCGAAGAGCCTGTTTTCGCTCTGTATCTCTAAACTAAACTAAAGAAAGCTCACAGTGTCCACTGGCACTTTGGAGACCTTCGGGAAGACTGGGTGCTACAGGGGCTGGCATGAATCCTGGAGAAGGTGGGCAGCACTTTAATTTGAGACGCAATCAATGTGATCAAAGTAATGCAGATATGTAAGTAAACGTTTCTGGAAAAAACGGTTCACGCTCTCAATGTTTTCATTGCATTTTTCTCGGATCTGGCCACTTCATCAGATTTGAGTTCAGTTTGCATTTCCTAAACACTCATAAACATTTGTTGTGATGACAGTCTTGGATAAACTTATGAGTAATGAGAACCTCTCCCACCCCCTCCTTAACCTCCCATTGAAGGATCTCTGCCTTCAAAAGGCAACACACTTTTGATTTGGTAAATTGTCTTTTATCTCTCAGTCCCGATCCTCCTGACATCAAAGATGTTGAAAACTGCACAACTTCCTGCTCACAGCATGCTGCACTACTCCCATGACATTAATTTTAATGTGAGTAAATCCATGATATAAAACTGTAGATATCTGAAGAAATCTTTTGTGATATTCACATTTGTAACACTGTGGTTCGTTTAGAGATTTGGAAGGGCCTTCTTTGAAAACTGATAACCAAACGCAATATTTTGAATCAGTTATATTTTGCAATAATTTTGTTCTTCATGAGTCCATTTTCATTTTGTACATATTTTGTTTGCAAATGAAAGTCCTGGAGGTACATCCAATCTACCTATTCGGCCCATTGTGTCAACATCTGCTCTCTTCCGTACCAACTCGCTAGTTCTAGTACAGGGCCTGTCCCACCAGCATGCGACTCCATGCGGTGAGCGCGACCTAACGTGGTTGCTTGAGCCGTCCGGCCTCGCGGGGCCGGTCCCACTTCGATCGCCAGAGCCGTATAGAGTTGTGCGGAGCTGGTCCCGACATCGCTTAGGGCTCTGAAAAACTGACCGTGTTAAAAAATTCCGCGCGGCAACGGCCTGTCGCCCGCAGCCGCCTCGGTGCATTATGCACTGCCTCGACGTCATGCCTCCGTGACCCTCTCTGTGTGCCTCCGTGCCCCTCTCTCTGTGTGCCTCCGTGCCCCTCTATATGTGTGCCTCCGTGCCCCTCTCTCTCTGTGCCTCCCTGACCCTCTCTCTATCTCTGTGCCTCCGTGACCCTCTCTCTGTGCCTCCGTGACCCTCTCTATATGTGCCTCCGTGGCCCTCTCTCTGTGCCTCCGTGTCCCTCTCTGTGTGTCCCTCTCTGTCCTTGCGAACTTACCGCGGACTTCGCTCCAACTTCGCTCCAACTTCGCGCCACGTCGCGCCACTCACCCGACCTCCGCGCGGCCCCCGCTGCCGGTTTGGTCGCGCTCGCCGCATGCAGGCGCATGCTGGTGGGACCGGCCCTGTACGGGGATCACTCGACCTCCGCGCGGCCCCCGCTTCCAGTTTAGTCGCGCTCACCGCATGGAGTCACATGCTGGTGGGACAGGCCCTCACTCACCAGCTTTTTTCTGCAGCATTGCATTAACATTTTTATAATCCAATTACCCCTTGAATGAAATAGGCAATGAAACAGGCTTCTAGTGGATTCTAGACTCCCACCAAGCATGGTGTAAAAAAAAAGTTTAATTTCATGTCATATCTCTCTTTATTTGGTGCTGTAACCTCATCCTAGGCCTTCCATCAACAGAAAACAACTTCCCATTATCTATCCCATCCAGACCCCTCATCCATTTGAGGTACTTGTCGCAAATCTCCTCTCAGCCTTTTTATTAAAAACTTCTCAAATCTATCCTTGTAACAGTAGTTATAAATTCATAAAGTTGTACAAAACAGAACAGGTCACCTGTGCCAACTGTGATGCCTATCCAAATTTATCCTGTTTGCCCTCATTATGCTTCTATCCCTCTACTCCTTTTCTGTATGTATCTGTCTAAATGTCTTTTACATGGGGTAATTGTACCCGCCTCTACCATTTCCACTTGACTCTCAAATTATCAATCTTATCTCGATCTTCTCTTACACTTATTACAATGAGCCGAGCAGAATTGACCAGAGTTACTCCAATTGAGGCTTTTATAAAGGGTGACCGCCCTGCGTTTATATTCTTTGCCACTTTTGATAAAGCTCAAAATTGTGTTCATCTTATTAACTGATTCCTCAACCACCTGTGTCACTTTCAATGATTTGTGCACACATACTGTATGGCAGGGGTTCCCAACCTTTTTCGCCCCCTTTAACCTGGGCAACTTTAATAGCACATAACAATGTTATTTCACTTATTTATGAACAACTAATGATGAACAGATACCGCTATACCAGAACCAAACACAGTCAGTCAATGAGAAAAAAATAAGTACAAATCCAGAATCATCAAATTTACCCCCTGGGTAGGTGACATTTGCCCCCGGTGGGTAAATTTACCTCTGGTTGGGAACCCTTGCTCTATGATTTGTCTGCTTCTCCAACTCTTTTAACATTATATATATATATATATTTTTTTTTTTTCTTTAATGTCTCTTGTTATTCTTATTACTAAAATGCATCACCTTATATTTTGTGCATTGAACTTTATCTATTCATGTATTCAAGAGAGAGTTAGATATAGCTCTTAGGGCTAATGGAATCGAGGGATATGGGGAGAAAGCAGGAACAGGGTACGGATTGTTGGATAATCAGCCATGATCATATTGAATGGCCACGCTGGCTCAAAGGGCTGAATGACCTACTCGTGCACCCATTTTTTATGTTTCGTTGTTTCTATCAGTCATCTGTTTGCTGGAAAATACCTCAGGAATTTTATCTCTATCCTATTTATAGTTCATAATGCTGTCATCTGCTACATAGAAATTGTGCGTGTACCCCCAGATTTCAGATATGAACAATAATCAACTAAAGCAATGTCCTGAACACTAATCTTGAAGGAACATCAACATGCATCTTCCTCTAGTCTAACAAACAACCACTGTTTTCTGTTCCTCAGTCTCCAGGATATCCCTGTGATCAATATCTGTTTTACTTAGAAGCATAGAAAGATAGGTGCATGAGTAGGCCATTCATCCCTTCGAGTCAGCACCGCCATTCAAAATAATCATGGCTGATCATCTAAAATCAGTTCCCCATTCCTGCTTTTTTCCCCATATCCTTTAATTCCTTTCACCCTGAGAGCTAAATCTAACTCTCTTTTGAAAACATCCAGTGAATTGGCCTCCACTGCCTTCTGTGGCAGAGAATTCCACAGATTTACAACTCTCTGGGTGAGGAGGTTTTTCCTCATCTCAGTCCTAAACAGCCTATCCCTTCTTCTTAAACTGTTGTGACCCCTGGTTCTAAACTCCCCCGACATCGGGAACATTTTTCCTGGATCTAGCCTGTCTAATCCTTTAAGAATTTTATGTTTCTATAAGATCCCCTCTCATCCTTCTAAATTCCAGTGAATACAAGCCCAGTCGTCCCATACTTTCATTATA
This sequence comes from Okamejei kenojei, assembly GCA_035221665.1. Taxonomy (NCBI): domain Eukaryota; kingdom Metazoa; phylum Chordata; class Chondrichthyes; order Rajiformes; family Rajidae; genus Okamejei; species Okamejei kenojei. The sequence continues at coordinate 57,393,573 of CM069135.1, read as the reverse complement.
TGTCAGTCCTGCCATCCCAGGACTTGTTTTAACTTTGCTGATAAGACTGCCACATTGCACCTTTTTAAAGCTTTCTAGAAGTCCATGTTTGCCACATCAATGACTGATCCTATCCCATTTTTCAGTTGTTTGAAATTACGCCCAACGCTGAGAATAAAATTAATCAGACATAATCCCCAAAATGAATAAAGTAAACCTCATTATGTCGCTTTACCTCTCCCCCTGACTCCATTCAAGGACCCAAGCAGTCTTTCCAGCTGCACATTAACCTACCTTATCTCCCGGTAGCTCAGCACTTCAACTCCTCCTCCCATTCCAAATCCGACCTTTCTGTCCTGGGCCTCCTCCATGGCCAGAGTGAGGCCCACCGTAAATCGGAGGAGCAGCACCTCATATTTCCTTCGATCCATAGATGCTGCCTCACCTGCGAGTTTCTCCAGCATTTTTGTCTACCTCATATATGGCTGGTAGGTGTAAAAGCCCAGATTCAAACATTAGAGGGACTTTAGCATTTGCAAGAGCAAGGAATATTTTGACATCAATCTAACAAATAGTTTTGGAGTTTAATTAAACCGTTTTGAACATATTAGTACGGTACAGTTTGCAAAGAATGTGTTGAACTAATATCAACACCTATCATATTGTGACCTGATTGCACATCTTTTCACAGCCCACACATATGTACTGGGCTTACCTAATGAGCAAGAGAGCCAGCATAACCACTATACTTTTGAAGAGTGCTTACATGAGAAAACATCAAACTCTGTGACACCTTGTTATGCAGATAGGTTTTGAATTAAATTAAGCTTGAGAAGGCTTTACAGTTATATTTATGTGGTTACATTTTACACTGAAGTAGAAACATAGCTGGACAGATGCTGAACATTTCTAATTACACATCATAAGTCTGGCAGTATTGCATCCCCAGAATCCTTCTATCTGGTTATAAATAGTTCTCTTTGGCAAAAACATTTTGTCAAATGCACTTTATCCTGGAATAGTCTTTTTGTAAATCGCCACCATCAATGATTGCAGCAAATCTGTTTAATATGAAAACCTTGTTAATTGCCTTTGCACTCAAAGCATTGACTGTCAAAGTTGACTATCAGATCACAGTGATAGCCCATTAAAAAAAAAATGAATTCATGATACAGTCTGTATAAAGCCTTTTCACTTTCCCAACACCAAGGGGGAGAGGTTTCATACTCTGGTAAATAATTTTCCCTGCAGTGGTACTCAGAGTTGCATAGAATGTCCGAATGCATCTGCAACACTGCCATCTTTGTGATGAAGAATTAGATCATGAGGCTTTGACACCATCTGCAGAGGAGGTTGCATTGTTACTGAACAAAACCATCTCACATGATCTTGCCACCAAATACACTCAAAGAAGCTCCTTTTGTTTATTGCCAGCGTTATTCCAGGCTTATAATGAAAGCTGCAGAATATTCAATGGCAGTTTCGTACCCAGTGTCAGTGAAAGTGTAGGTTACTGATATAACAAATTCAACGGCGGAAAAGCCACGGATGCAAAATGACTGATGCTAAATATACCCTGATGTATTCGTATTAATTCTGGGGGACTTTGTAGGAAGATCACAAAATCACATGTGGTTAAAGTGCACATTGCAGATTTTAATAAAGGCCATTTTTATACATTTTGGTTTCACCATGTAGAAATTACAGCAGTGTTTATACATAGTGTCGTCCCCCCCCCCCACCATTTCAGGGCACCATAATGTTTGGGACACAGCAATGTCATGTAAATAAAAGTAGTCACGATTAGTATTTTGTTGCATATCCTTTGCATAAAATGACTGGTTGAAGTCTGCGATTCATGGACATCACCAGTTGCTGGGTGTATTCCCTGGTGATGCTCTGCCAGACCTGTATTGCAGCCATCTTATCTTATGCTTGTGTTGGGGGCTAGCCCCCTTCAGCTTTTTCTTCAGCATTTAAAAGGCATGCTCAATTGGGTTCAGATCGGGTGATTGACTTGACCACTCAAGAATTGACAATTTTTTAGCTTTGAAAAAACTCCTTTGTTGCTTTAGCAGTATGTTTGGGATCATTGTCTTGCTGTAGAATGTTCCGCCGGCCAATGAGGTTTGAGGCATTTGTTTGAACTTGAGCAGATAGGATGTGTCTATACATTTCAGAATTCATTATGCTACTACCATCAGCAGTTGTATCATCAATGAAGATAAGTGAGCCAGTACCTTCAGCAGCCATACATGCCCAGGCCATAACACCCCTACCACTGTGTTTCACAGATGAGGTGGTATGCTTTGGATCTTGGGCAGTTCCTTGTCTCCTCTATGATTTGCTCCTGCCACCACTCTGATATAAGTTAATCTTCGTCTCATCTGTCCACAAGACCTTTTTCCAGAACTGTGGTTGCTCTTTTAAGTACTTCTTGGCAAACTGTAACCTGGCCATCCTATTTTTTGTGGCTAACCAGTGGTTTGCATCTTGCAGTGTAGCCTGTGTATTTCTGTTCATGAAGTATTCTGCGGACAGTGAAGTCGTCTGTGGACAGTGGTCATTGACAAATCCACACTTGACTCCCGAAGAGTGTTTCTGATCTGTCTGACAGGTGTTTGGGGATTCTGCTTTATTATAGAGATGATTCTTAAGTCGTCAGCTGTGGCGGTCTTCCTGGGCCTGCCATTAGTAAGCTCACCAGAGCTCTCTTTCTTCTTAATGATGTTCCAAACAGTTGATTATGGTAAGCCTAAAGTTTGGCTGATGTCTCTTACAGTTTTATTCTTGTTTCTCAGTCTCATAATGGCTTCTTTGACTTACATTGGCACAACTTTGTTCCTCACATTGATAAACAGCAATAACAGTTTCCAAAGGTGATGGAAAGACTGGAGGATAGACTAGGTGCTGAGAGCTCTCTTACACCTGCATGAAGGAGGCAATTAAACACACCTGAGCAATTACAAATACCAATGAAGCCATGTGTCCCAAACATTATGGTGCCCTGAAATGGGGGGACTATGTATAAACACAGCTGTAATTTCTACATGGTGAAACCAAAATGTATAAAAATGCCCTTTATTAAAATCTGATAATGTGCACTTTAACCACATGTGACTTTTTTCTATTACAAATCTCAAATTGTGGTGTACAGAGGTAAATAAATAAATGATGGGTGTTTGTCCCAAACATTATGGAGGGCACTGTAGATCCTGAGTAAGGTAGGTTCATAAAGTTTCATTCCAATTTCTAATTGCTTTCACTCTGCAAGACACTTTTTCTAACCAGGTACCAATGGACCAATAAAAGCAGAATGTGGCTAATTTTCAAAATCATTTTACAAAAAGAATGGCAGACTGACATAAACAAGTTTTGATTGTTGGCAGAATCATAACCAAAATATCATATTAGTAATGCATATCTGCTTTACTTATTGACTATGCTTGCCTTCTCTTTACAAACTTTAACACTGACTATTTTAGCTTATGATTCTGTTATTTCAATATTCAGATATTGCTATCACTGCATGTTTGAAAGATTCTTATCAAAGGAGAGGTTAACAACACATTTAAACTGATATTGTGTTCTCTGTGTTATTTTTACACTTGATTTTAAGAAATATTGAGAATGTGTATTAGCTACACTGCCAAAGTTCACACTTTATCAGATCCAGAGTGTACAGTGCATGAACTTGTTTCAATCCCTTTGACAGTATCTCAGTTAGGTTCAAAGTGGTTTGTTCTTGACTGACATAGGAAGCATTCTTAAACTCCACAAAAAAAATAAAGTATGATGAGAGTAAGTAACCATTTCATTGTATTACAATAATTTATGTTTGAACTTATTCTGTTGTATCGCTTCTAACGGATGTTGCTCTAATAAAGGGGAAAGTACTTAAACCTCATTGCGCAAGAGGTTATTGTGAGACCCACACTGCAGCACAAATTTAGTGCATCTTTCCCCCTCACTTTCCCCCCATTGTAGAGGTATATGCATTAGCATAAAATCTAAAAGTGTGACTTGGAACAAAATTCTCACCCACTGCTTGGTACTTGTTTTGGTGCCCATTTCTCTAGCCTCTGTTCCAAATGTCAAGGAAATGATTGTAACCATATGACAGCACTGCACTGAAAGGTGCATCAAAATCTCATAGGAATGCATCAAAATTTTAAGCTATGATGTTTAATATACACATTTTCACATTCTCTTAATAAAATAGAGATTTTAGTTTTATTCACACAGTCCCAGATGAACTTATTCTTTTTTCAATTATCTAAAGAATTATTTTAAATAATCTTACGACTTTATTTAGCTATTGCCCTAGGATTTAATTCACTTGTAAATGTAAAACAAATGGACATTTCTATGATCCTTCAATTGTTCTAAGTGTAATTTAATATATTTTTAATTGGAACAGAAAGAGATTTGACAAGTTTTTCCAATAAAGTGTTCTATCAATGTGGATTATGTCCGAATTAAATCATAACTCAAATGCTAATTATGAAGCTTTCTGAAATTCCCTGCGTATAAATAATATTCTTTCATACTTTATATTATCAAATCATAATAACAGCAGCTTCTTTTGGAAGCATTATCCAAGTTTGCATGTACACCTCAAATGGCAGTTATTACACTGTGCATTCCAAGTCTTTGAGGATTTGCCTACAATTGACATATCTCATCAAGTATATTTCAATTGCATACTTCAAGGAAGTGGATTCCTAAAATCCCAGTCAAGCTACTCCAGTGTTGTGCAAATCCATGAAGGAACCCACACAAATAAGCTATTTCAATGCTAATTATCTGGGAAAACCTGACGTGTAGGTGTTTAGAATGAGCTGCTGCTCGAGTCCCATTGAGCTTACACGGTCTTCAATGTTAAAAAGCTTTTAGTCAAGGGGATCCTTCGGTAAATATCCATATTAGGCCTGCGTCCATTACACTTCAGGCTTGAGTTGTGAAGCCATTGTAGCTTTCCTACCAAGTGAAATAGAGAAAGGGTGGCACAGGACCAGAGGAGAAAATCTGAAGTGTTCATTTACCCTCGCAGTGGTACTGAGGAAGCAGGTGAAGAGTTCCCCAGTTGTGGGCACTGTTTCCCTCTTACTAAAATTATTCTCTCTTGCTAACTGACCAACTTCCTTTTTTGAACCATTTAGTACTGGCAGCCGAAGCAGGAGATGTGGTTTAAACACCGCTAAGCAGGGACTACAATGCTCGGAGATATTGGCCAGCTACATCTCTGCTTACTTGCCTCGTGACCCTAATCACAGGTTCAACTTAAAACTGCTACTACATGAGTTTAAAACTTGAGATGTCAATTCATATATGATTGATTAAAATGTTTTGATAATGTTTTATTAAAGGAAAATTCAGATTTTTATAAACGGCTACTTACCTGGAAAACTGTAGCATTGCCTAAAAATAATTCTGCCGTTTTTGACAAGAGTTCATTACAAAAGCTATTATTTGGATGATGAGGTGATGTTTTCCTCTATTAGCCGTTATCATTGATAGTTGTAGAATTTTAGTAAATATCTGGACATGCTACATTTCTTGTTTATGGGCTTAAAATGACCATGAGTTTACCTTGCTAGCCGGGAACCTGCCCCATTACTGCAAATTTGGCACAACAGAGGAAAGAATTTGTTTGCTGGTGCCAGGACCATGAGAAGCAACCATTGCTGTAGAAGTCACAGACTTGATGTCACGACAGGGCTTAATGAAAGTACAGCACTCTAAAGACTTCAAGTGACAGTGAAATGGCACCAATGTAATATTTTATCAAGTAATTTTGTATGTCAGAAGGCTTTTTAAACTTTGCTAAATTCCATCGCATTTATATTATGTGGCAGAAAAATTTGCTCTGATATGTACTTTTAGGAATAGTTATGTGACAATGTTCTCATTCTCAATACAATATTTCCAACAAGCAATTTAAATACAGCATGGGACGTGCACATAATGATCTTTGCACATAATGACCATGGGGAAAATGGTATGGAGAGGAATTTAACTGATCATTTTCAGTGGATCAGTTGAAACACACACCTATTATATAAACTAGACTTTACACCCTATTGTCCAACCTTGTTATGTCCTTACCACAGGATATGTACATTGATTATTGCATATCACAGTAAGCCAAGTTTAAATGCATTAGAGTAGATGCATACTTGTCAAGGATAAGCAATGACTTGAATTCACGAAGATTACTTTCCGGTATTGTAGATTATCACTCTCTCTTTCTTACAGAACTTTGCCATGTAGTCACAGCTGTTTATTTACCTCTCTCTCCCCACCATCCAGAGACCCAAATCATTGGTCAAGGGGAAGCATTACATTGCATTGGTCGCACGTAGACAATATGCTTTCCTCTCCATTCAAGAAAACAAACGCAGTTTGAGTGGCTGCTTTGAGGAGCATTCTGCTCAGTCCACAGGGACCTAAACCTGCTATTGTTTAACAAATTGATTCTCCAACCCACTGCTCTTCTGACCTATCAACCCTATTACAAGAAGCATGTGGAGGCTTTGGAGACTGTGCAAAAAAAGTTTACCAGAACAGGGCTCTCACTTAACTTTTTTTCGCTGTTGCCAGCCGGGCAACCTAGGCAGCTTTTTAGGTTGCCGAATGACAGTTTAGGTGGTCATTTAAGAAGGCTTGCATGACGCGTGCGTAATATGCTCGGACGAAGTGCATAGTTACCAGTCGGAATTATCCTCAATGAAGCATTCACATATTATTTCTGCTTCAAATAAAGTCACAAACTAAACATATTCACCAATCAAGACATGATATATACCACAATGACATGCAGCAAAATTATAATGCAGTATCTCAACTCCTTTTACACGTTGCAATGAATGCAATTTCTATTATTTCTTTCCACTTCCAATCAAAAATATGGTTGGATTATTCAGCGTACGATCAACCTGTGTCAATAAATCCTGGACCATGGTAACATATATCCTTAACCATGCACACTAGATTGATGCAAGCATGTTTCTGTGAAGGACCGAAAATTATCATGACATGGCCATAGCATGGGTCGTTTCCTCTTGAATCTTCGATCATCAACCTCTGTTGTGCCCAGTCACTGCAAGGTAAGAATTGAACCGATCTGTTTGACACCTTCAAAGGTAGACACAGTAACAACATCAAGAGGGGAAATATAGATACATAATATATCCCTTCTGCTCTAGGATTTTGTAATTTAAAAGAAATAAAGAGAATGGAAGTGATTTTCTTTTTCTTGTAACATACGTGTTACTGTATTATTATTATTATTAGTATTATTACCTGACCAGACCTATACCATACTTTTGAATGCACATAGTACCTCTTTTACTCTGTGCCGACTAAGAAGATGAGTCATGGAGGTAGGTGACTATATTGAATCAATCATGGAACTTGGCAAGTGAGATTGCCCAGAAGGGCAATAAAAATGGCTGGTGGTTATTTATTTTTATTTTTTTGGGGGGGAGGGTATCAACTTTAAATGAACAGAAACATTATATCTGTGAGAACGTGTAACTTTCTGCTTGATATTTAAACCATCTCCTGAAAAACAAAGTAAAGAGCTGTTCAAATACATCTAAAAGTCACTTTAATTGTCACCTGAGTCGCTCTCGAGCAGAGCATCCTCCTCATCAGACTTGTCACTGTCAGGGTGAGGTCCCGAGGTAGATGCTGCAGCTGGGTCTTCTCCCATGTCAGACCTCCTTGCCCTCATCCCACCTGCATGCCACAAGCTGATGGCTGGCCGGGGATCAAAGTCCTCGATGTTACAGGCATGCAGCATGATGAGGAGCTGGTCCATCACCTGGTCATTCTGGACCAGCCTCGCTCAGCCTCAGCTGAACTTGCCGGTATGGTAAGGACGAGGTCAATGAGTGTGCAGCTGTTGGGTAGCCCTTCCGGTGTGGGCCTTCAGGAACACCATGCTGTATCACAACAACCCTTTGAGCAACATGACTGTTATTTGGCACTACACTGGAGCATTAGGGGGAGCTTCAATGCCCAAATTTCAGGGTGGGTTTCTGATGAAAAAGTGGGGGAGGACTTGTAAGTGAGACACGGAGACAGAGAGAGACTGAAAGAGCAGAGGCAGAGATAGACGGAGATGGAGACAGAGACAGATAGAAAGACAGGGACAAAGATAGGTACATGGATAGGACAGATTTGGAGGGATATGGACCAAACACGGGCAGGTGGCTTTGCAGTTTCTCTCCCCCTCCCGTAGGGTGAGGGATTTAAGGGCCTGTCCCACTTGGGCTACATTTTCGGTGACAGCCTGAAAAGAGGTTGTCACGTCGTGGTTGGGTCGTGACGCATGTAATGACGCACTGTGTCTCCCTGTTGCCCTGGGATTTTCAAAATCCAGGGGCAACATTTGGGTGTCTCATCATTGCGTGCGCCCTGTCACACGCTGACGTATGCTGTCCTGCAGGTGACGCCCGGTTAGGGTTCGGGTTGGGGTTAGGGACCATAGATAGGCTGTAAAGTAGTCTTCCTTCGTTGCATGGATTTTAAACATTAATATATTAAAATTAACACAATAAAATTAATTGTGCAAATGAAAAGATGTCTGAATCGTTCAGTTTTATTTTGCATTGTTCCGCTTCCAGATCCATATCACCGTCTCTAACTTTTCACTGGGATGGATGCAGTGAGTGTAGACTGAACTCCCCTCTCCCCTCCACCCCCCTCTTCCCCCCCTTCCGCCCCCATCCCTCCTTCTCCACTGCACCCCTACCTTTCTCCCTTCCCCTCTCCACCTCTTCTTCCCTTCCCCCCCTTCCTCCTCCCTGCTCCACTCTTCTCCCCCCTCCACTACCCCCCCTCCCCTCACATCCCCTTCTCCTCCCCCTTCTCCCATTTTCCAACCCCCCCTCCCACCTTACCCGACGCCCCGCATTTGTGGACCCAGCCTGTGACAGCTAGATCCCACTAATAGTACTGCACAAAGTCTACTCCACATCATCTGTTTTAGTAACACTGACTATGGGATAAATGCAAAATTAGGGAACAACACCACCCCCTCCGCCCCCTCGCCTTGCTTCAAAATGGGTGGTGGGTATTTAGACTCAGTGGCCAGAGCAGGTGGGTGGCACTGGTACATTGATAACATTGTCTGTACCAGTTGAAAAGCCCGCTGCCTCTGGGGGTTTGGAGAGACCATTGGAAGATAGATCTGCCTCTGGGACAACTCGTGGCCAACAGTTTAGTTCCCACGAGGAGCAGGCAGAACATTGGGGGTTCGAGTCCAGCCCCTGGGGCCCCTGTGTCACATTTAGTTCAGAGATACAGTGCCCTTCGGCCCACCGCGTCTGCGCCAACCAGCGATCCCCTGCACATTATCCCACACACGCTAGGGACAATTTATAAATACCAAGCCTATCAACCTAGAGTTAGGGTTAGGGTTACCTCCTGCACTCCAAAGGGATAGTGTGCAGGGATTGCTGGTCGCAGGCTGGGTCCACAAATGGGGGACGTCGGGGAGTATGGGGAGGGGGGGGGTGTTGGAGAAGGGAGGAAAGGGGGAGATGTGAGAGAAATGGAGAAGGGGAAGAAGAGTGGAGCGGGGATCAGGGGTAAAGGGAAGAAGCGGCTCAGGCGCTCGACACCACTGCAAAAGGGCCTGTCCCACTTTGCGATTTTGTTTCGGCAACTGCGGAGCATCAGTGACTGACACCCTTTAAATCCGTCACTGATGCTCCGCAATCACAAAGTGGGACAGGCCCTTTAAGGGAACAACAGCAACAGAACAATTTGCAGCGGTGTCGGGCGCCAATCCGCTGCCTGAGCCGCTGGTTCACACACAAGCAGCAACTCCACAGGGCAAGGCAGGGAACAAGGATAAGGCAGGAGCGCTCTGAGAAACGCCGACACAGTTTGCATCAGGCTGTCCACATAGGCCAAGCTTTTCTTCGCTTGCCAAGCCTGGCAAAATGACACGGCTTTTAAGTTGCCCGGCGGGACTTTCGGTGGCAATTGGTACCCGGCCATCCGTTAATTTCGAGCCCTGCAGAATGGTGCCTGGATTAGGGTGTATTAGCTACAAGGAGAGTCAAGTCAGTCAAGTCACATTTATTTATATAGCACATTTAAAAAACAATTCTCGTTGACCAAAGTGCTTTACATTTGTTATAAGAGTAGTATACACAAGCAGGCTACATACATATATACAAATAGCCCTCGCTCAGAGGACGTCAGGAAAGGCTTTGGAGAACAGATATGTTTTTAGACTATTCTTAAAGGAGTCGTTGGAGGGGGCAGTTCTAATGGGGAGGGGGATGCTGTTCCACAGTCTAGGAGCTGCGACCGCAAAGGCGCGGTCGCCCCTGAGCTTATGCCTAGACCGCGGGACATTCAGCAACCCCAAGTCGGCCGATCTGAGGGACCTGGAGGTGGTGTAGTGGGTGAGAAGACTTTTAATGTAGGTGAGTGCAAGCCCATTGAGGGCTTTGTAGACAAAGAGGAGGGTCTTGAAATTTATTTGGAACCGCACAGGGAGCCAGTGGAGAGAGGCCAGGATCGGGGTGATGTGGTCCCTTTTTCGGGTGCCCGTCAGGAGTCTCGCTGCGGCGTTTTGGACCAATTGCAGGCGGGACAGGGAAGATTGGCTGATGCCAGTGTAAAGGGAGTTGCAGTAATCTAGGCGGGAGGAGATAAATGTATGGATGATCTTTTCGAGGTAATCAAACTGGAGGAATTGTTTTATTTTAGCTATCATCCGAAGCTGGAAGAAGCTAGCTTTTACCACGGCATTGACTTGTTTGTCAAACTTCAGTGCTGAGTCAAATATCACGCCAAGATTTTTGACGTGAGGTTTGAGTAGTGGGGTAAGGCTTCCAAGGCTGCCTGCTATCATTTTGATTGAGTCCGAGGGGCCGAGAAGGTTTACCTCAGACTTACTCTCATTTAGTTGGAGGAAGTTCTGGGGCCAAGGATGGAAGCTTGTGGAACCCCACAACAGAGGTTAGCTGGGGAGGAGAAAGAGTTGCCTATGTTAGTCGAGAAACTCCTACCTTTGAGGTAGGAGATGAACCAGCTCAGGGCAGTGCCATAAATACCAACCCCATACCTGAGACAATTAGGATGGTGTGGTCGACAGTATCAAATGCTGAGCTGAGGTCGAGAAGGAGCAGGATTGCACAGTCGCCGGAGTCAACGGTGAGCAGTAAGTCATTGCGTACCTTCAACAAGGCAGACTCTGTGCTGTGGTGAGCCCTGAAACCTAATTGGAAAGTTTCCAATGTAGTATTTTGGTGAATGTAAGGCATGAGTTGACTTAAGATTACCTTTTCAAGGGCTTTTGAGAGGAAAGGCAGTTTAGAAATGGGTCTGTAGTTGCTTGGCAAGGTGGGGCCGAGGTTAGGTTTTTTTCAGGAGGGGCTGGACCACCGCATGCTTGAAGCAGGTAGGTACAGTGCCAGTGGCCAGAGAACTGTTGAAGATGGCGAGGATACTGGGACCAGCTGTTATGATGACATCCTTTAGGAGGGCAGAGAGGACAGTGTCGAGGGAGCAGGTCGTAGGTTTCATGGTGGTGATCAGTTTTACAAGGGAGGGTAGAGTAACAGCTTGGAAACAATCTAATTTTGAAGAACAGACCAATGAGACAGCCAGGTCACGGGTGGGAGGGGAGATATTCTTCTTATGTTCTTTACCTTGGTGGTGAAAAATGGACGGCCCGATGTACAAGCTCTCTCATCAGTATTGTCGAAACTCCGACGTCGGGACAGATTGGTCGGAGCACTTTTTCTGGCGATCCCCGGTAAGGGATCGCCCCGCTCCGCGATGGTAAGGCCGCCGCGCCTGCTACTGAAGCTCTTGGCCGGTCTCTGAGAAAGGCCGCACCAAACCAGTTGTTAGGCCGCGAGGGGGTTGAAGATGTGACTAGATTTAGGTTTGTGGGAGAGGGAAGGACGTCATATGTGGCTCTGATAATGAAGCTCAACTTATTTGACTCCATGGTCCACAGCTCCCTCCATGTGATCTTCCTCCTCTCAACGCCATCCCACGTCATCCAGCGGCCTTGTTTGGCTTGGGATATGGCTTTGGCACACCTGGCTGCTTCTTCCTGGTGGCGCACCTCCTCCACCACCAGGTGCCGACGTTCAGCTGGAGTAGCCTTTTGCCAGGTAGGTTTCATTGCTCCCAGGCCACAGCCCCCTCGGCCTTGTTGGACATGGCCCACTATGTCCCGGTGTTGGAGGGCGGATTTTGCGTCCAGTACCACTGCTGCTGGTGTCCATTTCTTCCCTGTTGCTAGGGTTGAAGTGACACCTCTTGTCCCGGGATTCTGTTAGTGTCATGTCCAGCTTCACTTTGGCACATTTGTACTCCTCCACCAGGCTTGAGACTGGCAGTGAGAGGGCTCCACTCCCATAGAGCCCTATGCTGCTGAGGCATCTCGGTAGCCCAAGCCACTTCCTCACTTGTGAGTTCACCAGTCTCTCCAGCTGGTTGGCATGGATAAAGTGACCTCGTAGATGGTAATTGGCCACGTGAGTCGGGGCAGTAGACCGAAGTGAAGGCACCAAAGCTTCAGCTTCCCTGGGAGAGCAGTGTTGTTGATTTGTTTGAGGCCACTGATTGTATCCTGCCTGAGTTGTTCCACCTGCACTTCTTCTGGCGATCCCCGATCGCCTGCTACTGATGCCTTTGGCCGGTCTCTGAGAAAGGCCGCACCAAACCCAGTTGTTAGGCCGCGAGGGGGGCGAAGATGTGACTAGTGACTGAAAAACGGTTTCCCTCTATTCCTCCCCCACCACCCCCCACACTAAAACATACATTTAGACATGCTAAAAACAAAAAAAGTCGAAAGGCCGAACCCACTGCTGGCGAGGCTGTCACTCGCGTCGCCAACCAATGGAGAGGGGCAAAGTTTAATGGGTATGTACGGGGCAAGTTATTTTTACACAGAGGGTGGTGAGTGCCTGGAACACACTGCCAGGAATGGTAGTAAAGGCAGATCTGATTGTGGCATTTAAGAGACTTTTGGATAGGCACATGGATATGCAAGGACTGGAGGGATATGGATTATTTGCAGGCAGATGAGAGTTGGTCTTGACATCACGTTAGTCACAGACACTGTGGACCAATGGGCTTGTTCCTGTGCTGTACTGTTCTTTGAATGCAGGGAGAGCAAGCAATAAGGATTGTTTTATTTCACTTGCACTTTATGTGCAATGTGACGAATAAAACTGATTGTGATTGTGTTGTTTATAGAAAATAGAAAAGTAAATTTCAAAAGTACAGTTGTTTCAGTTTTGGGGAGATTTGGTGAAATATGACATCTGGTGTCCTGTCCCTGTATTGGATTTCTTAGGGAAGGATAGTAACGCTTTGGAGTCCTTCAGAGAAGATGCATTAGACTGATGACTGGATGGGCCGGATTGTCTCATCAGGAGAGATTGGACTGACTGGCTTACTCCTGCTTGAGTTCAGGGTGACCAGTGAAATGATGGTTCCTGACATGCTGGAACCGGGTGAATGGGTGATCAGTGGTTGGCAGGTACTAGGTGGGCCAAAGGGCCTGTGTCTGTGCTGTTTCTCTATCTCCAAACTAAACTGAAGGAGATGTTTTCTCTTGTGTGAGAACCAAGAACAAGTCATTGTTAAAAGTAGGGAATTTGCCATTTAGGACAACAAATGTTTGCTCAGTGTTGTTAATCTTTTCCTTGTAGGATAGTGGAAGTAAATTGTTTGAAAAAAAATGAATGCAGAGAAATATATATTCTTGATATAAGGAATCAACCGTTACCTCGGGATAACAAGAAATGCAGATTTGAATTTATAATCATATCAGCCAGGGTTTTTTTTAAATGGCAGAGCAGGCTTGATAGGCTGAATGGCCTATTTCTGTTCCTAATTCCTGTGGGATGTAATGTTGTAATAGATTGATATTCTCCTATCACTTTTCTCCTCTTTTCTCGGATTGTGCTATCATACACTTACAACTTAGATTATTATTATCTACTATTAGTCTGGACCAACAATTAGAGATCAGTCCTGAACTGCTATCTACCTTATTCCTATTATTATGTATCTGTACACTGCGGATGGCTCGATTGTAATTATGTACTGTCTTTCTGCTGACTGGTTAGCATGCAACAAAGGCTTTTCACTGTACCTTGGTACATGCGACAATAAACTAAACTCAATAAATCTCTGGTTCAATTGGTTAAATATGAATTAGGACATACAATATTGACTTTGACGTTTATGCAGTGTACTTTCCAGTACAATGGATATTTGTGTTTTCTGGTGAATAAAAGTCCAATTAAAAGCCCCCAACTTGCTCCATAACATATAGTACACAGCTAGAACAGAGTGGAACCTAAATATTCCTGTGGGTTTCTCAATGAAGTCCAACCAATCAACAAACTTGATTTCACTTTTTTAAGTATTCATTTAAAGCTGGAACAACCCTTGGAAATGTCATTCCAGGACACAAAGTGCAGGACCAAATCAGCAGGTCAGGCAGCATCTCTGGAGAACATGGATAGGTGACGTTTCAGGTTGAGGTCTTTCTGATGCATTTCGTTTCGGGGTGAGATGTCATCATTCCTATAAGGCAGAAAGTGACATATTAATAGAATATTGACTGGCCTTGAGGGGGATACGACATATATTGCCTGAAGTAGATTCATATTGCCCGAGTCGAAGACGAGGGCAATATGGATCTAGTGAGGGCAATATATGTCGTATCTCCCGAAAGAGGACAGTCAATATTGTTATTATTACCCATTATCAGACATCTAGAGGAAAATTTTAACATCTCAGCTCGGCGGACTTCCACGCAAAATTTAACCAAAATGGACGCGGCAGTCTTCCTGTCTGCCGTTTGAATATTCTAAATTTCCCACGCAGCGTCACGTTGCCGTCACGTTGCCAAGTTCCCGGATGTGAGACCAGGGGAATATAAGACTATATTCCCCGCTGTTTTAACAGGTAAAGTCCATAGGCGTTCGCAAGAAAGGGGAATATAAGAAAATATTCCCCTGTTACCCCTGCTGGCAGTAAAAATGAAGGGAATACAATTTCGTAAAAGCATACCTCAGATGTGTGATATGGGTAATAATCAGTATTATTCCAATGAAAATTATGTTTTCATGTCCTGCTCTTTTCCTCCTCTAAACTAAACTCTACCAAGTTATGACACCAGGAATGTGCTCACTGTGAAGAGACAAGTTTAAACATCGCACCTTGTTGTAAAGCTTAACTTAAAACCAGACTTACCCATGACTTACGAGATTGATCCCTGGGATGGCGGGACTGTCATATGAGGAAAGATTGAAAAGACTAGGCTTGTATTCACTGGAGTTTAGAAGGATGAGGGGATATCTTATTGAAACATATAAAATTATAAAAGGACTGGACAAGCTAGATGCAGGAAAAATGGTCCCAATGTTGGGCGAGTCCAGAACCAGGGGCCACATTCTTAGAATAAAGGGGAGGTAATTTAAGACTGAGGTGAGAAAAAAACATTTTCTCACCCAGAGAGTTGTGAATTTGTGGAATTCCCTGCCACAGAGGGCAGTGGAGGTCAAATCACTGGATGGATTTAAGAGAGAGTTAGATAGAGCTCTAGGGGCTAGTGGAATCAAGGGATATGGGGAGAAGGCAGGCATGGGTTATTGATTGGGGACGATCAGCCATGATCACAATGAATGGCGGTGCTGGCTCGAAGAGCCGAATGGCCTCCTCCTGCACCTATTTTCTATGTTTCTATGTTCAATGCATGCAGTGACCAAGCCTACCACCATCAAATTCACTGGATAATGTTCAGAACTTTTATGCAATAATTTGTATTGACACAAATGTAATTGAAAAACGTTAAACCTAAGCCTGTTACCTTGCAAGCCTTGCTGCCTCAACGAGCGCCTTGTGCATAAGGCTGCCATAAACCTTTTGGAAATAAGAAGTTACTTTTTCTCATCACTGAAGCTTTTTGTTTTTTTGGATCTAACATTGAAGCCTCTCGCACAATATTCTTCATAATAAGTTTGTCAGAATTTGGCTAGAATGGACGTTCTTGTCATAACATGACAGGCGTTGGTTGTTTTATTTCCTTCCTGACTGAATGCAGAAGCTAATGTCTGAATTGTAAACAAAAACATAAATTAATTCCCAAATGACATTTGGGAATGACTTTATGGTCTCTTTCAATTCAGTGATGTCATTGTCATCTACGGAATTTAGGTAGGGCTACTGATACTTAAATCTTGTGGGTTGTGAGCACCATCTGTATCACAACCCTGTATTTTGCCGAAATATTCTGCAGGAACATTTTCAAGTGCACCTTGCCTGTTCTACAACACTGCCAATTGCAGCTGCCGGCTGGACCAGACTGCCCAGATAGTCTGGAGATTCTGCAAACAGTATGACCTGTGAAGGTGAGAAGTTTGTGTTGCATTGGGTGTCTCCACCAGAGATGTGTGTGTGATGGTTGGATCATCAAAGTGAGTTTGTTGTGAAGGGCGGCGCGCATCATAAAAGAGTGGCGAAGGGCTTCTGCGCCACAGGTTGGCCAACTCTGTCATTAGTGTCCAGCTGTTTTTGTTTTTAGCTGTCTGTTCTCTATAACTGCCTGTCCTTCTTATCTCGCTCTTATGTATTCCTTTGTTGAAGGTACCTTCTGGTTAAAATATTAAAATTAACCCTAATCTGACTTCAGTGGACATTGACGACCCCATGCCACTGTTCAAAGAATAGGAGTTCTCCTGCTGTCCAGGCCAATATTTATCCCACGTGGTGCCGTAAGCAGATAATATGATTGCTTATTTTCATTGGCGATGGGAATTTGCTTTTTGTAAAATAACTGCAACCTATCAGACAATAAAGCAGTGGCTGCACTAAAAAATTGCAGGTGTTGCTACAGTAATGGGCCTGTCTCACGGTGCGAGTTGACCCATGAGGTACCCCGAGTGAAAGACTCGTGGTTGTGTACCAGACTCCACGTTTATGAACAAGAGTTTAACCGAGTTCCCATGGGAATGACTACGTTTGCCATTTACTTCTAATTTCTGCGATGTTCCAAGTTCCTCTCCCGAGTTACCAAGTTCCTCTCCCGGGTTACTCTTGAGCCAACCGTGAATGAAAGCCTGTTTTTAAGTATCTGGAGCTGGAGTATTGAAAGTTATTCAATTTCAGAACTTAAAAGAACTAGGCAGGATCTCGGCCCCGCACTCGCTGCCATTGTGCAGCAAGGAGGCGGTGGCGGTGGTGGCGAAGCAACAGTGTAAAAAGAAGACAACTCCATCCTGCGGCTTTGAGTTAAAGATAGAATTCAGAGCGGCCGCGTACATTGATATGACCTACAAAGGGAAAATGCGCACCGTCCAGTGCCAGAGCTAGGCTGGGATCATTCTCTGCTCTCATCTCTCTCTTACTGTGTGTGCATTAGCAGGGGGAAGAGCGGTCTACCTCGCTGGGGCACAAGACCACTGCCGCCTGCCCCTTGCAGCCATCAACGTGTTTGTTCCTTTGGTGCGCCTCATCTGCCCTGCTCCCATCCCAGCGCTGCCCCAGCTCTCTGCCCCATTCTCTTGGAAATGTCGCTTCCGCCGCTGTAACGAGGAGGGGTCCGGCTGGCTGGCTTGGTGGGTGGGTGGGTGAGCCGGGAGGGGGAGTGGGTACAAACCACCGAATCCATTCTCAAAAGTTGGGCAGAGCCATGTAGAACTCGCGTTTCTCTCTGCTTCATATACGTGGGAATTCCCTCAGTATGGTCACTCAGCGGGCAAGCAGCATCTCTGGAGAGAAGGAATGGGTGACGGGATGACGTTTAAAATTTAAATCATGGGCAAACCATCTTGCCCCAGGCTGCTTTACATTATTTATTGTGTTGAGTTGTTTGTGAGGCTGGGACTTCTCTGAGGGTCGCCACCTTATAGTGGAGACATATGCATGTGCCTTAGATCCTGTAAGCTGACCTCATGGCAGGAAGGTGGAGGGGGAGGTCCCTGACAAAGCGCGGCCCAAGAAGATGACCTCAGTGGAACAGGCCGAGGATGGTGTTTGGCCGGCGGCTGAGAAGGTGGAAGAAGGCTGCAGCAGGGAGAGACTCCCAACCGTGGTGGAGCCCATATCATTGGACCCGGGACTGTCAGTGAATGTTGTTCGAAAACTGTTACCAATCTCTTTTGTTGGAGATGGTCATTGCCTACTAATAGAATTACAGTCAAACGGCACAGAACCATCCCTTCACATCCTTTTTACCCATCCGCACTAATCGCATTTGCTCAAATTAGGTCCTTATCCTTTCCCTGCCTTGTCTATTTAAATACTTTAGAGAATACAGCGCGGAAACAGGCCCTTTAGCCCACCGGGTCTGTGCCGACCAACGATCCCTGCACATTAACACCATCCTACCCACACTAGGGACAACTTTTACAAGCCAATTAACCTGCAAAGCTGAACATCTTTGGAGTGTGGGAGGAAGCCGAAGATCTCGGAGAAAACCCACGCAGGTCACGGGGAGACATACACACAAAGTCATTCACATCAAGATCCTTTTTGTTTTGATGCTCGTTTATTGAGCTGATGAAACTGCAACGTTACAGTTCAATCACAATCACTGGAAGCACAGAACACATTGTGAGCTTTCCAAACCTTGGTGTAACAAACAATGTGAAATCAAGAGGGTAATACAGAGAGTGACTGTAATAATTCCATTCAGCACAATCTAAATCAAGACAGGATCAGCCTCCACACAGGGACTTTCCCACAGTCCGTGTCTGCCCATCACCACCATCCCCGTGCCCCTGACGCTTTCTTGTCTACCTGTGTGTGTCAGAGAGATGGCACCAAATGCCCTGGATACCAAATGCTCTGCACTGCTGCACCTTTCAACTGTGATGCCCAACTGTTCCCGGTGGGATTTGAGGAAGGGCTCCAGCAGAATGGACGAGGAGGGGAGTCAGGTTAAAGAGGGTGGACTTGTCTGTTCTGAGCAGTCCCTGGGCTTCAGTCAAGGGTCAGTGTGTGGGGCAGTGCCCTGGAGTTTACATCCTTTAGACATTCACCATGGTTCCCCGCTCCCTGTCCCTCTCTCAATATGTGACGGAGAATGGCTGAGAATATCACTGATTTCGCATCCAATCCTGTAAAATGTTAAGAGTCAAGATTGTCATATGTCAGTTTAAAGTTGCAGCTTTACCATCTGAGATGGAGCACAAAGATGCAGCAGAAATTTGGAAATGTCATCCCGTCACCCATTCCTTCTCTCCAGAGATGCTGCTTGTCCTGCTGAGTTAAAGAGTTCCCACAGTAGACTCACGAGTCACTAAGGTAAACGCACGGGCCACTACGTTATTACGAGTTTAAATGTTTCAATTTTTAACTTGAACAGTAAATTTGACTCGTGGAAAACCTCAAACATGTTTGAATTTTTTCACGAGTTAACAAGTTTCACGGGTATCTGCCATGAGTGCCACGAGTCGCTAAGTTGCGCGCGCGAGTTCCGACGTTCTCGCTACGTTAATTGTACGTGATTACCGCGAGTGAAAACTCGGGGTCACTCGTGGGTCAACTCGCACCATGAGACAGGCCTTTAAAGCTTTGAAGCATTCTGAGGTTGTGAACAGTTAGAAAGAAACACAAATGTTTAATTTACCTTCCCGTTGCTCTCAGGCTGAAGGAGCGAATGAGTAAAAGTCAGAGTTGGGCGAAATGGAAATGGTTAGTTTCTCGACTGACTGGAATGGGCTCACTTGCGATTATTGTAATGGATTTTTCCTGCTGTCTGATTATTTCTCAGGGGTCAGGTTTTGTCTGCCCTCTGAAGTAACGAATAGAGCAATGTCATCTTTAATGACCCTAATATTTACAAAGACAGAGCTGTCACTTTTAATTTAATAATGTTTGCAATTTCTGTCGTAATTTTATGCTTTCACAATTTTAGGCTTTGCTCAATTGCTTAGTGGCAGAAGTCATTTATTGAATAAGGCCATTTTCTTTAAATCATGCTGCCTTTGTTTTCCTGTCAGACATGAGATCTCTGCTGATTTGCAGCACTGCTATACTGGAGTAATTGCAACAGAAAATAATTGCATGCATATAATTCAGTGGGGATTTCATGCCATATGGTGCACTTGCTGAAACTGCCAGTGTTGCATATGGTATTGGACAGAGGAAGAGAAAAATCACAGTGACTTCTGTGATGTGGAGTCTGTGCTTTGATTCTTGTCTCCTGATGAAAGTGGACTGTATTCCCTGGAATGCAGAATGTCAGAGCAGAGTTTGACTAAGATTTTGAAAGGAATTGTAGGGATAGAAAAAGAGAAACTTTATTTACTGGTTGTGGAATTTAGGAGAGCATAACTTAAAACCAGAGCCAAACAGTCCAGAAGAAAAGTTAGGGAATATATGGTACTTTATTTGTCACTTATGAAAGATAAAAAGGCTATGAGGAGTGAAGAACCAAGCCCCCAAAACTGCCAAAGATGCCATCTCAGTGGTTCATTATAAATTTGAGATCAATATATTTTTTGGTCATCAAGAGCATTAAAGAATCTATAGTCAAAAGTGGTAAATGGAAGTAGAATATAAATAGGAGCTGGTCCCCACTACATGGCCCACTAAACCTTCAGACTGAAGAAGGGTCTCGACCAGAAACGTCACCCATTCCTTCTATCCAGAGATGCTGCCTGTCCCACTGAATTACTCCAGCATTTTGTGTCTGTCTTGAGCTATGAATATACTCATCAACACCCTCAGACGTGTACAGTAGAGAATTCCAAAAAATCCCAGCCATCTAGGTGAAGCAAAACCTTGTATCGTGCATCGCACCAATAGGGGTCACAGTTTAAGGATAAGGGGGAAGGAAGTCTTTTAGGACCGAGATGACCGAGACTTTCTTCACACAGAGAGTGGTGAGTCTGTGGAATTCTCTGCCACAGAAGGTAGTTGAGGCCAGTTCATTGGCTATATTTAAGAGGGAGTTAGATGTGGCCCTTGTGGCTAAAGGGATCAGGGGGTATGGAGAGAAGGCAGGTACAGGATACTGAGTTGGATGATCAGCCATGATCATATTGAATGGCAGTGCAGGCTCGAAGGGCCGAATGGCCTACTCCTGCACCTATTTTCTATGATTCTATAATACCGTGCATTTTCAGTCACGTGGTGAATTAAACTGTATGATGTAATTGAATTTCTCGGCCTTCTGGCATTATTTATGATTTGCTTGTAAATATCCATATCTTACAGGAAATATATCTTCTGAAAATAGCAAAGCCTTTTATCCACCTCGCTACAGAGGTTGTCAAAAGGCTCTGATCAGAACATACCTCCGCTACACTACGGTAAACCACTATGCTTCATAACATATTCCTATTTTAAGAATCCATGTGTTCTTTAAATTACCATTCTTAATCTCAGTACATCACTTTTAAGAGCACTGATTTATGGAATGAATGTCTCCAAACCTGTGCCCTGATTTTTGTATAGTTTGGCCTTTCTGAGGCATAATTTCTGTTCTATTTCATGTTCAAGGTAAAGCAAGTGTACCGAGGCATGAATCAAGCTACAATGTCAACAACACAGAGCACCACACTGACTGCAAGGCCTGTCAGTGCTGAGATGTATTCTGACTCAACAGTTTTTGAAGCTGAATTTATAATATAAAATGATAGTTTTCTGATTGTAATAACATTTGCAAGATGTGCCACATTTACAAAACCCTGCATATTCTTCAGCAATTAAGACTGTCTTACTGGAGTGACACAATTTCTAATCAAATTATTTAGTCCTTCAACTGAGTAAATTTTAATACACGTCACAACGTTTTAATTATAAATTTGATAAAGTATGCGCATTTGAGTTCATGCGATTAGATCATTATTTCTATAGAATATCATGATGTTTGACCTGCTTTTTATTCACCAGTGTCCATTGTTCACAATGTTTAAACCTTTGACCCCAAAAGATGATTTTCATTCAAGAGTCAACAGTCAGGGGGATTTTGGAATATGTCTGTTCATATGGTTTTTGAATTCCCTTCAAATTAGGAAAATAGACAAGAATTCCAGTAATTCGGGAGTAAAATATAAATTAAATTGAGAAACAATTTGCCATTCATGTTCTGCATCATGCTGTTCACCACTAGCCACAACGGTGTCACCTTTTCCTGGACCCTGCTGACAAACAGCTGAAATCCAGGTCCTCGCCACAATGACCTTCTTTCTAATTGCACAGTAAGCATGGTCTGCAATAAACATGGGGAGTGCATCAGCAGCTTTTCCAAGGGAATTGCTTATGTTGGCAGACAATACAAACACAGTTCTTCAGTCAAGCTTAAACATGTGGACATTTGAGTTATCCCAATTCTCAAGCCGCTTTCCTCTACTGCTTGTCTTGGACCTGATCCTGAGGTTACTAACTCCCCCCCTCCCCCCCCCCCCCCAACTGCCCTGGGTTAGATTTAGTATTGTCACGTGTTCTGAGGTACAGTGAAAAGCTTTGTTTTGCATGCTATCTAATCAAATCATATAATTCTCTACATAAATACAAATCAACCCAAACTCAAGTCCAGTAAGTAGTGCAAGGGGAAAGATACAGAGTGCAGAAAATGTGTAGCGTTGCAGCAGAATAGTTCCAGAGAATTAAAAATCAAAATCAAAGGCAATGTCAAAGTCGAATGTCTATAAACTGGGGTACTGGTAAACTGTTCAAATCTCCTCTACCTCAGAGATTCATACTCTACCCTATCTAGTCAAGTCAACTTTATTTGTCACATACACATACAAGATGTGCAGTGAAATGAAAAGTGGCAATGCCTGCGGATTGTTGAAAATCTACATAACAGAATAGAACAGAATAAGTATTTACATGCTAGAAAATATTTTTTTACAAAAGACACAACACAACAATAAATGAGTACAATAAATTTGTCCCTGGTGAGATAAAAGGATACAGTCCTGATGGCCTGTGGGAAGAAACTCCACCTCATCCTCTCTGTTTTCACAGCATGACAGCGGAGGCGCTTGCCTGACAGTAGCAGTTGGAACAGTCTGTTGCTGGGGTGGTAGGGGTCCCCCATAATGTTGCTGGCTCTGGATCTGCACCTCCTGGTGTATAGGTCCTGCAGGGGGGCGAGTGTAGTTGCCATAGTGCGTTCGGCCGAACGCACTTCTTTCTACAGAACCTTCCTGTCCTGGGCAGAGCTGTTCCCAATCCAGATTGAGATGTTGCCGGACAAGATGCTTTCTACAGCCCCACAGTAGAAGCACTAAAGGATCCTCAGAGAGACTCTGAATTTCCTCAGCTGCCTGAGGTGGTAAAGGCGTTGCCTTGCCTTACTCACCAGTGCGGCAGTGTGTGTTGTCCATGTCAGATCCTCTGTGATGTGGACTCCCAGGTATTAAAGCAGCTCACCCTATCCACAGTAGTCCCATTTATCTCCAGTGGCGTGTACGTCCTCGGATTTTGTGCCCTTCTAAAGTCCACAATCAGCTCCTTAGATTTTGTGACATTCAAGAGGAGGCTGTTGTCCAGACACCAGAGTGCCAGATCAGCCACCTCGTCCCGGTCATTCAAGCAAGCTGGAGAGGCATTCTTTGGCACTGGAACAATGGTGGAGCTTTTGAAGCAGGCAGGGACCATGGACTTGGCCAGGAAGAGGTTGAACATTGTGGTGAACACTGGAGCAAGCTGAGTAGCACAAGACTTTAGTACTCGCCCAGATATACCATCTGGGCCTACAGCTTTCCTCGTGTTCACACGCGTCAGAGCTCTCCTCACGTCGTGGTCGGACACCGAGAGTGTGTGCACATCCCTAGCGGTGGGCCTCCCTCCGGCCTCGCTAGCCAGTGCGCTGGCAGTGATGTTGTTAGCCGGCGCACTAGGGGTGATGTTGCCCATCTCGAATCGTGCGTAGAAGGAGTTCAGGTCATCAGCACTTCCGGTTGAGGGGGGCTGCTCCGGTAGTTAGTTATATTCCGTAGCCCCTGCCAATCTGCTCCATCTGCGATTCCATCCTGTTCCTGTACCTCCTTTTTGCATCCTTCACTGCCCTTCGCAGTCGGTAGGACTCTGCCTTGTAGTCGTCCATATTGCCGGATGCCAGGCCGGAGTTGTAAGCAGCGGTGCGAGCATTCAAGGCAAGACAACACCTGTCCACCCAGGGTTTTTGATTAGGAAAGGTGCTAACCCTTACCGTGGGAACGATGTTATCGGCTATTGTTGCGATGAAGTCCGTGACTGCTTCCGCAAACTCACTGACGTCACTGAAACTTGCTTGGAACATATTCCAGTCGACATCGCTCAGTGCATCTTGCAGCATGGCCTCTGAACTGGTCAGACCACCGCTTTACATCCCTCGTCACTGCCGCTTCCCGTACTATCCGTTGTTTACACTCTGGCAGCAGGAAAATGGCAGCATGGTCAGATTTTCCAAAAGGAGGGAGAGAACTTCCTGAACGGCTTGTAGAAGTGGTCCAAAGTTCTTTCCCCCCTGGTGGCACACGTGATGTGTTGGCAGAAGTTTGGCATGACCTTTTTGAGATTTGCCTTACTAAAATCTCCAGCCACCACCATAGCCGCATCCGGGTTCTTGTTTTGGTGTCGACATAGCACATCGTGTAGGGCCGATAGTGCCACGTCGGTGTCTGCCTGCGGTGGAATGTAGACGGCTGTGATGATCATTGAGCTGAACTCCCGGGGAAGGTAGAATGAACGGCATGAGATCATCAGATGCTCCAGGTCCGGTGAGCAGGAACGAGAGCGTCTTAATATTCCTAGGGTTGCACCAGTTATTGTTGGTCATGAAGCAAACTCCTCCACCCTTGGATTTCCCGGATTCTTCCGTTCTGTCCGCACAGAAAACAGTGAAGGACCCGGTTGGGCAGATTACCTGATCCGGCACCAGCGAGGTCAGCCATGTTTCGGTAAGGCAGAGGATGTTGCAGTCTCTTATGTCCCGTGGAATCTGATCCTCGCCCTGAGGTCATCCAGCTTGTTCTCCAGGGACTGGATGTTCGCCAGAAGAATGCTGGGCAGAGGTGGACAGAAGGCTTGGGCTCTCAGCCTATTCCGAATCCCCCGCTTTCCTTGATGTTTTAACCGGCTATTTCTCGGAGCCGCACTCCCATTGTTGTTGCCGCAGCGCGCTCTTTTGATCTCTGCCGGCCACACTGGATCGGTGAGTACAGTGTTTAAAAAGTTTTCGGTTACAATAAAGTTTACTTTTACGAGAGTTTCCCGATCGTACATTGTCAGTGCTAGTGTGTTAGTACTTAGAAATCAATTAAAAATGAACATACAAGTTAAAAAAACGCAGTGTCCACGGAGCTCCCACGACAGCGACTGGACCCGGCCGCTGATTTCTCAAATCGTCTTGATTCTCTCAATGAGAATTCCTTTCTGTTCTGGGAATAATTTCTAGTTTCTTCTCATTACAAAGCACTCTCATTATGGCAGCATTAGAACTAATCTTTTTTTTAACATGCTCTCCCTGGTCTTAATATTTTTCAGTAAGTGAAACAAAATGATTGGGAGCTTTGCGTTAGATTTCCCTCTGGCACAGATTTTGAAAAAAAGACAAGGCTTAAAATGGTGGTGGTGCAGTCTTGGCCTTTAAAATGGTGGCAGAATACAATTCTGATGAGAAGTGGAACATATAGGATAATATCAAGGAAGATTCTTCCGTCACTTAATACCCTGTGCATACAAAGACAAGGAATCTGAACCTTGGTACAAGTCCCCACTGCAATATTGCTCAATCATTGTGTGCAGGTTGGTATTCTGTTATTTTTGAAAGAGTAACATCTCTTCTGGCTTTTCTGGAATATTTACTGATTCTTATGAAACTCCAGCTGAAGGCCTGCCAATACCTAATAGAGATTTGAACACAGCATCTCTGCCACTACCTCACCCCGAACTATTTCAATGGCAAATTTGGCCTGCATGCAGCCTTGCCCCAGGTTGTGTCCCATTTGGGAGGACGTACGGGATCCCCAGTTTGGATCTCTGCCATAATAAAGAGCTGTGTTTTTAAGCTGCAGGATCTAATTATAGCATGAAATCCACTGTCGTAACAGCAGAAAGTTCATGTAGTTTATATATTGAACAAGATCACTTTACATTTATGCATCACTCCACCTCGTAAAATAATTATTTCCCCAATTTTATGGGTGTTATATAGTTGGCCTCCCTTTTAAATATTACTATAAAAAAATGCAAGCTTTTCTATTTCCATGGAGATTTATTCAATTTATTATACATAATTTTCCTAAATTTAATCACCAATGTACTGCCAAAGATTTGCTTAATTGTTGTGATCATCCTGATTCAGGATTGTACGGTCATTCTAAATGGAAATGCGTTGAACTTCTTTCTATGCATCTGCCTCTAGCTTGGTGAAGATCAGTTCTCTCATCTGATGTTCCATTGAGAATTAATTAAAATAGATTTATTTTCTGAATATATAATTAGAAATCATATTATGATATAATATAAGTTTAAGAAACACTTAGACATGTGTATGGCTAGGACAGATTTGGAGGGATATGGGCCAAATGCAGGTAGGTGGGACTAGTGTAGTTGGGACATGTTGGCCAGTGTGAGCAAGTTGGGCTGAAGAGCCTGTTTCCACGCTGTATGACTCCATGACTTTTGGCAACAGTTGAAATTGGTCAATTTGTCAATATGATGAGCCTTGACGAGAGATTAACCTGCTCTCCAAGAGTTGCACCATGGAATCAACGTGAGAAATGCCAGCCTTCTCAACTACTCTTGACTCCATTCAAAATTTATATTGAAACGTTTCCAGTTCTGTGTCTACGTTTCAAGGCTCTTTACATCTCATCAGTGTAGCCCATTGATGAATAGAAAAATATTATTATAAGAATCGAGGGGTTTCAACAGTAAGTTAGCAATCTGTATTGGCAGATGTCCTGGTTGAAAGCCCATTTACACTTAAGCATTTCATATTTTAGTTAAATCTGCTGTTTTGCCACTTTGTGAGATTTTAAGTTTATTCTGGTTACGTTTTCAGTCAGGGCCATTTGTGGTTATTACACAGCAACAAAATGGTATACCGACCATGAATCAGCATTTCTATTGCAATGACTCAGTGCCCAATGAATTACAGTAAAGGGCCTGTCCCACTTTCACGACCTAATTCACGACCTCTGCCGAGTTTGCCCTTGACTCATACTCACAGCATGGTCGTCACAAGGTCGTAGGAGGCCGTAGGTAGGTTGTGATGCTAGTCGTAGGTACTCGTGGCATCAAGTTGGTCGGGGCGTTTTTTCAACATGATGAAAAATGTACACAATTAAAAAAGGTCATGAATTAGGTCGTGAAAGTGGGACATGCCCTTAACTGTAATTTCACAATCCCAGTAACTGCATGATATAATTGGCTTCATAATTTGGAACATAAAGTCCTTGCAGACCAACACCATTGACCACATGTCCATTGGGCAGTGATCAGCATGATCCATCCTGTGGGTATTGCAGGACTTGATCAATCCTGTGGTGTGGTTCCCTGAGCAGACTGCCCAGAGTCTGCTGAAATGGCACCAGTAGGCACAAATACCTGTTTTAGCTGGTGATGAATGGGGCCCTGCCAGTCAGATCCTTCCTGTACAGGGTGAATCTTATTAGCGATGCACGCTGCCCTCGGGTCAGCTGCTATGGAGAGGAGACCGTTGCCCACCTCTATGCAGAGTGCGGATTTGTAGATGGTCTGGTGAATAATGCAAGGGTTCCTGTCATGGTTCATCCCGAACAGCTCCGTAACAGAGGACACTATGAATTATTTAAGAAGGAACAGCAGATGCTGGAAAAATCGAAGGTAGATAAAAATGCTGGAGAAACTCAGCGGGTGAGGCAGCATCTATGGAGCGAAGGAATAGGGGACGTTTCGGGTCGAGGCCCTTCTTCAAGCTGATGTGGGGGGAGGGGGGCGAGAAGAAGAAAGGAAGAGACGGAGGCAGTGGGCTGTGGGAGAGCTGGGAAGGGGAGGGGAAAGATGGAGAATGCAAGGACTACCGAAAATTGGAGAAGTCAATGTTCATACCGCTGGGGTGTGGACTACCCAAGCAAAGTATGAGGTGCTGCTCCTCCAATTTACAGTGGGACTCAGTCTAGCCATGGAAGAGGCTCAGGACAGAAAGGTCAGATTTGGAATGGGAGGGGGAGTTCAAGTGCTGAGCCACCGTGAGATCAGGTTGGTTATTGCGAACTGAGCAGAGGTGTTGGGCGAAGCGTTCGCCAAGCCTATCGTCTCACCGATGTAGAGCTGCTGACACCTAGAGCAGCGGATGCAATAGATGAAGTTGGAGAAGGTGCAGGTGAACCTCTGCCGCACCTGGAAAGACTGCTTAGGTCCTTGGATGGAGTCAAGGGGGGAGGTAAAGCGACAAGTGTAGCATTTCATGCGGTTGCAAGGAAAAGTACCAGGGGAGGGGGTGGTTTGGGTGGGAAGGGACGAATTGACCAGGGAGTTACAGAGGGAGCGATCTCTGTGGAAAGCCGAAAGAGGAGGAGATGGGAAGATGTGGCCAGTGGTGGGATCCCGTTGGAGGTGGCGAAAATGTCGGAGGATTATCTGTTGTATGTGACGGCTGGTAGGGTGGAAGGTGAGGACAAGGGGGACTCTGTCCTTGGTACGAGTGGGGGGGATGGGGAGTGAGAGCAGAGTTACGGGGTATAGAAGAGACCCTGGTGAGAGCCTCATCTATAGTCGAAGAGGGGAACCCCCATTCCCTAAAGAATGAGGATATCTCCAATGCCCTGGTTTGGAACACCTCATCCTGGGTGCAGATGCGGCATAGACGGAGGAATTGGGAGTAGGGGAAAGAGTCCTTACAGGAAGCAGGGTGGGAAGAAGTGTAGTCCAGATAGCCATGGGAGTCAGTGGGTTTATAGTAGATGTCGGTCAGTAGTCTGTTATCTGCGATGGAGATAGTGAGGTGAAGAAATGTTAGGGAGTTGTCGGAAATGGTGCAGATGAATTTGAGTGCCGGTTGGAAGTTAGTGGTGAAATGGATGAAGTGAGTGAGTTCTGCATGGGTGTAGGAGGTGGCACCAATGCAGTCGTCGATGTAGCAGAGGTAGAGTTTGGGAATAGGGCCACGGTACGCCTCGAACATGGATTGTTCGATGTACCCTACAAAGAGGCAGGCATAGCTACGCCTTGGATTTGGACTGTTGAATTATGGGCTGTTCCCAAGGACACATTCGGAGACAGACATCAAGTGCTTCTGGAAGATCATCATCTCAGTGAAAGATGCTCTTAGGTATGCTCGAAACCTGTTGGCCTCCCCGCACTGCTAGATGTACGTCAGCGAATGTTGCCGACTGACCCATTCCAGAAAGCAGGACTACATGCTGAAGGATTATCAAAAGCTTGATGCAGCCAATGCTAAGGTTTGTGGGGAAGACCATGGCAGGCTCCGGTGGGAGCACCCCTCAAACAAAGGAAGGGATATCACTCCGGAGGGCCACATGAGTGGCAAGGATGTTTTGATTGAACACAGGTGTGAACATTACTGAGTATGACACTATTGAATACATAGACACTGAGATGGCCTGTGGAGTTTCTGCATCATTTTTGTTTTGTTTTGTTCTGAATTAATTTTTGGAAATAAAAACATGTTTGGAACCTAAAGTTGGATGTTATGCGGCAACTTTACAGAGCATGGATAAGACCACACTTGAGTATTGTGTGCAGTTCTGATTACCACATTCTTGAAACTACATGATTGCATGAAGGTGGGGTACAGAGGGGATTTACCAAGATGTTGCCTAAATTGGAAAACATTAGTTATGAGGAAGAATGGATCGGCTGGGTTTGTTTTTCCTGTTGTGAAGGAGGCTGAGTGGTGACCTGATAGAGGTATTTAAAATTGCAAGTGCCATTTATGGAGCAGACAGTCTGAATATTTTTTCCATGGTAGCAATGTTAAAAACACGAGGGAGATGTATCATTTGAGAGGTCGGAGTTTTAAAGTGGTTTGAGGGAATTTTTTTTCCTGCGAAGGAACTGCAGATGCAGGTTTAAACCAAAGGTAGACACAAAAAACTGGAATAACTCAGCGGGACAGGTAGAATCTCTGGAGAGAAGGAATGGGTGACGTTTGGGATCGAGATCCTTCTTCACATTTACCAACTCAAGTTTTATTTCTTTTTTACTGTCACCTTGGAACAATTTTTTTAAAAAAAGCTATGTAAATGGAGCTTGTGTGACATATCACTATGCAGATAGAAAAATGAATAAATATTTGTGTTCATTTTTTTACTCCTTCACAGTGAATGATGATGGCTTGTCTGTTGTCTAACGGATGGGAAATGGCTTGCAGTTGTCTAACGGATGGGAAAGCTGGTGATATGATTAGTGGTGCCTCAGAATAAATCAGACGGGGAAAAATTGCAGTTATACCATTATCGCCTAAGTTCATGTCAAAGGTTCACTGATATGAAATCCTTTTTTTAAAATAAGGGGGGAAAGGTTATGAAATAAATAATTATTACCACCAAAACTCCATCTTTTCCATGATGTGCCCAGTAAGAGCCATATCGACAATAATATGAGTTGGTTATCATGGCAATAAATGTAAAATGTTCAAAGGTAGAAACAGAATGCTGGAGTAACTCAGCGGGACAGGCAGCATATCTGGAGAGAAGGAATGGGTGACGTTTCGGGTCTGAAGAACCAGATGTTTTAGTCTGAAGAATGGTCTTGACCTGAAACATCACCCATTCCTTCTCTCCAGAGATGCTGCCTGTCCCACTGAGTTACTCCAGCATTTTGTGTCTACCTTCGATTTCAACCAGCGTCTGCAGTTCTTTCCTACACAATGTAAAATGTTCATTGGGAAAAGTAGTCAATTTTAAATGTTCACAGAGTATTTGTGATTATAGTGATATAAATGTTATGGTATACCAGAAACCATTGATGGGGAAAGGAGAACGTAGGGCCCAATTTTAATAAGTAAAATAGGGGGAAAATTGGAAATATGAAATGAATTCAAAATTGCACAAAATAAACAGCATATAAAGCAGATTTTCCAGTGAGAGAATTGTGCTGAAATCTTGGATCCACCAGAGCTCACTTATTGTGCATTGTAAGAGTTTTGGACAATTTGAGGTGTTTGGTCTCTATCCAAACTCCTCAAATTATGGGTGTTTGGAAAGAGCCCACAATTTCCAAGTTGAAGACATGAGGTCACAATTTGACTGGTCACATCCTGTTGCAATTCATTTGAACACAAATATCATTTCTTGCAAACGGGAAGGCAGGTGCAAGCGCAAGCAGCATCTGCCGCTTTTGAACACAAGCCAACTTTTAGTACTGCATAAATGTAGGAAACCAGAGAAATTACTTTTTTTAAAGTGAGGTTGCCCCAGTTTCACTATTATTTTGACATTTGGCATTCCCAAAGCTGGGCGGAATCCCATATTTGAAGCATTAAAGTGAATAGTTTGTCAACATACTTTCATGTGCTTGACGTGGCTGTTGTGGAAAGGTTTTGTGCAAATTCAAAGCTGTGAAAGACAGGAGAGGAGAAAAGAGGCGATGGGCATTGGATAGAAGGCAGGAGATATTAAGTGAGAAACGAGCTGATGATGGTAAGCAAAACGCGGGGATAATGGAACATGAGGAAACAAAATGCAGGTCCATTTAATAGGTGAGTGGCAACAGCAGATCCATAATAAAAACATGCTGCTCTTTCTCTTCAGACAGTAGATTATAGTTCCTTTATAATTTCTGCAGAGAGTGTTCCAGTTTTGCTCAGATGTTGCTGTGGTTGACAGTTATTCCTTGAGGTTAAGTTATATGAACTCCCTTGGAAATGTCAGAATAACGAACAAAGACTGGTAGTTAGAAAGTAGGACACAAAGTAACGCGGCAGGTCAGGCAGCATCTCTGGAGAGGAGGCAAACCTCTTCAAAGTAGGCATACCTTGAGGAATTTGTTGTGTGTCTTAAATTAAGACCAATGTATTTCTCAGCCTGGACACATTATATTCAATTTTTTTTTAACATCACGATATAAAATTTGATTTTTGTTTGTTGGTATTTTTTATTATGTCACAAACTTAAAATTAATAGCAGGCTTAAATAGATTTTTTATTTTATTTCACTGACAGGTTTCTGTATTACATCTGTGGTTGGTCGTCATGCAGATGCTTATAAGCTTCAGCATTTCCCATTGAGGAAACTTCAAGTACCAGCGATTGAGGGAACATATCTAGATTAGTAAAAGCTTCAATCAGGAATTTGGGAATAAACTAGAATGTTTCATTTTGTCGAAGATGGCATTGAAATTAAAAGAAAAGAAAGATTAACAATCAGAGTATTCTGCAGAGTTACGTGCTTTCCATCATTAGGAGCTTCTCTGGTTACACTTACAATGAATGACTGAGAGATTAATATGGAAAGAAAAATTGAGTATGATGTAATGCTACCCAGAAATATTTAAATTGATAGGAGCAGTTGCAAAAAATATTCAAAAGAGAAATTAGTTAACAAAGTGAGTTTATAGTCCAATAGAAAGTAAAAATGGAGAATTAATTAATAATGGAAAATAAGGAAATGGCAAATTAATAAAATGAGTATTTTTCAACAGTCTTCATGACAGAGGATACAAGAAGCATCCCACAAAAAGCAAGAATGTAGAAACAAGGAACTACAAATGCAGATTAATAAACAAATCGGCAAAAAGTCCTTGAGTAACTCAGCAGATCAGGCAGCATCTCTGGATAGGTGACGTTTCGGGTTGAGACCCTTCAACAGCTTGTGGTCCTCAACAGCCAACCACATTGTCATCATTTGGTTTCAGCAATAGTGAGCATGAAGATGGGCCATTTGTGAGGCCTGCAGGATATTTCCGCATTTCAAATAAGGGGAATATCAGGCAGCCAAAGGAAACAAGCACAGTGTTAAAAATGGTGCATGGTGGCATATAAATTTAAATAGCCACTGTTGCCATGGTAGGAGGAATTCGCAAAACATCTCAGAAAATTTTTATTTATTGTCTAATCATATCTAAGACTGCAGTCATTTTTCAATCCAAATTCTGGTTAAAAATAGTTTTCACTGGAAATCATACTTCAGTTGAGAGGCAGGTGTCTCTGAGGATGGTCCAGATCCAAAGATTTTATCGAAGATCCAAGGCAAACGAAAATGTTTTCAAGATTCATCAGGGGACAGCATTATGGTCTTCTTGTGCTGTAAGCTCACCTCGTTCGCTTGTGTGTCAGACGTTATAGCTCGCTATTAGCTTCTGTCGTCGTCCAACATGTTGACAGAATTGTCGCCCGACTGTTCACAGAGTGCATCGCGTCGTCGCTTCCAGGGATCGCCATGAGGAGGCTTCTGTCTTGATCCCCAAAGCTCAACTCATCACCTGGATCAAAGGTTATCAAGTACGGACAAGAAGTTCTTAGTGAGGCAGCATCTCTGGAGAATCAGGCAGCATCTCTGGAGAAAAGATAGGTGACGTATCGTGTCGAGACCTTTCCTCAGTTCTCAGTGAGATTCCTAGTGCTAAAAAAGAGCCATTCGCACTTGATTCAAAGACCAATACATTCTAAACGTGGTGAGCAGCGACGGACAAGCAAGAAATTCTCACCAAAAGAGAGGTCACAGCAGTTTGACTTTGCTCACCTTTCCAGACTTGGCTTTGACTTTGCAATTACCCCAATTCTCTTTCAAGCAGGATCCCATATTATCGTTAAATAAGTGGTTTGATGGCAAAGAGTCGCCACATAAAGTTACAAAGTATCTCGCACCAGGTCCTCTTTTGTTTCCCCCCACCCTCATGGCAGTTCCTCCATGCTGGGTGCTCCTGATAGATCTCCTAATATCAATTCTGTCATTGAGGAATTTTGACAATGCCAACCCCTTCTTAAAAAAAGGTTTCATGCAGTCAGAATCAAAATGAATGATTGGACACGTGTTTTGATGTTAAGCTGGTACTTTTACCTCCTTTGCCTGCTTTGTAATATTGGATGAAAAAATTATAATCTGGTAGTGTGTTGATATTTACTCTCCCTCCATGAAATTTACCTTATTTATCTTGGAATGCATTAGATTAACAGACCTGTGGAAATGTGTACAAGCAGTCCATACAAATCAGGTTTATTGTCATATATGCGTAAGTAGAGTGGGGTATAGCTACAATGTATATCTTGAATTGCAAACTTGGGGAAATGAAAAAAAGAGTTGGGGGAAGTAAAGCAATTTTTTTTCTGTAAAATGTGTTTCATTGTTATAAAAAAAGGGTTCCTTGCATTTATAATTATTTCATCACAAAGCAGCAGGGAAGGTTGTGAATTAAATGAAACATTTAATTAGTCTGCTTTTGTTTTCAGTGCTTACATACTGATTCTGCTATTTAACCAAGAACTTGCAATTAGAAGTGGGTTAATTACCGGTATTGTACTATTTAAACTGAATGACAGTTAATTTGGAGTGTAAATCATTGTTGTCGAGCATTGGCAGGAGATGAGACATGCCACGTGTACCTCGTACATTGGACTTCACAAGCCCACCACCCCGTGACTTAATTTGAGGATAGAATAATTGAAATAGTAAGGCCACCAATCCCTTGTTCTGCCTATATATTTTCCTTTGCCTACAGTTAGATACGTGATATCCATTTACAGCTGCTGAAGCCCACAGTGAAATCCAAAGATATACCTTTCCAAGCTACTGTTCATTCTATGATGCATCTAAAGGTGTGGCTGAACCAATGTGAATTATTGCACACTCAATACAACTTTAGGTTATCTCTCAGACATCCATATGTGTGCACTGGGTACGTGTGAAGAGTGAGTTTAATGGCTGATTATTTTTTCTGCTGTCACGCCAGGGATTACTAAAAGTAGCCTCTTTTCCCCAACTGCTCAGCAATTCCTCCAGATAGGGCCTGTCCCACTTAGCAATTTTTTTCAGCGACTGCCGGTGTCATATCAGTGTCGCCTAAAGATTTTGAACATTTCAAAATCCAACGGCGACAAAAAAATGTTGCGACGCTTTAAAAAAAAAACGTCATACATCATCACGCCGCAAATCTTTCGGTGACCTGATATGTCAGTCAATGATGCCGGCAGTCGCCGAAAAATTAGCCAAGTGGGATTGGCCCTTTCATTATTCTCAGCACTTGACAACCTGGTCAGGTTGTTTGAACACCACAATGTAATGTTGTGACCACAGGCACTCTGGAGGCACCAGTAACTCTTTCAAATATTTCCAAATTCAAGCTGATCAGTGGCACTTATGCTGAGCAGAAAGGGGCCATTGTACTCTCAGTTATCGTTAATGGATTTAAAGAGGGACATGTGGCAGTCACAATGGATGTGGGTCCCTCAACAAAACTTTGTTTATTTAACTGTCAAAGCTCAAGGAGCAATCAAGTGTATCCCTGGATGATCGGGAACTGAGGAGCTTGCTACTAAAAGAAAATCAGGAGGGCAAAAAGGGAGAGAAGATAACTCTGGCAGATATTATTAAAGATAATCCCAAGAGATTTTATAAATACATCAAGCGAAAAATGATAACCAGAGAAGTAATGGGGCTCCTCAGCAATCAAAGGAGTCACACCTGTCTGGACCAACAGGAGATGGGCAAGATCCTCTATGAGTATCTCTGTTTTTACCGTGGAATAAAACTCGAGAACTGGGGAACTTGGGGCAGTCAATGGAAGCGTCTTGAAGGCAGTCAGTGTAGATTGGTTATTACAGTCAGTATTACAATCAAAGAGGTGCTGAAGGTCCTAATGCGTGAAGACAATGTGGGAAGCTAGAGAGGAAATGGCAGGTGTCCTGGCTGAGCTTTACATGCCAGATTTACTGTAGTTCCCAGATGTACTGGGAATGACAGGTCAGTGAGTCGACCACTTATGGTCGGAAAGTTATTGGAGAGTATTCTGAGGGATAAGATACACAGGCATTTAGATGGACAAGAGCTGATTAGTCAGCATGGTTTTGTATGTGAGAGATTGTGTCTCAGGATTGTGATTTAAAAAAAAAATGTGATCAAAGAAATTGATGAGGGCTGACGAAGTCAAACTCTTCAATAAGACGTGTGGACGACTTGATTAACCATCAGCAGTGAATTTATTTTACTTGCACACGAGAGTGTCACAGTCAAAGGCTGCGATCACAATAATTTTAAGTTGGTACAGTAGAGCAAAGATAAATCATAATCATAATCATAATCTATTAGCCAAGTATTTGTCACAACATACGAGGAATTTGATTTGCCTTATAGTCATACAAATAAAAAGCAAGAAAACACACAAAAGATATTTTAACACAAACATCCACCACAGTGACTCCTCCACATTCGTCACTGTGATGGAAGGCGAAAACAAAGTTAAATCTCTTCCCTTCTTCATCGGGGGCCTTGAGCATTCCCTTGATGGGACGATCTTGGCTCCCGTAGCCAGCGATCATGCCCTTCATATCGGGGCGATCAAGCTCCCGCATCGGATGGATCTCTGCTCCCCGCACCGGGCGATTGGACCCCTGGTCGGGGCTGGTTGAACCTCGTACGACTTTGGAGCTTCCTGACATCAGTCATCACCCAAGACTGCAAGCTCCTCGATGATGGAATCCGCAAGCCGCAGTTGGGGCGTTTGATGGTCCAACACAGGCTCCGATAGTAAGTCCACGTCCCCGCGGTGGGGCTCAAAGTCAGTCTCGAGCAAGGTCGCCAGCTCCATGATGTTAGGCCACAGAGCGACCAGAGATACGATCTGGAAAACAATTGCATCTCCGGCAATGTAAGAGATAGAAAAAAGTTTCACTCGACCCCATCCCCTATCCCCCACATAAAACAAACCAGAGAGCATTAACACATACTTTTTAAAACACTAAAAGTAACAAAAAAGTCAAAAAGACAGACAGACCGTTGGCGAGGCTGCCATCGCTGATGGCGCCACCCGATGGAATAATTACTAAGGAAGTACAAGGGTGAGGTAGATTGATATGTAAATTATAAAATCAATACTTAACTTTTCGTTACACAAAAGTAAAGATTTTTTGGCTCTGTCCTTAACCGGGTACAAAAGGTAAGGATAATCAGTATGTTAATAATCCAGACATTAGATGTGCCCCACAGGACACATGGATAAAGTGCTCAATGTGGTTTCCGGATGGCGGTTTCTGAGTACCGCAATGAGCTAAGGTAAGGCCAATGAGTTTGTAAACTGACCGGTATTAGCTAGCATCTTTGGAATTTTGCGCATAACTGAACGCAAAGGTGAGGGAACGATGTGTTAATGTATGTGCATCAGGGCCGGGGTGTAGTGGAGATAGCGATGGAACTCGGCATGGAACCTAAGAGACGCAGCTGTGTAGCAATATTCAAAATGGTTTTGTGGCATGGAAGGTGCTCACGGCAGAGCTGTAGACATATATATGAATTTCAGCAAGGCACTTGACAAGGTTTAGCATGGTCTTAAGGCCATAAGGAATGGGAGCAGAATTACGCAGTTCGGCCCATCAAGTCTATGCCATTCATTCATGGCTGATCTATCTTTCCCTCCTAATCCCATTGTCCTGCCTTCTCCCCATAACCTCTGACACCTGTACTGATCAAGAATCTACAGTATCGATCTCTGCCTTAAAAATATCCACTGACTTGGCCTCCACAGCCTTGTGTAGCAAATAATTCCACAGATTCACCACTCTCTGACTAAAGACATTTCTAATCTCCTTCCTAAAAGAACGTCCTTTAATTCTGTGGCTATGACCTCTAGTTCTAGACTCTCCCACTAATGGAAACATCCTTTCCACATCCACCCTATCCAAGCCTTTCACTATACTGTATGTTTCAAAGAAGTCCCCCCTCATTCTTCTAAACTCCAGCGAGTACAGGCCCAGTGCAAACAAACGCTCATCATAGGTTAACCTGCTCATTCCTGGGATCATTCTTGTAAACCTCCTCTGGACCCTCACCAGAGCCAGCACATGCTTCCTCAGATATGGTGCCCAAAATTGCTCAAAATATTCCAAATGCGGCCTTACCAGCGCCTTATAGAGCCTCAACATTCCATCCTTGTTTTGTATACAAACCCTCTTGAAATAAATGCCAGCATTGAGTTTGCTTTCCTTGTAGACTGCTCTGGAAGGTTAAATCGCATGGGATCCAAGGAGAGTTCGCCAACTGGATAGAAAATTGGCTTCATTAATGGGCGCAAAGGACGATTTTGGCCAGTTTTGGTCACCCTGTCATAGGAAGGATGTTAAGCTGGAGAGGATGCAGAGAAGATTTACGATGATATTGTCAGGACCTGTGGGCTTCATCTATATGGAGAGGTTGTGTAGGCGAGGAGCAATCCCATAGAGGTATATAAGATCATGAGAGGATTAGATAGGGTAAATGTGCTGAGTATTTTACGCAAAATTGGGTAATTGAGAATCATAGGTTTAAGGTGAGGGGGGAATGATTTAATAGGAAGCTGAGGGGTATCTTTTTACACAAAGGGTGGTGTGTATATGGAATGAACTACTTGAAGAGGTAGTTGAGGCATTTAAGAAACATTTGGACACGTACATGGATAGGATACGTTTAGAGGCATATGGGCCAAACACAACAGGTTGGACTAATGTAGATGGGGCATGTTGGTTGAGGTGGGCAGGTTGGACCGAAGGGCTTGTTTCCACGTTGTATGAATCAAAGGCCCCAATCTGCTGCTTTTTAACATTCCACACTGAGGAATAAATTAAGAGACATGAAGAACTGCAAATGCTGAAATCTTAGAGCAAAACACAAAATAATGGAGTCACCTACAATTAGTCTGAAGCACAATCCTGACCCAAAACGTTGCCTATTCATTTCCTCTAGATACAATGCCTGACCCGCTGAGTTACTCCAGCATTTTGTATTTTATTGAGAAATAAATTGTTGTTTCAGTGGCCACTCGATTAGCCTGAATCCTGATTTGGGTTAAAGAGGACAAAAGGAATAAAGATTAAACATGGAAGCTTGATGGAATTCACAGAGTACTCTAATATTCAGGATTGTTATGTCTATTTTGAAAAAAAGTCATTTAATTAGAACTGACACAATTCAACCCATTTTTAAAAATTATTCAGAACGAGAAGCCACTGAGGAAAAGAAAAAATAATTATTGATGCCTCTTCAGTTCCTTTGGGATTGAGTGGAAAAAAATATTGTTGAATAAATGAGAAGCCTTTCAATAAATGATGAAGTTGCAGAAGGTCATCTATGTTAGGAGAACTCTAAAGTGAAAGGGATCATTGATTCGGATGAAGTTCATTTCAGTGTTGTTCTTATATTTGCTATTGCAATACTTTACTCTTAAACTGACTGGGTTGTGCTTTTATTGTGCTGTTGGAATCATCTACTTTTATTCATATGTCCGAGACAAGATCAGAGTAGCAATGTTTCATAGGCTTTATCATCAGCTTATTGATTATGTAATTGGAGCATTCAGCATTGGGCCATGCAAGGCCAAGGGGGTCAAACCTACTGAGTATTCGGCAGCAGGTGAGTGAAGGGAAATGTTGCGACATCGGGAGCAGTGCCTTGAATCAAACTAGAAGCATTGGACTACAAGATTTGTAAATTTATTGCAAATTAATGTCTAAAACATTCGTGCCATTTGCATAGCTCTTCCAAAATTTAAAGCTTCAAAAATATTTTCTATTATATAGATGTTTTTAATTTTAGAATAATACTGAGGATAATAATGGTTACACAAACACACATAAACGCAAACAATATTACTACCTACATAATAAATCAGATTCCTGTGGCACACTAATGTGCTTTCATTCCTATTTATGGTCTGTGGGCCTGGAAATGTAATGCTGTAAATCCCGAGAGTTCCCTCCAGCATTATAAATTATTAAATTCTGCAGATTTTTCATGTCAAGTTGCATTTGATGAGAATAAAGAAAAACAACATGGTGGCATTAGAAATCTGAATATAGGCTCAAATTGTAACAGGTGAACCTTATGACACAAATATCATTTCTGGAGGTAAATTCTGTCCAAATGTTTTCATCGTGAGATGGTAATTCCTTGATTACTTTTTGTAATTTTGAGAAAAACAAGCTACTGCTGGAGCTTTTTTTTGGATGGTGCTAAAAATAATATACAATACATCAGCTGTTGTTGCTGTTTCCACTATCTATAGATTCTCTACCATGGTAGTTCACAGTATTGCTCTGTTGCAAATATGTATAATTGTCCTTAATGGTGATGAATAATACGTTCAGTACATTAAAATGTAACCTCTTGCACTTATGAGGCTGGCTGCATTATAAAGCTTCTAATGATTACATTGATGATCCAAATAGTGACCATGCACTTAATAGTGTCACTTTTTCTCATTTCAGAGAGATAAACAAATGCGTCTAAATGTTCACTTAAACATCTTAACAGTGACAGGCAGTGGTGTGGACACGAATAAACACCTTTGAGGTTCTTCTTTATTAATGTGAACTTCATTTACTTTAAAGGCATTATAGCAAAATATATACATTTTACTGTTAACTTTCATACCATCAGGGATTTTCTGCATGAATAGTTACTGGCGGAGATCCATGATGTTGGAAGAATTCCTATTTCACCAACAATTGGGGTCAGGTAGGAGAGAATTAGAGAAAGGGTACCTTATGGGAAAAGCCAGAGAGCAAAATAAAATTATGATGGGACTTCAAATGGCATTTGCAGGCGCTGATAGTTTGTGTACAATTTTACTTCGGAGTCACGTGAGTGATTCCGTGGAGAAGAACCCCGCCAGTGCGCATGCTCGTCATTACGCCGTTTCACATGGCTCAGCGACTGACTGGCAGGCGCAACGGTCCTGCCAGCGGTAAGTTTAAACGTGCAGGTAAGTTTTTATTTCTTACCAGGTTTTGTTTTCTCTTTTAGGGACCTCTTCTTATAGAGGTTTCCTGCTGGATATTGTCGCAAAGTCCGACGAGCCGCAGGGAAACCGGCTTGGGCTGTGGGTAGACTCTCGTCCTAACCACGGAAAAAATGGGAGCCGGCGGTCGTCGGGTTCGCGACTCCAGTCGCTGACAATGCAGTCAGCGGCTCCCAGACCGCCGTGGTTCCCGTGCAGGGG
Source organism: Okamejei kenojei (assembly GCA_035221665.1). Lineage (NCBI taxonomy): Eukaryota > Metazoa > Chordata > Chondrichthyes > Rajiformes > Rajidae > Okamejei > Okamejei kenojei. Next base: position 57,352,521 of record CM069135.1, on the reverse strand, counting down.
TAAATCCAGCAGGCGGTATCACTGTCAGAGTCGCTGACAATACGTTCAGCGACTTCCAGACCGCCGTGGTTCCCGTGGAGGGTTAAATCCAGAAGGAAGGTGGTATCACCACCAGAGTCGCTGACAATACGGTCAGCGGCTCCCACGCCGCTGTGGTCCTCAGGACATGGATTATAATCAACCATAAAGCGGTCAGGCCTATGGGCTTGGGATGAGTCGGGCCGGGAGGGTTCCCTTTCGGTGATAATAACAGTTCGGGCAAAACTAAGATGGAGCTCCTAATGGAAAGGATGTTCCATCAATACACACTCCAACAAGAGTGGTAGTGTCAGCGCCGGCCTATGGGAGAGCCCGCGCCAGCAGCACCTATTCAGGGCTGCTTAATTGGACGGTTGTCCAGGATGGAGCTCCTAATGGAGAGGATAGTTCACTAACACACACTCCAACAGGAGGAGTAGTGTCAGTGCCGGCCTATGGGAGTGCCCGTGCCAGCAGCGCCTAGTTAGGGCTGCTTAATGTCTCCCTCTTGGAGGAGGAGAGCATGCGGGGCAGAATTATTCTGCCGCCGAGTATGTTCCATTCTGGTATAGGTCTGTTGGGAGGCCATATCAGCGCAGGTACCCTCAGGGGCCTGAGCCAGCACCTGTTCAGGGCTGCCTACATTCTTCACCTTTATGGAGTGGAGTGCGAATGGTCAGTAGGTAACTGACTTCAAATTCTAAAGATGTCCGTGGAACATACGGGAGCACATGTGTATGGGTTCAAGGCAATCCTCGCAGCGAAGGTTTTGCTACCAGAAGAGTTGGTTACCAGCCGTTGGCGGAATACCTGGAAGGGGTCAGAGTTCCCCTCACGCTACAAGTGCCGGCAATGAACAGAGCTCTAGCCGCCGAATCTATTCAGGTAAGAGGCAACAGGCAAAATCTGGATGAGGAAGCAAAAAGTGTCGGACCAATAAGGTACCAACGACAAGCAAAGCTTCATCAGTTCGGCGACAACACACTCCACACCTCCATTGGCAGTGAGCAGTTCACTGAAGCTATGGCAGCTGAAAACTGGACAGACGTTCCATGCAACCAGCCACGGGGTAAGTGGACCACTTACAAGTTGTTAATTTACACTTGTTTGTACAATACACGTATGGTTAAGGCATTGTCACCGAACCATGTAAAACTGCACAATACTAATATTCCAAGCAGGGTTTGGAATTAGGGCCAGTATTGCCTTTTAAGGCAGGCTCAGTATTATGGCCAGGATCGCTTCGAGACAGGATCGAAATATGGCCAGAGTTGTTTCACGGCAAGCCATATTATTATGGCCAGAGTTGGCCAGGTAGAATTATGGCCAGAGTTGCCTTTAGGGGCAGCTTCGGAATTATGAGGTAGGCTCATTTTTATGGCCAGGGTTGTCTTCCAAGACAGGCTCGGAAATCGGGCCACAGTTGTCGTTCCAGGCACGGAATGATGGCAGACGTGGCAGTTCATTGTTAAGATGGAGAAGGTTGTGTAATGCGTATGTGCAGTATAAACGTTCCGAATAGGAAACTTTGTTACTGACTAAACTGATTTTCATAAGGATCTCAAAGATACATTCTTTTCAGTTCCCATTTACAGGGATCACTGGAGATATTTGAAATTATCAGAAGAATGATAACAGTAATGAAAGGCAATGAGAACAGTAAAACATTGCAATACGGGCTAAATTATTTATCCAGGTATTTACCAAATTACCAAAATCAGTGCTTCGGCTACTCAGAGTCTAAACTTGTTATGTCTAGCCTGAATGATATTCTAACGCTCTATTTTGCAAAAATCAATTGTTCAGCTTCAAACTATTTGAGAAATTCAAAGATGGGACGGGCTTTGTAGGATCCCTCATCCATCCAGTTAAAATTAAGTAGTTACCAATGTTGGTCATTGGGATTTACCTTCGACTATTTATTAAGCCTGTGACTCCGCCCTGGGACAAGAGATTGAAGTTAATGGGAACTTGTAACAACCTTGTTGTTATAAGCAGCTGTCTATTCATCTAGAGTAATTGGCAATATATTAGCTGTGCTTTAGCTGTGAAGTGGCAACCTCTCAAGTGTCGGCTAGGTCATTATTAAGAGGCCTATGCTATTACCAGCTGAAGCTAATGAAGTCATAATGATGGACAAACATTATTCAGCATTGCTCCACTAGTTTGGTCAGTAAAAACTCAGGTATATGACAAAATTATGCTAAGTGCTCTAAGGTGGAAAATTGCGACTGTCACCTCTAGTCGGAGGTGGAGCAGATTTTTATCAGTTGTCAATTCTTCAGTTATTGCTATCAACTATTTATAAACCTAGGTGCATTATATGGGTAAAGGGTTATGACCCAAATATGCATAATCTGCATGCTCAACTGCAGGTTGATACACAATGGTGGTGGCATATGTTAGTCACTTGGGTGCAATCAAATAAAAGCATCCTATACTAATTTACATAATCTCATTTGCCACTGGTGTATCATCAAGTACAGATCAATGACAACACAGAATGAGCGTTGTATCACAAAGTATTTATGAAATTATGGTTCGATGGAACACCAAATGTTGATGTAATGTCCATGCCTATTCATGGCTGCAAAACTATGTGGCATAACAGTGGCGAGAGATACATTATCGCTACAACAAGGAGGAATGTTCGTTATGTCTTCCTCCATTTTGCCCATCAGTCGGATCTTGAAATAAAGTCAGCAAGATTCCGCTTAGGCTTTTGTACTGGCTGACTGGACTATGCAGCATTGATTCCTGTTTGTCAGGAACATTAATACTACCTTATACGATTATTCTGCACGTAAAGCTTTGCTGCTCAGCCTGTGGCTCGGAAAATCAGCCTCTGCATGATAAAATCAGTTTATTCTTTTGCAGATTCTGAGTAGACTGCTCCTACAGCTGGGGTTGTCACACCGATCCATGTATGTGCTCACTGCTGGGGGCAGGGATAGCATCCCAAAATAGCAGTACAGTTTTCGCCAGGAGATGGTGGGAAGAGCTTTGTTTAATGCTATGTTACATTTAATATGGTACAGATACTGACGACTTTAAGTTCATTTTCCAATAGGTCTTTGACAATAATTGAGTTATAGGGCCATTAACTGTGCTTAATGTGCCTTCCCATAATATTTGCTGCAGCGATTTGGATCCACTCTGTCGGGCTCACCCCGGATATCGAGTTTGTAAAGGATCATTAACACAAGTTCCCCCAGGACAAGTACAGGGCAGTATGGGATACTGACATTGTGCTGGCACTGCTTTGCCGGGGCTTCTGCTACATCCTAGCTTTGGACATCTCATAAGGTGGTTATTCCCATGGCGCTGGGCCCAGTCACTACATAATTGTGACTGGACAGGATGGTTACATCTGCAAATAATCTTATATTTAAGCAGAGCAGAAGGGGAGTCAGGTCCCAAATTAGTTTCATGACATATTCAGGGTCCTTCAGTTCTGTGAGGTCACACATTCACAACAATATGTCAAGATCACCAAGAGCCTAGAGGCTCTGAACTAGCTATGTCAGAATTCACCAAAGTGAGAGCCATAGTAACCGTCAATACAGGAAATTTAAAATACTTGCCCTCTGGTGGCTGACGACGGAATTCCTGCCCGTGGCTGATTGCCTTGCTCTCCTTTGAACCCGCTGCTAAAAAACAGTACTTCACTTGGGCAGATCCCCAAGAAGCACAACTGAAAAAATGTTGACATGATCCAGAATGGCAAGGTCTGAATGGTAGGACATTACCACTTTTGAGTAAAATTGGCTAAATCACGCCTTTGACCCTAAAACAGTCACAAACAAATACCACTTCATAAAATGATTAATGATGTAATTATCTCATTTCATGATCTAATGTATTCAGTGCCACAAAAATATGAATACATTTTCAATTATGATTAAAACTAAGGCAAAAATAGAAAAGCGTTCTCGCTGTTTGTACTATAGCAAATTCAAGAAACACATTGGTGTGTGATTTATTTTCCACGGGAACCAGTCAGTGTTGTCAACAAAAAAAAATTGCATGCCTGTTGTGTTGTAAGGTCTGAGGGGAGAGCTCTCTTATCTGCATTGGCGAAACCTAAATACTTTTGAAAACTAAAGAATTATAAGCAAACACAAAGTCTAAGAAACAAACGTTACATCAAATAGAAACACATATAAGTGTTGAATAGTTGGCAGTAATTTGAGGACTGCAGTGTATGAATAGCTCAACATTGCTGTCAGTTATGTGGGGACATTTTGACACATGTGGATCTGACATTTTCCTGCAAAATTGAATGCGATTTTAATGTCAGTTACATCTTGGAGGTCATGAATTAGTAGAGTCAAAGAGTCACACAGCATGCAAACAAGCCCTTCAGCCCAACATATTCCGCTGGCAAAGATGCCCCATCTAAGCTAGTACAATTTGCCCGTGTTGGGCCCTTATCCCCCTCAAACATTCTATCCATGTACCTGTCCCAATGTCTTTTAAATGTTGTTATTGTACCTGCTTCAACTAATTCCTTTGGCAGCTCGGTCCATATACCCACCATCCTATGTGTGAAAAAGTTGCCTCTCAGGTTCCTATTAAATCTTTCCATTCTCAACTTAAATCTAGCATTCTTGATTCTTCACCCTATCTATTCCTGTCATAGTCATAGAGTTATACAATGTGGAAACAGGCCCTTCGGCCCTACTCGCCCAACAATGTCCCAGGTATACTAGTCCCATTTTCCTGCGCTTGGTCCATATCCCTCCAAACCTGTCCCATCCATGTAACTGTCTAACTGTTTCTTAAACAATGGGATAGTCCCAGCCTCAACTACCTCCTCTGGCAGCTTGTTCCATACACCCACCACCCTTTATGTGAAAAAGTTACCCCTCGGATTCCTATTCAATTTTTTCCCCTTCAACTTGAACCTATGTCCTCTGGTCCTCGATTCCCCTACTCTGGGCAAAAGACTGTGCATCTCCTCGATCTATTCCTCTCATGATCTTATACACCTCTATAAGGTCACCCCTTATCCTCCTGCGCTCCATGGAATAGAGACCCATCCTACTCAACCTCTCCTTACAGCTCACACCCTCTAGAACTGGCAACATCTTGTAAATCTTTTCTGAACCTTTTCAAGCTTGACAATATCTATCCTATAACACGGTGCCCAGAACTGAACACAATATTCTAAATGCGGTCTCACCAATGTCTTATACAACTGCAACATGACCTCCGAACTTCTATACTCAATATTCTGACTGATGAAGCCCAATGTGCCAAAAGCCTTCTTGACCACCTTATGTACCTGTGACTCGACCTTCAAAAACCATGCACCTGTAATCCTAGATCCCTCTGCTCTACAACACTACCCAGAGGCCTACCATTTACTGTGTAGGTCCTGCCCTTGTTCGACGTCCCAAAATGCAACTCCTCGTACTTCTCTGTATTAAATTCTATCAACCATTCCTCCGCCCACCTGGCCAATCGATCCAGATCCTGCTGCAGTCGTTCACAACCATCTTCACTATCTGCAAAACCACTAACTTTTGTATCATCAGCAAACTTGCTAATCTTGCCCTGTATGTTCTCATCCAAATCATTGATGTAGATGACAAACAGTAATGAGCCCAGCACCGAACCTTGAGGCACACCACTAGTCACAGGTATCCAGTCTGAGAAGCAACCTTCCACCAATACCCTCTGCTTCCTTCCATGGAGCCAATTTGCTATCCATTCAGCTATCTCTCCTTGGATCCCATGCGATCTAACCGTCCAGAGCAGCCAGCCATGCGGAACCTTGTCGGATGTCTTACTGAAGTCCATGTACACAACATCAACAGCTCTGCCTTCATCAACCTTTTTGGTCACGTCTTCAAAAAAATCAATCAGATTTGTGAGACACGACCTCCCACGTACAAAATTATGCTGACTATCCTTAATCAGCCCTTACACATCCAAATGCCTGTATATCCTATCCCTCAGAATACTCTCCAGTAACTAACCAACTACAGATGTCAAGCTCACCGGCATATAGTTCCCAGCATTTTCCTGCAGCCCTTCTTGAAAAGAGTTACAACATTTGCCACCCTCCCGTCTTCTGGCACCTCTCCTGTATTTAAGGATGACTCGTAAATTTTAACCAGGTCTCCCGCAATTTCCTCTCTAGTTTCCCACAATGTCCTCGGATATATCAGATCAGGCCCTGGAGATTTGTCTACCTTCAAACATGACAGTACCTTCAGTACTTCTTCGACAGTAACCCTGACTGCTCTCAAGACACTTCCAGTGACTGCTCCAATTTCCTCCGTCCTACTGTCTTTCTCCTCAGTAAATATAGAGGTTATAGAAGTTCTGAAGGCCAGTGAGCCAAAAGTATTTTTTCACCCTTGTGTGGAAATTCAAAACAGACATGCGACACCACCTTCAGTTGTGTTTGTAGTTACCTGATACATTTATTGAATATGGTGAAAGTCTGATAAGCAACAGTCAAAACTTTTTTCTAATAATAATCTCAAAATAAATCATACTTTTTACAGAAGTTGAATTGAATGCACAATGTAGTCCTGCCATCTCTGATGCACCTGCTTCCCCTTTGTTTGTTATCCCAAATGTTTTGTTGCATGCAGTTTGGAGGAACTGGTGTTTAGGTCAGAGCGATTGTAAGATCCTCGTGAAGTTAGCCAACATGAATAACAGAGCTCTCCACTCAGTGAGCAAACTCCTGGTGAATGTCAGAATCAGATAGCAACTGTGGAGAGAAATGGACAGTTGACATTTCAGATCGGTATATGCCTTTCTTATGCCCAAACCTTGCAGGAAATCCCTGATAGTCATTATATTGACATGTTAATGACAGCTTCATCTGTGTTCACCACTAGATGCTGCTCCACTTGATGCTGCAGAATGGAGAGTAGATGTTGCTCAGGATGAAGGTCAAGTCAGAAAGCTTCCATGGGGAAAGTTGGTTTGGTGACCTCGGACCAAGTATCAAGGTCTGAAGCCTATGGGTGAATAAATGAATGGCTAAAAAGACAGTTGGAGAACAACATGAAAAATTATGGCCTGGGTTGAAATAGCAAGAAGATTTGGGGTGGGTATTGGAGATTGGAGCCTCCACCAGATTCTCGGGCAGTTTGGGCACCAAGACGATTGGATGGTCTGAGTGAGATGGTTAGAGGTTATGGCCTAGAGTTAGCACTGAGAACCATTGCAGGACCTAGACAATGACGGGATGGCAGCTGGGGGCCTCAACCATGGGGAATCATGAATGGAGGACAGTGAAATCAGACTAGGGTTCCAAGTTAATGCCAATTAAAACTTTGTTTGAGCCAGAAATATATAAGCGGTTGTTTTTAAGAGAACTTGGCTTACATTTCCCTGCAACCACAAAGCTTGCTGAGTCTGGAGCACAAGTACGGTAGATGAATGGGGGATGTTGGCCTCTGGGAGAAGACAAAGTAGATTATTTAGGTTCATGTTTGGATGTGTTTTGGCTTTTTGATATTAAATGAGGTGTATATTTTATATAGACCAAAGGAACTGCATAAGCTGAAATCTTAAGCAAGAAGCACAAAGTGCTGGAGTCACTCAGCGTGTCAGCCAGCACCTTAGGAGAGCATGGACAGGCAAAGTTTGTGAAGAAGGGTCCCAACCCGAATCATCATCTATCTGTGTTCTCCAGATGTGCTGCCTGACCTGCTAAATAACTTTAGCACTTTCTACTTTATAGATCCTGGGTGTTCCTCGATGGTTGTCAGTTTCTAAGATGTCTTTCAATGCCTGACCACTCTCATAACATAACTCTCATAGCTTGCTGCTCATACTCTGATCCCACAGCTGCACTGGCATTGCAAAATTCCTGGGAGCCAAACTCCAGGCATGAGGTGACACTCTGGCCCACAATAGAACACGTGGTGCAGCACAGGAACACAGGAAAGGAAGGTTTGGGATAATGAAAGATCTGTCCTCCTGGAGTACTGAACTAAGAATGTATGTGATATAGAGAAAAATTGCAGGGTGTAAGAAATATAACCTGTTATAAGAGTCAAGAGTATTTTATTGTGATACGTCCCGAAACTGAACCATAAAATTCTTACTTGCACAACAGACATGTAAACATATTACTCTGTAAAACCCATAATAAACAAAGAAAAGGCCAGTAAATATAATAAAAAACAAAGACAAATAAATAGACAATTTAGTGCATAGCAAAAAATAATGTTCACAAGTCTATATAGTTCGGAGCCTATTTGGAGGTTGTAGTGTTCAATAGCCTGATGGTTGTCAGGAAGTAGCTGCTCCTGAACCTGAACGTCATGGTTTTCAGGCTCCGAAACCTTCTTCCCGATGGCAGGAGTGAAATGAGAGCGTGGCCAGGGTGGTGTGGGTGTCTGATAATGCTGGGTGCTATTTTGAGGCAGCGACTCCTATAGATTCCTTCGATGGTAGGGCGGTCAGTACCCCTTATGGACTGGGCAATATTCACCACTTTTTGCATGACTGCCTCTCATATTTGTAGTAATAAAAATGGTACTTCTTATCATTGGAGCACATAGCTCACAATATTTCCCCTTACTCCTGTGGTTTTCCTTATCTCCTAAAACTCTGTATCATTCGGCAGATTTGAAGTAATTTCCTTCTGTTGAATGCAAGGGTTACCACGAATTGAACGTGGTTTTGCATTTGTTTGGATGAATTTATGTTGAAACCACTCAAAATATCCTTATTCTGTCCATGTGCATTGTGTTTTTTTAATATTAAATGCAAAGTGTCAACTCAGCTGAGAAAATCCCAGCAAACACGAACACCTGATCTGCTGGCTGGGAATTACATGCTCCAGACCATTCATCATACGCCGATGGCGAATGCAATTCAAAGTAAGAAGTGTTGCTTCACATCATCATTCCGGCACTCTCCTGGCTAGCCTCCCATTTTGTACTTCCCATAAACCTGAGTTCACCCAGATCCGTGCTGCCAGGAATATAATGGTAATAAATCCTCTTCACCCGTCACCACTGTGCTCATGGCCTTATGTCAGGGCCTCCATTTTTAGAATTCCCATATTCCATATTCATCCATGTGGGGATTTGGAAAACCTGGGGATTAATTGGGAAAACCTGCTGCAAATGGCTTATCTTCATAAGAAATGGAGATCCCTGATGAAAGGGATTGATGTGGGTCCATTGAGGGTAGGGAAGATTCAAACAGCCCAGATGCAGAGGGTGGTGGCTCAGTCCAGCAAAAGAGGATCGATAACCAATGGAGGGGTATGAATGCAAGATTATGGTCGGCTGGACTATCTTCAGTACCTTCATATTACCAATATCCCTCCATTCCCTGCATGTCCAGATGCCTACCTAAAAGTATTTTAACTGCCGATTGAGTATAAAGATTGACTGGATTGGCTGTGTTTTTTTTTCTTTGGAGTATAGGAGGCTGATTGATGACATCACATAAGTTTATAAAATCATGAGTGTCATGGGTAAAGTGAAGGAAAGAACTGCAGATGCTGATTTAAATCAAAGGTTGACACAAAATGCTGGAGTAACAGCATCCCTGGAGAGAAGGAATGGGTGACGTTTTAGGTCGAGACCCTTCTTCAGACTGATGTCAGGGGTGTGCGCGGGACAGAGATAAAATGTAGTTGGAGACAGTAAGACTGGTGGGAGAACTGGGAAGAGGGAGGGGATGGAGAGAGAGGGAAAGCAAAGGCTATTTGAAGTTAGAAAAGTCAATGTTCATACCGCTGGGGTGTAAGCTACCAAAGCGAAATATGAGGTGTTGTTCCTGCAATTTGCACTGTGCCTCACTGACAATGGAGGAGGCCCAGGACAGAAAGATCAGATTGGGAATGCGATGGGGAGTTAAAGTGCTAATCAACCGGGAGCTCAGGTCGGTCAAGGCAGACTGAGCGGAGGTGTTCAGCGAAACGATCGCCGAGCCTGCTCTTGGTCTCGCTAATGTACAGTTGACACCTAGAACAGCGGACACAGTAGATGAGTTTGGAGGAGGTGCAAGTGAACCTCTGCCTCACCTGGAAACACTGTCAGGGTCCTTGGATGGAGTCGAGGGGGGAGGTAAAGGGACAGGTGTTGCATCTCCTGCGGTTGCAGGGGAAAGTTCCTGGGGAGGGTATGGTTTGGGTGGGAAGGGACGAGTTGACCAGGGAGTTACGGAGGGAACGGACTCTGCGGGAAGTAGAAAGGGTGATGGGAAGATGTGGCCATCCCGTTGGAGATGGCGAAAATGTTGGAGGATTATATGCTGAATGCAACGGCTGATGGGGTGGAAGGTGAGGCCAAGGGGGACTCTGTCCTTGTTACCAATGGGGGAAGGGGGAGCAAAACTAGAGTTGCAGGATATCGAGGACACCCTAGTGAGAGCCTCATCTATAATGGAAGAGGGGAACCCCTGTTTCCTAAAGATTGAGGACATCGCCGATGACCTGGTATGGATAACCTCATTCTGGGCGCAGATGCGGTGTAGACGGAGGAATTGGGAGTAGGGGAAAGAGTCTTTACAGGAAGCAGGGTGGGAAGAAATGTAGTCTAGATAGCCATGGGAGTCAGTAGGTTTTTGATGGATGCCAGTCAGTACTCAGTCTCCTGTGATGAATACGATGAGATCTAAAAACGGTAGGGAGATGTCGTAGATGGTCCTAGCAAATTTGAGTGCAGGATGGAAATTAGTTGTGAAGTTGATGAAGACTGAGTTCTGCATGGGTGCAGGAGGTAGCACCAACGTAGTGGAGGTGGAGTTCAGGGACAGGGCCAGTGTACGCATGGAACAGTGATTGTTCGACATACCCTACAAAGAGGCAGGCATAGTTGGGACCCATGCGAGTGCCCATAGCCATGCCTTGGATTTGGAGGAAGTGGGAGGAGTTGAAGAAGAAGTTGTTGAGGGGAAGGACCCCTCTATTAGGCGAAGGAGAGTATTAGTAGATGGAACTTGGCTAGTTCTGCGGTCGAGGAAGAAACAGAAGGTTTTAAGACCTTCTTGGTGTAGGATAGAGGTGTAGAGTGACTAGACATCCATAGTAAACATGAGGGAGTAGGGACCTGGAAAATGGCAGTAAGTGAAGATGAAGGTAAAGTGATTCGACCCAATCTCTTCCCATGTTAAAGGAGTCCAAAATAGAGGGTATAGTTTTACGATGAGAGGGGAAAGATTTAAAAGGGACCTGAAGGTCATTGTTTTCCACACAGAGTTGCTATGTGTGTGGAATGAGTTATAACATGTAAAAAAATCACTTGCACAGGAACGTAGATCAGAAAGGTTTGGAGTGATACGGGCCAGGCACAGCCTGGTGTGACACACTCAGTTAGGCAACTTGGTCAGCATGGATGAGTTGGCTGAAGGACCTGTTTCTAGGCTGTATGGCTCGATGACTCTCGGTACTGGCATGTACAATCTTGGCATCTCCATCGATACCTGTGAACAACATGGATAGTACTTCCTTCTGCCACAACTATTTAAGAGACAGATAGCGCAAATTTAACATGTCACCTACAACACAATGAACATGTGCTAGGTAAATGCACATGTCGTCCCTGGACTTGCTTTTGGGATCTTATCAAATTTCTTCTCTTTAGTGTTAATTTCCCATTATTACTGTTTGCTTGTTTGGAAATTCTTATCTTGCCCTAATTTTGACAGAATTAAATTATTTGAGAGACTTAAAAATTATTTGGCATGGTTTTTATTTCTCTTTGTTGCAGATAATTTTTAACAGGAAGTAAAAGTTATTTGTTTGTGTGAAGGGTTATGCAGAAATTATTCATTGCTTATACTGTGATATCAGGATGATGCACAACCAAAATGCAGATCATTTTTGGAAAAGTCTTTGTGGAACCTGGCTGCACTGATAAGCTTCTTCCACAAGTAATTTATGGTAATCCATAAAATTGTGTTCATGGGTTGCTAGAAGGATCTAATAAAAAATTGACTTTAAAAAAAAAAGATCATATTTCAGTTTATTTCATAATATTATTCATTAATCCATGCAGTCTTTAGGATGAGCTCTCAAATGAAGAGCACTTTAATCTTTTGAAAGATAAAGCATGGAAGCAGGCCCTTCGGCCCGAGTCCACACCAACCATTGATCACCTTTTCATACTCATTCCATATTCCCCCCTTTCTCATCTTCTCTCTACACACTGTAAAGGCCATTAACCTGCAAACATGCACGTCCTTGGGATGTGGGTGGAAACTTGAGCACCCCGAGGAACCCCTGTGGTCACCAGGAGAACGATCAAACCCCAGTCTCTGGTGCTCTGAGACAGCAGCTCTACCAGCTGCACCACCATGCTGCCCTTTATGGTATCTTTAAAGTAATAAATTAACAAAATACAAAATTAAATTAATGATGGTAAGACTTATCAAAATAAATGAAACAAAATGACTGCGAGGTGCTAAATTTGGGGGGTTAGCAATATGGTACAATAATAAATCTTTCTGCCAACATCTGAAACTCTGCCAGTTTTCAATATGTGATGCAAGGCTTTGCCTGTGAAAAAAGTGTCAGATATTTGGATTGTGCTTCATTGCTACTGAGGCTTTTCTATGTTTGTACTAATATCGGTTTGATCAAGCAAAACAATCTCTTAAGTGGGTGAAAGGACTCGGAACAACTGAGAGAAAGGGAAAACAAAATATGGGAAGTATCAATAGAATGGTCAACAATTGATTTACATGAATGACAGTTCAGAGAATTTGTACCTCTAGAAAGATTAAGGAAATTACCAAAGACAGAGCATTGAGAGAGACGCATAGCCAGTCATGAAATCAAATTGAATGGTAACAGCTATTGAGCCTCTACTAGTCCCTATTTTATTCTGTCGTTCTTATCAACCACCATACCTCCTCTCCCCCATCCAGATTCTACCACTAAGCCACAAACAAGGAACAATTTACAGTGGCCAATTACCCTTTCAACTCACGTGTCACAGGGACGTGGATCAAGCCAGTCACAGGGACAATGTGCAAACTACACATGAACAGTGCAGGAGGTCTGGAATTAACCTGGGTCTCTGGAGCTGTGAGGCACAGGACCAGTCGCTGCATGACTTTTCCAATTCATTGGGTGCCAGACCCAGCCACAAAGGACTTCTTCTTGCGTATGGCGTGCAGGACAACTTGTTTTATTTGATGTTATTTGATTGTGCACGCCGAGTTGATTGCATTCGTTGAAACAGGGCGGACCACGTGAAGGTTGCAATCTTCCACCCCACACACAGGAGTGAGAGCCACACTCAGAAACCAGGGACTAAGAATCCCACCAAAGACAGAGAACCAGATCTGTAAAGAGTCCAAACTCACACGGGTTGAAACAAGCATCTTTATTGTTCAGGTCATTAACTACTAAGCAGGTCATCACACGTTCACACTGCTACTCGTACTGGTAGACGGTGGGTAGGATCTTACACTATGAATGGTATAATTAGGCAGGGTTATAATTACTAAGTATTCTAATTGGGTAACATGTTGTAGCCAATCTACAAGATCCAAAGGCAATTCATTAAGAGCTGGACATAAAGTTGAGGCACTCAAAGCCACATCCAGTCAAAAGGTGGATTGGGACAGACAGAAATAATAATTTATAGATTCAATCTATAGATTCTAATTGAATACCTGCCTGCTTTCTACAAGTTCAATTGTTTAGTATTTTGAGGAAAGAAGAAATCTTATAATTTTAACATTAAATCTAGCTACTGTAGCTTATTTGGGAAATTTCAGACTTCACATTTCATTTGTAGACTCTACTGTAATGCTCTCATACTGGCCTACTTGGAATAATGGGAATCAATAAATATTAATAATGGAAAAAAACACTGCTTCATCCCTGTGGCAGCGGCATTCTGGATACTTGAATATTTCTGATGCCTTCAGGGCAGGTTTTTGTTATTTAAACTGAGTCACTATAGTTGCTAAATTGAAATTCTTGAGGTTTTTTTATTGTAAGGCCTTGCGCTCAATTCTTGTAAACAGTCAAAAGATGTGAGGATGTATTATTGTCCTTGAGGGTGTATTATTGATCATCCAAACTGGCCTTTGGTAATCTACCAAAAAGAAACTGCATGGTATAAACAGCACAGGCAAGTGCCGTCAGTGTAGGCAAGGTAGGCACTGCCTACCCTGACTAAAATATTAAAATGGTAATTATTAAATATAAATAGTAAAGGCATGGGAGAATAATGCCTACCTAAGAGATCGATCTCTTAGGTAGGCATAATTCTCCGTGCCTTTCATCCGCAGTACATGTACACGCAAAGGTCTGTGCAGCTGACGTGCCATAGATGCTGCTTCAAGCCGTCAATTTCCAGGGGACTAAAGGCAGCTGAAATTCTGCCTTTTCAGTACTGCGCACGCAAGTTTCTTGGTGGGTTTATCAAACATGGATTGCCATTATCTTAAGAGACAAAGAGAGAAGAATGGAGTTTGTGTACGAATGATGTGGTAAGTAAATTTCTTGGTGCTATATGTTTTTAAATACCGTATTTCCCGGCAATGAAAACGCTATTTTTTACCCAAAAATAAAGCACGAAAATTTACGTGTCTTGGAAGCCGAAGTTGGAAGGTTATTAGCCAAGAAAGATAACCTTGGCTATCCATCAGTACAGCGATATCAAGAACGATGTTGTTGCACTGAGGGATAGCCTCAGCTGGCAGATGATGGGAAGCAGCTGTAAAAGGACAGCGCCGCTGAGGAGGGGAGAGTTCCTTTCACAGCATGTGGGGAGTCTGGCCCGGAGTAAAATTGCGGGGAGGGCAGGAGCGTTGAGAAGGAGGGGGCCGGGGATCATGCCAGCAACTTACTTGCCACAACGCTTCGGGCGCGGAGCCACCGCATTGTGGCCGGGTTGAGAAGTAGCCGGGTGGCTGCAAGCGGCAGCCAGGACGGGACAGCCGAACCGGCCACCACCTCAGCTCCTTCTGCCGGCCCCTGCTCACCTCTGGCAGTGCTCTCCGTCTGAAAACCTCTCTCTTGCCACTCGCCGGCTTCACTCATGTCAGCCATTTCCCGCAAATCCTTAAATTCCGATAGCGCGATCAAGGGACCAATTCAGGTTACTCGGCTGTCGGAATTTAAGGATTTGCGGGAAGCGGATGAGAACAGCTAAGCCGGCGAGCGGCAGGTGAGAGATGTTCAGACAGAGAGCACTGCCAGAGTTGAGCGGGCCGGCAGAAAGCGCTGGGGTGGCGTCCGGTCCCGAGGCCGCTCGCAGCCACCCGAGCTACTTCCCTCCCCGGCCACAATGCGGTGGCTCCGCGCTCGGAGCGCCGGGGCAGCGGTGAGTGAGTGAGTTACTGGCATGATCCCCGACCCCCTCCTTCTCGATGCTCCTGCACTCCCTGCGACTTTACTCCTGGCCAGACTTCCCACACGCTGTGAAAGGAACTCTTCCCCCAATTGGTCCCTTGAACAAATATAGCCATTCAATAAGATCACAACTGATTCAACTTGTCCCGGTGTGCTCCCGTTTTTCCATCATCTCTCCACCTGCCATCACCCTCCACCCCCCACCCATTCAGTAATTCAGAATGAAGGAGATTTGGAAGCCTTGGGCAAATTGCTTTCTTTATTTTTATTTTTATTTTTATTTATTTTTTTAAAATATTTTATTTATTAGAGGTAAATACATCAATGTACTTCACATATATCTTGTTACAATCATTGTACCCCATAATTTTATGGCTTTTAAAGAAAAAGAATAGAAAGAAAGAGAGTGAAATAGGTGAAAAGAGTTGTGATAGTGAAAGAGTGTGCCAAAAGGGAGAAGGAACCCTTGGTCAAAGAAATTAGAGAAAGGGGGTTATATATCACACAAAAGGAATCCACCAACTCCATAGTTTTTCATCCCCCCCCCCCCCCCCCCCCACCAAGGCCCGAGGTACTCCTGCACCCTATCTTTGTAGCAATTCTATAAATGCAGACCACGTCTGAAAGAAGCATTCTGATTTTCCTTCCAGGCGGAGTCTCATATCTTCCAGATGTAATGTTTCAAACATAGTTGAAATCCACATATTTAATGTTGGTATAGGAGCATTTTTCCAGAATTTTGAGATTAGTTTTTTTTCCTATTATTAAGCCGTAATCAAATAAATTGTTTTGATACGCACTTAATTCCGGACTACCTTCTGTCATTCCGAAAATAATTCATTCTGGCTTTGGTGTCATTTTTATTTTAAACATTTTTGTGAAAATTTCAAAGATTTCAATCCAAAACCTTTGAATTATTGTACAAAAGATGAATGAGTGAGTTATTGTAGCTTCTTGACAGTGGCATTTATCACAAATTGGTGAAACGTTAGGGAAAAATGTATTTAATTTAGTTTTGAGTAGTATAATCTATGCATAATTTTAAATTGTATTAAAGTGTGTCTTATGTTAATTGAGCATTTGTGCACATTTAATAAGTATTCTTTCCACCTTTCATTGGAAATTTTTATGCTTTGTTCGTTTTCCCACTCACCTGTAATACCTTCCGTTGTTGGTATTACTGCATTTAGTATAATATTATATATATGTGAAATTAAATTTGGTGATTCCGCCTTTGTATTCATTACTTCATCTAGTGGCATTGTGTGAAATTCATGTGCATGTTTTTTCAAATAATCACATATTTGGAAATATTTAAAATACTGATTGTTACCCAGATTGTATTTTAGTTGTAATTGTTTAAATGATGATAGTTTTCCCGTATCATACAAATCTCCCAAAGTTTTAATTCCTGCTCTTTCCCATTGTATGGATGCTTTGTCTATAATCGAGGGTTTAAACAGAGGGTTTTAAACAGAGGGCTTTTAGCAATAGGAGATAGGAGAGATAAGTTTCTTAATTTTAAATTGTATTTTATTTGTTTCCAAATTCTGTTTGTACTATGTATAATTGTAGTTTTTTTTTGTAGTTTGTATTATTCACCGTCATTGGTGAAAGAAGGATCGCACCAATATTAAAGGGGGAGCAGTCCTCTTTTTCCATAATGATCCATTCTGGTTGATGAAGAGCATTATCCAACAATTGAATCATATTTCTAATATTTACCGACCAATAATAATACATAAAATTAGGGAGTGCTAATCCCCCTACTACTTTGGGTTTATTTAGGTGTGGTCTTTGTATTCTATGGGTCTTATAATCCCAAATAAAATTTGTAATCTGAGTCCAATTTAAAAAAAAAAACTTTTTGGGTAGATATAGTGGGATTGATTGGAACAAGTGTAGAATTTGTGGTAGAAAAATCATTTTTATGGCATTTATTCGACCTATTAAGGACATTGGGAGCGTTTTCCAGAATTTAATTAAATTATGTAATTTCTTAAGTACAGGGTTATAGTTGTCTTTAAACATGTCTTGATATCTTCTAGTAATTTCAATGCCCAAGTATTTAAATTTTCCCCCAGCTATTTTAAAAGGAAATTGTACGAGATGTATAGAATCTTTCAGTTTTATTGACATGATTTCACTTTTATTCCACTTTATTCTGTAACCTGAAAATGAACCGAAATCCTCAATTAAATTTAAAATATTGGGTATAGTGATATGAGGCTTTGTGATGTACAAAAGTACATCATCAGCGTATAATGATATTTTATTGTTTGAATATTTTGTCTTATATCCGTGGATATTCGGATGAGTTCTAATACTTTCCGCTAGTGGTTCAATTATGAGGGCAAATAACAATGGTGATAATGAACAACCTTGTCTATTACCCCTTGACAGTTGAAATTTCATGGATAAAATATTATTAGTTAATATTCTGGCCGTTGGCTTATTATATATTAATTTAATCCATTGAATGAAATTCTCTCCCAGTTTAAATTTTTGCAATACCTTAACCATATACTTCCATTCAACCTGATCGAATGCTTTCTCTGCATCCAGCGAAATAATTGCGAGATTTGGATCTTTAGTTTGGTGTGAGTGCATTATATTAAGCAGACGTCTCAAATTATTAAATGAATGTCTCTTAGGGATAAACCCCGTTTGATCCAGATGTATTAGTTTAATGGCGTACTTACTTAATCTTCTTGCTAATATTTTTGCTAATATTTTTTGATCTGTATTTAACAACGCGATAGCTCTATAGGATCCAGGTTCTTCCTCATCTTTATCTTTCTTAAGTATTAATGTAATCGTAGATTCTGCTAGTGTATCAGGTGATATTTGTTCTTTGAAAGTGTGTGTGTACATTTTCTGTAGATGAGAACTAAATATATCGTAAAAACTTTTATAGAATTCATTACTAAATCCATCGGGACCTGGTGTTTTTCCATTTTTTAATGAGAATATTGTTTCTTCTATTTCCTTATTTGAGATTTGTGCTCCCAATTCCTCTTGTTCCTGCAATTTTAGTTTGGGAAGATTGCAATTATCCAGAAACTCAGTGATTGTGTTGGTGTCCGTTGTCGTTTTGGATGTAGACAAATTCTCATAAAATTGCACAAATCTTTTATTAATTTCATTCGGTAATGTTAATACTTCCCCTTTGATTTAATCTTTGAAATCGTGTGTTCCTTTTCTGTTTTTTTTTAATTGGCGTGCGAGAAGTTTATGATGCTTCTCCCCAAATTCAAACTGTTCCTGTCTTGTAATTTGGAATAATCTTATAACTTTCTCTGATAGTAATTTATTTAATTTGAATTTTAGTATTAATATTTTATTGTGTTTATTCATGGACGGGTTATTTTTATTTTTTTGTGCGAGAGAAATTCTTTGTCCCACCAGCCTTCTTTCAAAATTTAGCAACTCAAAATGGGGGTGCGTTTTCATTGCCGGGGAATACGGTACTTTATTAAGGCTTTTGAAGACTTTATAAAAGTCGATTGACAGCTTACGGAGAGAGCAATCTGCGCATGCGCGGTTTAAGATTTTTTTTAAAGCTGACTGACTGCGTACCCTGAGTAATTACTCATGGCACGTGCCTGAAACAGCATCTCCATAATGACTGGTGAGATGTTCTGCTGAGGGCCTCATTAGATTTATCCTCCCTTCTCCATTCTGAGCTGCGAGGCTTCTATGCACCTCTGTCATTTCACATCATGAAATAAACATTTTGTGTGTTTTCTATAAAGATTACAATATTATAAATTGGGTACAGGACTTCATATATAAACAATATATTTTAGCCAAGAAAGACACAAAATGCTGAGGTAACTCAGTGGGCCTGGCACCATCTCTGGAGAAAATGGATAGGTGACGTTTCGGATTGGGACCCGTCTTCAGATAGAAGTCTGATGGCTGATAAAGGGTCACGACCTGAAACGTCACCGATTGATTTTCTCCAGAAATGGTACCTGACCTGCCAAGTTACTCCAGCATTTTGTGTGTATCTTTGGTGTAAACCAACATCTGCAGTTCCTTGTTATTACAATATGTTTTGGCAACAGTTCCCTTTCCTTCCCATAAGACACCAGATTCATAGGGACATCAGATTGGTCAAACACGGTGTGCATATCTAATTAGAGTGAGAGAGGTCTTGATAAAATGATACTCCTTGTCATGTTTTTACTGCAGGAAGTGTTTGTATTTGTATTCCCGCTGATAGTTAACATCTGGTGCTCTTGCAAGATAGTGAGCCTAAATTGCACTCTGCAAAATAATTATATGAAAAAAAAAGCCCGCTCTTGTCAAAGTAGTCTCTCTAGTGGCTGTTCAACTTTATCACTAACTTTTAGTGGCTAATCAACTAAAATTGGTTTGAAATGCACAAGCTTCGGCAATGCTGAACAGCTAGCAATTACATTTGGTGCAGATAGAGTGAAATAAGCAGAGCATTGTGATGAAATATTTGCCTTCACTTCAACTTGCTGAATTTCTCAACTGCAAAGCAATTCACTGATAAACCATTGCACATATACACCTGTTTAAGCAACCCCATTATTTTTGTTTTGTCATTTTTTTCATATAGTTTGATCTCGCTGCCACATTTGCCAATAATCATTAGCTAAGAGCAGAATCTTAGCATTCAATTCTCAATGAATTGAATCTCATTTTAATTCATAGAATTAGGCATTAAACTGCCAAATCAGTGGGATTCAATGTTGCCAGTTTATTGCACTGATCTTCAGTTTCTTGCACTGTTGAGTTTCATTACAAAAAAAAGCATTTATTACACAATGTGCACAACTTGCTCCTTGTGACACATTACTTACTTCCTATTATGCCTCCTGGCATGTTGGGCAGCAACTAAGGTCCTCCACTCCTGTCTGTTCTGAGCTAGCTTCTGGACACTACCCCAGGTCAGCAGGGCTCTCGCTTAACTTTTTTTCCCTGTTGCCAGCCAAGCAACCTTGGCAGCTTTTTAGGTTGCCAAATGACAGTTTAGGTGGTCATTTAAGATGGCTTGCATGATGCATGCGATAATGTGCTCGGACGAATTACGTGCACAATTATAAGACAGTATCTCAACTCTTTTTACACATTGCAATTTCTATTAGTTCTTTCCACTTCCAAACAAAAATGTGGTTGGATTATTCAGCGTATGATCAACCTGTGTCAATAAATCCTGGACCATGGTAACATATATGCGTATGTATAGTTGTGAATGTTGCTCATTAAATAACTACAGTACTGATACTCCATATTAAGAGCATTGATTTGCCGTTAAAATGAATTCTGTAATAACAGTGACAATCGAACACTGCGGTTTTAATTTTGCACGTGTTCACAATTTACTTAATCCATCTTTATGAATTAAAACAAATAATAACATTGGTAATTAAAACACATTTGATTGCATTCCGTTATCAAACATAGTCAATGTTCGCTCTGAAGACGTTTCCAGCACAATAGGGTCAGGGAGGGGGGTATGTGTGAATCAGTGCGGGGTGGATAGATGGCGAGCGTGGGGGGGGGTTAGAAGGCAGTCAGTGCAGGATGGATGGATTGAGGCAGGTGAATTAGTACGTGTTGGTTGGAGTAGGTAAAATTGTGAGGGGAGCGCACTGGGGATGTCAGTGGTGTTGAATGGGGGGGTTCAGTACGGGATGGATGGGGGTAGACAAAAGTGCTGGAGAAACTCAGCGGGTGAGGCAGCATCTATGGAGCAAAGGAAATAGACAACGTTTCGGGTCGAGACCCTTCTTCAGACTGTTTCCCCCCATTCTTCTTGATTGGGAGGGTCAGTACAGGATGGGGGGTGGGAAGATCAGTACAGGATGGGGGTGGGAAGATCAGCGCAGGATGAATGGGGGGAGTCAGTTCAGTGTGAAATGGAGGGTCTGTGCAGGATGAATGGGGGATCACTACAGGATGAATGAGGGGAAGTGGGGAAGGTGCAGGGTAAATGGAGGGTGGGTCAGTATGGGATGAATGCGTGGATTAGTACAGGATGGATGGGAAAGGGGTAAGTACAGGGTGAATTGGGGAACCAGTGTAGGATGGATGGGGGGGAGGGGGGGTGGCAGGAGAATCAATGTGAGGTGGATAGGGTAATCAGTGCAGGATGAATAGATAGGGGGGTGGTAGATGGGGAAGGGAGCACAGGGGATGTCAGTGAGGACTAAATAGAGGCGGGAATGGGGATCAGTGCGGGATCGAGAGGAGGGGTCCCAGGATAAGGCGGTTGAGGGGGCATACGAGAGAGAGAGGGGGGAGGGAGGTGGGGAGGAAGGAAGGTCAGCGCTCCTCGGACAACATCGCCCCGCTGCCTTGGCTGTTGGGAACTCCTCGCCACCGCCTCCCTCCTTCGCCAGCCAACAGCAAGGTGCGGGGCCGAGCGGTGCAGCTCAGAGATGCAGCTATAAGATCTTCAGACGGGTCGGAGCGAATGACGGGCTTCACACAGCGGCAGCAGCGACCGCGACAGTGGCTCCATCTCCTCCTCCTCCCGCACCCGAGGCTGGGAAGAGGGAGGGAGGATAGGAGAGGGAGGCCTCGGCATGCAGAAGGGTTTGTTTTGAAAGCGCCGTTAGCGGGTTTACAAGCAGAGGCCGTTATCAGTCCGGGTGGGATGCGGGAGGAGGAGGAGATGGAACCGCTATCGCGGCCACTGCTGCCGCTATGCGAAGCCCGTCATTCGCTCCGACCCTTCCTCACCCCGCATCTAGTATCTTTGCCTCGCACAGCTGTCGCCAACACGAAACGTCACGTTCCTTTTCTCCAGAGATGCTGCCTGACCCACTGAGTTACTCCAGTTTTTTGTGTCTATTTTTGGTATAAACCAGTGTCTGGTTGCCAAGCCGGGCAAAATGACTCGACGTTTAGGTTGCCCGGCGGCGCGTTGAATGGTCATTGGCACCCGGGCAACCGCTAATTTCGAGCTCTGGTCAGGTCAATTGTTTTTATTTCCTCCTCTACAGTTCGACGCCATTTGGTTTTGGGTCTCCCTTTTTTCCTTTTCCCTTCCGGTGTCCAGTGTAGGGCGATTCTTGGGATGCTGTCTGGTTCTCTTCTCAGTATATGGCCAATCCAGTTGCTGAGAAATTCCACCTTCCTGCCAGTGACTTCCTTTCAGCTTTCACCATTGACATTCATCCTAGCATCTGTCAATAGCCCTGGGAGTCCATCACGCCCAATAGTGTTGATTCCTTCAGTTGCTGTTTCCATAACATATTTGTTTTACGAGAGCGGGTTGTTAGCCCTGTGCTCAACCTCCAACCTGGAGGACCAGTGGATCGCTCTTCGTCTCACCTCTACCCTTCGACCTGTCCAGCATGGGATACCCTAACAGGAGACGAATCTCCCGCTGGCATACCTCTAGGGGTCACTGAGACACACAAGCACCCCGACCACTATAAGTTTGCAATCCAACGGGGAGGGTGACACATTAACTCAAGCCAATTAATTTATATGAAGACTGCAACTTGCTTTATTCCTCAGCCCTAAATCCAATCCCATTACTCAAAAATTAGCTTGATATATGGAATATTGATGATCGATTGTAATAACACATTTGTTGTGTCAAACCTGCACTCACATTTGTCAGATTACTGACAACTGGTGAAAGGTAAGCTTAGCTTTATTCAAACTCCTAATTGCAAAGTCGTCATATCGGCACTTAGACCTTGCAATGTATATGACGCATCAGGACATGAGATCATCAGTTTTGTGGCTGGCTGTCCTTTGCTTTCTGACTACTACAGCTTTTTGCCCAGCGCTGTTTTTATGAATACATTTGAACAGGATCAATTGCCTTATTTGGGATTCTTAGAGATATGTAAAAATAATCTCCTCGTATCAGTTCTCGATTCTGGTTTATTAAGGCTCTAACTGCATTTTAGTTTCATTAAATTATGTCCAGGTTAATCAATCAGCACCAATAGAGCAGGAATCTTAAATCCAGTCCGAGGAAAGTTAATAGATTATTATTTTTTTGTCTCTGAAACCCAGTTTTGAAAATCATGTTGATTAATGATCGGCGGCTCACTCTTGCCTTGACTGGGCTTTTAATGGGGCCTGAGAGTGCGATTAGCATTCACAATGTCTACGGGGACCAGCAGAGTTCTGTGGCTAACACAGGCATGTATCAGACACCCCCACAGAATTCCCTAATGGGATAAGCAGTGCAGACAGAACAAAGGCAGCAACACTCCTTGATTAGTGTAAAATAAAGTGAGTGTCTTGGTTCGTGTTAAAACAAAAGAATGCAAAAATTCAGCAAATCAATACTCCACCTCGAATTGTTCAATTTCAAGGTGACCTGTTGCTTTAATTGCAGTTTGATCAAGTAATATTGTGTTTAGAAAATATAATGGTACTGCAAGTATTCTCTTGTAATATACTTGTAGCGTTGAAGGGAAGTGGGTTGGACGGGTGTCTGGAACAGCAATATGTTAGCTTTATCTTGTTCCAGCTCTCTGCCAAATCAGGTTTCAGACCAGTTATTTTCCCATTAATCTTAAAAGGATTATGTAAAGCTAATGTAGAATCAAATTCCATCTGAATATCCCAGTAAATATTGGTGAAGCCAATCCTCTCCTGCATTCCTAGCTATTACTGCCAATGGAAACTAAAGGTGTCTGGACCTATGGCCCTTGATTTTTGATCCCTTAACATTGGCCCTATTTTTCAATTACTTAACGCAATGATTGAGCGAGGGGGAAATACCACACCTCCAACAGTCAGCAATAAGGCGAAAGGGAATAGTCCTGATCCCTGGCATCCTCCTTCTTATGTTTTATTGTCAGGTTGCCTGAACACAGACATGCATAGAAATATGGCTGCCTGCCCTTGTTGTGACACCAAACAATCGACTTTAGAGATACAACAAGGGAACGGGCCCTTCGGCCTATGGAGTCCGCACCAACAGGTAATCACCCTGTACATTAGCACTATCCTGCACACTGGGGACAATTTAAGAAGCCAATAAATCTACAAACCTGTACGTCTTTGGAGTGTGGGAGGAAACCGGAGAACCGGAGAAAACCCCCGCAATCACAGGGAGAACGTACAAACCCCGTACAGACGTTTGTTTGAAAATACTAACAATCCACAATATTATTACATCTGTTTGCATTTAATGCACAAATCTGGAATGGTTTCTGCATGAAGCTCCCTCTCTGTTCCAGGATTTCTTGCATTCCTCCTTGGTGCAGATAATCCTTTGGTAAGACCACGTAATTGCAGTGAAATAAGGTTTATTTGCAATTGCACCATACATGTTTACACTGGAAATGTAAAAATGGAAGAAAATATGACTTAATTTTTAGGTACTGGGTTAAGTTTTTGTGTTCTGTCCTTTTAACTGTCGGTCTGTAATCACATTTCAACTGAAGACATCATTGAAGACACAGGGCATTGCAGATGCTGGATTACAAACAAAGATAAAATGCTGGAATAACTCAATGGGTCGGACAGAATCACTGGGAAACAGATAGGAGATAGTTTGGATCAGGACCCTTCTTCAGACTGATTGTAGTCAGGGAAAAGCAAGCTGGAAAAGAGGTGGGACTTGGCAAAGCCTGGCAAATGATAGGTGGATACAAGTGTGGGGGCTCAATTGACAGATGATTGGACAAAGGTCGGAGATAATAAACCAAAAGGCTGAATGATAAGGAGTATTGACTGCAGCACAATTGGTATCCTTTGAAAAAAAAACAATGTTTGCTTCCAATGTTTCAATTATTTCTTATTTGCTTCAAGAGATCCTATTGAAAATGAACACTATACCTCATGCCCAAACCAGAGAGATTACTATATTAAAACACAGATATCACAGCACCATTGCATTATGAATTACTGTGATTTACATCTGTAAAATGTTTGCACCAGTAGTGGCATGAAAATTATTTAGTTTTGCATCCCTTAGCTCATGAGCTTGCATTGCAGGAGACACTTCCAGCTGAATTAAAAGTCCACACACTGTTCAATATCAAATCTATTGTCTAACCCCATTTCACTTGAAGACTGCATGCAACGCCACATGCAATCAGATGAATAATAAAACAGTGAACAATTATTTTAGATATTTTGGTTAATATTCTGGGTTCATTTTCATATCTGCCATGAAAAAACTGGATTTTAGCTGGAGTTGGCCGGTTGTTATTCAGGTTACAACAGGCTGCATCAGATCCAGCCCAATGGCAGTGCTCCAGACCGAACAGTAATGCAGACCATCTTTAATTATGGGGCAGTGTCTGAGTTTAGCACAGGCATCTTCTGTAAAGGCTTTTATTAACATTTTCAGCATTGTTTTATAAACTGCTCATTAAAAGAGCTGTAAAACTGGATTTCTTTGGTAATTTATTTGGTCAACTGATTCATTATTTTCCAAAAACAGCCTGCTGAACAAAAACTAATGGCATTTATGTCAGAATGTAATTCGTACAAAATTCTTTATTATATCAGGGGGAAATATATTTCATTCTCCCTGTTACAAAACAGAAAGGTCTGACAAGGGGGAACAAAATCACATCCAGTATTTGTAACTCTGGGGATGTCATTAGTAAGGCCATCCTGTATGCTGTGTTCTATGGAACGTCTGAATTGGCCTGGCTTTTACTTATCTTTTACCAAGTAAGTGCAAGGTTGACAGTTGTTTGAGAGGAAATAACATGTAAATAAAATTAAGTCTGTGTAGATGCCTTCCATACACAGACTTCCTCAATTAGTCCTTGGAACTTATGCAAGTTTTTTTACCTTGCTTTTGGGTGGTCTTACAAATGGAAGCAAAAACACAAAATAGTGGAAAAGTCCACAGGTCAGGCGGCATCTGTGGAAAGAAAAACTGAGTTAGTGTTCAGCTGAGAGGTGGTGGGACCCATAAATCAGAGTTTGTTCCTCTCTCCACAGATATTGCCAGTGAAAGGAAATTTGCTCTGGCTACAATTATGAATTAAAGGACTGGACTCGGAACCATGTTTGAAATTTGGATTCCAGGCCTACAGGACTAATTAGAAGGCAGGAATATGATTAGACACATATCACAATGACGTTTTTAACCAGCGGTAGAATTGCTGCCTTACAGCGTCAGAGACTCGGGTTCAATCCTGACTATGGGTGCTGTCTGAACAGAGTTTGTACATTCTCCCCATGACCAAGCGGGTTTTCCCCAGGTGCTCGGGTTTACACCCACAAAGACGCACAGATTTGTAGGTTAGACACAAAAGTGCTGGAATAACTCAGCAGGAACGGGCAACATCTCGAGACAGAAGGAATGGGTGTCGTTTCAGTTTGGGACCCTTTTCAGACTGAGAATCAGAGGAGAGGGAGATACAGAGATATGGAAAGGTAAGATGTGAAAAAGGGACATCAAAGGGGACACCCGGGTGGTGGCTCCATCGAGTGTGGCAGCCTCGCCATCAGCTGTCTGTTCTTTCATTCTTTTTGTTATATATAGTCTGTATAAAAGTTTGTTTTTGGAGGTCTTTTCGTCTTTTTTATGTGTGGGGTGGGGGAGGGGGAAAGGGGGAAAGCGTTTTTCTCAGTCACTACCTGAGTCTCATCTTCGCCCCCCTCCTCGTGACCTATGATCTGGATTGGTGCGGCCTTTCCTGCCGGAGACCGGCCGGAGCATCAGCGGCGGCGCAGAACTGAATTCCATCGCGGAGCGGGCGTTGCCTTACCGGGATCGCCATGTGGAGCTCCAGAGGGCCTGCCGACTTTAACACCGTGGAGCTGTGGTCTGCGGTGTTCCAGCCGCGGGTGGCGCTGACTCTAACATCGCGGAGCCTGGGATCTTTCGCCGAGGATCGCCACTGTTGGAGCTCCACCCAGCTCGGCCTGTAGACTTCGGAACCCGCGGTCTCTGGTAGGAAGCGGCCGATTCGGAAACTCCAAGACACTGAGAGTGTTCTTCTGTTCCGACGTCAGAGTTTTACCATCCCAGCGAGAGGGCCCGAAACATCGGGCCGCCGTTGTGGCTACTGCAGAGGCCTCAATAGGTGAACATGGGGAAGTGGACTGAACTTTATTGCCTTCCCTCATAGTGGGAAACGTTGAGGGATGTTTTATGTTAACTTCTATGGGCCACGCTGGTTGGAGCTCCGACTCTGGCTATCTCGGATCCCAGGCTCCGTGCTGTAAATCCAGCGCCGCCCGCGGCTGGACGCCCACAGCCACATTTCCTCGATGTTGGAGTCGGCGATCACAGCACTCTGGAGCTTACCGCACGGAGACCCATGTAGGGCATCGCCCGCTCAGTGATGGTGTCCCAGCGCTGTGCCACCGCCGAAGCTGGGGTTCTGGCTGGTCCCGACAGGTAACACCGCTCCAGTCCGATGGTAGGCCGCGAGGAGAGGGCGAAGAAGCAGCTCGGAGGGAAGCCGCCTCTCCGACCAGGTAGGGAATAGGAAATAAAGTTTCCCCCTTCCCCTCCCCCACCCACCACATAAAAGATTAGAAGACCTCCAAAACAAACACTTTTAACTCACTAAAAATGTACAAAAAGGGTGAAACAGCTGCTGGCAGGGCAGCCATACTCTACGGCGCCCCTAAAAAGTCGCTCCAGACATTCCAAGCCGCTGAGGAGTGTTCACCCAACGGCGGAGTTCCATCTTCCCGGCAAGAGGGCCTGAAACATCGGACTGCGGAGGCCTCAATAGGCCCGACTATGGGTGAACAGGGGACGGGACTGGACTTTACTGCCATCCCCCACAGTGGGAACCATTGTGGTGGGATGTTTTTATGTTTATTGTTAAATTCTTTAATATTGTGTCTTATCTTTATTCGTGCTGCAATGGCAAGTCAAATTTCACTACATCAATTGGTGTATGTGATAATAAATGTCCCTTGTATCCTTGTATCGTGTTGTGTTGATCTTATTTGTGTGCTGCATGGTAACACAAATTTCACTGCACCAATTAGTGTATGTGACAATAAATGTCCTTTGTCTTTGTCCTTTGACAAGATCAAGGAAAATGTCAAATAGATCATTGTTCCCCAAGGGAAGATGGCAGCAAAGCATACAAAGATAAAATTCACCTCTTCCAACCTCATCTACTGTATCCACTGTTCTAGTTGTAGTATATATATTGGCGGGACCAAGCACAAGCTCGGCGATTGTTTCGCTGAACACCTCCACCTAAATCTACATGATCTTCCCCCTGCGATTCCCATATTGGACCTCCTGCACGTCGTCCACCTCCTCCACTGTCACAAACAATCTTCCTGATATAGTAATGGCCAGAGGATCTGGGGTGACGGAGGAACTGAAGGAAATCCACATCAGGCAGGAAATGGTGTTGGGTGGACTGATGGGACTGAAGGCTGATAAATCCCCAGGGCATCCTGTATGCATCCCAGGGTATTTAAGGAAGTGGCTCTAGAAATCATGGATGCATTGGTGATAATTTTCCAATGTTCTATAGACTCAGGATCAGTTCCTGTGGGTTGAGGGTAGCTAATGTTATCCCACTTTTTAAGAAAGGCGGAAGAGAGAAAACAGTGAATTATAGATCAGTTAGCCTGACATCGGTGGTGGGGAAGGTGCTGGAATGAATTATAAAAGATGAGATAGCCGAACATTTGGATAGCAGTAACAGGATTGGTCCGAGTCAGCATGGATTTACGAAGGGGAAATCATACCTGACTAATCTTCTGGAATTTTTTGAGAATGCAATTAGGAAAATGGACAAGGGAGAGCCAGTGGATGTAGTGTACCTGGACTTTCAGAAAGCATTTGATAAGGTCCCACATAGGAGATTAGTGGGCAAAATTAGAGCACATGGTATTGGGGGTAGAGTGCTGACATGGATAGAAAATTGGTTGGCAGACAGGAAACAAAGAATAGGGATTAACGGGTCCCTTTCAGAATGGCAGGCAGTGACTAATTGGGTACCGCAAGGCTCGGTGCTAGGACCACAGCTATTTACAATATACATCAATGATTTGGATGATGGGATTCAAAGTAACATTAGCAAATTTGCAGATGACACAAAGCTGGGTGGCAGGAGGATGCTATGAGAATGCAGGGTGACTTGGACAGGTTGGGGGAGTGGGCAGATGCAAGGCAGATGCAGTTTAATGTGGATAAATGTGAGGTTATCCACTTTGGTATCAAAAACAGGAAGGCTGATTACTATCTAAATGGCGTCAGGTTGGGAAAAGATGAAGAACAACGGAATCTGGGGGTCCTTGTTCATCAGTCTATGAAAGTAAGCATGTAGGTACAGCAGGCAGTGAAGAAAGTGAATGGCATATTGGCCTTTATAACAAGAGGAATCGAGTATAGGAGCAAAGAGGTCCTTCTGCAGTTGTACAGGGCCCTAGTGAGACCACACCTGCAGTATTGTGTGCAGTTTTGGTCCCCTAATTTGAGGAAGGATATTATTGCTATTGAGGGAGTGCAGCGTAGGTTTACAAGGTTAATTCCCGGGATGACAGGACTGTCATATGCTGAGAGAATGGAGCAGCTGGGCTTGTACACTCTGGAGTTTAGAAGGATGAGAGGGAATCTTATTGAAACATATAAGATTGTTAAGGGTTTGGACACGCTAGAGGCAGGAAATGTTTCTGATGTTGGGGGAGTCCAGAACCAGGGCCTACAGTTTAAGAATAAGGGTAAGCCATTTAGAACGGAGACAAGGAAACACTTTTTCTCACAGTGAGAGAGAGAGAGAGTGAGTCTGTGGAATTCTCTGCCTCAGAGGGCGGTGGAGGCCGGTTCTCTGGGTACTTTCAAGAGAGCTAGATAGGGCTCATAAAGGATAGCGAGTCAGGGGATATGGGGAGAAGGCAGGAACGGAGGTACTGATTGGGGATGATCAGCCATGATCACATTGAATGGCGGTGCTGGCTGAAAGGGCCGAATGGCCTACTCCTGCACCTACTGTCTATTGGCTAATGTAAATTGGAGGATCAGCACCTCATATTTCACTTGGGCAGCTTACAATCTAGCGGTATGAATATTGATCTCTAACTTCAAGTAACCCGTGCTTTCCCTCTCTCTCCATCCCTCCCCATCCTAGTTCTCCGCCCAGTCTGACTGTCTCCCTGATTAAATGTTATCTCTGTGTACTTCATTGTCAGCTTCCCCTAGCGAACAATGATCTATTCTATATTTTCTTTGAGCTGTGTCCGCTTTGATGCCTCGTTTTCACAACTTACCCTTCCATATCTCTTGCCTCTCCCCTGACTCTCAGTCTGAAGAAGGGTCTCGACCTGAAACCTCACACATTCTTTCTATCCAGAGAAGCTAACCATTCCCGCTGAGTTACTCCAGCATTTTGTGTCTAACCTACAAATCTGTACGTCTTTGGTATGTGGATGTAAACCTGAGGAAAACCAGCATCTGCAGTTCCTTTCTACAGATTTGTAGGTTAATTGGCTTCGGTAAAAAATTGTAAATTGTCCCGAGTGTGTTGGATAGTGCTACTGCATGAGGATTGCTGGCCGGCGTGGTCTTGGTGGGCCAAAGGGCCTACTTCCATACCGTATCTCTAAACTAAACTAAACTAAACTAAACATCTTTTTCCATGAATGCTTTATTTCATGTGTCAGATAAGTGTCAGATTCATGTGTCCGATACATGTACAGGTGTCAGAAGATATGGGGAGAAGGCAGGAGAATGGGGTTAGGAGGGAGAGATAGATCAGCTATGATTGAATGGCGGAGTAGACTTGATGGACCGAATGGCCTAATTCTACTCCTGTTCCTGATGACCTCATGTCCTTTGCCAATGTTTCATTGTTCCTATCAGTGATGGAGATCGGAACAGCGTGATGGGGATTCTGGAAGAAGATAGTTGGCAGAGTAGGAATCCAAGAAATATATCTAGGAAAAGGGGCTTGTCAGAGAAAAATATTCCTCCCGCAGTGTACTTATCATTAAAAAAATTGCTACAAATGTTTAGGTAACGACGATGAACAATGCAAAAATATATGAAAGTAGAAGTGAAACCCTCATTGCAAATGGAAGTGGCAGTTTCTATAAAAGTTACTGAGAAAGATCATGTGCAACTCTAGGATTCGTTGTTCTGCAGCAAGAAAGTTTAGCTGTAACAGGAATCAATTCATAGATGGTAATATTGAAACCTAGAAGTGAAAGTACAATAAGTTATTAATATCAAACCAATCTGGATGTTTCAGATTTATGCAAGTAGCCAAAAATGCTGGAGAAACTCAGCGGGTGAGGCAGCATCTATGGAGTGAAGGATGGGTGACGTTTCGGGTCGAGACCCTTCTTCAGACTGATGTGGGGGGCGTGGGGGCAGGAAGAAGAAAGGAAGAGGCGGACACTGTAGGCTGTGGGAGAGCTGGGAAGGGGAGGGGAAGGAGTGAGAAAACAAGGACTACCTGAAATTGGGGAAGTCAATGTTCATACCGCTGGAGTGTAAACTACCAAAGCGAAATATGAGGTGCTGCTCCTCCAATTTGCGGTGGGACTCACTCTAGCCATGCTGAGGCCCAGGACAGAAAGGTCAGATTCTGAATGGGAGGGGGAGTTGAAGTGCTGAGCCACCGGGAGATCAGGTTGGTTATTGCGAACTGAGCAGAGGTGTTGGGCGAAGCGTTCGCCAAACCTACGCTTGGTCTCACCGATGTAGAGCAGCTGACACCTAGAACAGCGGATGCAATAGATGAGGTTGGAGGAGGTGCAGATGAACCTCTGCCTCACCTGGAAAGACTGCTTAGGTCCCTGGATGGAGTCGAGGTGGGAGGTAAAGCGACAAGCGTAGCATTTCCTGCGGTTGCAAAGGAAAGTATCAGGGGAGGGGGTGGTTTGGGTGGGAAGGACCGAATTGACCAGGGAGTTACGGAAGGAGCAGTCTCTGTGGAAATCAGACAGGGGAGGAGATGGGAAGATGTGGCCAGTGGTGGGATCCCTTGGAGGTGGCAAAAATGTCGGAGGATTATCTGTTGTATGTGGCGGCTGGTAGGGGGCAAGGTGAGGCCAAGGGGGACTCTGTCTAGGCTACGAGTGGGGGGATGGGGAATGAGAGCGGAGCTACGGGATATGGAAGAGACCCTGGTGAGAGCCTCATCTATAGTCGAAGAGGGGAACCCCCGTTCCCTAGAAGAAGAGGACATCTCCGATGCCCTGGTTTGGAACATCTCATCCTGGGTGCAGATGCGGCGTAAATGGAGGAATTGGGAGTAGGCGATTTCTTACAGGAAGTAGGGTGGGAGGAAGTGTAGTCCAGATAGCCATGGGAGTCAGTGGGTTTGTAATAGATGTCAGTCACTAGTCTGTTACCTGCGATGGAGATGGTGAGGTCTAGAAACGGTAGGGAGATGTCGGAAATGGTCCAGGTGAATTTGAGTACAGATGCAAGTTGGTGGTGAAATGGATGAAGTGATTGAGTTCTGCATGAGTGCAGGAGGTGGCACCAATGCAGTCGTCAATGTGGCGGAGGTAGACTTCGGGGATAGGGCCATGGTACGCCTCGAACAAGGATTGTTTGACGTACCCTACAAAGATGCAGGCATAGCTGGGGCCCATGTGGGTGCCCATAGCTACGCCTTGGATTTGGAGGGTACCACTAGGCGGAGGAGAATATTAGTGTATGTGGATTGGTTGGCTCTGCGGTCGAGGAAGAAACAGAGGGCTTTAAGACCCTCCTGGTAGGGGATGGAGGTGTAGAGTGACTGGACATCCATGGTGAAGATGAGGAAGTGGGGACCTGGAAAACGGAAGTCATGGAGGAGACAAAGGGCGTGTGAGGTGTCTTGGACACATGTAGGGAGGGATTTGACCAGGGGGGATATGATAGGGTCCGCCATGACAGTCAGCTTTTGGATTTTGGGGAGAACGTAAAATCAGGCCGTGCGGGGCTGGGAACGATGAGGTTGGAGCAGGGGTGGGGAACCTGTTCATGTTGGAAGGCCGCATTAAGTTAGCTGTAATCTAAAAAGGCCGCATCCAAGTAACTTCAATTAGATAGTACTTCAAAATGTACATTATTTTGCAAAAAACGTAACTACTATGTACTAACTTCAAGAAAATTATTATTTTTTTGTTAATTCTAAAGTTAACTAACCTTGTAATGACTTTGTTGTGCCTTTTTTTGGGAAAGCATTTGATTGCAACATGGAGGTACGCAGTTTCAGATGATCTTCTAGATGGATATCCGTCATTTGTGACCTTAAGGGCGTCTTGATTTGGGTTAGGTAGGAGAATGTAGATTCGCTTAAAAAGCAAGAAAGCATTTTTAGTGCATGTTGCCGAAGCCGTGGGTATTCTATTGCACTTTTCCATATTTCAATCAGTGCCAAATAAGGATTTTAAAATGTCATCTTCTGAGAGCTCAATCAATTCCATCTGTAGTTCTTTAGGAGCCTTGGAGACATCAACTAGGTGAGGTTGAAATGCTAATTTGAGTGTGATGTCATGATTCTCAAAGTCTGTGAACCTTTCATTGTATTTTTTAATTCATATGTCTATAACAGCTGCTTATTCTTCAAATGATTTGCATGAATCCTCCTGCTCATCAATGACCTTCACTAACTGGGGAAAATGTGCATCCAAAATTTCATTTTGAAGAAGAAGAGGAAGAAGAAGAAGAAGAGTTGTGAAAAAAGATAGCTTTTTCCAAAATGCTTAGATTTTTTGCCACAGTATTAGAACTAAATCATGAGCATAACAGGTGTTAAAATAGCCCAGCAGGACCTCGCCTTGACTCTCCTGAAACTACGGGCCTCACTCACCCAGACCTGCAATGGACCCCAAATCTACTTCATCCTCCGGAAGATCCACCTCTTCAAGCAACGATTCCTGGCCCACCTTAACTCCACCAAGGACCTGAAATTAGCCCGCCTCCAGGCCACTCCTGCCACCGACGCTCCGCGACTCGACCACCCGCAGCCTCCGGGCCCCAACTCTGGCCCACGTCGCCCGCCCGAGTCCCGCGACACCATCTTGGCCACGAGGAGCGCCTCCAGTACTCACCAGGACACCGATCCGACCTCTCTGTCCTGGGCCTACTCCACGGCCAGAGTGAGCAACACCGCAAATTGGAGGAACAGCACCTCATATTCCGCTTGGGGAGTCTGCATCCTCTTGGCATGAACATCGAATTCTCTCAATTCTGTTAACCCTTGCTGTCTCCTCCCCTTCCTACATCTCCCTCAGCCCTCGGGCTCCTCCTCCTTTTTCCTTTCTTCCCCCCGCCTCCCCCAACCCCCCATCAGTCTGAAGAAGGGTTTCGGCCTGAAACATTGCCTATCTCCTTCGCTCCATAGATGCTGCTGCACCCGCTGAGTTTCTCCAGCATTTTGTGTAAACCCCCGTTAAAATAGCTCTCATGACTTACTAATGTTTTAATTGTGGCCATCAGTCGGGGAGGATTATTTCATTGAATCTTCTTTTACTCTTTGGTATTTTAAATATGTTCATTTTAAGTTTAAAGTTAAAATAATAAAAGACGAATAAAAACATATTAATGTGGCGTCAGCCTAAACACGGGCCAGTTATGCTCAAACCCTCGTCAGGAAATACGAGGGAGGGCACGTGACGTCATGGGCTAGAGGGAGTGTCCTGGTACTTAAGGTCTCTCACCTCGACGTCTCACCTTTATTCACCACATATGGTGCCACCACATTGGTGACCCATGACTCTCCGAATTGAAATTTGGACTCTCCTGAAGCACGTAGCCTCGGGAGACCTGATGTCTGCAGCCGGCTGCCCAGCCCTGCAGAACTACGCTGCCAACCTGGCCCTGTAGTGAGGTAGGCCGCCTAGGCCCCACCAGCTGCTGCTCACCGGAGCTGAGAAGCTGCCGCCGCTCTCCCGCTCCCGGCAACGGAGCAGGTCCCACTTCCAACCCCCACACCGCTCCAGGCCTTGTGTGACGGCCGGCGAGCTCCTCCACATGCCTGGAGCTGACCACCAGAACGGAGAGGTCATACCAGCCGCCGCTGCCCCACCAGCTGCTGCAGGAGCTGCGAGCCTAGCAGCCTCCTGCCCACAGCAAGGCCGACACACGCCCGACGGCCCTGGGAGCAAAGAGAGAGTACCTGCCGCTCTCCCGCTCCCGACAATGGACTCGGGCCTGGCCTCGCACCGCGAACACGGCTCCAGGCCCTGCACTGCACCAGGCCCCACAGCTCCAGGCCCTGCACCAGCCTCACCTCACCCGTACTGCACCGGGCCTCACCGCTCCAGACCCAGCACCGTAACAGGCCTCACCACGGCCACGGCTCCACGCTCTGCCCTGCACCACGCCTGGCCCCTCCGGCCACTGCCCAGGGCCTAGCCACCCGATAAGGTGGGCTTACCTGGGGCGACCGCTGAAGACCCCCTTCTGCTCCTCACCGGTCTTGAATCACTGCACCAGTCTGCTTCAGCCGGCCGGCAAAATGGCCACCGCGGCCTCCTGAACAAGCGGCCGCGCGACACTGGCAACAGCGCCTCATTCAAACTGGAGGCTGTCACTGCAACACTATCCTGCACTATGAGCACTGGACAATTTGAACTTTGGACACTGTAATTTGTCTTTTTACTGTTCATTTTTGTGTTCACTGCATTTCCACGCCCAGTTCAGAAATAGGTTTGTTTATTTTATTTAATTTTTTCCCCCCATCGTTGCTGGGGGCCATATTTCACAGGACACTCTCCCTTAGCTGGTCGAGGAGATGCAACCGTGTCTCTTCCATCCGCCGGCTTCTGCATCAGTCTCCTCGCACCCCTCGCTATCTCGGGATCACCCACGCAGTGTCACTGCGCCCGTGGAGCCCTCCGTCCAGACCCATGCCTGGGGTGTCCCAGACCCACATGCAGGAGCCGCCCTCGACCATGCTAGTCCTTCCTCCGGTTCTGGGGGGGGGGGTTGCTGTGGCATCAGCCTAAACACGGGCCACTTATGCTCGAACCCTCGTCAGGAGATACGAGGGCGGGCATGTGATGTCATGGGCTAGAGGGAGTGTCCTGGTACCTAAGGTCTCTCACCTCGAGACCTTAGAGAAGTCAACAGGTAGCTGAGCCCGAGAGTACAACCTCGCTCAGCTACAGCAACATTGTAATATGGTTAGCGCACCAACTTAATGTGTCACCACTGAATAAACAACGCTTTGAACTGGCCTGACGTCTCACCTTTATTCACCACGTATAGTGCCGCTCCATTAATAAATATAAAAGGATTTGTTCTACAAAATTTTGATTCATTCAAAAGGCCGCACTTAATGGCCTAGAAGGCCGCAGGTTCCCCACCCCTGGGTTGGAGGCTTGGGAGGGCAGGGAGCCGGATGCGATGAAGCCAGTGATGGTGCTTGAGATAATAGCCTGTGCTCGTCTGTGGGTCATTGTCCAAGGATAAGTAGGAGGTGGTGTCTGAGAGTTAGCGCCTGTCCTCAGACCTGTAGAGTTCAGCGCGCCAGATTACCACTGCGCCTCCCGTGTCGGCAGGTTTGATCACCCAGTCGGGGTTGTTGCAGAGTGAGTGGAGGAGGGCTGTACATTCTGGGGGGGAGAGGTTGGACAATTTACACAAGTGAGTGGTGTGAAGTGTTGAAAGAACCAGTGAATCAACGTAAGATTCCTGAAATCTAGAAAAATCTACTGGTTTATGTAATTCATTGCGACGACAGACCAATTTTAAGTTCAGGCCCACATTAGAGGACAGTGTATCTGGGAATTTTTTCATGAAACTGTCCCTGAAACCTTCCCCAGGTTAGGCTGCAGCTGGGCCATATAAATCTCTTAAATTTGGGTGGGTGTGCACAGACCTAAGTTTACCCATGTCTAATGGAGGTTGCTGCATGTCCTGACATCTGAAGCCCAATGGCAGGCCCAAGGTCAGGTGACCCACAGTTTGCACCACTGCTCTTGGCACTTAGAAATATTAGTAGATTGCCATAAACTGCTGATCAATCCTGGAGAACCCCCAGAGAGGCAAAGGGCAGTGAAAAAGGTCAGCAAACTGCTGTTGGGGCTGGCAGATCAAAATACAGGCACCTTGCATTTTATGCAGGCATTATATTGCTGAAATGCAGCACATAATTAAAAAAACATCTCAATTATTTCAAAAATTCAATGCGCAAATTAGCTTTCGGTATAATTTAAACAAATGCGTTATTTCAAAAACACATAAACCAAATATACATAAAACATGAGGTGCTTGTAATCTTTACAGTCGGGTCCTGATGGAATTTGATTGATTGGTTGATTGGTTGATGGGTGCAAGTGCAATGCAAGGGCTGACTGCGAGGTAAGCAGTGGAAGGCCTCCAGTGGGCAAGGTCAGGTCCAGGACTCTGGCTGGGTTGGGTGAGGATGACACTGGGAGGGCCAGATGCATGACCAGTTGACCACTCTCTTGCACGTAAGCCAGCAACGTCAGTCATTATCCTCTGGAGCAGAGAATTCCTAAAATTTGCAGTTGCCTTTTCATCTGAACCCTGAATTGCTGGTTTTAATTCTACGTTTGAGGTCCTCAAGTTCTCAACGTTCTAGATCTGGGAATTTATATAATTATTTCACAGTAAATTAAATGCTCACTGCAGGAAGTAGTGTTAGGGCAGCACGGTGGCACAGAGGTAGAATTGCTGCCTTACAGCATGAGAGACCCGGGTTCGATCCTGACTGTGGGTCTGCGGGTGCTGTCTGTATGGAGATTGTACATTCTCCCTGTGACCACATGGGATTCCTCCCATACTCCAAAGACGTACAGGTTTGTAGCTTAATTGCCTTTGGTAATAAATACTGTATATAAATTGTCCCAAGTGTGTAGGATAGTGCTAGTGTACGGGGTGATCGCTGGTCAGCATGCACTCAATGGGCTGAAAGGCCTGTTTCTACACTGAATCTTTAAAGTCTAAAGCAGTCTTTAGGGTGAACTATCAAAAGAAGGCTTTGCTTGGATGTTCAGGTGACTGTGTAAGAACCCATAAGGGCTGACTCAAAATTCAGAATGTCGTGGGAACATTCTGCCCTTAATTAAAATCACCGAAAATCAGTTCATTCTATTTCTGAGTAACACTTTACTCTGTCTATATTATCTGTTGGGTTTGCCTATGCGCCAACATCACTCAGATGACAGACCTCATCATGAAAAGCTTTTTGCGTTTTCTCCGGTCATATCAAACTATACGCAAGTACAATCAACAGTACAATTGGTGGTGCAAAGAGAAAATTACTAGTGTGCAGAAAATAGTGTTGCAGCATTATAATGTCACAGTCACAGAGGGAAAAGTCCACAATAAAATAGTTCAGAAGGTAAGGATTACTCCCTACCTCATGGGAGGGCTGTTCATTATTCTGATAACAGCAGGGAAGGGGCTGTTCCTAGATCTGATGGTACTTGCGTTGCTTCAGTGTTTTCTGCTCTTTGGAAGAGGTGACATGATCAGCGCCATTCCAGATTACAGGTGACATAGTTTCCAGACACAATTCACATTGGTGGATGTCAGAGCTACTGGACAGTAGTCATTAGACCATGCTACCTAGAGTTTTGTTTGCACTGGGATGATAGTGGTCATCTTAAACTAGATGGGAACCTCAGAATGGAGCAAGAGATATCTGTGACTTGTGCCTTTAATTTTTTAATGACACTGATTAGATGCATTCAAAATCAAATTGATTCAACAGGATTTATTGGAGACATGCTTCAGACTAATGTGAGGGTGGGGGGCAGAAGGAAGCAAGGAAGAGGTGGAGCCAGTGGGCTGAGGGAGAGCTGAGAAGGGGAGGAGAAAGTAAGGACTACCTGAAATTAGAGAAGTCAGTGTTCATACCGCT
This sequence comes from Okamejei kenojei, assembly GCA_035221665.1. Lineage (NCBI taxonomy): Eukaryota > Metazoa > Chordata > Chondrichthyes > Rajiformes > Rajidae > Okamejei > Okamejei kenojei. The sequence goes on along the minus strand of CM069135.1, from coordinate 57,313,467 downwards.
GGGGTGCAAACTGCCCAAGTGAAATATGAGGTGCTGCTCCTCCAATTTACGGTGGTCCTCACTCTGGCCATGGAGGAAGCCCAGGACAGAAGTGTCGGATTCGAAATGGGAGGGAGAGTTGAAGTGCTGAGCCACCGGGAGATCAGGTTGGTTATTGTGAACCGAGCGAAGAGATCGCCAAGCCTACGTTTGGTCTCACCGATGTAGAGCAAATGACATCTAGAGCAGTGGATGCAATCAATAAGGTCGGAGGAGGTGCAGGTGAACCTCTGCCACACCTGGAAAGACTGCTTGGGTCCTTGAATGGAGTCAAGGGGCGAGGTAAAGTGATAAGTGTAGCATTTCTTGCGGTTGCAAGGGGAAGTGCCCGGAAATGGGGTTGTTCAGATGGGAAGGGACAAATTGATTAGAGAGTTACGGAGGGAGCTGTCTCTGCGGAAAGCAGACAGGGGAGGAGATGGGAAGATGTGGCAAGTGGTGGGATCACGTTGGAGGTGGCAAAAATGTCGGAGGATTATTTGTTGTATGTGACGGTTAGTAGGGTGGAAGGTGAAGCCATGGGGGACTCTGCCCTTGTTACGAGTGGGGGGGGGATGGGGGGTGAGAGCAGAGTTACGGGTATAGAAGAGGCCCTGGTGAGTGTCTCATCTATAGTAGAAAAGGGGAACCCCCGTTCCCTGAAGAATGAGGACATCTCCGATGCCCTCATCCTGGGTGCAGATGCGGCGTAGATGTAGGAATTGGGAGTAGGGGATGGATCCTTACAGGAAGCAGGGTGGGAAGAAGTGTAGTCCAGATAGCCATGGGAGTCAGTGGGTTTATAGTGGATGTCTGTCTGAAGCCTATCACCTGCGATGAAGACAGTGAGGTCAAGAAATGGTAGGGAAATGTCGGAAATGGTCCAGTTGTATTTGAGTGCTGGATGGAAGTGAGTGGTGAAATGGATGAAGTCAGTGAGTTGTGTGTGGATGCAGGAGGCAGCACCAATGCAATTGTCGATGTAGCGGAGGTAGAGTTATGGGATAAGGCCACGGTACGTCTTGAACAAGGATTGTTCAATGTACCCTACAAAGAGGCAGGCTAGGCACGTGCCCATAGCTTCGCCTTGTATTTGGAGGAAATGGGAGGAGTCAAATTCAAGGACCCAAGCAGTCTTTCCAAGTGCGGCAGAGGTTCACCTGCACCTCCTCCAACCTCATATATTGCATCTGCTGCTCTAGATGTCAGCTGCTCTACATAGGTGAGACCAAGCGTAGGCTTGGCGATCGCTTCGCCGAACACCTCCACTCGGTTCGCAATAACCAACCTGATCTCCTGCTGGCTCAGGACTTCAATCCCCTCCCATTCCGAATCCAACCTTTCTGTCCTGGGCCTCCTCCATGGCCAGAGTGAGGACCACTGTAAATTGGAGGAGCGGCACCTCATATTCCGCTTGGGCAGTTTGCACCCCAGCGGTATGAACATTGACTTCTCTAATTTCAGGTAGTCCTTACTTTCTCTCCCCTTCTCAGCTCTCCCTCAGCCCACTGGCTCCACTTCTTCCTTGCTTCCTCCCGCTCCCCCCTCCCACCCTCACATCAGTCTGAAGAAGGGTTTCGACCCGAAACGTTGCCTATTTCCTTCGCTCCATAAATGCTGCCTCACCCGTTGAGTTTCTCCAGCATTTTTGTCTACCTTCGATTTTCCAGCATCTGCAGTTCCTTCTTAAACAAAATAGTGAGTGTTTGTGTTTTTTAAATTTCTTCATCAGCTCATCAGTTATAAGAGGCATTGGCCAACCTCTAATCTTCCTCCCTTGGGCAACACCACAAACCATGCTTTAGAGCAGTTTTCTGTTGTTTCTGTTATAGTGCAACTGTGGATTTGAAAAATTGCTCATATCATGTTAATTCCATGAATTTCTCCCTCCTTTCATGTTTTCCAAATACTTGTCACCACTCTGAAATCGGAATTTACAAATACTAACTTCCAAAGAATTGGGCCGGGTTTGTGTAAATGTGTTATGAATGGATTATATTTGACTGTTGCAGGCAATGGAAAGCAAGCTGCTTGTTGGAGGCAAGAATATCATGGACCACACCAACGAACAACAAAAAATGCTGGAGCAGAAGAGGCAAGAGATTGCAGAGCAGGTGAATGCTATTTATGATAGTTTCTTGGACGTTTTGACGCATGTAGACCTTGCACTTAATCTAGAGATTTTACCAGTTGCTTTACTGCCTCGCTGCGTGGATTGTTTGGCCAAGCAGCATCTGTCCTAGCATGGATATCAGACAGAAATAATAAATGAGTTAACACTAACTGCCTGTCAATATTAATGAAAAAATCTGTACAGTGGAAGTCCTGTAACACTGGATTTTTGGCCTCAGGCTGAAGACAGGATTAAGTTTAACTGACACTGTACAACTCACTCTTACAATTCACAAGAAAAATGGCTAATTGGATGAAAAGCAACAGGATGAACAAGTCCACAGTTCTGTATGCCTTAGTTAATACTGATTAATATGCCCCTTTTCAAATGTAACAACTTACCTGAGCATTGTTGAGGACAAAAGATTTTTGAAGCAACCTTTCCCACTGATAGTTCAAAGCAAACCTGAGAAAGTGAAGAAAAAAACATGTGTTTTTTTGCAAAAGTTCATGATTGCGAAAATCTCAATGAAGTACGAATTTTAGGCAGGAATGCATAATATGTGATGGTCAGTTTTCCCTTTTTGAAACAGAAACGGAGAGAACGAGAAATGCAACAGCAGGTGCTGCTACAGGATGAGGAGACCGTGGAACTGAGGGAAACCTACACCTCACTTCAGCAAGAAGTTGAGATGAAAACAAAAAAGCTGAAAAAGGTGAGAAAAAAAGTAAGAACCAACTTAATACTCTACCTTTTACACTTTCCTTTTAAAAAATGAAACACTATTGTTTCTTTTGGTAGCATAGAAGTCATTACAGTTTTGCTGAAAATTACCATAAAACCCATAATGTTTAATAACTACCTCCATCTAACAGATGGGGAATGTGCGCAAAATCAATTGGTAATATTCATTAGTATTGGGCACAAATCAAGCTGAATTGCAAAGGCAGACTCTTATGGGGAAGGCACATCAAGATATTATCTATGGAAGTTGACTTGGAGCATGTATTCTTTGTAATATGTTCTGCTTTCAAGTTCAGCATTTTAATTAGCATTGAGAGTATGTGTGCACAGATGTGCATAACAAATTGTTAGGAAAGCTCGACTGAGCAGGGGTTACCCCAGGATAGAGTGAAATCTGAAGGTTGCGATAAATAATTGAAAAGATAACTTTATAAATCATTTCAAACTATTGTACTGCGTTTTCCTTAGGAAATTATCACGAAAGGCATTTGGAAAATGTATACTGTGCTTGGTTCTCCTGTTTTCTTTTATCGGATTTTATTGGGTAACTTAATGTGTTCGTCATTAGTAGATATCTTAAATGCTTCCTCAATTTGTCCACTACTGTTTCAGGCAATCAGTACTTTGCCGATGACTGCAATTTGTTTTTGATGAGAGTGAATTTGTCAAGTAATAGGAGACACAAGCTCTGATTTTACTCGATTTTGCGGTGGATGCTGGCCCACTCAAATGATGAGCACAGCTCATATGCTAGGTGCCTATGGAAATCCTCTCAGCTGTTGAAATCTGTTCTGGTGGTTAGCACTAGCCACATCAACTACTTTTTTTTAACAACCATGCAGGCTAGATGGAGAAACATTTTCATGACCCCCCCTCTCCAAGGTATATTAAATGGACACAGCAGTGTCAAAACTGTCTGATTGCAAACTTAGAATTTTACTTCGGAGTCACGTGAGTGACTACGTGAAGACCCCGCCAGCATGCATGCGCGACATATCGTCCAGCGTAAGTTTAAAAATGGGCCGCAGGCAAGTCTTACCATTCCTGAGGTCGTTTGTCGGCTCTGTGTTGTTGCATTTCAGAGTGCACCATGGAGTCCAGGACAAAGTCCAAAAGAGCCGCTGCCAAAGTTGCTGCTGAGGACCGCGAAGGAGGCAACCAGCAGCAGTCGAGTTCTCCTGAGCTGCTGGTTCAATCCACAGCCCCCGACTTCACGCCGCTACAGCCCGCAGTTGCTCCTCGGACTGGCGACAAAACCACCCGGAAGTCGGGCAGGTCCGCTGACTTGGCTGAGTCCGGACCGGAGGACACCCCGCTCGCAGGAAGCGACGGCGGTCGACTGTCCCGCATGGAGCAGATGTTGGCGCAGTTGCTCCAACGTGACCTGCTGCAGCAGGGGCATGGTCACAGTGGGTCTCCTCGCAGACCCACGGCAGCATCCTTTTCAGGACTGCCAAATGTCTCACCCTCCTTGCAGGGGAGCATTAGGAGTCAGAACTGGGCTGACTCTGAAGAAGGGGGCATGGCTGAAGATACAACTATGCTAGGGGTGCCAGAAGAGGAGCTATTGGGAATGGTCACGAAATTTGCGATGCCTACCCAAAAAGGGCTGCCGTTACATCCAAAGTTGGCAGCCAGTATCAACTACATGGCAACAAACCAACTTCAAGAACAAGCCATTAATGACATGGCAGCCAAGTACTTAGCTCCGGAGAATTGCATCTCCCTCAACGTGCCTGCTGTTAACAACCCCATTTGGGGTAACATGAGCCCTGGCATCAGGAGCCAGGAAGTCAAACTCCAGAAGATCCTCATACTACTGGCTGCTGGGATTACGGCCGTTGCCAGGACAGTGGACGGAGTTGAAATGCCAGAAGAGCTGCAGGAAGCTCTAGCTCTCCTATGTAACACTCAGTATGAGATAAACAGTTACAGGAAGAGTGTCATCCGGCCTGCACTCAACCCCAAGTTCGTGGGGTTGTGCAGACCCAGCAGTGCACAGCCGCCAACCTTGCTATTCGGGGACAACCTGCCTAAACAGGTCAAAGACCTCGATGAAGAGGCAAAGGCAATAGGCATGATTAAAGTGCCGGCTGCCACCAAGTCCCCATACCAGCGGCGGCAGCACCCCTATGCATCCACCAGCAGACAACGCTACAGCGATAGACCACCTGCTGGTGAAAGCTTGAAGGCCGTTCAACGTGCTCAACGGTCTTTTTTAGACCATGGCCCAGCTCAGCCTTCTTGGAAGATGCGCCAACCCCACACCACAGCGACTCCACATCACAAGAAACAAGGACAGAGGCAACCAATGCAGCACCACCGGTAATCATGGAGGTAGGTGGGTCTGGTTGCCTCAGGAACATCGCATGTTTAAACTCCTCACGGGTTCGGGAGACGGTTGCATTTGTTTCGGGATGCATGGAGTACTTTAACCTCTGATCCTTTCATACTGGAAAGTATTCAGGGATATAAAATAGAATTTGTTCACAAACTCCCTTCCCCTGTTCAGCATACACCTAGTCGAAAGTTTGTACTTTCACAGAAAGAAAAGACAGAAGGTCATGCTGAACTCTTAAGACTAAATTCAAAAGGGGTAATTGAGAAAACCAAAAGAGAGTCTCATGAGTTTGTATCGAACATTTTCACTAAAAATAAAAAAGACGGCGGATGCCGCATCATTATAGATTTGACTGAACTGAATACGTTCGTGCAGTATGCCCATTTCAAAATGGAAACCGTTGTCACGGCCAAACAGCTAATTTCCAAAAGGTACTTCATGGCTTGCACCCACCTAAAGGATGCATACTATTCAGTACCAATAGACAAGGATCATCACAGATATTTGAAATTTGTCTGGATGGGGCAGCTCTGGCAGTATAAAGCGCTGCCTAAATGATTATCATCAGCGCCCAGACTGTTTACAAAATTATTAAAACCAGCTTTAGCGTGTCTCAGGAAACAAAAACGTATCGTTATGGCTTACCTCGATGATATTTTAATCGTGGGAAAAACCTTGGAGTTGGCCAAACTGGCCGTCTCAGCCACCGAGCACCTATTTCAAAAGCTGGGATTTATCATCCATCCAGATAAATCAAAATTGATGCCTTCTACCACTATGGACTATTTGGGTTTCACAATTGACTCTGTTCATATGTCTGTCACTTTGCCACCGAACAAAGCGTCATACTTGATAGAAGCATGCAACAGCCTTACTGGCATCAGGAAACCATCTATTCGGCAAGTAGCCAGGGTGATTGGGAAGCTTGTGGCTGCTTTCCCAGCCACACAATTTGGCCCACTACATTACCAAAACCTACAAAGGGCAAAAATAGCAGCACTCAAGCACCATGTGAGCCATTTTGACCGGCCAATGCAATTACCAGGGAAAACAAAATTAGAATTACAATGGTGGATAGACAATGCTTGACATTGCTCTAACCCGATCACAATCACAAATCCCTCGGTTATACTACAAACTGATACCTGCGCACGAGGTTGGGGAGCAACTAATACCACCTCCAGTTGTGGTGGTAGATGGAGTGCACATGAATTAACCCTACTTCCGGCACTAGGAATTAATTATCTAGAAATGCTGGGAGCATTTCATGGACTCCGGGCTTACTGTTTGGACATGCACCATCTGCACGTACGTTTACAGATTGATAATACCACTGTGGTGGCTTATATCAATCATATGGGTGGAATAAAGTCGATATCCTATGACGAATTGGTCAATACAATCTGGCACTGGTGCCTCGAAAGGAGCATTTGGATATCAGCCACTTACCTTCCAGGTAGGCTAAATACAGTGGCGGACACCAGGTCACGCAAGTTTAATGACAACACCGAATGGATGTTGGACCACAAAGTGTTTGCCGATATTATAGATCGGTATGGAACACCAGATATCGACCTTTTTGCATCCAGACTCAATCACCAAATATCAACATATGTTGCATGGGAACCAGACCCTGGGGCAGTAGCGATGGACGCTTTCTCGCTACACTGGGGGGATTTGTTTTTCTATGCATTTCCCCACTTCTGCCTCATCGGTCGGGTCTTGCAAAAAATTCAACAAGACTCCGCATCGGGTATTCTGGTTGCGCCCGACTGGCCTACTCAGCCATGGTTCCCTGTGGTACTGGACATGGTCTCAGAACCATGCATTCCAATAACTAAATGTCCGAGTTTATTGGTACACCCTGTGACAGGGGAGAGTCACCCGTGCCATGACCGGATAAACCTATTGGTTTGCAGGGTTTGAAAAGGCCACTTCTGGATTTTGGACTCTCGGACCGAACAATCAATAGCATCACAGCATCGTGCAGGGAGTCCACCAGGAGACAGTATCTCACTTACGTGAAGAAATGGGAGGTGTTCTGTACCAAAACGAACACCACATATGACACAGCCACCATCACAGAAGTGCTGGAGTTCCTGGCAAGCCTTCATTTCGATGAAGGTTTGAGCTACAGTGCCATCAACTGTGCCAGAAGTGTCCTATGCAATTATCTCGGATGAGGTTGCGATCACCTAACAGTGGGGTCTCACCCTTTGTTGTCAAAACTAATGAGGGGAATATTTAATTCAAATCCCCCCAGGCCTAGATATTCCCAGACCTGGGATATCGGCATTGTACCAACCATGCTCTGAGGGTGGGCACCAATAACGTCCCTTTCATTGGACAAACTGACCTACAAAATGGTCATGCTGATGGCACTCGTGACGGCGCAACGGGTCCAGTCCCTACACAAGTTAAGTATGGACACCATGTTCATAACCAACAGCAAGGTAACTTTCTTTATACAGGGGTTACTCAAACAAGACAGGCCTGGATCATCTGGCCAAAAGTTGGATTTCCTGGCCTACCCCGTAGACAGCCGTTTATGCATAGTGACCCACCTTTTACGCCACATGGAGGTCACCAAGGGTCTCGGGGCACGGAGAGGGCTTTTCTTATAAGCCATAAATGCCCTCATCATAGAGTCACCGTGCAAACCATTTCAAGATGGTTAAGGGTGGTATTGGGTGCAGTGGGGGTGGACACTAATGTGTTTAAATCTCACTCCACCAGGGCTGCATCCACATCAGCAGCAAGGATGATGGAAGTTCCAATGGACCACATCCTTGCAGCGGCGGGTTGGACAAATGAAAAAACCTTCTGGCGGTTTTACAATAAACCCGTGGCCGCACCTGAGATGTTTGCCGACAGAATTTTAAGTTCTGTATTATAATTTCCCCGATGTAGGGGTATTATTATTTGGTATTGTTAAATAAATACCCTTTTGTTTTTCAGCACAGTTTCATGTCTGAAATACATTAACATACTTCCTCCATTTCTCATAATGGCAGTGTGTGAGCATGGACTCGTTCCAGGGCATGAAATCACAGAGCTTTGAAATCTTCACGTAGTCACTCACGTGACTCCAAAGTAAAATAGTAAGATTAAATAAGAACTTACCGGTTTGAAGTTTGATCTTTATTTTATGAGGAGTTACGATGAGGGATTACGTGCCCTCCGCTCCCAAACCCTCTATTATAAAGGTCAACTGGTATGCTAGTTCTCTTATCTTACTATGTTAGTCAACTCTGGTATCTGTGATTTCACACCGCTGCTTTGAAGAATGTCGCGCATGCGTGCTGGCGGGGTCTTCACGTAATCCCTCATCGTAACTCCTCAAAAAATAAAGATAAAACTTCAAACTGGTAAGTTCTCATTTAATCTTACTATTATTTTGCCTGATATATGAACAGTAGGAAGGTTCCTTTGAAATTGTAATGATGTTTCTGGATTAAAAAGGGTATCCCAGGAGTCTTGAGGACATCACCAATGCAGGTGTAACTAAGCTCAAAGATTAGTTATCCAGAACCCAATTTGCTGGTTTGGGCATATAGACAAAACTCTTCTTCAGTGAGTATGGCACCAGCTCAAGGTAGACATTGGACTTCTTAAAATACATTTTGACTGTACAAACAAGCAAATATTTAGGTTTTGCTTTCAATTTGTGTGCTACAGTACTTCCATGAAAGAAAGGTTAGGCATTTCCACTTTACTGGATAATATCCAAAGCTTCCTTGATTTACTTCCAATTAGTTGGTGAGAATTGGAAACTAGTAGTATGTTTGGACATACTATGGCTTCAAAGTCAACTCCATAAACACTACTCCCTCCACAATTCCGTGGTTCACTCATCCCATCCCACCCAACCCTCAGGTACTTTCCCCTGCAACCGCAGGAGATGTAATACCTCCTTCCTCACCTCTGCCCAGCAATCCTTCCTGATGAGACAGAGGTAAACATGCGCCTCTTCAAACTTTATTTACTGCACTGAGAGACAGTCACCCTGCTGTTTTTCACTTCTTCATGCACTTAACTCACACCCCCAAGTCTCTTTTTCCACCAACCCCCATCCCCTTCCACCTTAATTCCACCCTCTGTCTTTACATCCTACAGCCATCAGGATGCAACCTGAAATAAGCTCTGAACAACAATAGACTATTATTATTATTGCAGTACTATTGCTTGTTTTTTGAGTGTGTGTGTATATATATATATGTGTGTGTGTGTGTGTGTGTGTGTGTATGTGTATGTGTGTGCACTTGTGAGTATGTGTATATATACACACTGAACTTTATTGTCCTCTCATTTATCATATTGTTTACAGTGTACTATGTTTACATATTCTGTTGTGCTGCAGCAAGTAAGAATTTCATTGCTCTATTTGGGACATATGACAATAAAACACTCTTGACTCTTGACATTTCACTTTTCCTCTCTCCTTACTTAACACCTTTTTTACTCCTTTTCATCTCTAGCCATTGCCGGTTACTCATCTCATTGCCACCCCCCTGTAAACAAATTCCCCTCACCTATATCAACCTTTCACTTGCCAGGCTTTGTCCTGCTCCCACCTCTCCTTTCCAGCTTTCTCCCCCCACTACAATCAACCTAAAGAGAACTGACCTAAAACGTCGCCTCTCTATTCCCTCCACAGATGCAGCTTGACCTGCTAATTGCAGCACCTTTGTTAGAAACGCTTTTGGCAGCTATTAGATTAATGTGATGTGTTTGTCATCCACCATCTACCTGATTGTCATTCATCATCTGTCCAGCAGACAGATGCTTCGTGATATAGGTAATGATGTAGAACAATCCTCATATTTTAACAATGTTTAGAAGCGACCTTGTTTCATCAGACAGTGCATCATCAGATATTTCTTCAGAGAACAGATGGACTGGGAAATATCCCAACATATTGAAATCATCTCATCAAATTTCTATTAGTGTAGGAAGGAACTGCAAATGCTGTTTTAAATCGAAGATATACCCAAATGCTGGAGTAACTCAGCGGGACAGGCAGCATCTGAAGAAGGGTCTCGGCACTGATGCTGGCTCTGGCTCGAAGGGCCGAATGGCCTACTCCTGCACCTATTGTCTATTGACCCGAAACGTCACCCATTCCTTTTCTCCAGTGATGCTGCCTGTCCCACTGAGTTACTCCAGTTTTTTTTGTGTCTAAATTTCTATTTACAGTACTTTTGCCAGCAACTGTTAAAAGGAAAAAAAAACCTATAAAAATACATCAACATCTTGTCACACCCAAACGAGACATTCCTCCTCATTTGCTGATGATGGTGTTTCTTGCTGCAGTGCCTAACTGGCTTATAAAGGAACAGATGTTCCTCACCTCAGTAATTCATCTGATTGATCACGCTGCAAGTGTCAGTCAGTAGCAAACATGAGCAGCTAAAACGTGGGATAATCTCTCCATCTGGGCCTGTGTACATGGCGATTTTCAGTTTTACAAATGAAAGCATTGGATCCTTTATACAATAGGCAATAGGTGCAGGAGTAGGCTATTCGGCCCTTCGAGCCAGCACCGCCATTCACTGTGATCATGGCTGATCATCCCCAATCAGTAGCCCGTTCCTGCCTTCTCCCCTTATCCCTTGCATCCGCTATCTTTAAGAACTCTATGTAACTCTCTTGAAAACATCCAGAGAACTGTTCACTGCCGTCTGAGTCAGAGAATTCTACAGATTCACAACCCTCTGGGTGAAAATTTGTTTCCTCATCTCTGTTCTAAATGGCTAATCTCTTATTCTTAACCTGTGGCCCCTGGTCCTGGACTCCCCCAACATCGGGAACACGTTTCCTGTCTCTAGCGTGTCCAATCCCTTAATAATCTCATATGTTTCAATAAGATATCCTCTCATCCTTCTAAATCCCAGTGTATACAAGCCCAGTCGCTCCATTCTTTCAACATATGACAGTCCTGCATCCTGGGAATTAACCTACGCTGCACTCCCTCAATAGCAAGAATGTCCTTCCTCAAATTTGGAGACCAAAACTGCACATTCAGAGTAGATCTATGAAGGTCAGATTGGCACAGTAGTGCAGCAGTTGAGTTGCTGCCTTATATTGCCAGAGACCTGGGTTCGACGCTGACCACATGCACTCTCTGTACAGAGTTTGCACGTTCTTCCTGTGACTGCATGGGTTTTCTACAGGTGCTGTGGTTTCCGCCCACATTCCAAAGATGTGCAGGTTAATTGCCGTTATTCTCCCTCGTGTGTAGGATACGAAAGTGTGATAACATAGAACTAGTATGAACTGGTGATTGTTGGTTTGTGTGGATCCGTGGGCCGAAGGGCCTGTTTTATATGCTGTATCTCTAAATTAAATAAACTAAACTAAGACAGCGTTGTTCCTCAAAAAAGTCAGGGTTAAACCCATGGTTACAGTGTAAGAATATTTAATGAATACTATAAATTTGGTGACAGTTAAATGGTACATATAACACAAATTATTTTGAACTTTATTATTCAAAACAATGTATTTTACAAAGTAAAACAGTTAAACTTAATATTTTAAATTGCAATATACTTTCTACAATTGCAGTCACAATCTTTTGGTTTTGAAGATGTGGACCAAAGGTCGTGTGAGTTTTCTATACTGATGAAAATGATTCCCATCTCTCCCGTCTTCTGTTCCTCTTTATCCCACTGCAGCTCTTTGCGAAGCTGGAGGCTGTGAAGTCTGAGATTCAGGACCTACAGGATGAACATGTGAAGGAGCGACAGAACCTGGAGCATGTGCAGAATGAACTGACGCGGGAGCTCAAACTCAAGTATGTTCAGGACATTTGGAAACAATGACCGAACAATCGCTCCACATTTATTTTCAACATTAAAACAGCATTGCGGGTCATAAAAAGAGCTCCGAATTCCATGCGCATTTTTTTGTCCAGTTTCTCCATGCAATGGGGGAAACCTAACATTGCTGAATGCTGAATTGTTGGTTTCATTGTTGGTTTTAGTTTGACTTTCTTTTGTGCCTGTGAAGCTGCTGCGAGTAAGGTTTTCATTGCACCTGAACCTCACCATACCTGTGAATATGACAATAAACGCGACTTGACAACGTGTTGCATATTCTCAGCAGGGTAGTACAGCAGGTGTTCTCACAGCAGACAGCTCTAAAAGGGACTCACAGCAATGCAAACAATACTCCAGCAATGACAGCGGAGTGTTGTAACTGAATGAGTAGTTGACCAATTATGGGAGGAAGGGGTGAAGTGTGCTCCCGGGTGCTCTATCGGGCGTGGAGAGGCTCATGAAGAGATTGCCAACATGAGACATTATCTTTGTGCACGGGGACGGTCCAGTTCCCGTGCACAATTGTCATGTACATCAATGATCTGGATGATGGGGTGGAAAATTGGATAAGTAAGTATGCAGATGATACTAAGATAGGTGGTGTTGTGGATAATGAAGTAGATTTTCAAAGTCTACAGAGAGATTTGGGCCATTTGGAAAAGTGGGCTGAAAGATGGCAGATGGAGTTTAATGCTGATAAGTGTGAAGTGCTACATCTTGGCAGGACAAATCAAAATAGGACGTACATGGTAAATGGTAGGGAATTGAGGAATGCTGTGGAACAGAGGGATCTAGGAATAACTGTGCATAGTTCCCTGAAGGTGGAATCGCATGTAGATAGGGTGGTAAAGAAAGCCTTTGGTGTGCTGGCCTTTATAAATCAGAGCATTGAATAATGGAGTAGGGAAGTAATGTTAAAATTGTACAAGGCATTGGTAAGACCAATTCTGGAGTATGGTGTACAATTTTGGTCGCCTAGTTATAGGAAGGATGTCAACAAAATAGAGAGAGTACAGAGGAGATTTACTAGAATGTTGCCAGGGTTCCAGCAACTATGTTACAGAGAAAGGTTGAACAAGTTAGGTCTTTATTCTTTGGAGCGCAGAAGGTTAAGGGGGGACTTGATTGAGGTCTTTAAAATGATGAAAGGGATAGACAGAGTTGACGTGGATTGGTTTTTCCCATTGAGGGTAGGGAAGTTTCAAACAAGAGGGCATGATATGAGAATTAAGGGACAGAGGTTTCGGGGTAACGTGAGGGGGAACTTCTTTACTCAGAGGGTGGTGGCTGTGTGGAATCAGCTTCCAGCAGAAGTGGTGGAGGCAGGATCGATTTTAACATTTAAGAGTAAAGTGGATAGGTATATGGACGTGAAGGGAATGGAGGGGTATGGTCTGAGTGCAGGTAGATGGGACTAGGGGAAAACAAATGGTCGGCACGGACTGGAAGGGCCGAGAGGGCCTGTTTCCGTGCTGTAATTGTTATATGGTTATATGGTTATACAGTTGACACCCTGTCCCTCCTGAAGTAAAGTTAGCAGAAAGCTCTCTACAAATACGAGCGCAGTCTCATGAATGTTTGCTGTTAGCAATAGCCAGTCGTGCAGGCACATGGATGTGCCCAGCCTGCCCCACTCCTGTAACTGAAGGAAAACTAAATGAGATCCTCGTGGAGTTTGGCTGATGTCCCCGATGCAACATATCTGAATGAATCCCTGCTTCCCCTCCCCAATCCTGACCCTGGTGCACATCCATTCTCCCATGATCCTACCCTCTTTTCCCCCTTCCCCATCCCCCATTCCTTTCCATCTATATCCCTCCTTCTGGCTTTACATTTCATGTCAGTCTGAAAAAGAGTCATTGGAATATCATCACTCCACGTACTCCAGAGATGCTGCCTGACCCGCTGAGTTACTCCAACAATTTGTATCTTAATTGCAAGAATAGATCATTTTCATGGCCCTTTTATTGAAAGGCAAGTTTTGGAAGACAGGAAGCTGTCTGAGAGAAAATATTCTTTCAACATATGGCCTCAATTAAATAATGGTGACACAATAATGCCTGGAACTGTATTATCAAGAGTTGGATGGTCCTGTGGGGAAATTGGGTCTGTCCAAATGGATGAATGAGCAAACTGGTAAGTATTTAATTTGTGATCTGGAAACTGCATGTTTGTTTCCCACCTTGATTGATGACTTCTTCCTTTTCCCCATACGAACAAAACCAGCATTTTGTCGCCAACTCCTGACTGTTGCGCCCCACAGTGTGTCATGTGTCTTTCTTTTCTTCTAGCTCAAGGATCATCTCATTCTTCTTGTCCCAACTAATTTTCAATCTGTGTCTGTAGCATCATAATTCAAATGCCTCAAGTCTCCTTCTTCTTCATCTTCAGGATTCAAGGTCCAGTTATCACCTCTCTATCTTGCGCTTGAGCACCTAAAACACTTGTGCATTCTACTTCTTGTCACTGGCTTCATTTTATAATTGCACAAAAAACACTCTCATGCTACCGAATGTCTTGTTTACAGTTACTGGTCCCTATTCAATTTCTTTGGTTTCTTCAGCCATTTGATGTTCTTAAACTGTTCAAATGAACAATTGTACTGACTTGCTCTATTTCCATACTGTTCACTCGAAGGTCTTATTTTGGGGGTTCTCTTTCATTGTGGTTTAGCTTTGTCTTCTTCTAATTAATTTTTGACCCACATTGCAAGTTTTGCTGACATATTTGCTACAGTATATTATAATTTATCCTTTTCCGCAGTAATCTGTTCTTTATCATATTTGTCGACCTCAACTTATGGTTAGTACAATGAGTTGTACTGTCTATCGCAAGAGGCAAAAATTCTGATCATGTTTCACTCATTTCTACCCATGTCTTACACAGGTATCTGATTATTGAAAATTTTATTCCACCTGAAGAGAAAAATAAAATCATGAACCGGCTGTGTTTTGACTGTGAGGAGGATCAATGGAAATTTCTGCCTCTGGTGCCTGCTGACAAGTAAGTCTCTTTTTAGTCTTAGATTATAGATAGACTCTTGCTTATCGAACAGTGGCCGCACAGTGGTGCAGCTAGTAGAGCTACTCTCTCACAGCGCCAGACACCCAGCTTTGATCCTGACCTTGGATTTTGCACGTTCTCCCTGTGACCGCGTGGGTTTCCTCCAGGTTCTGCAGTTTCCTCACATATCCCAATAACCTGTAGGTTTGTGGGTTAATTGGCCTCTGTAAATTGTCACTGGTGTGTAGGGAATGGATGAGAAAAGGGGGTAACGTAGATCTAATGTGAATGGGTGATTGATGGTTGGTGTGGATCTGATGGGTCCAAGTGCCTGATACTATGCTGGAACTCGAAACTAAACTATAGACAGTACCACACAAGAAAAGACCCTTTGGTCCACAATCGCCATGCTGAACACGATGCCAATCTCCTCTGCCTGCACATGACCCATGACCCTCCATTTCCTACATAACCATTTGTCTATCTAAAAGCCTCTTAAAGGCCCCACTTGCATCAGTCTCTACTGTCACCACCTCAGACATCTGCTTTATACTTTGCCCCTCTCACGATGTTAAGCCCCCTGGTCTTCAGCAGTTCTACCCTGGGAAAAAGGTTCTGACTGTCTACCCTATCTGTGTTTGTCATAATTTTTATCAGGTCTTCCCTCAGCCTCACATGCAAGGTTAACAAACATCTTGAGTAAGGGAAAGAAGGAATGACAAATCCCAAATATCCAACAGAGAAAAGTTATTCTTAAACTTATTCCTTAAACTTTGGCCCGTTGATTATATTTTTTCCAACCTCACTGCCCAGTGGGGAGGGGGAAGGGAAACCTTTATATGTGAATACCACAATCGATTCAGAAACAACATCACCTCAACTTACAATATATGCCAATGGCAAGCAGGCTCAAAGTGCAAAGGAAGTTAGTTATTGTGGTGATGGTACAAGAAAATTATATTAGAGAGGCAGATGTTTCGATTAACCAATAGTTGCTCAAAATTAAAAGATTGGAGCTGTTGCATATTTAGAACATAGAACAGTACAGAGGAGGGACAGCCCTTTTGCACACAACAACCATGCTGAACATGATATCAAGTTAAACTAATCTCCTCTGCCTGCACATGATCCATATCCCTCCGTTCCCTACTTATCCATGTGCCTTTTAATAGCTATCATGTCTGCCTTCACCACCACTCCTTGTAGTACCTTCCAGGCACCCACCTCTCTCAAATGAAAACACTTGCCCCACACATCTCCTTTAAACTTTGTTCCTCTTACCTTCAAGCTGTGTGCTCTCGAGGCATAGAGTCATCCAGCTTGGAAACAGGCTCTTTGGTCCAACTTGCCCACGCCGACCAACATGACCCATCTATACTAGTCCCACTACCTGTGTTTGGCCCATAACCTTCTAAATCTATCCTATCCATGTCCCCGACCAAATGTTTTTTTAAAGTTGTGATATTACCTGCCTTAATATCATGTCTTTGACATTTCCACCCCAGGAAAAGGGTCCTGACCAGCTACCATATCTATGCCTCTTATAATTTTATATACTTTTATCAGTTCTCCCCTCAATCTCTGGCGTTCCAGAGGAAACAAACCAAGTTTGTCTATCTGGATTTTTATCTTCATTGAATTTATCGGTGCAATCCTTTCCAACTCTGATCTCTCCCTGCCTCCAGGATCACTTTGCCATCTTACATGAGTGCTGCTCCTGGCTTCACAGAGCTGCATTTCCAACCTTCTGCCTAGAAAAAAACAATTATGTGTTAATGGTTTGCAAATTCCAATAATAGGGGTCCTGAAAATAAGGTGCGACACAAGCCGATCAATTCAGATGCATCAATGTTCACATATATCAATGCTCCCTAATTCAGTTATAGTTGGATAGGAATGAAAAATTTAGCATGGTACGAGAGACAAGAATGTAGGTGGGGGTGGCTGGCTGTGGATTGAAGGAGATTAGGCAACTGTGCAATCCCTATATGTGCACACTTGTCAAATCTCCTTATATTCACAGCCTGCCGCCCGACTCCCTCATCCTGCAATCTTGCTTCTCTAACCATGCTTAATTTTTCATTCCTATCAAACTATAAATGTCATAGGGAACATTTATACGAAAACAGGAGAAGTTGGAGATGCTTTCTGTGTCGACCTCCATCATTGGGAAAGTGTGGAAAGTCAATGTTTTAGGTCTTTATTTTGTCATAAACTTTGCTGCTGTTCATTTTAGCATAAGTAGCAACATTTCATGAAATCATTGATACTTCTACCTTTTTTTAAAATGGTTGAACAACATTAACTTTGTGGCACAAAGATCTCACGAGTTCAAATGTGATCACTGGTGTTATATTACAAATCTTACTATTCAAAGATCTTCATTTGGTACATAAAGCATGTGAAAACTGTTACTACATTTTATGTTTGTACAATCTGTTTTATTTTATCCAGACACCAAATGAAGAAACGGTCTACGTCTGCAGTTGGCTACAAGCGACCAATCAGCCAGTATGCCAGAGTTGCTATGGCAATGGGCATTCATCCCAGATATCGCGTAAGAGATAAATTATCTGATAAGATTTTAATGGACTGACAAGACCTTTCTATGTTGCATGGAAATAGCTTTTGTCCTCAAGTCTGGAAATGCTTGCAAACAGTCTTTTTTTCAGATCCATTTTATAATCACAATAAGGAGTCATTAGGTTGCACAGCACAGGCACGGACCCTTTGGTCCACCACATTCATGCCGACCCTTAATGCTCATCAACACTAATCCCATTTGTTTAGTTTTAGTTTCATTTATTGTCATGTGTACTAGGGTACAGTGAAAAACATTTTTGTTGCAGTCAGTGGAAAGACTGTTCAAGATTACAATCAAGTCGCCCACAGAGTACAGATACAGGATAAGGGGAATAACGTTTAGTGCAAGATAAAGTCCATAAAAGTCTGATTAAAAATAGTGCGAAGGTCTCCAATGAGTTAGATGGTAGCTCAGGACCACTCTCTAGTTAGTGATAGGATGGTTCAGTTGCCTAATAATAACAGCTGGAAAGAAACTGTCTCTGAATTTGGAGGTATTTGTTTTTTACACTTCTGTCCCTCTTGTGTGATGGGAGAGGGGAGAAGAGGGAGTGTCCAGGGTGAGGCTCATCCTCGATTTTTCCGGAGGCCTTGCTGAGGCAGCGTGAAGTGTAGATGGAGAAATGGAAGGGAGGTTGGTTTGCGTGATGGTCTGGGCTGCATCCATAATTTTCTGCAATTTCTTGTGGTCTTGGATAGAGCTGTTCCCAAACCATGCTGTTTTGCATCCTGTAAAATGCTTTGTAAGGCACATCTGCAGAAGTTGGTGAGAGTTGTTGGGGACATGCCAAATTTCATGCCTTCTAAGGAAGTAGAGGCGTTGGTGTGCTTTCTTCGTCGTTGCTTCAATATGGCTAGTTCTGGACAAGTTGCTGGTGATATTTCCTCATAGGAATTTGAAGCTATCAACCATCTCTATGTCAGCGCTGTCAATATCGCCGGGGTATGTGTACCGCATTGCTTCCTGAAGTCAACCATTATCTCCTTTGTCTTGCTGACATTAAGAGAAAGGTTGTTGTCTTGCACCCGGTTATGACGTGCTTAATCTCCTTCCTCTACTCCATCTCATTATTTTGTGACATCTGGCCCTCTATGGTTGTGTCATCTGCGAATTTGTAAATTGAGTTGGCAATTTGTAAAGGAGCTAGACTATGAATTCAGTTGCCCCCATGAGGTTTGTATCTTTCCAAGCCCTGCTGTTTTGCATCCTGTAAAATTTCCTGTGAGATTTTAAGGTCCACTCTGTGTAACTCTTAAACCTAATGGCTGTATCTGATTTCATCAGCTCTTTTGGCAGCGAGTTCCAGATATCAAAAAAACATTCTCCTCAAATCCCCTTAAAACTCCCTCCTCTCACCTTGAACCTATGCTGTGTTGTTTTTGATATCATGGAACATAGAAGAGTGCAGCACAGGAATGGACCCTTCAGTCCACAGTGATTGTGCCGAACATGAAGCCAAGTTAAACCAATCTCATCTGCCTGTACATGATCCATATCCTTCTGTTTCCTGAACTTCCATGTGCCTATCTGAAAGCCTCTCAAACACCACTATCATATCATTCTCCACCACCATCCTTGGCAATGCATTCCAGGCCCCCACTGCACTCTGAATAAAATGACTTGCCCTGCATACCTCCACTAAGTGTTCCCCCTCTCACCATGTAACTATGCCCTCTGTTGTTGGACATTTCAACCCAACAACAGAGATAGGCTTCTGACTGCCTACCCTATCTATGCCTCTATTTTATAGCAATCTAACAATTTTCCCCTCAACCTCCAATGTTCCAGAGAAAACAATCCAAGTCTATCCAACCTTTCTCTGTTGGTGAAGCCTTCTAATCCAGGCAGCATTCTGGTAACCTTCTCTGTAGATAAAGCCCTATAGAGGTGCATCATCACTTCCTAACTCTTACATTCAAGGTCCCTAGCAATGAAGGCAAAGATACCATATGCCTTCTTTACCACCCTATCCACTTTTGTTGCCACCTTTATTGTATTTTGGACTCCAAGATCCCTTTGCATGTCAATGATGTTATGGGTCTTGCCATTAACTGTATGCTCTCTCTTTCAGACATTCAAACTGCCAAAGTGCAACACCTCACACTTGCTCTGGTTGATAATTTCCGCATCCCGGGTGCTTCATTGTAAATCCATCTGCAGCTCCACCTGCTCCACATTTGTTGTAAGAGGACCTGCACTTGGACACAATTCCCCGAGGTATCGTCACCATAAATAATGGAAATGTCCCCGGTCTCCCACATCTTGCTGCAAAGAGCAAACCACTGCCCTAACCTCCACATCCGTTATCCCCTGAAAGAGGAAAAAAAACCACATCTGACCCAAACAGAGTTCACCCCCCTCACTGGAGGCCAGTGGCTCACCAAAATGCACACCTCATCCTCAACTGAGGCCTTTCAACTTCATGACCTCTCCCACTATACCACCTCTCCTTTTATTTCCGAAGGTACCTAAGGTTCCACTGCTGCCTCTACACCAACAGTATATATTAAAATGTTACAAGCCTATAATAGATGTTAAAAGCTTTCAGTTACCATAAAGTTCTCGTAAAAATATAAATGTCGTGCCATTATTAATTTTGTACCAACTTTCCAAAGATAAGCCATTGTACATGATTGAAGTATTTATCAATTGAACCATGATCGAAGAGAAATTGGTCATCCAGAAACCGCAAGCGTTAAAAGTGGGTCATCTGCACATGTACTACCCATCCACAACAGTTGTAATGCAAATATTCTGGTCATATTTTAATGCTTTTGGCGCAAGGAAAGGAGATGGGTAGAGGTAGTTTGTGTTATGGATACAGCCCAAGCTGTGAGTGGATACATTTTGCAGTATATCTTAGAATTGAACACCTCATCCTCATTCAGATGCTGGTTACTGGCCATGAAGAGGAGTGACATCTTGAAATTACGGTTTTGATTTTCTAGCTAATTAGTTAGAGGCAGCAATATCTCACGTAATACTGGATGTAAGTCAAACATTTGAGGAGTGGGGGTGGGGAGAACTTAGGTTTGATGGCAATGACCAGAAAAGAAGCATCAGACACATGTGCAAGAGATTTCAATTATGTGATTACAACTGAGGAATAGTGTTGTTTCCATTCAAGATAACCCCAGAGTTATGACCATTTGGCAGAGAAGTGTGAAGCATTGTGGAGACTGATATGGTTAAGTTTGATCAGGTGCTGCTTGATTCAACCAGTTGTTTAATGGGTATGTTTTAATTTACTCCCTTGGACTCACAAGAGTAAAGAGCTAAGAAATATTTAAATATTAAACTGTGATGGTGTTACCAGGAACGACAATGACACAGGAGGAAGTGAAAATATGCTTTGAAAATGAACAGCTGCAGTGTTGTGCAAGTAGGGCCAAGTGTCGGGCAGAGTTAAAGTCTTGGAGTGGGGCAGAGTGGGAGTGTGAATGGGATTTCTGATTGATTTGGAAGTTTGTTTTTCTCTGGCATGAAAACAGAAATATAGTAAGATAGTGAAGACTACAGGGTAGTGGTCACAATTAGTGGCAGCTGTGTCTGAGACCATGGAAGACCACTCCTATCCTTGTCCTGCCCCCTCCTCTGACATCAGTCTGAAGGGTCTCGACCCGAAACGTCGCCCATTCCTTCTCTCCAGAGATGCTGCCTCACCTGCTGAGGTACTCCAGCATTTTTTTTTAATACCTTCGATTTAAGCCAGCATCTGCAGTTCTTTCTTACACACCATGGAAGAGGAGATACTTTCAGAGGTGAGGAAGTGACTGTGCTGTTTGGACATGTCAAGGAATGTGTAGGAAGGAACTGCAGATGCTGGTTTACACAGATCATATACACATGGATAACTTAGGGGGACAGGCAGCAACTCCAGAGAGAAGGAATGGGTGATGTTTCGGGACTCTCAGTCTGAAGAAGGGTCTCGACCCAAAAAGTCACCCATTCCTGCTCTCCGGAGATGCTGCCTGTCCCGCTGAGTTACTCCAGCATTTTCTGTCTATTTACGCGTGTTAAGTTTGTTTTTAGGGAGTGATCTTTCTGAATAAAATTGTTCTCTTCAAGCAATCAGAAAAGTATACTAAATAAATCTATTATCTGTGAAGTCAAAAGTCTAAAATAAGGACATTAGTATTTAGGGTATTCAGTGGCACAGTGACACAGTCATTAGAGCTTCTTCAATTCTTTCGTGTGGCATGCACAGCCTAAAGTTGTAGGGCAACTCGTTCTATTTGATCTTCCGTTTGTGCACGTCGAGTTAGTCATTAGAGCTGTTACCTCACAAATCTGGGGACCCGGGTTTAATCATGGATGCTGTCAGTGTGGAGTTTGCACAATCTGCCTGTGGCAGCACGTATTTGCTTTGGATGCTCCAGTTTCCTCCCATGTCCCAATCCCTTGATAGTGAGCATATATATATTTGATGAGCCAAAGAGCCTATTTCCACACTGTTTGACTCGATGACTAGTTTGCAGGAGTATAAGGATCCGCATTAATTCTCCCTGCAGCAAAGTGTAGTTGTGATTTGACACAGCCTAGAAGAGCACAAGGATTCTGTTGCTGTTTGTTTGAGGGAAGCTTTTACACCGGTACCATGGAAACTTCATGAAATTAGTAGATTCCTCTTAAACAATGCTGTTAAATTACACAAGACCCAGTTGAGTGTTGAAAGTCAAGAGGATATTCACATATCCGCATGAAACATTTGTTACCTACGCATTGCTGAACACTGCTCCTGGCATTTGCTGTTGCAAAAAAGACCACACAGCTGGTGGCAACCATAGCAGACTGACAGAAAATTGACTTTAATAGTTAATCAGTCCCATTTGGCCATGTTTCTTCATGAGACCAGGTCGACAACCAACTACCCACGTTGTACCATATGCAGCTCGTAGCCCTTTAGTCTGCTTGTATTTGCTCAAGCTACAGGGCTCTTGTCAGAACCCAGGCACGAGACAGAAAAAAATCCCCCCAGCCACCTCCCTTGAAAACAAACTGATGTCTCCGATGAATGTACAGTTCTTTTTGGAGATAGTCACATACTTTTTTGGAGATTGTCACAGTCTTTTTTGGAGATGGTTAGTCTTTCTCTTGGGATAGACGAGACTAAGACTTGAATACATTGGTTTAGTGTGAGAGAGGAAATATTTAAAGATCTGAGGGGCAGGTTTTTCACATGGGTTCTGATTGGACCTGAACCAATCTGCCAAAGGAAATGGTGGAGGCAATTGCAATCTCACCATTTAAAAACCATTTGGATAGGAAAGGAATAGAGTGTGCAGGAAATGCAGGAAAGTGAGATTAACATTAATAGGGAAACAGAATTGGTTCAAAGGCCCTGTTTCCAGGCTGTACCACTGTGATTCTATGAATGGAAATCTGTCTGTAAGAGGGAGGGGGAAGAGGAGGGGGAAGGAGTGTTAGAGGATGAGGTCAAATGAGCCGCGCCAGCACAGTTGGGAGCTATGGGTGAGTGGTGGAATATTGCGTTGGGGAAACAGGTTGCGTTGGGGGAAAGGGTGAGTGGTGGAAACAGGTTGCGTTGGGGCAATGGGTGAGTGGTGGAATATTACGTTGGGGGAAAGGGGCACAACAGGTCCTACGGTCTAGTATATTACTAAAACTCTCAACTTGTTTGTTTCATCTCTGTCTATCTGTATGTTTATGTGTCTGTGATGTCCTGAATTATGCCAAAACGGTACATGATAGCTACAATTACCACCTTACTCACCACTGTCCAGTGGTGTGGTGTATCAAGTTATGTTCATATTAATGGTCTATTTTACAAGTTGTTGACATTTTTTAATTTACAAAACCCCACTTTGAAAAAAATCTTTAATCTGCACTGGCAGTTAGCAGCTATGACATCACAATAGGATCTCATTTACATAAACTGACCATCAACATTGTTCCACCCATGTGCAATGAGAGATTTGTTACATTGATTAAGGAGAGGGAGGGAGTGAGGGAGGGGAGGAGGAGAAATCTTATTTAAACATTGTGTTTTAACCATATAACCATATAACAATTACAGCACGGAAACAGGCCCTCTCGGCCCTTCCAGTCCGTGCCGACCATTTGTTTTCCCCTAGTCCCATCTACCTGCACTCAGACCATACCCCTCCATTCCCTTCCCGTCCATATACCTATCCACTTTACTTTTAAATGTTAAAATTGATCCTGCCTCCACTACTTCTGCTGGAAGCTCATTCCACACAGCCACCACCCTCTGAGTAAAGAAGTTCCCCCTCACGTTACTCCTAAACTTCCGTCCCTTAATTCGCATGTCATGCCCTCTTGTTTGAATCTTCCCTACCCTTAATGGGAAAAGCTTATCCACGTCAACTCTGTCTATCCCTTTCATCATTTTAAAGACCTCAATCAAGTCCCCCCTTAACCTTCTGCGCTCCAAAGAATAAAGACCTAACTTGTTCAACCTTTCTCCGTAACATAGTTGCTGGAACCCTGGCAACATTCTAGTAAATCTCCTCTGTACTCTCTCTATTTTGTTGACATCCTTCCTATAATTAGGCGACCAAAATTGTACACCATACTCCAGAATTGGTCTCACCAATGCCTTGTACAATTTTAACATTACTTCCCTGCTCCTATATTCAATGCTCTGATTTATAAAGGCCAGCACACCAAAGGCTTTCTTTACCATCCCATCTACATGCAATTCCACCTTCAGGGAACTATGCACAGTTATTCCTAGATCTCTCTGTTCCACAACATTCCTCAATTCCCTACCATTTACCATGTACGTCCTATTTTGATTTGTCCCGCCAAGATGTAGCACTTCACACTTATCAGCATTAAACTCCATCTGCCATCTTTCAACCCACTTTTCCATATGGCCCAAATCTCTCTGTACTTTGAAAATCTACTTCATTATCCACAACACCACCTATGTTAGTATCATCTGCATACTTACTTATCCAATTTTCCACCCCATCATCCAGTTTTGTGGGGGAGTGGGATAGGGGAGAGGTGAGGAGTGGGGGAACAGGAAGATAGAGGGAGAGGAGGGGGTAGGCAGGGCAGAGGCGTCATGGAGGGAGGGTGACTGATGGTAGGGGAAAGGAGAGCGGGGAGAGGTGAGGGACGGAGTGGAGGAGGAGAGGGAGAAAAGAGGGAGGATGAAGAGGAGGGAGAGGGAGTGTTTGGGAATGAGGGGGAATGGAGGAGGATATGGGTAGGAAGAGGGATGGCGAGGCGCAGTTGGGGAGGGTTGCCGTGACTCGCGTCACAATGGGGATCTCTGGCGTCACAACGGGGTCCTGTCAGCCCGCCTGCGCAGTTGGGAGCTATGGGTGAGCGGTGGAATATTGTGTTTAGATAGCAACCCTCCCATGTGACAGGGACCCAATAGGTCCCACTTGATCTAGTATATAAGATCTTCTTTGGGATATTTTACAGTTGTTGGTAGACACTATTTTGAGAAGGAATTTCAGTGGATGACCAATATATATCACCAGGATGGAGGTGGTTCATTTTCCATCTGCAGATGATAAGCTGACACCATTACTGAAGGTGTGTGTTGTAATGGACAGATCCACCCTTTTATTTGGCTGGATAGCAAATCAGTGGCAGAATAACAGTGGAATTGAGTCTTGCAGGGTTAGATCTTCGAAGTCATGAAGTGATAAATATTTAAAGATCTTTGTTATTACTGTGAAATTGAATATAGAACATAGAAAAATGTGGCTGTGCACCAGGCCATTCGGCCCACAATGTCAGTGCCGAACTTGATGCCAAGATGAACAAATTTTATCTGCCTTCTCATGATCCATATCCTTCCATTACCTGCACTTCTCTTTGCCTCCCTAAAAGCTGTTTAGACATGAGTGAAGAGTGATGACGTTTTGACGTGACACCTTCTGCAGATTGTATGAACAGTTTTTCTCCTCACCCAGTCATATTGAGGAATCCTCACTAATGAAACACAAGGTTGAGATAGTCATTGACCTAGCCACCTATTGACATCGACCAAAAATTCATGATTTACATGATTGAAAATGCAACCATTTGAGATTACGACATGATAAAAGCTTATTCTGCATTAGGTATGATGTTTTACACCATTCACAATAAAGAGACTACGGTGCTTGATTAAAATCCCTTAACACATTAATTCCCTCTAATTAACAGACAGTGTCTGCAGTACATACCATCCACAATATACACAAATTTATTTAATAAGGCTATTTTGAACGCATTTCCCAAATTTATGATCCCCACTGTTGAGAAGAACAGCACAGCAGACTGATACGAAGATATACACAAAATGCTGGAGTAACTCAGCGGATCAGGCAGCACCTTTAGAGAAAAGGAATAGGCGACGTTTCAGGCTGAGACTGATATGAAATATACTAACTGTAGGATCCCAAAAAAAATCACCTTATTATGATTCCAGTATCTCTTAATGTTAACTCTCATGGGGCATTTAACAGGCTTTTTAAATCGGCACATGGATATGCAGGGAATTCAGCCAGAGATTACTTTAATGGCATTATGTTTAGCACAGACATTGTAGGCTGAAGAGCCTCTCCCTGTGCTATGTTCGATGTGCTCTTCCAAAAGGGACACAGCCGGATTTCAACAGTTCTAGTGTGGTCCGCAGTTACGTAAAGAGCAAAATTGCACGTGTCACACCACTGCATACACTTTCAGCACACAGCAGTTACACAGCTGTCTAACATATATGTTTGTTGCATTGAATACTGACACCTTCAGACCAAAATGGTTGCATTTCAATCACCCTTTCCACACATGGATCTTAGAGAATATTGCATGGTACCTGGTGCATGCTGATACAGTATGGAATACCTTGTGTACTTCTGGGACTAGATCCCTGCATCCCAGTATTTCAGACTTTCACCACTCCGGTATTTTAAACTAGTGATCTGACTAATATTCATTCTTCTAATTTGTGCCAATTTTTCAACATGTTTTGTAAATCAGGTGCCAAATTGAATTATTTTTGAAAATGGCTCCCATCCTGATGTTGTGTGAAAGACCATCAACATTTATTTTGCTTTTCCAGTGATGTTAAATAATGTCACCTGCTTTCTGGGAACTCAAAATAAAGAGTGAAAACACTGGCAATAAAATTGATGTGCCAACATTCAAAAAGAGAAGGCTTCAAATTTCTCAAAATTGGGGTCAGTTTGTGCATGTAATAAAATTTTGTCCGACCTTTAAACTAGGCAGATTGCCCTCTCCAAATTTATAATGCATATTTCCATTGTGTTAAACTTTGCAGTTCAAGTGCTCAATCAAAAAATATCTGTAATGGAAATTTCTAATGTGTTTTTAATAACGCAGCACCTCCCTCTGCTGTGCAATGTGAGTATAACAGTTGAAGAAGAACTGAGTGGGACTCCTATACTCATCTGTGCAATTGGTCGTAAATCCTTATAGCTCAGCATCTGGTTCACCGGGAAGCTGGTTCCTGCATTCCTTTTAACATCCCAGGACCCCAGTTCTTGTTCTTCCTTCAACACTCTACGGTTTTGGTTCCCACTCTCCCTTTAACACACTCGGGTTGAGTTCCTCTTCTCCCTTTAACACACTAGGATTCTAGTTCCCACTCTCCCTTAATCATACCGGGACCCCAGTTTCTGCTCTCCCTGGATCACCCGAGGGTCATTCTTCCATGTTCCCCTTAAACTGACATGCACCCTATTTTCCGCACTCCCTTGAACATTTTCACACATTCTGTTCTCGCAGACCCTTGTAACTAACTGGGTTCCTTGAAAAAAATATGATACCACTATGCAACATCTAAATCAATTGATTGAAAGTACTTTAGATCAGTAATTGGAACAACATCTAATAGTCTGAAACACCCTTGCTCCATCAGTCTTGCTCCATCAACAGAGTTTTACAGTATTAAGGGAAAAATATAATAGGTGTGATCTGATTTCTGATTATATGTTTGGTCCTAAGCCTATGGATAAGACATTCATTTCAGCAAGTCAACATATGCAAAATCAAACCGAATCTGGAACATATGTTTGCATGTGAGCTACACTTGAATATCTGAGAAAAGGCATGCAGTGTCTGCAATGTAAAGTACGAAGGTATCTTATTTTATATTCAGTTATGGAATGTGAATATTACCAGAAATGCCCACACTTATTATCAATCCTTCATTGCTCCTGAACTGAGCAGGCCATTGTTAGTCAACCACATTGATGTGTCCAGACCCATGTAGATCAAAACCAGATGAGATCTAACAACTTATGCTGTCCAAATGTGTTCAACAATGGGGTAATGAAGGAGCGTAATTTTGCACACATCTCGGTATGCTTCAACCCGTTGGGAAATTCTACTCAATTTTTCAGCAAGACTTTCACTCATCCTAGCACTTATATCCCGGTGTAAAACTCCCCCAAATAATGTCATCAGCAAAACAACTCATCCAATTTGTCTACGTTTCTATTTTCAATGTCATTGAATGTTAGGAACTGGATTCGATAAGGGAACTTGAGGTAAAGGAGCCATTAGGAGGTAGTGACCATAATATGATACATTTTAACTACAATGTGAGAGGGAGAAGGGTGAATTGGAGGTTCAGTATTACTGTTGAGCAAAGGGGACTATGGAGCCATGAGGGAGGAGCTGGCCAAAGTTGACTGGAAAGATACCCTAGCAGGGAGGACAGTGGAACAACAATGGCAGGTATTTATGGGAATAAAAAGAAGGTTCATTACAAAGAGGAAGAAAGATTCCGAAGGGAGTAAGGAGCAACCGTGGCTGACAAGGGAAGTCAGGTAGAGTATAAAAATAAAAGAGTAGAAATATAACATAGCAAAGATGAGCGGGAAACCAGAGGATTGGGTAACTTTTAAAGAGCAACAGAAGATAACTAAAAAGGCAATACGGGGAGAAAAGATGAGGTACGAAGGTAAGCTAGCCAAGAATATAAAGGAGGATAGTAAAAGCTTCTTTAGGTATGTGAAGAGGAAAAAACTAGTTAAGGCTAAAGTTGGACCCTTGAAGGCTGAAAAGGGTGAATTTATTATGGGGAACAAGGAAATGGCAGATGAGTTGATACTTTGGATCCGTCTTCACTAAGGAGGACACAAACAATCTTCCTGATGTACTAGTCAGAGGATCTGGCATGGCGGAAGAACTGGAGGAGATTCACATTAGGCAGGAAAATGGTGTTGGGTAGACTGATGGGACTGAAGGCTGATAAATCCCCAGGGCCTGATGGTCTGCATCCCAGGGTACTTAAGGAAGTGGCTCTAGAAATCGTGGACGCATTGGTGATACTTTTCCAATGCTCTATAGATTCAGGATCAGTTCCTGTGGATTGGAGGGTAGCTAATGTTGTCCCACTCTTTAAGAAGGGCGGCATAGAGAAAACGGAATTATAGACCTGTTAGCCTGACATCGGTAGTGGGGAAGATGCTGGAGTCAATAATAAAAGATGAAATAGTGGCACATTTGGATAGCAGTAGCAGGATCTGTCCGAGCCAGCATGGATTTACAAAGGGGAAATCATGCTTGACTAATCTTCTGGAATTTTATGAGGATGTAACCAGGATAATGGACAAGGGAGAGCCAGTGGATGTAGCGTACCTGGACTTTCAGAAAACATTTGATAAGGACCCACAGGAGATTAATGGGGCAAAATTAGGGGTATTGGCTGTAGGGTGCTGACATGGATAGAAAATTGGTTGGCAGGCAGGAAACAAAGGGTAGGAATTAACGGGTCCCTTACAGAATGGCAGGCAGTGACTAGTGGGATACTGCAAGGCTCGGTGCTGGGACCGCAGCTATTTACAATATATATTCATGATTTTTATGAAGGGATTAAAAGTAACATCAGCAAATTTGCAGATGGCACAGAGCTGTGTGGCAGTGTGAACTGTGAGGAGGATGCTATGAGGATGCAGGGTGACTTGGACATGTTGGGTGAGTGGACAGATGCATTGCAGATGCAGTTTAAGGTGGATAAATGTGAGGTTATCCACTTTGGTGGTAAAAACAGGAAGGTAGATTATTATCTAAATGGTGTCAAGTTGGGAAAAGGGGATGTACAACAGGATCTGGGGGTCCTTGTTCATCAGTCACTGAAAGTAAGCATGCAGGTACAGCGAATGGCATGTTAGCCTTCATAACAAGAGGATTTGAGTATAGGAGCAAAGAGGTCCTCCTGCAGTTGTACAGGCCCCTAGTGAGACCACACCTGGAGTATTGTGTGCAGTTTTGGTCTCCCAACTTGAGGAAGGACATTCTTGCTATTGAGGGAGTGCAGCGTAGGTTCACAAGATTAATTCCCATGATGGCGGGAATGTCATATGTTGATAGATTGGAGCTGCTGGGCTTGTATACTCTGGAATTTAGAAGGATGAGAGGGAATCTTAATGAAACATATAAGATTATTAAGGCTTTGGACACACTAGAGGCATGTTCCCAATGTTGGGGGAATCCAGAACCAGGGGCCATAGTTTAAGAATAACTGGTAAGCCATTTAGAATGGAGATGAGGAAAAACATTTTCACACAGAGAGTTGTGAGTGTGTGGAATTCTCTGGTGGAGGCTGGTTCGCTGGATGCTTTCAAGAGAGAGTTAGATAGAGCTCTTAGGGATTGCAGAGTTAAGGGATATGGAGAGGGCAGGAACGGGGTACTGATTGTGGATGATCAGCCATGATCACATTGAATGGCGGTGCTGGCTCAAAGGGCCAAATGGTCTAATCATGCACCAATTGTCCATTGTCTATTGAAATTCACCCAAAATCTAACTACAAGGAACAAAGACTTCCTGTACTTTTTATTTTACCCATAAGATCAGCCAGATCTGGTATGAATATTTGCTGCATTACAGGTTTCTTAAAATGTATGCACTTGGAGAGTATTCATGTCCTTCTGGAGACCTGTCCAGCAACTTCCTGCCTGGAGCATTTATCTGGCTGCAGCCCTGGAGGATATCCCTTACTCCCTTTCAATGACACTGATCTCCATTGATCTCTCGAGGTTGTCTCCGATCTCCAATGAGCACTCTCCTATCATTTCCACATTTATCATTAGCATTCATCCCATGAAGCAGGAAGAATGTTGCTTGCATTATGCTGAGTCCAGTTAAATGCATGCTGCAAAGATTGCAGCTGCTGTGAAGAACTGTGGCAACTAAAACTGAAAATGAAATTTCCAATTTCAATGTGTGATCACTCAGAAACATCAGTTTTTTGCTGCTCTGTGAAACTTACAGCTAAAATCCATGGTCTCATGGGATTTTCACATTGCTAGAATAATGAGCAGTAGGCAAGATTTAATAGGAGGGGCACAATATAATAAGAAGCTGAGTGGCAACCTTTTCACTTAGAGGGTAGAGGGTATATGGAACGGGTTGCCAGAGGAGGTAGTTGAGCCAGGTACAATAACAGTATTAGAACAACACTCGGACAGGTACATGGATAGGAAAGGTGTGAAGGGATATGGGCCAAATCTAGGCAAATGGGACTAGCTTAGATGGGGCATCTTGGTCGGCATGATTTTACAATTTGTGCTGCTGCGAGAAGTCAGAATTTAATTGCTCAGTTTTGGGACATCTGACAATAAAACAGTGTCTAGACTCTCGAATTGGACTGAAGGGCCTGTTTCCATTCAGTGTGACTATGACTCTATCTATGTGGGGGGCGTTGAATTGTTCATATTGTACGACTGGACTGTGGCACTTCAGTTGCATTGCAGTTCAGCATAGACGCACTAGTACAGTAACTTGTGATTGTTCTTCCTCTCTGGCACAGGCTGAAAACATTCTGTTCTTAGAATTAGACATGGAAACACCCACAGTGTTTGAGCTGGATATCCCACGATCACAGTCGTTACATGGAGCCACTGGAGGAGAGCTACACCACAGCAGTTCTAATTTCCCAGATCGATCAACCACAGCAAGAGTGAGGAAGTCAAGATCATGGTGAGAGTTTCTCAACTCTTAATGGCTGCTTTTGGTGGTATTTGTTCACTATTATCACGTGCACCAATGTATTTGGTTTAATGCTGTATCGTCATGTGTACTTGGTACCGTGAGATTCTTTGTTTGCATACAGTACAAGTATGCAAGACTCTATATACGTAATATACATATTACCTTTATTCATAAAGGGTGTCGGCAATGTATACAGTGACAAAATACAGTGAAAAGCATTTGATCATGTGAGATCCAATCAAATCAGATAATACTCTCAATGGGGAATGGCCTACTCAAGAGTAAAAAAGTCATTAATCTCCTCAAAATGATTATCTGTGCAAAAAAGCAAAAAGTTTATTTATATGGGAGCAATTCATGTTCATCATTTCTAGGAGCAGAATTAGGTCATTCGGCCTATCAGGTCTACTCCGCCATTCATTCATACTGATCTATCTTTTTCTCTCAACCCCATTATCCTGCATTCTCCCCATAACCCCTGACATCCATGCCAATCAAAAATGTATCTATCTCTGCCTTAAAAATATCCATTGACTTGGCCTCCACAGCCTTCTTAGGCAATGACTTCCACAGATTCACCACCCTCTTTGACAAAATAAATTCCTCTTCATCTCCTTTCTAAACGTATGTCCTTTTATTCTGAGTCTATGGCCTCTGGTTCTGGACTCTCCCACTCACATCCACTATATCCAGGCCTTTCACTATTTGGTAAGTTTCAAAGACGTCCCCCTCATTCTTCTAAATTCCAGTGGGCATACAGGCCCAGTGCCGTTAAACGTCAAATTGTATTGTAAGATGTTTCAAAGCACCACAAACAAGCCTTGTCACTAAGCCAGAATTTAATCGGCAATGTTAGAGCAGATGTCTAAAAGCTTGATAAAAGTTGCAGGTTTTCTAAAGTGTCTGGAGAAAGGGCAGAAAGCAGAGATGCAGCAGAGTTTACGGAGGTGAGATTTGAGCCTGGAGCCTTGCCAGATGAAGCCACAGCTGTCGAGAGAGGGATGATTAACACTGGGAATACTCAATGAGCCAGCACTGGGAGAGCATAATGGCTGAAGGAGGTTCCAGAGACAGAGAAGATGGGACCAACAAAGGATTTCAAAATGGAAAAACATTTTTGAATTGTGCAATGCTTAACTGGGAGTCAGTGCAGGCAGACAACCATGTGGTAAATGGGTGAACTGGAGTTAAGATGGGAGTAGGAAAGTTGTGGATGACAATATTTAATGTGTGTTGAGATAAGACGGCTAATCAGGGCCCATTTGATCAAGAAATGTAAAGGAAACACAAAACGGAACATAAAATAGACATTTAATTGCAGTTCTTTGTAAATAATCTGTGGGGGAGTTGATGGGAATATGAACTGAAATGACCTGAAACATCACCTATTCATGTTCTCCAGAGATGCTGCCTGACCCACTGAGTTACTCCAGCACTTTGTGTCTTCCCTCAGTCCTATACTGGACAATCAGCCTACACGACGTGCAAGTGGGATTCTAGCAATAATTTTGGAATAACTTCAAATTAAAATAAATAATCACGCATGTAAAAGATGAAATCTATGTTAATCTTTCTTTTTAATATTCCAGGTCCAGACCGGAGAGACGAGTAGCTTCCTCCTCTTCTTTCTCTTCACTGGCTTCAGGCTCTCAGCTGTTCTCTCATTCACCGGGGAAGGTGTCGCAGTGAGGAGCACAGTGATACTTGTGCCTGTTCTCACTGGTGAGAAATTCGTCCTCAGCCGGCAGCATTTAACCAGCAGGACAGCAATGGTTCCATTTCCAAAAGTTGCTTCCGTTAACTTTAATTGAGGCAAATGTTGGAAGCGAAGTACAATACCTAGCTGCCTCAAAACTGCTGATTTAGGACTAAAGACTGAGGACAGATTTCAGGGCATTTGTTTTTCGTGTCTCACAATCCATCTCATTGCATCTCACATAAAAATGGTCCATGTTTTTCAGTTTCAAACAGATAATCCTGCATTTGACAGTGCCCCTCAATCTTCATCCACCTTGCTGCATTACCTTGCAGCCTAAAATACAGGATTAAAGGGGCACATAATGGGGCTCGTGGAAGAAACTCTTCTTCCTAAACAAGTTTAATAAACAAACCTATAAAAAATAACAGATTATGGGAATCAACTATTGTGAGCACAACTGGGCTTTGAATAGAGCTTAAAAAAGTTGAACAAAAGTTGATCACTTTTTAATTTCATTTGCTGGATCTTCAAATTGCTCAGCCCATTCAGTATCATTCTGAATTTTCCAGTATACTCGTCTCTTCCATCCAACTTGATTCACTTGGAAATCCGTTCTGAAAGAAGATGTGTGTCCTGTTGTGCTGAATGCAGCAGATTGCCTGCCATGTTTATTTCTAAGAGCAGTAATGTCGCTTTGTAAATTTGTTGGACTTTTGATCCTAATTAAATTGATGTTGCTGTTGCTCAAAAAAAAGTTGAAATATTTAATCGCAGGTCCTGCTGTAACTGGGATTGAGGGTACTTTATTGTGGAATAAAATAAATAATTATATGCTCAAGAACAATAATGTGTATGAGTTAACTTTTTTCGTAAAGACTTGAAGTTCATCTTTTTTCAGAAAGGCAGAGGTTATAATATGAATGGGAGTGTCTAAATTATGGTCAATTATGAATATCCTATATAATATAAAAACAGATAATGCTGAAAATACTTGGCGGATCAGTGGGAAAAGAATTACAACACATTTTAAGGTCGAAGATTCTTTGTCAGAATTGGGAAGAAGACAAAATAAGCAGGAGCTGCAGGGAAAGTGAGGTGGGTTGTTGGGGGAGGGGTGGGGTGAGGGGGGGGGGGGGGTGGAGGGTGATGTCTTTCACAGGCGAAAACTAGGGTGAATAAGTTTTGCAGGATTATCCAGAGTCAGTAAACAGCTGCACACACATGCTTAAGGTGTTTGCACCTTGTGAGCTTGTCTTCGTAACCTACCGCCAGTTCCAAGACATTTTAACAATTTCTGAATGGAAACAAAGTCCCACATAAGAGATTGTAGACAAACTTAAAGCATACGGTATAGGGGTAGGGGATCAGGATTATAGAACTGGCTGCAAACAGGAAGCAAAGAAAAAAAAAAGTAGATAAACGGGTCCTTTTCACAATGGCAGGCAAACTAGTGGGGTACCGACCGTCAGGGGGGGGGGGGGTACCCCAGCCACGCAATATATATTCATGATCTGGTGAAAATTGAAGGCAATATCTCCGAAGTTTGCGGATGACACTAAGCTGGGGGGCAGTTTTCGCTGTGAGGAATGCTAAGACTGCAAAGGTGACTTGGAAAGTGGCCAAATGTTTGGCCAGGGTGATAGGGCAAATGTTTGGCAGAATGCAGTAAAATGTGGATAAATGTGGTTTTATCCACTTTGGTGGCAAAAACAGGAAAGCAGAAAAATGGTTGGCCGATTAAGGAAAAGGGCGGAGATGCAGCGAACCTGGTGTCATGGTACACCAGTTCCAAGCAGGCAGTGAAAAAAGCGAATTAATGATAAAGCAAAAATTTGAGTACAGAGCAAAGGTTTTCTACTTCAGTTTGTACATGAGACACACCCTGAAGTATTCGTACACCAAATCGAGGAAGGACATTAATTGGCTGAGGAGGGACATTATTGCATAGATGGAGTGCAGAGAAGGTTCACCATAACCCCTTGATGTCTTGTGATGTTCAGTACTGGTCTTAATGAAGGAAAAAGACTTGGATAGACTGGATAGACTCGGTTTAATACTCTCAAGGGGATTTTATAGCAAAATTCTTAAGGGGTTTGGACAGGCCACATTGTTTCCCCCCAGGACAGGGGTCACAGCTTAAGGATAAGGGGAAACCCTTTAAGAACCGAGATGAGAAAAACTTTTTTACACAGTGGTGAGTCTCCCTCTGGCCACAGAGGGGTAAGTTGAAGCCAGTTCATTGGCAGAGGAGTTGGATGTGGCCCTTGTGGCTAAGGGATCAGAGGGTATA
Source organism: Okamejei kenojei (assembly GCA_035221665.1). Classification (NCBI taxonomy): domain Eukaryota; kingdom Metazoa; phylum Chordata; class Chondrichthyes; order Rajiformes; family Rajidae; genus Okamejei; species Okamejei kenojei. Next base: position 57,277,907 of record CM069135.1, on the reverse strand, counting down.
TGGAAAGAAAGGTACGGGATACTGAGTTTGGATGATCAGCCCTATTGAATGGCGTGCAGGCCGAAGGGCTGAATGGCCTACTCCTGCACCTAATAACAATGTTTTTCCTATGTTAATATAAAAGTCCTGGAAGACTCAGAGTCAAGAGGGTTAAAGCATGCATGACACAGGCTAGACCGGCCATGGGAATATTGAGAAAACCCCCCCCGAAAATTCTGGAAAATACAATGGATTGTAAGGAATATGAATGGTTGATGGGGAATGTGGTTGTGTGTGTTGATTGTTGTATAAACAAATAAATAGAGGTGGAGGTATCATCAGAATTTCATTCAGTTACGATAGTAATGGGCCTGTCCCACTTAGGCGATTATTTGGGCGACTACAGGCGACTGCCGCAAAATGTTTTTGCTGTCATAGGTTGGCGTAGGTGCTGTTGTAGATTGTCGCCAGGTGTCGTAGGTGAATTCCATCAAAACCAGTCCCTGGCAGTCGCCTAAGTAAGACAAGCCTGGAAGATAAGACAGCGAGGATTAAAAAGATGAGCTTAGGAAACAGAGGGCCTAGGACAGGAAAGCTTGCAAGCAGATGAAGGAGCACACAACTAACAATACCTTGGCTGACTAAAGCAGTAATTCCACATCTGCCTGTTCACCTTTGCCCCACTGACACGTGTCGGAGTTCTGATCGCGTCACAAACAAGGCAGAATTGTATTTTACTTGGCATCGGTCAGCCTCCACAAAAAAGTGGTAACATATGCAAAAATGAGCTGAGATATTCAACTACATCAATTATGTTTACTCGTCAAGGACAAGAAACTGCCAACTCAAAGATACATAGCCATTGGTGGTTAACCAGAACAAGTATTGAATACTATTAAAGGATGAGATCGTCCGCATTATTTTACCCTGTTTCCATCAACTTGAGGAATTGCAGATTCAGCTCACAGACACAGGTTTACAAATAGAATTCTTGGAAAAGAAAGTGAAAGAAATGTCTTTACAGAGAGACTTTAGGATATGAACTTCACTTTTGTAATTAACTAGACTAGGGAGTGGGGAGGATTGTAGGGGAGGGAGTTGTAGGGGAGGGGGGGGTGTAGGGGAGGAGTTTGTGGGGGGGGGTGGGGGTTGTGGGGGTAGGGGAGGCACAGAACCCAGCCCCCGCTCGCAGAACACAGACCCCGCTCGCACTGCTCACTACGCTCATTCAGCTTTATTCTCGCGGCCGGTGATTGATAGCGGGTGACGGAAGGGGCGTCGCCGTCCTGGCGAATAACAGACCAATAACTTTTCTAATATTTCACCGATCACCTTTCAAAAAGCCTATAACAAGGTCCCACTCAAGAGATTAGTGTGCAAAATTAGAGCACATGGTATTGGGGGTAGGGTATTGACATGGATAGAGAACTGGTTGGCAGACAGGAAGCAAAGAGTAGGAATTAATGGGGCCTTCTCAGAATGGCAGGAAGTGATAGTGCGGTGCTGCAAGACTCAGTGCTGGAACCCCAGTTACTAACAGCATATATCAACGATTTAGACGAGGGAATGTAATATCTCGAATTTTGTGGATTACACAAAGTTGGGTGGCAGAGTGAGCTGCGAAGAGGATGCTACGAGGCTGCAGGGTGACTTGGATACGTTGCATGAGTGGGCAGATCCATGGCAGATGCATTATAATGTAAATAAATGGGAGGTTATGCACTTTGGTAGCAAGAACAGGAAGGGTTATTATTATCTGAACGGTGTCAGATTAAGAAAAGGGGAGGCGCAACGACACTTGGGTGTCCTTGTACATCAGTCACTGAAAGAAAGCATGCAGTAACAGCAGTCAGGGAAGAAAGCTAATGGCATGTTGGCCTTCATTGCAAGAGAATTTGAGCTTAGGAGCAAGGAGGCTCTACTGCAGTTGTACAGGGCCACACCTGGAGTATTGTGTGCAGTTTTGGTCTCTTAATTTGAGGAAGGACATTCTTGCTATTGAGGGAATGCAGGGTAGGTTCACCAGGTTAATTCCTGGTATGGCGGGACTGACATATGATGAAAAATGGGTCAACTGGGCTTGTATTCACTGGAATTGAGAAGGATGAGAAGGGATCTTATAGAAACATATAAAATTCTTAAGGGATATGACAAACTAGATGCAGGAAAAATGTTCCCCATGTTGGGGGAGTCCAGAACCAGGGGTCACGGTCTAAGATTAAGGGTTAGGCGATTTAGAACTGAGATGAGGAAAAACTTTTCACCCAGTGAGTTGTGAATCTGCAGAAATCTCTGCCACAGAAGGCAGTGGAGGCCACTTCAATGGATGTTTTCAAGAGAGATTTAGATTTAGCTCTTAGGGCTAATGGAATCAAGGTATATTGAGAAAAAGCAGGAGCGGGGTATTAATTTTGGACGATCAGCCATGATCATATTGAATGGTGGTGCTGGCTCGAAGGGCCGAATGGCCTGCTCCTGCACATATTTTCTATTTCTATGTTTCTAAAATGGGCTGAGAAAACAGAGGGACAGACCATGGAAGCTATAAATATATTGTACTGGTTCTACCATGATTAAGAGTATTGTATTTAATTCTGGATTGATGGGATGGTCCTGAACAGGATGCAGAACAGGTTTATAGAAAGGTTTCAGGGATGAGGAAACTGGGCTTGTTCTATGTGTAGCCAAAAAGATTGATAGAGATCAAATATGAGGTTTTTATTTTTAACTTTAGAGATACAACATGGAAACGGGCCCTTCGGCCCACCCACCGAGTCCGCTCTGACCAGCCAGCAATCACCTGTATACTAGTTCTATCCTACACTCTAGGGACAATTTACAGAAGCCAATGTTGGTGCAAAACTGCACGTCTTTGGAATGTGGGAGTAAACCAGAGCACCCGGAAAAAGCCCTCGCGGTCACAGGGAAAACGTACAAACCTTGCACAGACAGCACCCATAGTCAGGATCGAAACGCAGTCTCTGGCGCGCTGTGGCAAAAGCTCTGCCACTGTGCCACTGTGCAGCTTATTTGACATTTGATAGACACACGATCATGACTAGTGTTTACAGGGCGAACTGAGGGGCCCATTATTATGTGGATGAATCAGATACTTGGTGGGTGTATAGGTGGTAGAATGGGGGAGGTTTTTTAAATATTGGGCAAAAGGTACAAAGGAAAAAAATTTTTGTGGTGGGGGGGGGTTTTTGAAAATATTTTTGAATTGAGAGTGATGGAAATTAAACCAATGAGTGCCTGAAAATGGGAGTTCGATCCGCATTTGGGAGAGTATAATTTCCAGAGCAGTGGGGAAAGAAGAAGGGAAATAGGTCTAATTGGATTGCTCTGCTCATTGCCAGCATAGATTTGATGGGCCAAATGACTTCATGTGATCTAACAGTTGCTATGATTCTTCCAGGATTATTTTGAAATTTAGGACTAAAAGATTTATAGTATTAAGGTTTCAATTCCTGCCTCCTCCCTGTTTCACATCCTCTTTTGCTCATTTTGCAGGAGGTAGCACCAATGCAGTCGTCGATGCAGCGGAGATAGAGTTTGGGGATCGACGACTGCATGGGTGCTACCTCCTGCACCCACACACAACTTCCTGACTTCATCCATTTCACCACTATTCCACTTCCATCCGGCACTCAAATACACCTGGACCATTTGCGACATTTCCCTACCATTTCTAGACCTCACTATCTCCATCGCAGGTGATAGACTACTGACCGACATCCACTATAAACCCACTGACTCCCATGGCTATCTGGACTACACTTATTTCCACCCTGATTCCTGTAAGGACTCCATCCCCTATTCCTCAGTCTACGCTGCATCTGCCCACCCAGGATGAGGTGTTATCACAGCAGGCATCGGAGATGTCCCTCATTCTTCAGGTAACGGGGGCCTCCCCTCTTCTACTATAGATGAGCTCTCACCCAGGGTCTCTTCTATACCACATAACTCTGTCCACTCCCATCCCACCACAATGGGGGTGAGAGCAAGGGCATCCTCCTGTCCCTCACCTTCCACCCTACCAGCCGTCACATGCAACAAATAATCCTCCGACATTTTCGCCACCCTCCAACGGGATCCCACCCACTTCCTATCATCATTCCCCTACTTCCCCTGTCTGCTTTCCGCAGATAGACCCCCAAACCCTCCATAACTCCCATGGTCAATTCGTCCCCTTCCAAACCCAAACACCCCTGTCTGCTGGCACTTTCCCTTGCAACCACAGGAAATGCTACACTTGTCGCTTTACCTCCCCCCTTGACTCCATCCAAGGACCCAAGCAGTCTGTCCAGGAGCGGCAGAGGTTCACCTCATCTATTGCATCCGCTGCCCTAGATGTCAGCTGCTCTACATCGGTGAGATCAAGCGTAGGCTTGGCGATCGTTTCGCCCAATACCTCCGCTCGGTTCGCATTAGCCTACCTGATCTCCCGGTGGCTCAGCACTTCAACTCCCCCTCCCATTCCAAATCTGACCTTTCTGCCCTGGGCCTCCTCCATGGCCAGTGAGGACCACCGTAAATTGGAGGAATAGCACCTCATATTTCGCCTGGGCAGTTTGCACCCCAACAGTATGAACATTTACTTTTCTGATTTCAGGTAGCCCTTGCTTTCTCCTCCCCTTCTCAGCTCTCCCTCAGCCCACTGTCTCCGCCTGTTCCTTTCTTCTCCCCCCCCACGCTCACATCAGTCTGAAGAAGGGTCTTGAACCAAAATGTTGGCTATTTCCTTTGCTCCATAGATGCTGCCTCACCCGCTGAGTTTCTCCAGCATTTTTGTCCACCTTCAATTTTCCAGCATCTGCATTTCCTTGTTAAAGAGTTTATGGAACTAGCTTTCATGGTGACCCATTTTGATATGGACAGATGATAGCACTTTTCACAGTGTTGTTGAATCTGTAATCCCAACACATAATATACTTTGGTTTTATGTCTCACTTGATAAATGTTTGCAAATTGCTGGAGTCTATCAGGACCCCCCCCCCCCCATACATTGCATTCCTGAATGTCAGAACCACAGTCACATCTCGCAGCACAGAAGCAGCCCTTTGGCCCACCTCATCCATGACAACTAAGTCGCATAATCAAGCGACTGCCACTTGTCTATATCTGGTATTGGTTTAGGTATTGGTATCGATTTATTATTGCCATGTATACCAAGATAACCATATAACCATATAACAATTACAGCACGGAAACAGGCCCTCTCGGCCCTTCCAGTCCGTGCCGACCATTTGTTTTCCCCTAGTCCCATCTACCTGCACTCAGACCATACCCCTCCATTCCCTTCCCGTCCATATACCTATCCACTTTACTTTTAAATGTTAAAATCGATCCTGCCTCCACCACTTCTGCTGGAAGCTCATTCCACACAGCCACCACCCTCTGAGTAAAGAAGTTCCCCCTCACGTTACCCCTAAACTTCCGTCCCTTAATTCGCATGTCATGCCCTCTTGTTTGAATCTTCCCTAATGGGAAAAGCTTATCCATGTCAACTCTGTCTATCCCTTTCATCATTTTAAAGACCTCAATCAAGTCCCCCCTTAACCTTCTGCGCTCCAAAGAATAAAGACCTAACTTGTTCAAAACATTTCTCTGTAACATAGTTGTATGGAACCCTGGCAACATTCTAGTAAATCTCCTCTGTACTTTCTCTATTTTGTTGACATCCTTCCTATAATTAGGCGACCAAAATTGTACACCATACTCCAGAATTGGTCTCACCAATGCCTTGTACAATTTTAACATTACTTCCCTGCTCCTATATTCAATGCTCTGATTTATAAAGGCCAGCACACCAAAGGCTTTCTTTACCACCCCATCTACATGCGATTCCACCTTCAGGGAACTATGCACAGTTATTCCTAGATCCCTCTGTTCCACAACATTCCTCAATTCCCTACCATTTACCATGTACAGTCAAAATATTTTGTTGCTGTGCTATCCAGTCACAATGCTATTTTGCCAATTTTCATGTTGGCAGCATTCCTTCGGTCTGTAAGATTGCAGCATGGGCAGGAAAAACTGGATGGTCCACAGTAGTTTGTAGTGGAGCTGTGGAAGTAGGAGATACATTCCTCATCCACACCAAGGAGTATATCTGAAAGAAAAAAAATAGTGTTTTTGAGCATGATGTGTATCAATCATTTTTTAAAGGAATGACGTATGGTTAGCAGATAGATTGGGCAAATTGGCCTGATGTGTGTGACCAAATTTCCCTTGTTCCCAGGGTCATTGATTTCCATTTGCAAGTAACTTTTCTTTTGTCTTAGGTAGACCTAGAATCAATGTATCACTCTCTGCAGCTCAGATAAAGATTGGGGTCAGAATGTTGCATGTTGAAATATGTTTTCATTTTCAACATATTTCAAGGATATTTCAAAGATCAAGGATCTTGATCGTTTGGGCATGTGGGCTGAGGAATAGGTGATGGAATTTAATATAGAGAAATGAAAGGTCTTGCATTGTGAGAAGTCTAACAAGGGCAGGACCCATGCAGTGAATGATAAGGCTCTGGGGAGTGATGTAGAGCAGAGGGATCTAGGAGTGCAGATACATAGTTCCTTGAAAGCCGTGTCACAGGTAGAAAGGGTGCTCTAAAAAGCTTTCGACACATTGGTCTTCATCAGTTAGAATATTAAGCACAGAAGTTGGGAGATCATGTTGCAGTTATATAAGACATTAGTGAGGTCACATTTGAAGGCCTCATCGAAGATCATGGATCTTTGATGTTCCATGGAAGTGCAGCTTTACTGCCTATCTGCAACATTTTGGAATTTTGACAGGCTTCCTCCATAGTTGTTCTTCATCTTGCAAGTGTAATGTTTTCATGAGGCTTAAAGGTGCAGCATGGCTTGGAAGAAATGTAATCCTCAGTAAAAGCTGAGGTAACGTGTGCACATTTCAGTCTCACTGGTCAGAAGCTGTCGGTGGATTACACAAAGAAAACATCTGATCCTAACACACTACATGGATGCTTGCGATAACACAATCATGGATTTCTTCCAATATTTCATTGGATTTAACATTATTAGAAAGAAGTGGGGACTGCGGTGACAAATGAGCTACAAAAACTATTTTTACTTTTGAATGTCAAAAAAACTACAGATGATGAAATCTGAAATAAAAACTAAAATGCTGGAAAATCTCAGCTGGTCAGGTAGCATATGCTGAAAGAGATCGAGTTTCAAGTCTGGGATCATGAAATTCTATTTTTGCTGTTGTTAGGAATTTGGAGATGACTAGAACTTTGCCCTGCATTCCATGACTTCACTCTTGCCTAGGTTTAGCAAGCATTCCTGAGACTCTCTGGACAAATCAATGACAGGTGAAGGAACTTGCAGCATTCCCACAGTCCAATTACATTTTAAATGTAATTTTATATTTATGGTGTCAACACTGTGTTCTGAAACTGCCCACATGCATAGAAACATCTTCTATCTTTCATAGAAATATCTATGAAGGTCAAAGTCCATGTACATTCTTGATTTATGCCCCATTATTTGACACATGAACCTTAAAAAATAACTAACCGTGAAGTAAATGAACAAATGTAAATATGCAGGAACATATAGCAGCAGGTCATCTACAGAGCACCAATGCTACTGGTGTTTAATGGTTCAATGCAGATACATGCAAGGAGTTGCATCTTGGGAAGTCATGCTCGGGCAGGACCATCACAGTGAATGGTAGGGCACAAGGAAGTCTATAAGAGCAGAGGGATCTAGGAGTATAAGTACATGTCCCTACCTGGTCAGAGATGCGGCTTTCCTCCGAGCCGCTTCTTCGCTCCTTCCTCGCGGCCTACCAATGGGACTGGAGCGGCGTTTCCTGCCGGGACCGGCCAGAACCTCAGCTTCGGCACAGCGCTGAAGCACCATCACGGACTGGCCGATGCGTTACCAGGGTCGCCGTGTGGTAAGCTCCGGAGTGCTGAGACCGCCGACTCCAACATCGCGGAGCTGTGGTTGCAGAGCGTCCAGCTGCGGGCGGCGCTGACTTTCAAACACCACGGGGCCTGGGATCTCTCGCTGAGTTCGCCAGTGTCGGAGCTCCGACCAGCGCGGCCTGTGGACTTCGGGAGCCGTGGTCTCTGTGGAGGAAGCGCCCATTCCGGACACTCCAGCCATTGAAGAGTGTTCTCCTGACGCCGGAGATGTGGGTCTGTAACATCGGGCCTCATCCGGCGAGTGGGCCTGTAACATTGGGCCGCCGTTGCGGCGATTGCGGAGGCCTCAAATAGGCCCCGACCACGGGATGAACAAGACGAAGAGGACTGGACTTTGTTGCCTTCCCTCACAGTGGGAAACATTGTGGGGGGATGTTTTTATGTTTTATGTTAAATTCTTCTTTAATGTTGTGTCTAAAAGATGGCTGCCGAAAGTGAGAGTGAACGGTGCCGCTGCTCTCTCTCCGAATTGTGTATTGTTGCTTTAGTTTCATTTTATTTATATGTTTGTAATTTGCTTGTTTTAGCTGTAAGGCGTCCTTGAGTGTCCTGAAAGGCGCCCATAAATAAAACGCATTATTATTATTATTATTATTATTATTATTGTTCCCTGAAAGTGGTATCCCAGGTAGATAGAGTGGTAAATAAAGCTTTTGGTACGTTGGCCCTCATCAATCAGAGTATTAAGTATGGCAGTTGGGACACTATGTTACAGTTGTACAAGATGTTAGTGAGGCAGCATTTGGAGTATTGTGCTCAGTTTTAGTTATCCTGCGAAAGACCCTGATATAGGGAAAATGCCATTAAGCTGGAAAGACTGCAGAGATTTACAAGAATGTTGCCAGGACTTGAAGCCTGAGTATAGGGATAATTGGCAGATTAGGACTTTTACCCTTAGAGCGCAGGAGGCTGAGGGATGATCTTATAGGCACAGCAGCCAACAAAAGGAAGGATCCAGGGATGGATCCCTCACCCACGTCCCTTCTGTGTCCTTGAGTTCTTCTCTTGGTTCCTCTCCTCCCAGAAGCAACAGGTTCAGAGTTTCCCTGGTCCTCATCTTTCACCCCACAGCCTCTGCATCCACATCATCCTCCAACATTTCCGTCATCTCCAACGTGATACCGCCACTGATCACATCTTCCTATCTTCTTCTTCTTGCATATGGCGTGCACAACCTAAAGTTGTAGGATAACTTGTTCTATTTGATCTTATTTGAATGTGCACACCAAGTTGATTGCATTTGTCGAAACAGGGCAGACCACGTGAAGGTTACAATCTCCCACCCCACATCTTCCTATCTCTACCCTTTTCTGCCTTCCACAAAGACCGCTGCTTTGGCAAGTCCTTGGTTCGCTCATCCCTTCCCAAACAAACGACCCCTTCCCCAGGTATTGACCCCTGCAACTACAGTAGATGTAACACCTGTCCCAACATCTCCTCCCTTGCTTTCATCCAGGGACCAGAGCAGTCCTTCTCCCCTCTTCTTTCCCCATACAAACATCCCCCACCTTTTCTCCTCCCACTCACTTCCCCTGCTCCCCTGAATGTTGCACTAGTTTCTCCCCCACTCCACTAAAAGTCCTTGAACTAGTTTCACAGTTCACCTATATCTAGCCTTTGTTCAATAATCTGCCTATCAGTGTACCCCATTGCCTCATATTTTTGCCAGCCTTAATTTGCCTTGCCTCTTTTCGCTCCAAGTTTCCCCATTCCCCCATGCGATCAGACTGAAGAAAGGTCCTGACTCAAACGTCGCCTATCCATTTTCTCCAGAAATGCTACCTAAGGGACGATCTTATAGGCACAGCTGCCATTGAAAGGATGGATCCCACACCCATGTCTCTTCTGTGTCCTGGAGTTCTGCTCTGGCTTCTTCTCACCCCAGAAATAAAAGGAAACTTTGGTGGAACGGCCTGGTCAGAGTGGCCATGTTGGGAGAGGGGCTGGGCTTAGGGTCAAGGCAGAGGGTGAGCAACCATGGACCGAGCTGAGATGGGGCACCTTGATCGGCAGAGACAAGTTGTACCCAAGGGGCTGTTTCTGTGGTGGATGACTCTATTGTTCCCCTGCGGGGGTTCATGGAAGTCCCAGTTTCCAGCATTGGAGTAGGTTAGATGCCGCTCACTCTGGCTGCCCTGCCCAGTTCTAATGGGGTTCTCATGGATCTTCTGCAGTCCTCTTGAATCTCTGACTGGGAAATCAGCCTGCTGACTGAATCTGCCATTTTAAACCTGGCACATGAACGGCAGTCTCCAATCAATTGTCAGGAGCCATTTGGTTCCAAGGGAAGGGGAAACACGTGTTTTTAATATTTCAAGAAAATATTTTCAGTACTTTAATTGATATATTTAGTGTAAATATGCTTTTTCGAAGAAAAAATGTTTAATTTTTTTATATGCTCAAATGTTTTCTGAGCATTTGTGAACATTGAAGAGACATTTCATGGCCTGTACATCAGGGCATAACTTCACCAGCAGTCAAAATAGTTCTGTGTAGTTGCCTGCACTGAGGTGGTGGGAGATTAGCACTCTGAGCCACCCATGCACAAATAGTATGGTGTGTTTCAGGCAACTACAAATTTAAGTCAACACAATATCTGAAGGGTTTCGACCCGAAACGTTGCCTATTTCCTTCGCACAGTAGATGCTGCCCCACCCGCTGAATTTCTCCAGTAGTTTTGTCTTCCTACAATATCTACCATATTATTTTCATTAAAGTTGTCTATTTATTTAGACCTTAAAATTCTCAAAGAATATCCAGAGTAATGGCATCACTATTCATTACACACATGAAAGGATTTGGTGGTTTATTTGCAAGGCAGAATATTTAACAGGAATACATGGCAACGCCTCAGGCTTCTACTCCAGACTGCATATTGCAGTCAACGTCATTTGTGTACAAATTCCAATATGTTGTCAGACCACTTTTTAGAGCTGCGTGCGGCAGGGGGCGGGAATGGGTGAGGATTTATGTGCACACACGATTACAGATTCGTAGTTGGACTTTGCTGTTTTTACAGAAGCTCCTGGCTTTAATATATCAAACAAAAAAAAAAAAATCTGCAATTACCAGTCGGCAGACCACTGCTTGGTGCTGTGGTTTTACCAGCCCAGCGTATTTACCAACCCCCACCCACTCACTCACTGCTCCTGCATTCTTCAGTGCGGTGACGTCCCTGAGTTTACGTCCTGTTTTACTGTATGTGCATCTGACGCCCCGGAGCATCGTGTGAAACCGTGCCCCGAAGTTTGAAAGACATACCCGGCGCTTTTAAAATAAATATGATTATTTTTCTGCAAAAAGGAGGGATTAAAAGCAGTACTTGTTGCGGGGTCGAAGCGCTGCATTGGCTGCCTGTGTGTGCGAAAGTGAATGATGCTGTTTCCTGTCCTACTGTACATGACGTGCTTGCACTGTGGCCGTGTGTCTGGGCGGTCTGTGCATCATGTGAGGCTGCTGTACAGTAACCCGGCAGCGACATGGCAGCAGCGGCGCTTGCACACTGAGAGCCCGGGCGGGCTGTCACTCACCGCCCGGGCGCAGCGCAGCGCAGCGCTCGCGCTCCATTACTCAGCTCTTTTTGTTTCCGCCTTCTCCCTCCGCTTGCACAGAGTCTCCGCAACCTTCAGCAAGTGTCAGCCTTTCCGACATGAAGGAAAAACAGAAGAAAAAGAAAGGACGAACCTGGGCGGAAGCAGCACGAACGGTAAAAGCAACAACATTAATTGCGGCGTTAGTTTTTTTTTTCCGCTTTACAATTTTTTTTCCCCCAAAAAATAAAGACAATTTAAAACTTTGCGTACGAATGCGTGGGCGAGCGTGGGTGTGTATGTACGAGTTCATGACCTACGGCTGCAATCATTTACTGCCAAGGCCTCCCGTAGGCCGGGGAATTGTTTCTTTTAAATTAATCGATTGCTGGAGTGTCGGCGAATGGAGTTTGGAGTTGTCAGCCTAAAGTTCGCCCAGTTATTGCTTCAGAAACCACCTTTTGCAATGGCCATCGTTGAAAATAAAATGTTAATCGACAGACAGATTAATGGATCAGGGAAATTATGAGCTGTCAAAGGCTTTCAGTTGCGTGATTGTAACAAAAAGCCACTTTTGCAAACTTTATTTGTAATTAGCTTTTTTCATGCAATTTCGCAATATTGCACAATTTTCAGTCGATTGAACGTACTAGATGAACGTCCAAACTATCATGCCAAATTGTTTGAATGAGTAATCCAATAATAATAATGTTTTTGACATTTGAGTGTAGAATTGTTTTTGAGTGTATAATGGAGCAGAGTCTGACACCTAATTATATTAACAAGCCAAGATATGTGTGATCCCTCACCTGGGAAGAATCTTTGAGCTGATTTAGCATTTTAGCATTTTGTATGATGGTTGCCTGAAAAAATTGATTTTTTTTTTAGTAATTTTAGTAATCTGACAGTATCAATGCTTAATTTCTTCTGGAATTTTGCAATACAATTATTTTCACTCATTCTTGTGACACCAAATTAGTGGATCTTCCTGTTGTTGCATGCTGAAAGTTAGGACTGTTGGTGACTTTCTGGAGAAAAAAAAGGGTTGGAAGGCTGTAATAATGGGATGAATGTTAGTGGAGTATTTGAGTTCCACACTGAAATTATATGTTCTGTCCTTTTGTCTTTTGAATCATGTAGTCTGTATTTGTGAAATGCATTTATGCAAACCGCTTTGGGTCTTTTTGCAAATGCCCGAAACTGCTGGTGCCTGCACTGGCAGAGAGGGTAGTTGCAGCACAATTTTACATTGATAGTTTCTACAATAAATGTGAATGTAGAAAGTAACAGTGGAATTGGAAGTGCTTAAGATCCCGAGATTATCAATGTATATGTGCATGTCATATTTTTTATGTGTTTTGCACTCTTGGTGTATTTTTGGTTCACAGTGCACCATATAAAAGGAGATTAAACAAATCATAAGTTCTATTAACAAGACAACAATACTTTGCTCATCAGTTTCGGGAAGCTATAGCTTTGGAGAATATTACAGAGCTGTAATGGCAGCAATCAGTCTGAATCAATCACATCCCACGCTTCCAGCTTAATACCCAGTCACAAATCCCCTTGAGTCCACGGAGTATTCTAAGGAATAAGATATACATGCATTGGATGTACAGGGGATGATTAGGGATAGTCTGCACAGTTTTGTACGTTGGAGATCGTGTCTCACAAATCTGAGCATTTTGAACAAGTAACTAAAAGGTTGAGGACAAAGCCGTAGACTGTCTATGGATTTCATCAAGGCTTTTGATAAGGTTCCTCATGGTAAGCTGCTCCGGAAGGTTAGGTTGCATGGGATCCAGCAAGAGTATGCCAACTGGATACAGAATTGGCTTCTTGAAAGAAAGCGGAGGATGATGATTTCAGACTGGAGGCCTGTGACTAGTGGTGTCCATTTTGGGAAGTCAAACCATGCTGGAACCTGCACAATGAATGGCAAGGCTCTGGGATGGATGGATGGATGGAATATTTTATTGTCACATGTAACAAGGCACAGTGAAATTCTTTGCTTGCATACCCAATGTATACAAATAGCGGCCACCCACGGCGCAGACTAAGTTACAAAATACGGCTTCCTCTTTTGTTCTCCCACCCCCCCATCCCTCAGCGGTTCCCCCACGCCGGGTCCCCATTGTCCATTGTTCTTCCCCTCCCTCTCACGGGTCCTCTGGGGTGTTGTAAAGCAGAGGGATCTAGAAGTGCAGGTACATATTTCCATGAAAGCGAGATTACAAGTAGATAGGATGGTCAAGCAGGCTTTTGGCACATTGGTCTTTATCAGTCAGAGTGTATGTTGATCATAGATGGTACATGGATAGGACGGGTTTAGAGGGATATGGAGCAAACGCAGGCAGGTGACATTAGTATAGATGGAACATGTTAGTTGGTGTGTGCAAGTTGAGTCAAAAGGTATGACTAAGTTGTAATGTTATGTTAAAGTTACACACGAGATTGGTGATTCCACATTTGGAGTATTGTGTTCCGTTTTGGTCACCCTGTTATAAGCTGGAAAGGGTGCAGAGATGCTTTATGAGGTTGTTGTCAGCACTTGAGAGGCTGAGCGAAAGTAGAGGTTGAGCCGGCAAGGACTTCATACCTTGTTGTGCAAGAGGATGAGGGGTGATCCAACAAAGGTTTATAAATATAGGGTAAATGCAGGGTGGGGGAATCAAGAAACAGGGGACATAGGTTTAAGGTGAGAGGGGAAATATTTAATCGGAACCTGAGGGGCAATTTTGTTACACTAAAGGGTGGTTGGTAAATGGAACGAGCTGACAGAGGCAGGTACTATCACAACATTGAAAAGACATTTGGAGAGAGACATGGACAGGAATGGTTTAGAATGATTTGCGCCAAAAGCTGACGGGTGGCACTAATGTAGATGGGGCATGTTGGTTGGCATGGGCAAGTTGGGGAGAAGGCCCCCTTTTCCATCCTGTATGACTCTACATCAAGAAATGGATTGATGGAATATTATTTAAATTGCCCTGGAGTTTGAGAGGCTACCCAAGGCAAGTGATGGATTGAAGGTTGAACACTGGTGTTGACAAATGAAAATTTATTTCTTTGAAGTGTGTGCAGTGAAATGGACCATGAATTTAAGTCTAGTTATTTAGCTGTGCAACATTTTGCAAGGTTGCAGTAAGTTCATTAATCATGGTGATTTTTAATGATTCTGTATTTGAACATTCATTTTTGTCAGTGCCCTTTATGTGGTGACTCTTTGCATACGTTGGATGTGCAAAACAAAGAATATCACTGACTTATTACGTGACAAAGTATCATTCATTCATTCATATTTAGTATTTGTGGCATGTTTTATTTTTGCTGCATTTTACTGTAATTTATTCATTGGTGGCTTAACTTTATTTGGAGATGGTTTGACATCTAGCTTCAGATTAGATTTGCAGAATAATTTATATCCCACATTGACATAGGTTTTATCCCAACATGAGTTTTAATGAGGAGCATCCATCATAGTCATGGATTGTTCCGTGGATAGGTACAGCATAAAGCTCATGAGTTGTCCTTGGCAAAACCCTGCTCTGTGCATGGGTTGTCCTCCAGCAGACCGCGGCCAACTATAATTCCATGGTTTCGACAAGGTCCCACATAAGAGATTAGTATACAAACGTAAAGCACACCGTATTGTGGGTTCAGTATTGATGTGGATAGAGAACTGGCTGGCAGACAGGAAGCAAAGGGTAGGAGTAAACGGGTCCTTTTCAGAATGGCAGGCAGTGACTAGTGGGGTACCGCAAGGCTCAGTGCTGGGACCCCAGCTATTTACAATATATATTAATGATTTGGACAAGGGAATTGAATGCAACATCTCCAAGTTTGCAGATGACACTAAGCTGGGGGGTAGTGTTAGGTGTGAGGAGGATGCTAGGAGGCTGCAAGGTGACTTGGATAGGTTGGGTGAGTGGGCAAATGCATGGCAGATGCAGTATCATGTGGATAAATGTGAGGTTATCCAGTTTGGTGGCAAAAACAGGAGGGTAGACCATTATCTGACTGGTGGCAAATTAGGAAAAGGGGAGATGCAACGAGACCTGGGTGTCATGGTACACCAATCATTGAAAGTAGGCATGCAGGTGCAGCAGGCAGTGAAGAAAGCAAATGGTATGTTAGCATTCATAGCGAAAGGATTTGAGTATAGGAGCAGGGAGGTTCTACTGCAGTTGTACAGGGTTTTGGTGAGACCACACCTGGAGTATTGTGTACAGTTTTGGTCTCCAAATCTGAGGAAAGACATTCTTGCCATAGAGGGGGTACAGAGAAGGTTCACCAGACTGATTCCTGGGATGTCAGGACTTTCATATGAGGAAACACTGGATAGACTTGGCTTGTACTCGCTAGAATTTAGAAGACTGAGGGGGGATCTTATAGAGACTTACAAAATTCTTAAGGGGTTGGATAGGCTAGATGCAGGAAGATTGTTCCCGATGTTGGGGAGGTCCAGAACAAGGGGTCACAGTCTAAGGATAAGGGGGAATTCCTTTAGGACCGAGATGAGGAAAACATTTTTCACACAAAGAGTGGTGAGTCTCTGGAATTCTCTGCCACAGAAGGTAGTTGTGGCCAGTTCATTGGCTATATTTAAGAGGGAGTTAGATGGGGCCCTTGTGGCTAAAGGGATCAGGGGGTATGGAGAGAAGGCAGGTACAGGATACTGAGTTGGATGATCAGCCATGATCATATTGAATGGCGGTGCAGGTTCGAAGGGCCGAATGGCCTACGCTTGCACCTATTTTATATGTTTCTATGTCTACTGATTGCAAGTTCGTTATTGTGGCCTAGGTCCATTTCGTTTTTTTGGCCCTAGACCATGTGACTTTGGCGCCATTCTGGTGATCCATTTCTCACTTGAACCAGCAGGGAGCTGCTATGGGTTGTGAGTTGCCCTTTCGCCAACCTTCCAAGTGATGATAGCTGCAGAAAAGGCTTCCCGTGTTGCTGTGAGGAAGCTGTTGCTTGATTTAACGTGCAGTTATGCAATGGTGTATCCTTGCAGTAGGTATCTTCCATCCTCTTCTTGGCTGCCACAGCTCTCCCTATGTTTGAATATTCAAGCTGTGAACATTTGTGGGCTTGGGGTAGCCAGTGATGATTTTGTATTTGTCATTCAGCACTGGGTCAATTTTTTTTGTATGACAGAGCATTCTTATGCAGGACCGGTGTATTCTGCACTGGAGCAATGCAGGGTTGGACCATTGTTTCCAGTCATGGATGGTTTTCTATTCTGAGGGTTAATGACAAGCACCAGTCAGAAGAATTGCTGACTAATCATGGCAGTTACCAACTGTCAAAAAGTCGACAGCAGGTTCAGAAATGATATAAAGAAATCTTCATTCATAAGAGCGTTGTAAACCTAAGATGCAGACTCTCCTTTCGCCCAAAGGAGCTGCATCGATCACGTGTCAATGCTAATTTAGTTATCCACTGGAGAAATGTATCATTTGGATGAGTATAGTTTCTGCAGATTAGATTTCAATATACCACTCGAAGCATAGGTGCAGTTCTCTGATTGGGCAGAGGTTGGCATGTTGAACGAGCTTACCATATGATCTACTCCTTTCAGTGTTTCAAAAACAGCAGTTGTATTACTTGCCAGCTTTCCAATGAGAATATAGCTATTTTAAATGCAGCCAAATTCTCAATGCTTGTAATCATTGTGATGGCTCTGTTTTGTATCCTTTCAATACTTGTGCTGCTTTGCACAAAATCTTGACGTATTATTCCAAATATAGTCACGGCGATGCATTAGGAATCCGTATCAATATTGACAGTTGAATACATTCTCGGCATCTGTTGAGCTTCATTTACTGCTGTCAAATCTCCTGATTGTTTTGATTATCATTCAAGACCTCTTTTACTTTGGCACGGACATTTTTTTCATGGATAAATGCTCGATGCATTTTTGTTCTTTTTGAGAGACCTCTTGTTTCTGATTCTCTTCGATCATTTTTGACCAAAGATTGTCTCTCCAATTTAAACTTGTTAAATTGAATCCACTTACTAACAAATTGCAAAGTTCGGTTTATCTACTCGCTCCGATTTGGAACTTAGAGATGAAAAACCGTGTTCTATCTCAATGCGCTGGCGAATAAAGTAAGGGATTCTCTGTTGCAATGTAATGGTTATTTGGCAGAGTTACTTCATCCTATTTAATGTTAATCTTCAAATATGCTTTATCAAAAATACACTTTAGTGTTTTTGTTAGTTTGCACATGTGCATCTACAAAAAACTTGTTAACTGCAGGCAACAACCCACAGCAAGCAACGGTATGGGGACACTTTATGATAGCAATGTAATTAGCCAGTTTAGCAACTAAATATTGTAGATTACAACATTATCAGAAAAGATAGAGAAAGAAGTGGGTGTGGGTTATTTTACAATTAGTGATAACAAAGGCAAGAGAAAAAAAATACAACTGAAGGAAATCCTGTTCACTAATCGCTTCTGTGAACGTGCAGAAAACACGTTAATTAGGAGTAGTCGTTTTCGAGCCTGATCTGCACTTAATAAGATAGTCACACAGCATGGAAACAGACCCGTTGGCTCAACACAACCATGCCGACCAAGATGCCTCCATGTACACTGGTGCCATCTGCCTGCATTTGGCCGGTATTCCTCCAAACATGTTTTCAAAATGTACCTGTGCAAATGTTTTTTTAAAAAGCAGATCGTGGCCTGTAACTAAACTCCACATTCCTGCCTCTACTTGGTCACACATCACTCTCACACTTCACAAGTATATCTCCACCTCTGCTTTGAACATTCAAGACTCTGCTTCCTTGCCTTGGGATCTTGCACATTTCAATCAAATCCTTTCACTTTCTTCTAAACGGCAGCAAAACTCCAGTAGGTATAAGAGTCTATCTTTACGCATAAGTTAACCTGCCCGTTCCGCGTGTTGCTTCAGTGATTCTCCTAACCTTTTAACATCCTTCTCTTAAATGAGAACAATACTACACAAAGTATTATGTAGCCACGCAAATGCATCATAATTGAAGCATAACCAACCTCTTCACTTTTGTATTCAATTCTTCTCGCAGTAAACAATAATATGCTGGAATCTTGAGCAAAAAACAATGCTGGAGAGACGCAGCAGATCGGGGCAGCATCTGTAGGGGATATGATAGAGGATGGGTACTGACCCGAAATATGAATGGCCATTTCCCCCTACAGATGCTGCCTGTTTTGTGGAGTTTCTCTAGCAGTTGTTTTTTTCTTGCCTGAGTAAACAGTCATATCCTGTTTTCTTTCTTACTTGTGTTAAGGAAGGAACTGCAGATGCTGGAGAATTGAGGGTACACAAAAGGCTGGAGAAACTCAGCGGGTGCAGCAGCATCTAAGGAGCGAAGGAGATAGGCGACATTTCGGGTCGACACCCTTTTTCAGACTGGTCAGGGATCAGGGAAATGAGAGATATAGACGGTGATGTGGAGAGATAAAGAACAATGAATGAAAGATATGCAAAAAATTATCGATGATAAAGGGAACAAGCCATTGTAAGCTGCTTGTAGTGTGAAAATGAGAAGTTAGTGCAACTAGGGTGGGGAGAGATAGACAGAGAGGGAATGCCAGGGCCCGAGGGCTGAGGGAGAGGTGGGAAGGGGAGGAGACAGCAAGGGTTAACAGAATTGAGAAAATTCAATGTTCAAGCCCAGAGGATGCAGACTCCCCAAGCGGAATATGAGGTGCTGTTCCTCCAACTTGCGGTGTTGCTCACTCTGGCTGTGGAGGAGGCCCAGGGCCGAGAGGTCGGATACGGAATGGGAGGGGGAGTTGAAGTGCTGAGCCACCGGGATCTATGTCGGTGAGACCAAGCGGAGGCTTGGCGATCGTTTCGCCGAACACCTCCGCTCGGTCCGCATTAACCAATCCGACCTCCCGGTGGCTCAGCATCGTCTGCAAATGTCCAATTGCAGAGGGAAGTGGAGATGCCAAGACTGCCGAGTTTGGTGATCAAGCTAGTGGGTATGACAGTGTTAAAGGCGGAGCTGAAGTCAATGAACAGCAACCTGATGTAGGTGTTATTACTGTCCAGGTGGGTCAGGGCAGAGTGTAGGGCCGCCGATCTGGCGTCCTCTGTAGACCTGTTGGTCCGGTAGGCAAACTGTGTGGGGGGGAGGCTGGCTTTGAGATGAGCCAAGATCAGCCGCTCGCAGCACTTGGCGATGACAGGGGTGAGTGCCACTGGCCAGAAATCGTTGAGGCTCCCTGTTGCTGATTGTTTGGGCACTGGCACAATGGTGGATGTCTTGAGGCAAGTGGGGACAACACCCTGGGCCAGTGACAGATTGAAAATGTCAGTACTACACTAATACTAGATGTAGTTTTTTTCCTTCTTTGAGCACAATACTAATTTCTTAACCTATCCTCTTTTCTTCTCCATTATAATCTATCATTATTATTTTCAGTTTGAATGGAGTTACAAATTGGATCAAAGGAGATATACACATGAGAGACATTCAAGGGTCTTAAAATTCGTCTATTCGGAGTTCGGGTGTAAGGTCGGGTCTGTCGAACTGAACCATTGGCTCTATTGTAGACCCCCATAGACAAAAGATGCAAGATTTAAAAATGAATAAGGGGAATGAAGGAAAAACGTTTTGTAGCTGGAACGTTAAAGGTATTAATGAACCAATTAAGAGAGGTAAAGTATTAGCACATTTAAAAGCAATTAAAGCTGATGTAATTTTTATTCAAGAAACACATTTAAAAAAAGATGCCGCGCATAGGCTGAAAGCTAAATGGATAGATAAAACGTATCATTCTTCTTTTACACACAAATCCAGAGGCGTAGCAATATTACTTTGTAAAGGCACTTTATTTAAACATACATCAACTATAACTGACAGTGACGGTAGATACATTATTGTAATAGGAGAATTAAATGCACAAAAAATGATTTTTGTCAATGTATATGGACCAAACTTTGATAGTCGACTGTTCTTTAAGAAAATATTTAATAACATCCCGGAAATAGCACAACATAACTTAATAATTGGAGGAGATTTAAATTGTACATTCGATTCTTATTTAGATAGATCCACAAGACAAAGGAAAACCAAATCCCATTCCAGTGACTTATTAAATGCATATATGGATACTAGTAATATTAAAGATGTTTGGAGAGTAGAAAATCCAACTGGACGAGAATATTCATTTTATTCACCTGTACATAAAACCTATTCAAGAATAGATTATTTTTTGGTTGACGCTAAACTTATCTCACTTACTTATAATTCAAAATACCATAATATTACAATCTCAGATCACGCACCTTTATTTATGATTAAAATAAATGGTAAAACGGAAAAACAGGGACAACGGAGATTTAACCCACAAATTTTAAAAGACAAAGTAACTCAGGAATATATTATAGAACAGATCAAGATTTTCTTTGAAATAAATGATAAACCGGAAATATCTTCTTCCCTATTATGGGAAACTTTTAAAGCATATGCCCGTGGAATTATGATTTCTTCTCAATCATTTTATAATAAAGAGAATTGGAGGGAACAACAGGAATTGGAAAAGGAGATTAAACAATTAGACACAGAGAATGCTGCTAATCCATCCATAACAAAACATAACAAAATCGCTGCACTGAAATATAAATTAAATAAAATATACTCAGATCAAGTTGTAAAACTCTATCAATACACTAAACAATTACAATTTGAATTTGGAGATAAACCTCAAAAATTATTGGCTCGTCAATTACGGAAAATGGAGGGAGAAAAAATAATCCATAGGATTAAATCATACAATGGCGAACCATTAGTACAACCCAAAGATATTAATGAGAGATTTTTGCAATATTATAAAAATTTATATTCAGCTAAAACGACAGAAAACAAGATAGGAATAGAAGCATTAAAAAAAAAAAAGTAATCTGAATGAGTTGGATTCACAAAATAGAGAACCACTAAATGCTGAAATATCAGTAAAATAAATCGAAGAATCTATCAGATCATTAAAAAATGGTAAAACACCGGGACCAGATGGTATTGGTTCGGAATTTTATAAAACATTTTATGATCTGATTGCACCACGTTTGAAGATACTCTATGAATACATTTATACCCACCAGAAATTACCAGAAACGTTAAATGAATCTATTATAACACTTATACCTAAAATCGACAAAGATCTGGATGACCCTGGATCATATAGAGCTATAGCTCTTTTAAATACTGATCAAAAGATACTAACCAAAATATTAGCACAAAGACTAAGCACAGTTATTAATAAATTAATTCACCCGGATCAAACAGGATTTATACCAAGGTATAAATTCCTCATATAATCTGAAACGATTATTCAATATTATATATTCGAAAAGAGGTATTAATAAAGACCTAGTAATTATATCGTTAGATGTGGAGAAAGCCTTTGACCAGGTGGAATGGTCTTACTTGTTTTCGGTTATGGAAACTTTTAAGTAGGGAGAGAAGTTTATTACTTGGGTTAAATTATTATACACTAATCCAACAGCTAGAATACTAACAAATCAAATGCTATCAACTAAATTTAATTTATTCCGAGGTTGCAGACATGGTTGTCCTTTATCCCCGCTATTGTTTGCACTTGCAATAGAACCATTAGCTCAACGTGTGAGATTACGCCCTGAAATATATGGGTATGACACCAGAGATACTGAAAATCTCCTTATATGCGGATGATGTATTACTTTGTATTACTTTATATTACAAAGCCGGAAATTAGTATTCCAAATTTACTAAAATTAATAACTGAATTTGGATTATTTTCAGAATATAGTAGTAATTGGAATAAAAGTGAACATGTCAATAAGGGTAAATAACTTACATATACTACAACTATTTCCTTTTAAGATAGCTAATGAAAAAAATCAAATATCTTGGAATTTATGTAACAAAAAGATTTGATTCTTTATTTAAATCCAATTTTCCACTTTTATTGAATAAATTAAATAAGAATATTTTATATTGGAAAACATTACCTATTTCAATGCTAGGTAGAATTAATGCAATAAAAATGATTTTCCCCCCGCAATTACTATATCTCTTCCAATTGATTCCGATATATTTTCCCAAAAATTTCTTTAAGAAGGTTGATTCTATAGTCACCAACAGGTGGGGGAGGGGGAGGGCTTTGTATGCTTCAGTAATATTGGTATATACTAGGTCCAGAATATTGTTTCCTCTGGTTGGGCAGGAGACATGTTGGTGGAATCTGGGGAGTACAGTTTTAAGGTTGGAGTGGTTAAAATCACCCGCAACAATAAAAGCCCCCTCTGAGTGTGCAGTTAGTTGTTTGTCGATAGCAGCTTGCAGCTCTTCCATTGCTAGCCTGGCATTAGCGTCCGGGGGTACATAGACTGCAGTGATAACAATCGATGTAAATTCCTTGGGCAGATAGAAGGGCCTGCACTTTATCATCAGGTATTCCAGGTCAGCAGAGCAGTGACTACCAATCCTGACAACGTCTGTGCAGTCTGCGATCCGGTTGTGTGTTGTGATCCGCAGCCGTAGTTCGTCGATTTTACTCACCAGGGACCGGACATTCGCGAGGAAAATGCTGGGCAGAGCTGGCTGGTGCGGGTTTGATCTCAGCCTAGCTCGATAGCCTCCGCGCTTCCCACGTCTTTGTTTGCGGTCCCTGCGCCGCCTCCGGGCACTTCCTGTCGGGGGAGCTGGCCCGCTAGACCACGGTGTCCTGACGATCTCCGGCGGCAGTTGAAAGTCCCTTCTGTGGCTCGTTACGTGGAGACGGCCGAGCTCCAGTAGCTCCTGACGGCCGTACAAAGTCTTTGCTCGAGTGCTCCCAGCGAAAACTAAGTTAATTATTAACAGAAATAAAACTAAATTACTAAAACTACGGAGACACAGAGCCTCACGTTGTGCACGCGACACCATCTTGGAAAAAATAATGGCTGCTGTTATTATGTTTATGGTCAATATCTTGAAGGAAAATGTATTCAAAAATGTACATGATATTGAAGAACATAGTAAATGGGAATACAAAAACGTTAAGAAAGATATCAATAAAGAACTCAGGAGAATTTGCTTTAGCTAGAGAATGGCCAGAATGTCGAACTTGGGGCACAGTGAATATTTTAGATTAAGACCATGGATACAATCCAGAAGGATGCTGGATATGCTTTTAAGAAAAAGGAGGAATTGGCAGGGATTTTTTGATAGTTTGAGATGGAGATGGATGTGAGGAGACTGGCAAAGACCGTAACTGATATGGATCTGTTGGGTCAAATGGCCGAGATCCGCGCCATTTACACTTTGCATAGCACTCTAGTCCTGACTTGAGAACTCTGTGTGTAGTTCATTATCAAATTTTATTCAGATGCAATATAAATGCCATTATTGTTTTATTGAATTAGTTCAGATAGAGACAGGTCACAAGCACTTAGTGTGCCATTAATATTGGTAATGAAATCATTACTTTGCATTGTTGACCTAATGCACAGAATGCTTTTGTTGAGTGTTTTACAAAATGTGTGGTAGGGACTGCAGGGTGTATATATTTGTGGCCAAATAATATTCTGTGAAGATGAGGTGTGAAAGGGGCACGAATTTACAGAGAGAATGGTGGATGCCTGGATCACGCTGCCATGGGTGGTGGTGGGGACAGATACAACAGTGGTGTTTAAGATTGGCAGATAGATGTACATGGAGTGGAGGGTTATGCATCACGTGCAGTCAGAGGAGATTAGTTCTTGGCATTTTGCATGGCTCTGACATTGTGGGCTGACGAGACATTCCAATGGTTCAATGGTGCTTTATTGCCACGTGTATCGAGGTATAGTGAAATTTGATTTACCATACAGTCATACAAAAAAAGCAACAAGATACCTAACTGCATAAAGATTAAAAATAGACTTAAACAGCCACCACAGTGGTGTGTGAGAATCCCCAGGGTACACAGCATAAGTGGAGACCAACAGCCATCAGTTCAATATCCAGGCCACACACACGCTCCTTCACCGTGATATGACCAGAGTTGTACCGACCGCTGTCATTCTCTCTGCAGTCCCTGCCCACCAGAACAGGATGTCCTCATGGAGTGATGTCCCTGCAAACACTGAGATCACTGCATTCACGGAACTCTGAGTCCTCACCAGTGCAGGCAGCACGTCCATCTTGTTTTTTCGGCGACCTTACATTCCCCACTGTGATGGGTGGCAAATAACTTATACCTTATTTCCTGCTTTTCTCCCGCGGTCGGGGCAATCGAAACATCCATAGTCGGAGTGATCGAAGCCCCCGCATCGGGGCGATGGAAGCCCCCGCATCGAGGCGATCAAATCTCCCGCGATTGGGGCGGTCGAAGCTCCTGCGGTTGGAGCTCCCAAAGTCGATACGTAACAAAGGGACCACCAGCTCCATGATGTTAAGACCGCAGTGCAGACGGAGATACGATACGGAAAAAGTTGCATCTCCGTCGAGGGACGAGATTAAAAAACGTTTCCCCCAACCCCCCCCCCCCACATAATACAAAAACTAAAGATACACTAAAACATACAAGTAAAAACAGACTGAAAACAACAAAGGAAGAAAGGGACGAGACAGGCTGTTGGCGAGGCTCATGTTTTGTTCTATGTTCTATTTGTTACTGCTTATAGGTTTGAGGACACAATCAGCATTTGGCCCATTACAGAATGGTTAGTGTTTGATTGGGGGATGTATTCTGGGGATGGAACATCTGTCTTTGTGATACAACGGTTCTTTGCATTTTAATTGCACGCAGATAACAGCGGCTGCTTGTTGTCAGGAGGTTTGATTCGTTGTGACTCTGGATTTATTAAGTTGCATTTGTGAGATTCTAGAGCAGGGCAGGTGAGCCACTGCAGATGGCAATTGTGGAAATGAGGAAAATCCATCTCCCATGCTAACAATCGAGGTTGGGGTGTAGGGTGGTGATGACGTTGGGGTGTGAGAAGAGTGGTGATATGCATCTGGTGGGTTGGCTGATAACTAAGTTTTTATTTCCATCCAGGAGGCACAGACCTCTTTAGAAATTATCCGCTTCTCTGACCAACGTTTGGCCTTCTTAGACCAGGATTTATTCTGCTCACCACCTGGAGCAAATGGACAGACTGTGCAGGGAGGAATTTGTTAATATTCAGGCAACCGAGTCCAGACTCCACCTTGGATCCCATGGCCTTGGACCAAGACCTGTCTTTCATGTCAACATGTGTAAGAAGGAACTGCAGATGCTGGTTTAAACTGAAGATAGACATAAAAAGTTGGAGTAACTCACGTCAACATGGTGGTTGCTGTGTTGCAACCATCCCACGTAAAAAAATCCATGCACATCAGTTCGAGGTTCAGGACCTAGAATGTCAAGTTCTCATGTTGAGCCCAGTAGTGAGAGATCTGTTGCTCATTGCTATCATATTCTAGGATACTAATTAGGATACTTATCAATGATAGTCTGTTGATCCTACATTTGCCTCATCAGCTACCCCAGAATTTTGCCAACATCTCTTATTTAAATTCCAGCCTGATCTTTTATTCATAATTTTCTTGTCTTTTCCTTGACTCAGTTTCTAATTGATTAATTTATTTATATTAACTAATGTTTTAATCTCCTTGACGCTGGTTTGCAGTGCCTTGCTCCATTCATCTGTTTTAAAAATCTGACAATCATTTCACAATACTACCTCTTGGTGTTTGTTTTTCTCTTCACCTGCTCTTTTCTGTGCTGACTTAAATATTTGCCATTCATTTTCCAGTTTTAAATTTCAGACCTGAGACACTGACCTGTCAGTCCTCTCCATGTTTAATGTCTGTTGATGTTGCAATCACAGTATTTTCCGCCTTTATTTTTGGTTAACGTTTACCCAATATGAGTTTCTTTTACATGAGAAGGATTAGCACTCATTTGCTTCTCCATTTTGTGTGTTGACGAATAGAAACAAAGATATGAAGACACGAGGCAACACAGATAGTTATTGATTGACCAACATTTGCAATTATAAAGGGCATCTGATATCCTGCATAAAACTGCATAGATTTTATCTCTGCAAACAGCTAGCCCTGTGAAGACCAATCATAATATCCATTACTTTTATACAGAAGATTCATCCCACTGTCAGTGGGTATAATTGCTTATGGAAAATTGTGTAGTTGAGCATGGTTAGAATAGTAGATCATGGATTCACTTTACTTTTACTTTATTGTCATTGTAGTGGCGCGTACAACAAAATTCAGGCACACTGCCTGAGCGGAGCTCAAATGTACGAGATTAAAAATTAACAATAAAATAACAGCAAAAAAGTGAGAAAAATAAAAATTGTTCATACACTCACATGCACATACTGTGACACATACTCACAGATTCACACACACGTACACATTATGCCTACGTATGCACCCTTACCTGAATATAAGATATTGCACTCAGAAGGTCATTATCAGAATATAGGATATTGCACAGAATAGTAATATAAAAATAAATATTATAAATTAATTTTTCAGTTTTGCACAAAGGTAGGTATTGTACAGCATAAATATTAATTATTGGAGGTGTGCTTTCAGTGCAGATTCAGTGTGGTAATGGCCGCAGGGAAAAAACTGCTTGTTAGTCTTGTGGTGTGTGCTTTGATGGACCTTTAGCGCTTTCCTGAGGGTAGAAGGGCAAATAAATGATGGGCGGGATGAGATGGGTCCTTTAGGATTTAGGATGCCTTCCGCAGGCAATGGGAAATATAGATGTCTTCCAGGGCAGGCAGATGCGTTGGTGATCTTCTGGGCTGTGTTGATGACTCTCTGCAGAGCCTTCTTGTCAGCTGCAGAACTGTTGCCACCATGATACCATGTGTGAGGACACTCTCAATGGAGCAGCAGTAGAAGATCACTAGCAGCTGTTGTGGCAAGTTGACTTTCTTGAGTGTTCTTTGGAAGTGAAGCCGTTGTTGTGCCTTCTTAACCAGAGAGTTTATGTTGGTTAACCACATGTGATCTTCTGAGATGTGGGTGCCCAGGGACCTGAAACTGGAGACTCTATCCACTCTTTCTTAAGTTCATGTGCAGTGGGGGATGGTCACCCTGCTTCTTCCTGAAGTTGATGATAAACTCTTTTGTTTTTTTGGTGTTGAGTGCCAAGTTATTTTCTGAGCACCAGCCTATTAGCCTCTGTACCTCCTCCCTGCCCGGGTTGGCACCATGGAGGCATGAAGAGGGGCATCGACAGCGGCGAGGCCTCTGCGGTGGCAGCGGTGAAGCCTTGTGATGATGTGGCCTCGGCGGTGGTGAATCCTCGCAGAGGCAGCGATGCCTCACGGGCCGACCCGCAGTCGACGGTCGATGAGAGCGTGGAGGACCACTGTGAGTGAGGAGGGGGTAAAACATTGGAGGACCTGGCATGGGGGGACCAATGTGAGGGAGAACAATGGACAATGGGGGGGGGGGGGAGACAAAGGATAATGGGGTCCCGGCGTGGGGGTATTGTTGGGGGGGGGCACAAATGGGGAAGCCGGCGTGCTTTGTAACTTTGTCAGGTGGCTGCTATTTGTATACATTGTGTATGCAAGTGTGAAAGTTCGTTTCTTAAAAAGCAGATCGCAACAAACGAAGATAGACCATGGCAATCTTTAATTGATTTGTCAGACAAAAGTGGCGAGATTACAATGAGCACAAACGTTGCTCAGTGCTTCTCGTGCTCCTACTCACAGAACAACGGCGAGTTAGCACAATTATACACTTTTCTTATCAGTAAAACACTCCTACCAGGTCTGAATATGGCATGACTGAAAGATTCTGTCGCCTTTTACAATATAGGAAAGTTGGGTCCAAATCGAGCTCATCCAGTGACAAGTTATTACTTATCTCTGGAGCGTCAGCTATTTTTTTCAATTTTGGCTACTTTATGGCATTGAAGAAGCACATGTTATTACTGCAGGCTGCCATCTTAATGTCTATATTAAAAAGACAACTTGTCCTCCATATTGTGTTCCATATAATTTACAATGTCATTCAGACTTGGCACCGAGCCATTCTTTTGTTCTGCTAGACCATGATTTTGTAGAAGAACTACTCCATTTTAGATTTGACTATTAGATTTGACTATTAGCTCTTTCACAAGCAAAGAATCTCACTGTGCCTAGTCACGTGACAATAAAGTATTCCTATTCCTCCTATGCTGACTCATCACGCTCAGTGATCAGCCCCGCCACTGTTGTGTCGTCTGCAAATTTAATGATTGCGTTCGTGTTGTGGGTTGGTATACAGTCATAGGTATAGAGAGAGTAGAGGAGGGGGCTCAACACACAGCCTTGTGGAGCCCCTGTGCTGAGTGACAGAGTTGGAGAGTGGTGGGGGCCCCATCCTGAATGACTGCGGCCGGTCTGTTAGGAAGTAATCAGAGGTGAGAAAGCACCTTGTCATTTTGCATATCAAAATATAGTGACAATTATGCTTATCAAAACCAAATGTTCATATCCAACTGCTGAAATTGTCCTGTCAATACAATTTTCTGGCCGTGTCAGAGAGATTTCGTAGTCACGGTGGAGAAGTGGGTTGCAAAGTGAGCAAAGGCTGGGACAGAAAATGTTAGCAAAAGGTAAAGTGGCAGAGGAACTGAGCTGATCAGGCAGCATCTGTGGAGGGAATGGAGAGACAACATTGCAGGTTGGGGCCCTTCTTCAGACTGATAGTAGGAGGAAGAAAACTGGAAAAGAGGAGGCAGAACAAAGCCTGGCGAGTGATAGATGGATAAAGGTAAGGGGGTTTTGATTGACAGATGAGTGGAGTAAGTGGCAAAGGCTAGAGCTGAAAAGGAGACAAGGGTGTCAGAGAAGAAAAGCAAAATATAATGACGGGTTGAGGGAGAAAGGTGGAAGGGGAGACTTCAAGAAGAGATCAACAAAATGGGGCAAAAATGGATGGGATGAACGCAGTAGAGGGCAAGGACCTTGGCAAAGAAAATAAAGAGATGAGATCACTTTGGACCCAGCTAAGAAAACATTTGTGGGAGGTGTGTATTTCTTCCCTCCAGTGGAGCTTATCAGAAATGACTTTTCAGAACAGGATGTTATAAAACCAATGAGGGAACCAGCCGTCTTAGATTTACTATTGTCTGATGAGAAAATATTGATTGATGTCGAATATTAACTGGTTTTACAGCACAAAGTGAATCGAGGGACCAAGTTTGTACAGAAGAGTGGGGTGCGGTAAAAGACCAGCTGTGATCTTACTGAATGGCAAAGCAGTCATGACGAGTGAAATGGAATGTTTTTGCTTATATTTGATCTGTCATGACAAGAATGGATTCTCCTGGCTATCTGTCTTTCTAACGTATTGAATTTGCCTGCACACATAATGGCTGTGTTTTGCCAAATGGCTGGGAAACTGGCAACTTAGAATTACATGTCATTCTGAACGAGGTGTAATTAAGTTCGTAATGTTGTATTTGCAAGCTAATATCTGTGCTGCTATCTATCGCAGTCGCTGCCTCAAAAAGGCTGGCAGCATCATCAAGGACCCACACCATCCTGGCCACACACTCATCTCCCTGCTACCTTCAGGTAGAAGGTACAGGAGCCCGAGGACTGCAATGACCAGGTTCAAAAATAGCTACTTCCCCACAGTCATCAGACTATTAAACTTGGCTCGGACAAAACTCTGAACATTAATACCGCTTTATCTGTTATTTGCACTTTATCAATTTATTTATTCATGTGTGTATTTACGTATATAATGGTATATGGACACACTGATCTGTTTTGTAGTCAATGCCTACTATGTTCTGTTGTGCTGAAGCAAAGCAAGAATTTCATTGTCCTGTCAGGGACACATGACAATAAACTCTTTTTGACTTTGAAATTGTAAATGTTCAACTCTAACCTTTCAATTTTATTGGATTGCATTTAGATTCCCCATTCCTCCACATGCATTAATGTTGACTTATTAAAAGATGGCGGACTGCAGGAGTGGGGCGCCGTTGTGTATGCATGCACTTCCTGCAGTCCGTCCTTTCACCCTTTTTAATTTTTATTTTTAGTCCTGTTAAAACAAAATGTTTGTTGTAGGACTTTTTAATGTGGTGGGGGGAGGGGAAGGGGGAAACTTTATTTCTGCGATTTTCCTCCGAATCGCATCTTCGGCCTCTCCGTGCGGCCTACCGTCATGACTGGAGCGGCGTTTCCCGCTGGGACTACAGCTTCGGAGGCGGAACAGCACTGGGACACCATCTTGGAGCAGGCGATGCCCTACCTGGGTTGCCGTGCGGTAAGCTCCGGAGTGCTGTGACCGCCAACTCCCAACATCGCTGAGGTGTGGCTGTGGCTAGCCGCGGGCGGCGCTGGATTTATAACACCGTGGAGCCTGGGATCCGAGATCGCCAGAATCGGAGCTCCACCCAGTGCGGCCCGAGGACTTCGGGTGCTGCGATCTCCGGGGAAGCGGCCGCTCCATAACATTTCCAAGCCGCTGAGGACTGTTCACCCGATGCCGGTGTTCCATCTTCCCGGCAGGAAGGCCTATAACATCGGGCCGCCGTTGCGGCGACTGGCTGCGGAGGCCTCAAATAGGCCCCGACCTCGGGTGGACTAAGAGGAGGTGGAGGACTGGACTTTTTGGTGCCTTCCTTCACAGTGGAAAGTGTTGATTCTGCTGTTGGAGGGAGAGGGACGTTCATGTTGAATCCTATAGAATTTTGTGTCTTTATTTTTCTTTTTTTATTTTATATGGATGTATGGTAATCTAATTTTTTTTCTCTGTAAAGTACTTTGGCTTCAACATGATTTGATTTAAAAGTGCTACATAAATACAAATGAATTACTTATTTTAGAGTTAGTAATGCTTGTGCTTCATTGTGTTAATGTGCTAACAGATGACAGTGTTGTCAGATGTGGACAGATTGTCCACTGTCAGTGAACCTGTTTTAATTCCTCTTTGAACAAATTATGTTAGACGCCTTGGAGAATTTAAACCAGAATTGTGTCAGTCTGAGAATGGAAGAAAAACAACTAAAGCTATATTATTGGTGGCATCTGAAACAAAGTCCATTGAAGAGCTTCAATACTTAGGAATGCTAAGCCGAAGTGTAATGCCTTCCACACTGTAAAACACAAAATACTGGAGTAACTCAGCGGGTCAGGCAGTATCCCTGGGGTATATCGATAGGTGGTGTTTTACGTCGGGGCCCTTCTTCAGACTGATTCTATAATGAGTGCTAAGTAAAGTGGTGAGTTTGGTCTCTGTGATTAAAATATTTGATGTTGAAGAGAAGGCCAGCAAAAGAAACTGATGGGGATTGACGGGGTTTTAAATATCTGGGAGCCATTATAGAAGACGGCCGACTGAAGAGGAAGCTTAGACCAGAATAACCACTGCCATGAGCCAAAAATAAAACCAATCAATGTAAATTGCGATTATGCAATGAAGTTAAATCTGCTGTCTACAAAATTCATCTTTACTCTGCTTCGTTGTTGTGAGGCAATTGATAAATAGAAGAAGAATGAAAGTATTTAAAATTGTTCAAGAAATTGCAACCTATGACACCTGTTAGTTGTGTGTGAAGGGTGGTGCAATGGTTTGACACATTTCTGTCAATGCCAAAATGTAGAGCATTGTGGAGGAAAACAAAAGTAAACCGAAGAAGGGCTAGGATTTATTGAAAGATCATCAACCTGAAACATGCACTTTATTTCTATCTCCAAAGATGTTGTCAGGCCTGCTGGGTATTTTCAGCATTTTATATGTTTATTTTAGATTTTCTACATCTGCATTACCTTTTCTCTTCAGGGAGCCACGATCAACAGCATGTGGGTTCAATAGATTGAGTGCACAAAGCTAGCCAAACAAGGAGAGATTGGAGCAACGTTTTTGTACTTCTCAAGTGCTCTAGTGATTACCGTGATCTCAGGGTTGTCTTGACTTATTTCAGTTAGGGCTGCTGTGCTATCTTTGATCTATTGACCTTGCAATTTGAGTTCAGTTTCAAGCCACATATAGTCCTAGGTGCTTAAAATAGATTGTAAAATAGTTGTATTATATCTAGGAACTATCAAAATGATGGTAGACAAATGTGATTTTGGAGAAAGAGCTGAAGATTAAAGTTCATTCAGAAGGTCTTCTGAGAGTTAGAACATGCATATTGGGCCAAATGGCTTTATAAATTTTGTATTTAGCTGGAAGTCATCTTGTTAACCTTTGCGGTAATTAGATCATCTGACAGCTGTTGCACTATCATAATTTGATTCTCCAGATCTCCAATGCTTCTACAGGATACTGCAGTGAAACTCTAATGTAATGTATACATCTCCAAATGCTGCACTTTTTTACACTGCCCCAAGGTAAAAGTTCAACTTAGACAAATGTTTCAAATTCCCAACTTTCCAAATTTCTTCCATTTCAACAGTTTCCCCCATATTAAAGAAAGGTCAAGCCATGGTTCCTTAAAATTCAATTCAATATGTTCCACACAGAACCCCTCCTTGTCACCCATTTTTGTCTCTGGGGCAGTCACGGTGGCGCAGTGGTAGAGTTGCAGTCTTACAGCGAATGCAGCACCAGAGACCCGGGTTCAATCCTGATTACGGGTGCTGTCTGTATGGAATTTGTACTTTCTCCCCGTGACCTGCGTCGGTTTAGTCTGAGATCTTCAGTTTCTTCCCACATTCCATAGACGTACAGGTTTGTAGGTTAATTGGCTTGGTAAATGTAAAAATTGTCCCTAGTGTGTGTAGGATAGTGTTAATGTGCGGGGACCGCTGGTTGGCGGACCCGGTGGGCCGAAGGGCCTGTTTCTGTGCTGTATCTCTAAACTAAACTAAACTAAACGAACAGCATTCAGTTTTGAGCTTTCTCCCTTGGTAAACATTGAAAGAAAGCTCCAATTTAGTTCATTGGGCCCCACCAATCTTTTTGCCATTTGGCCCTGAAGTCTGCCCAACTGTTAACTGCTTCTTTGATGTTAATTAACTTGTTGATGACCTTTGGATTTCTGTCATGTGGGCAATTACATATTCTTTCATGCACTCTATCCCCTCCTTGTCGCTCCTTTGCAGCTTAGTGATCGGCCTGAGTTTTCCCTGTTTTATTAAGACTGTTTCTCTTCCACAATTTACTGAAATTTCCTTTTCCCCAGTTAAATATATTAATTTTAAATAGTTCCGTGTCCTTCTGCATAACTCAACACATTTTGTCTTTGATCCTAAAGGCATGTTTTTTTCTGTATGGCACTGTTATATTTGCTTTGATCAGAATAGCTACTCTCTGACTTTCTTTTAATGCACCCTATTGTTCCTAAATGCCTTATAGCCAGGAAAATTGACCACCTATCATCCCTTGTATTTTTGTATATCTCATGATCATCTTTGCAATATGTTGTTGCATGGCAATTTGAACTTGTAATATTCAATCTTGTTAGTCGTAGAGTCATACATGTTGATATGTTTATCCTCAACCAGGGCTCCTGCAATTTATTCTCGACCTTCCCACAGCGTCCTTGCATATATCTGATATTCCTTCTTACCACACCCCTTACAGCACACATATACTCTCCAAACTTGAATTTATCTCCATTTGGTGCCTCTGATGATACTGGTTTATTTATAAATTGTTCTGTTCTTGTCCCACAAGGAATTCCTTCTCCCTGCTTTTTAAACTTTGACTTCTTGCATTAGTTCCCTCGGTATCTTTCTCTTCTCAGATTTCTCTGCCTCTCTCTGTTAATTTCCCTTTACCCTGGCGACAGGAAAGCAGTTTTTATTTGGAACGTTTAGTCTTGTCATTAGAACTCTCTATAGCCCTGACAATCACATCTCCATTACATTACAGCTCTGTTAATTCGGTACGTTGATGACTTTGGTGCTGGACTGGCAGATTGGAATATTTGATGTTGTACTAATTCATCTTCCAACACATTTAATTGTTATTTTTTGTTTAGATGTTACACAGTACAGCAGTACACTAAGTGAAATGCAAAGCTTAGGTTAGTGTTCATTTTTAATCTTTTGGCAAATGGGTGTGGATCTGAAGTGAATTGCCAAGTATGAAGTCATCAGATGAGTTGGATCGTATTGTAAATGGATCTCTATCTTAATCTCATTTACAGATCTCGCTGGGCTCAACTCCTCCTGTGCAATCATACATTGTACTTGAATGAGTAGGAGCTCCAGGATTATTAAAAGTAATAAGTAGCAAATTGCATTTTGATTAAAAATTTTCCTTCGTCTACATGTTAATTTTGACATAAGTTCTGTCTGTGTATGGCAGAGCTAGTATAATTTTTTTTGATTTACAAAATGCATCTTATTACTGCAGTTCCTTAAAATCCCCATGGCAGCTGTGAAAGGCCATCAGATGAATTTGAGCTATTGCCATGGAAGCTGTGACGAGCAAGTGGAAGCGTGACACGTATACCAACTGCTCGCACTTGTATCATTATTTCTGAGAGTTTAAATCTATTTTTCCACATTGCTTAAATTCTTTCAGCAATTAAAAACTTTCTAATTGAGGCTAAAGTTGTTAATTGGTATATGATACCATGTCAGCAAAATCTTGAATGGTGTTGCTGGGAATGATGTTGAAAAAGATTCAGAGATTTCAGTCGACACTGAAAGCAATATCTGAGGAATGTGATTAAAATCCCACAATATTGCAGAGTAATGAGATTTCTGGTCAGCAACAACTGAAAGATGAAAATGATAGGACTGGAGTTCTAGAAGATAGACACAAAGCTGGAGTAACTCAGCATCTTTGGAGAGAAGGAATGGGTGATGTTTCGGGTCGAGACCCTTCTTCAGACTTCTGATGTGACTAACAAGTGATCAGATTCAATAGTCGAAACGTGATGCCCTAGAATAACCATAACACATCTGTGTCAGAGCACTATTTTGAGGCAATTTTGGAAAGAAAAAGTGGCCTATTAATTCGACAAACAGCATAAATAATCTGTAATCAATAAATCTGGAATAGTAACAGTGAAACATTCCCCAAAAAATCTTTGGAGAACCTCTATGGAGAACCTCTTGCACTACCATGGTCAAGTTTTCAGATTGTTTTTTGCATGAATGTCTTCTACGTGCAATTTGTTTTCCCCACTCCCTTGTATAATTTATGCTTTGTGTGCTAATGGCGTTGTGCACACAAAATCTTACCATCTGCAACCAGCATTGTGCCATACGTGCATCTGACAAGCAACCTCACTTGATATGAGTAGGTTGGGGCTGGGGATTTTATAGATAGTTTAGTTTTCGTTTAAATATGGTTTATATACCAAGATACCCAGTCAGTGAAAAGACTATACATTATTACCATGAAGCTGTCCAGAGTGTGCAGATACGGGATAATGGATATAACGTTTGGTGCAAGATAAAGTCCAGTAAATTCCAATTCAAATAGTCTAACGGTCACCAATGAGGTCAGTACCACTCTCTAGTTGGTGAGTGGATGGTTTCAGTTGCTTGATAATAGCTGGGAAGATACTTTCCCTGAATTTGGAGGTATGTATTTTCAAACCTTTGTACCTATTGCCTGATGGGAGAGGGGAGACAAGGGACTGAGTGTGGTGAGGCTGCTCCTTAATTTTTGGCTTGAAGATTTTGAATAACTAGAATGTGCTTGTTTGTCCATGACTGTTTTAGAAAATTTAAACCTTTGTTGATAGTCTGTGTAAACTTAGTTTTTCACTTCACATTCCTTGAAATTCTGAAGAAACAAGGAACTAATTTACAAAAGAAGACACAGAATACTGGACTGGCTCCGTGGGTCTCAGGGGATTCTGAATTGGGAAAGGCCAGCTTTGATGGTATTAGACAAAAACTTGCTCAAGTTGACTGTGTAGGTTATTTGTGGGAAAAGGAATGCTTGGAAAGTTCTGTGATGGGAGTTCAGGGCCTACATGTTTCTTTTGGGATGTTGCCGCGATCCTGTTGTGATCCTGTTGGCACGTTCCTGTTAGAGGCAGGTGAGAGTAAGGAAGCCTCGATGAAGAGAGAAATTGAGGCTCTGGTCAAGAAAAAGGAGGAATTATGGGACGGGAATAGGCAACTGGCATCAAGTGTATCCCAAGAGGAGTTTCACAATCTAAGGAATGTACTTAAGAAGGAAATCAGCATGGCAAAAAGGGGGCAGTGGATAGCTCTGGCAGATAATATTGAGTAAAATCTAAAAAAAGATTTATTAAGTGAGCACAAGTATATTAAGGGAAAGAGGGTAACTAAAAAGTGAATCGGTCTCTCCGAAACCACTCTCTGTGTGGAGTGGCGGGAAAGTACTCAATTAGTATTTCTCCTCTGTTTTTACTGTGGAAATAGACATGGTGGCTGGGGAATTTGTTAATGGAGATATCTTGAGGACAGTCCGTATTACAGTTTTGGTCACCTATTTTTTAGGAAGGATGTCATTAAACTGGAATAAGTGCAGAGAAGATGTTGCCAGGACTGGAGGGCCAGAGCTACAGGGAGAGGTTGAGCAGGCTAGGACTTTATTCACAGGAGCGCAGGAGGCTGAGGAGTGATCTTGCAGAGGTGTTGAAAATCATGAGAGGTTTCTGAGGGATATGTGTCAATCGCGGGCTGGTGGGACTAACTTAGATGTGGCATCTGGTCGACATGTACAAATTGGGCCGAAGGGCCTGAATCCGTGCTGTGTAACCCTATGACTATAATAAACCTCATACCCTTCTTGTGGTAAAGCTATGACAGGCAAATATCCTTATTGGTAACGGTTGGCTACCAATAAGTGTTTATAGAAACATAGAAATATGCAGGCATTTACAGTGTTGATCCACTATGCTGGCTTAAAAGAGCAAGGCAAACGTCTGGAAGGGTTGGGACGAACCCATGACAGGCTGTGTATAAAGGTCATGAAAGGGGTGGCAACTGAAAGCATGATTATTTTGTGGATCCCAGTGAGAGCAGGAAATAAAAACCAACATTAGTTATCTGTGTCGCAGGAAGAAGTGAGCAAGGAAACCCAAGAAGTATTGAAACAAAGAACGTTCTACATAGCTCATAAAAGGCCAAGTCCATCTAGGTTTCCCATAGCAACATCCTTTATCTGGAGTAAGTGAGTAGAGTTAAATGAATTTATTCTAGATAATACAGAGAAGCTTATCAGCTCAATCGCGGAGGCTGGTAAATGTTGGCTGCTTGTCAGAACAACACTTTCAGGCCATTTTGTGGGAGATGGTAACTCAGTCATAAGGAATAATAAGAGGATTAGGCCTGGAGAATGTAAAACATTTTAGTTGTAATATCTGTATGAGGAGGCACATACTTTAGACACTAGACAAAAAGGGAAAGTAATCAAGCTATGAGGAATTTAATGCATATGCCAAGCCGGAAGTTGAAATAATGAAGACACAAGAGACTGCAAATGCTAGTTTTCAAAAAAAGACACAAAGTGCTAGAGTTACTTAGTGGGTCAGGCAGCATCTCTGGAGGATATGAATAAATGTTACCTATTCGTATCCTCCAAAGATGCTACCAGACCTGCCGAGTTATTCCAGCATTCTGTGTCTTCAGCTAAAATATTTAGTTTGTGACTACAAAATTAATGGTGAATAAGGCAAGGGTAGGAGGAAATGTGTGCTGTAAGATTGTGCATGAAGGGATTAAAGAAAGAGTTAAAGCTCAGGAAGATTCCAGTATATTAGTACAGATTTGCAGAATGTAGACACAAACTGCTGGAGTAACTCAGCGGACGGGACAGGCAACATCTCTGGAGAGAAGGAATGGGTGACATTTTAGGTCGCGACCCTTCTTCAGACTGATGTCAGGGGAGTGGTTGGACAGAGATAGAATGTAGTCGGACACAGTAAAGGGCCTGTCCCACTTGGGCGTCATTTGCGCGTCATGCAGGTGGCACGCGAGGATTTTGAGAATCCCAAAATCCCGGGGCACCGCGCGCCACAGCCTACGCCACCAAGTCTCGTCATGCGCACGTAATGCACGTGCGTCACACCCAAGGGTCACATCTAAGAAACGATTGCCGAGCCTGCGCTTGGTCTCGCTGATATACAGGAGTGGACACCTGGAACAGCGGATACAGGAGATGAGGTTGGAGGAGGTGCAAGTGAACCTCTGCCTCACCTGAAAAGACTGTTGGGGTCCTTGAATGGAGTCGAGTGGGGAGGTAAAGGGACAGGTGTTGCATCTCCTGCGGTTGCAGGGGGAAGTACCTGGGGAGGGGGTGGTTTGGGTGGGAAGGGACGAGTTGACCAGGGAGTTGCAGAGGGAATGGTTTCCGCGGAAAGCAGAAAGGGGTGAAGATGGGAAGATGTGGCCTCTAGTGGGATCCTGCTGAAGGTAGTGAAAATGTTGGAGGATTATATGCTGTATGCGAAGGCTAATGGGGTGGATGGTGAGGACAAGGGGGACTCTGTCCTTGTTACGAATGTTGGGAGTGGGAGGAAGAGCGGAGCTGCTGGCTATCAAGGAGATCTGAGTGAGAGCCTCATCTATAATGGCAGAGGGGAACCACCGTTCCCTAAAGAACGAGGACATCTCTGATGACCTGGCAGGGAAAACCTCATCCTGGGCACAGATGCGGTGCAGACGGAGGAATTGGGAGTAGGGGATAATCTTTACAGGAAGCAGGGTGGGAAGAAGTGTAGTCTAGATCGCCATGGGAGTCAGTGGGTTTGTAATAGGTGGGTAGTCAATAGTCAGTCTCCTGTGGTGGAGACGGTGAGATCGAGAAACAGAAGGGAGATGAAGTTGATGAAGTCTGAGTTTTGGGTGCAGGAGGTAGCACCGATGCAGTCGTCAATGTAGCAGAGGTGGAGTTCAGGGATATGGCCTGGAACAGTGAATGCCCGACGTACCCTACAAAGATGCAGGCATAGCTGGGGCCCATGCGAGTGCCCATAGCTACGCTTGGATTTGTGGGAGGAGTCACAGGAGAAGTCGTTGAGGTGAAGGACCAGCTCTGCGAGGCGGAGGAGAATGTTAAAGAAAACCCTCTTTAAGAAAACATGCTGCTTGTTACAATGCGGGAGGCCAAAGAAATTGACAAGGCATTTCTTCGATCGACACTTGTGTAATGATGCTATTTTAAACAATATAACAATTTAACAATATAACAATTTAGTATTTTTGACTTGAAACATTAAACATTTGTAGCTGTTTAAAAGAACTTTGTATTTGAAAACAACAGGTTGTTTCAGAGTGACTACCAGGTAGTAGGAGCAGATCCATGACTCGGTTATAGCAGACAATCGGCAATAACAGACACCATGGTCCATTTACCTGTATTGATGTCAGTGACTTCAGCCTTGCAGCTGTAACTCAGAGCTATTGCTTTTCAACCCAAAGATGACAAAACTTTGTTGTTGCATTTATTTTGTTAAATGAAATCATGAAAGTTATTTGTTATTATTACGTCAAATTTATTGTCATGTGCACAAGTACAGGGAGATACAGATATATTGAAATATCTGACTTGCAAGCAGCTTCGCAGGCACATAGACTTGGACAAATGCAAAATACCAAATTATACATAAACTCTGCACAAAATTTCCAAAGAGAAAAAAACTGCAAACAACAACACATTAGTGCAAAATAACATTGGGAACAAAAAACAAGCCAAGGGTAGTTCGAGAACCTGAGTTGCAGGAAAATTGCTGTTCCTGAACTTGTTGATGTGGGACATCCAGGGTGCTGTACCTCATGCCTAATAGTGGCATTGAGAAAAGGATATGGCCTTGATGGTGGAGATCCTTGATGACAGATGCACACTTGTATCAAAGTCACAGTCAATTTTATTTGTCACATACACCCGAAGGTGCAGTGAAATGAATTTGTCAGCAGCAATACAAATAAAAAGACAATAAGATTTAACACAAACATCCACCACAGCATTCTTCACTGTGGTGGAGAGCCCAAAGTTCAGCCAGTCCTCCTCCTTTGTTCACCCGTGGTCGGGGCCATAAACCCTCCGTAGTCGCCGCTATGGATGGCCGGATGTACAGGCCCTCTCGTCGGGATAATTTGAAACTCCGATGCCGGGACGGTCAAACGCTCTTCGCGGCTTGGAGGTCCCAAATCGGTGCTTTCTTACTGGAGACCGCGGCTTCAGGATGTTATAGGCCGCAGGCTGGCGGTCGTATATCTCATTCTCACTGACATTTTGGAATTAATGTTTGAGTGTAATGTTATTAATATCCATTTAGATGGGATGTTTGGGACTCAGGTTATCTAATAATGTGTGTGTGGTAATTTTTCATCAAAGTTTTGTTGAAACTTTGCTGAGCTAAGTACAAGAATGATGTTGTGTTTGCCAAGTATGATACGATACCATAGAACTTTATTTATCCCAGGGGGATAAACACAACAAGATCCATGAAACATGAAATTAAAGTGACGATGTACAAAGGTTGGGGGGGAGGGCGGGTGAGGTGCGAGGTGCGAGATGGAAGGGGTGTCCGTCTACCCCACGGGCCACAGCAGAAGGGGGAGGTGTTGCACAGTTTGATAGCCTCAGGGGAAAAAATATCTATTGTGGCATTCTGCACTGTATCTTGGTGGAACCAGTCTGTTGCTGAAGGTGCTCCTCAGGTTGACCAGTGTGTCAAGGAGGGGGTGAGCAGTATTGTCCAAGATGCTCTGCAGTTTGAGAAGCATCCTCCCCTCCAAGACCATCTCGAGTGAATCCAACTCCACCCCCAGGACGGAGCCAGCCTGCCTGACGAGCTTGTTAATTCTGTCGCGGCCTTCGCCCTGCTACCCCAGCACCCAACAGTGATGAATATGGCACTGGCCACCACCGATTGGTAGAACATGTGGACCATCTTATTGCAGAGGTTGAAAGAGAGGAGCCTCCTCAGAAAGTACAGCCGGCTCTGTCCCTTTTTGTACAGGGCCTCAGCGTTCCTGGACCAGTCCAGTTTACTGTCCAGATACTTCCTGGTAAACTGCACATCCACACCATTAATGGAGACGGGGGTGTTCCTCTCCTCCTAAAGTCTACCACTAACTCCTTTGAGTTGCAGGAGATTCAGTCCACACCACTCAACAACGTCGTTGACTACACCTTCAAAGACGTTGACGACACTCGGCTTCCCTCCCCTCACTGATACAGCCCACAATTGCAGAGTCATCCGTACACCTCTGCATGTGGCAGGAGTCCGAGTTGTATCTGAAGTCCAATGTGTTGATGGTGAACCCTCCCTGGCAAGGTTCATGTGTTGGTGTTCATCAGTCAGCCACTGGAGAGCGGGCAAGTGATGGTGGATGTTGCAGTAGAATCTTCCGGCACTGGAAGAACAATGTTGCCACAAGCCTGGATGACTGAATCCTACTCTCGCTGAAAATCCTCTGGAATTATTCTGGATGGTGCAGAATTAAGGATAAATTATTTGACCAGTGCTGCCAGCTGCCCAGAGGTTAAAAACAAACAGAATAATTTATGCAAAAGTGTTTTTTTAATTAATTTTGAAAAAATTGGAGATGTATTTGAAAAGAATGCTTGGTTGTAAATGGCACTTGCACCTTGGGAAGGGGTTGGTCTTTGGATGAATACTCCAGGAAGTATCAGAGTTGGCAAGCTGTATATGCTGCGTGTATTACAAAAT
Source organism: Okamejei kenojei (assembly GCA_035221665.1). Classification (NCBI taxonomy): domain Eukaryota; kingdom Metazoa; phylum Chordata; class Chondrichthyes; order Rajiformes; family Rajidae; genus Okamejei; species Okamejei kenojei. The sequence continues at coordinate 57,235,891 of CM069135.1, read as the reverse complement.
AATTTCCAAAATTTATTACCACGTTTGGGTGTGCATTATTGATCTTGCAGAACTTTGAGCTATATCTGGGAACACGGGAAAAATGTAAATAGATAGGCCTAGACATACAGCATGGAAACAGGCCATTCGGCGCACCCTGTGTGTACTGATTTTCAACCACCCATCGACACTGGCCCGCTATTAATCCCATTTTATTCTCCCCATCATCGCTCCCTAGATTCTACCCCTCATTCATGTACTGAGGACAGTGTATAGCAGCCAACTTATCAACCAGGGACTTAAGATAGACACAAAATGCTGGAGTAACTCAGCGGGCCAGGCAGTATCTTTGGAGAGAAGGAATGGGTGACATTTTGGATCGAGACCCTTCTTCAGACAGATCCGTTTTGGGTCAAGACCCATCTTCAGACTGCTCAAGGTCTTAAGTACATTCCAACCAACCATTCAACCTGTGGAGGGAATGGACAGACTGATGTTTGGGGTCAGTCTGAAGAAGGACTCCGACCAGAAACTTTGCCTGTCCATTCCCTCCACAGATGCTTGACCTGTTGAGTTCCTCCAATCATGTCTTTGGGATATGTGAGGAATCAGGAGAAATTGGAGGTAATATATGCAATCACAGGATGAATGTGCAAACTCCACACAGATTGCTCGACAACAGGATTGAACCCGGGTCCCTGGAACTTTGAGGTAGCAGTAAATCGGAGATGTCAGTGTTACAGTTGAACAAAGGGGGCTATTGGGCCATGAGGGAGAGCTGGCCAAAGTTACCTGTGAAAATTCCCTAGCAGGGATGACAGTGAAACAGCAATGGGAGGTATTTCTGGGAATAATACAGAAGGTACAGGATCTGTTCATTCCAAAGAGGAAGAACGATTCCAGGGGGAGTAAGGGGCGACCGTGGCTGACAAGGGAAGTCGGGGACAGTGTAAAAATAAAAGAGAAGTACAACGTAGCAAAGATGAGTGGGAAGCCAGAGGATTGGGTAACTTTTAAGGAGCAACAGAAGATAACTAAAAAGGCAATATGGGGATAAAAGATGAGTTACGAAGGTAAACTAGCCAAGAATATAAAGGGGGATAGTAAAAGCTTCTTTAAGTATGTGAAGAGGAAAAAAATAGTTAAGACCAAAGTTAGAGCCTTGAAGACTGAAAAAGGTGAATTTATTATGGGGAACAAGGAAATGGCAGATGAGTTGAACAGGTACTTTGGATCCATCTTCACAAAGGAGGACACAAACAATCTTCCTGATGTACTAGTGGCCAGAAGTTCTGGGGTGACGGAGGAACTGAAGGAAACCCACATTAGGCAGGAAATGGTGTTGGATAGACGGATGGGACTGAAGGTTGATACATCCCCAGGGCCTGATGGTCTGCATCCCAGGGTACTTAAGGAAGTGGCTCTAGAAATCGTGGACGCATTGCTGATCATTTTCCAATGTTCTATAGATTCAGGATCAGTTCCTGTGGATTGGAGGGTAGCTAATGTTATCCCACTTTTTAAGAAAGGCAGGAGAGAGAAAACAGGGAATTATAGACCAGTTAGCCTGACATCGGTAGTGGGGAAGATGCTGAAGTCAATCATAAAAGATGAAATAGCGGCATATTTGGATAGCAGTAACAGGATCGGTCCGAGTCAGCATGGATTTACGAAGGGGAAATCATGCTTGACTAATCTTCTGGAATTTTTTGAGGATGTAACTTGGAAAATGGACAAGGGAGAGCCAGTGGATGTCGTGTACCTGGACTTTAAGAAAGCATTTGATAAGGTCCCACATAGGAGATTAGTGGGCAAAATTAGGGCATATGGTATTGGGGGTAGAGTGCTGACATGGATAGAAAATTGGTTGGCAGACAGGAAACAAAGAGTAGGGATTAACGGGTCCCTTTCAGAATGGCAGGCAGTGACTAGTGAGGTACCGCAAGGCTCGGTGCTGGGTCCACAGCTATTTACAATATACATCAATGATTTAGATCAAAGTAACATTAGCAAATTTGCAGATGACACAAAGCTGGGTGGCAGTGTGAACTGTGAGGAGGATGCTATGAGAATGCAGGGTGACTTGGACAGGTTGGGGGAGTGGGCAGATACATGGCAGATGCAGTTTAATGAGGATAAATGTGAAGTTATCCACTTTGGTAGCAACAACAGGAAGGCAGATTATTATCTAAATGGTGTCAAGTTGGGAAAAGGGGAAGTACAACAGGATCGGGGGTCCTTGTTCGTCAGTCACTGAAAGTAAGCATGCAGGTACAGCAGGCAGTGAAGAAAGCGAATGGCATGTTGGCCTTCATAACAAGAGGATTTGAGTATCGGAGCAAAGAGGTCCTCCTGCAGTTATACAGGCCCCTAGTTGGATCACACATAGAGTATTGTGTGCAGTTTTGATCCCCTAATTTGAGAAAGGACATTCTTGCTATTTAGGGAGTGCAGCATAGGTTTACAAGGTTAATTCCCGGGATGGCGGGACTGTCATATGCTGAGAGAATGGAGCGGCTGGGCTTGTATACTCTGGAATTTAGAAGGATTAGAGGGGATCTTATTGAAACATATAAGATTATTAAGGGTTTGGACACATAGAGGCAGGAAACATGTTCCCGATGTTGGGGGAGTCCAGAACCAGGGGCCACAGTTTACGAATAAAGGGTAAGCCATTTAGATGGAGATGAAGAAACACTTTTTCACACAGTTGTGAATCTGTGGAATTATCTGCCTCAGAGGGCGGTGGAGGATGATTCTCTGGATACTTTCAAGAGAGAGCTAGATAGGGCTCTTAAAGATAGCGGAGTCAGGGGATACGGGGGGAAGGCAGGAACGGGGTAGTGATTGGGGATGATCAGCCATAATTACATTGCATGGCAGTGCTGGCTCGAAGGGCCGAATAGCCTACTCCTGCACCTATTGTCTATTGTTTATTAACATACCTGCTGCACCATTGTGCTGCCCAATTTGAGCAACCAGGCGCTTTTGCAGGGAGTTCTGGCTCAATTAGGTTAAATTGTGGTCTCCAGAAAATTCACTCATTCAATTATAACGTTGACAAAGCATGGACTACTGACGTTTATTTGGAATGGTTTATTCAGTATACTGACACATATATCTATAGTCCAATTTTCAATGTTTGGATTCAATCATTATTTGTCTTTTTGCTTTGCATCATACATGATGCTGTCCATTTTAATGAAATGTGAATGTTTTGGGAGGCAATTTGAGAGCCAGATTTACTGATTAACATTTAAAGAAAGATTACAGTCAAATGCATGGCAGTCCCTACAACTCAACAAAAATAGTTGCAGGATATTTTATTTCTACTCTTGCATCCTGTCTCTTCCTGCTGCAATTTGCCATTGCTGAGATTTCAAAACAAACTGCTGGTGAATGAACAAGAGCAGTCCTGGATTGTAATTTCCCCTGGCTTCCCTGAGAGATACGATTGAGATGTAAAAGTTATGTACAATATCAAGCCTACTTCAGGCTTTGAGAGTGCGTACCCCAGGTCTTACAATACATTCCAACCGACCCTTTGACCTGTGGAGGGAATGGACATGTGATGTTTCAGATCAGTCTGAAGAAGGGTCCCAACCTGAAACGACGCCTGTCCGTTCTTTCCCCAGATGTTGCCAGACCTGTTGAGTTCCTCCAGCACTGTTTTGCTCCATCAGCTGATTCCACCAACCAAAATCTCTTGTTTCTCCAGCCATTTGACCTTCTGCTCCAGAGGGGTGGAACAGTGACACAAAGGTAGAGTTGCTGCCCTACAGCACCAGAAACCGGCGTTCGATCCTCACTATGGTTGCTGTCTTTACGGAGTTTTTACGTTCTCCCTGTAACCACATGGGTTTTCTCTTGGTGCTCCAGTTTCCTCCAAAGTCATACTGGTTTGTTGGTTATTTGGCTTTGGTACGTTGTTAAAATTGTCCCTAGTGTGTGTAGGTTACTGTACGAGGTGGCCACTGGTCAGCACCGACTTGGTCGGCTGAAGGGCCTTCCCCCCCCACTGTATCTCTACCTCAAAAGAGGTTTCTATCCTCCCAGAACTGTTTTGGGATGTATAGGTAAAAGTTCATTTGTTCCTTCTTGGGAGGATTGAACACTGTTGGAACCTATTTAGAATTCAAATGCCAATGTTTCTTCCATCCAGAATTTGATATTCAATGCTTTAACTATGTTCTCATTCTTTTACTCATACCCTATTTCACTGTGAGTCAGGAACTGGATGTGTCATTGGTGAGAATAAAGAATCTCTGGTCTACCATCCCCAATGCAGAAGCTGTAGATATCCAGCACTCTCTGAACACATGTTTTTAATTTCCTTGTTTACATTTTGGTCAAATATTGAGAGTTTCCATCTAGAATTGTTCAGGGCTTTGTAAATTCTGATAAATGGCAGAATTTTCTTTGATAATTATTGCAGTTTATTATTGCAGACTTAACGAGGGGGAAAAGCTGCCATTTTGCTATTTCTTATTGTGTGTGCCGTTCCAAGACTACTCCATTAATGATTAACATTAGATTTGCACATTCCAACTTCGAGCCTTCACTTTCTCACCACTATCAGATGCAGCAAACAAATGTATCTTGCTCATAATGACAGTTCAAGCTTTGCTGCAGTAATTTACTGGTCTTTCAGTGGCAGGAGGAACATCTGAGGGGAGGTTGTATCTTCCATCTCATTCCAATTTCTCCAATATTCTGAGAACTAGCACTTGGTAAGTGAACTTTATAGCAGTATTGTATACCAACAGAAACAAATGAGGGATTTTGCAACATAGCTTTCAGTAAACATCCAGAACAGTTTTTAAAAAAGATTGTCATTCTGAAAATGATTACCAGAATTTCCCCCCCCCCCCATTTTTCCTCACTTGCCTCTGGCGTTTGCTGATCACTGATTTTTTTTTAATGATTGCATGCGAGTCAGGCAAAGTGGGCGAGTGGGCCAAGACTGGCATTCCTGTTTTAACCTGTACTAGGTTAATAGGAATTAGTTATTAGGAATGCCAGGGATTTCTTTTAGCTGAAAAACATGAGAATCTAGGAGAGAGCACAAGGATTATGGAAGAGAATCACTAAAGTTTTCTTGCCCATCATGTTAGTCTTCAGAAAAATAAGATTTTTAAACTTGCCTCTTTTTTGCTTTTATCTGCTTCCCTCATCTGGTTTGGGAAATGGAGTGTAAAAATGGAAACACTGGTTCTTCAGATGTCATTGGTTCCTTATCTGAAGAAGTGTCTCGACCCGAAACGTCACCCATTCCTTCTCTACAGAGATGCTGCCTGTCCCGCTGAGTTACTCCAGCATTTTGTCTATCATTGGTTCTTTAATATCCTGCTGAATGCCCTGTTTAGTGAATCTTTCTGTATCGTTTCCTGTTGTTGCAAAGCTATTTGCCTTCCAGCAGAGATCACTGCATTTGAATTGCAATCCAAAACATGAATTTCTTCTTCCCCTCCCCTTAATTTTGCAATCTCACACTAACTGCACACCTTGCCAATATCCTGGCTGTTCATTAGCCATTTTGATAAAACGGTGTAACAAGGACATGTGGCTACGATGTTATAAAGATGCTGTCTGAAGATCTTAGCAATTTTGTTCTAAACGTACAGTTTTGTTCCAAATCACAATTTGATAATACCTTAAACTGTGACAAAGGCCCCTACAGTTTCACAGTCATTTGTTATAACACAAAGAACATCGCCAATCTGTATTTTTCGATTCAAACACCAGTTCAACATAAGGTACAGGCTGACTTAGAGCATTGTGTTTCAGGGTGGTTCAGAGGTCAAGGATGATGAACACTCTTTATGAGTACTGAAGCTCCAGGTTGGGAAGGTCAGATGTCTTGTACCGGTGGAGAAAAAAGAAATGCATCTTGTCTTTCTCCCCTTTCCAGCAGCAGATGTACACGAGTTGCCCATTTGTTTGTGAGTCTCTAGCTTTGTACCTTCCTCTTATTACCCGTCCAGACCCATGCAAGATGTCAATGAGCTGATTAATGTAAGATAAAGGACAATAGCAATGAGGTCCTACAGTGAAGAGAATTTCCAGGTAAAATGAACCTACAGTACGTGTTGCACAAGTTCTCTCCCATTGTCTAATGCAGATTGCTGCACTCCAAATGGTGCTCAAAATTATAAATGGTAATTTGTTTATTCCCAATCAGCTGGTTACTGTGTTCAAGAGCGTTCTTTGGAGCCTTGTTAATGAGAAATTGCAAGTAATTTAAGTGGCAATTGAATTGTAAGAACTCATTTAGACTTCTTCGTGGCACCCAATGGGGTAATCAAAAATTACTTTCCCCCATCATGAATGTAAAAAAATATATTTTATCTCTTGTCTGAGTATGAGGGCTGGATGGAGATGGTCCATGCCTCATACTGTACAACCAGCACACTAGATCACCAGGTCACTACCCCGAGAAGTACTTGCAAATTCTGCACAGTCTCTTACAAGCAAAAACACAATTTCGTCAATAAAATGACAAACAACGTCAAAACCACCCAACGTTATCATCTCTGGATTTGTTTACACATTTGAATGCTTTTCTAGTCCACTGAATTCCAATGAGCTACAAACCCAAAAACTATAACGTTTGAACCACACATAATTTAAATTATAATTTCTCCACAAAACAGCTGCTAAATTATTTTTGTGTGCAACCTTTCAAAGTTAATTATCTTATGGTGAATAGTTTCTCAAGCTGCCTTTTTGAGGCTGCCTCAGTAACGTTTTATTAATTTGAGACAACTTTTGTTTTTTAATTTGAAAGGACTGCTGGATCATCATCTCAACCAATGCAGTCAAAATCTTGTTTCTCAGTCAGCCATGAGGAAGATTAGATGTGTGAAGGACAGCAGATTTTGAGTATGTCAACATTATGATTTTCCCCAGGATTCAACACTTTCCCCCCCCCCCCCCCCCCCTCCACTCTCCCACAAGGAAATGCAGGAGGCTAGAAAAATGCCAGCAGCAACAGTTGTGAGCTGGGAAATACAAAAGAGCTTCATGCACTACATGCTTCTTACTGCAAACTCTGGAGGCTTGGGAATGTCAGTAACACTTTATCACAGGATGGTGAATGAGGATTTAGACAACTGATACATCACTTCATGAAATTTGACTATGTCATTGATTCACTGTGACCTTTTGTGGGCTGCGATTGCATCTGTCAGTCAAATTTAATTAATTTATTGGTCATTGATATTGTAGTGATGCAAGTTGAGAATTTTCCATTTTCCCTAGCATATGCTATAAATGCATATAGTCATATAGAGTCATAGAGTGATACAGAGTGGAAACAGGCCCTTCAGCCCAACTCGCCCACACCAGCCAACAATGTCCCAGCTACATTAGTCCCACTTGCCTGTGCTTGGTCCATAACCCTCCAAACCTGTACTATCCATGTACCTGTCCAACTGTTTCTTAAATGATGGGATAGTCCCAGCCTCAACTACCTCCTCTGGCAGCTTGTTCCAAACATCCACCACCCTCCGGGTGAAAAAGTTACCCGTCAGATTCCTATAAAATCTTTTCCCCTTCACCTTGAACCTATGTCCTCTGGTCCTCGACTCCCCTACTCTGGGTAAAAGACTCTGTGCATCCACCCGATCAATACCTCTCATTATTTTGGGTGTACCTCTATAACAGGGGTCGGCAACCTTGTTCTGCATAGGGGCCGGGACGCATGTCTGTGAGCAGTTGGTAGGCCACATCTATCACGTGTACACATGGATCCCACCCCCATCCCGCCCCAGATGGCAGGCTTCAAATCACGTGTTTGCATAGATCCTGCCCCTTCGAGGATGCCACCCGGAGCACTGGCCCCTAGTTACGGGCACTCATGAACATGGCGCACATACAGACCATTGCCTTGGCTCTGTCCTGAAGGCGGTGGCTCAAATACTCATGCTCGCTCATCCCCGGCCTATTGACGACCCCGATCCCGACAATGAAGCCCAGACACAGAAGGTGCGCGCCTGTGCCGGCTTTGCGCAGGATGCGGTACAGGCAGAGGCTCGGCGCTGCTTGACGGCTCCGCCATTACGCAAGCCAGAGTAGGCCTCGTTGCGTCCTTGCGTCACCGTGCCTGGGCGCCGGATGATTACCCTCATCCTCCCATGCTCCATGGAATAGAGACCCAGCCTACTCAATCTCTCCCTATAGCTCACACCCTCTCGTACTGGCAACATCCCTGTAAATCTTTTCTGAACCCTTTCAAGCTTGATAATATATTTTCTATAACATGGTGCCCAGAAGTGCCAAAAGTCTTTTTGACCACATTATCTACCTGTGACTCGACCTTCAAGGATCCATGCGCTTGCACTCCTAGATCCCTCTGCTCTACAACACTACCCAGAGGCCTACCATTTATTGTGTAGGTCCTGCCCTTGTTCGACGTCCCAAAATACAACACCTCACACTTATTTGTGTTAAATTCCTCCGCCCACCTGGCCAATTGATCCAGATCCTGCTGCAATCGTTCACAACCATCTTCACTATCTGCAAAACCACTAACTTTTGTATCATCAGCAAACTTGCTAATCTTGCCCTGTATGTTCTCATAACAAATTATTTTTTATGGTGGTCTGTTCTAAAAATATCAATCCCCAATTGCAATACCAATTGACCCTCCCCCTCCTGTCCTGCCAGGAGCTATGATGGCAACATTGCTGTGATGTGCACTTGCTGTGAGATCCCATTGAGCTGAAAAGTTCAGAGTGGTGCCAGTGTTCCTGTCTTGCAACTATGTATCAAAGTGTGTTGGAAGCTCTGTGGAATGATTTTAAAGTATTTTAAAACATTTTTATTAATAATGGCCAATTACAAGCAGGTTTTTATCATCTATTTTTACTTACATTTACTGCTGATCATCGAAACGAGAATCAATTTTCTCCTTTAGTAATTCAGTGGCATTGCACCAACTTTTGCCACTTGGGTGAGATCAGTTACCCTCGCACAGACCAAAGTTAAAACATTCCTTCCAGAATGTTCACTGTTGTTGAATTTGGATCAAATATGTATAAAGCAGTCAATACAAAACAAAAGAGGAATCGATTTCTGAAGCAGGCAGGAAGTGATGAACGATACATTTGGGAAGAATTGGATACTGTAAAAAATGCTGAGTTTTCAACAGTTTCCAGTTGTTTCAGCTGCACACCTATTGGACCTGACTCTGAGCTTTCAACAAAGATGCAAACACAACAAAGTGAGTCAATTTTTTGAAATGAGATTCAAATTATTATTAATATTGTTGCATTGTTTTTATTTATATCTCACCAATTTATTTTCTCTGGAGAAAAGTGCATGTCTTAGAAACAGAACATTTACAGTACCAAAGAACACTATTCAATTGGGCCTGTGTTTGGAAATAACTAAATGTTGAATTTAAAGCAGATGAACTGGTTGTTTTCCCTGATGTGGTGAATGCTAAATCAAATCACTGCGCGTGAAAGAAAGCATTTCGTGATAATCTGTTGCAACGTTCAGTAAATGCATAATTTGTACTTTCTATAACTGCATTAATTCTGTTGGCTAGTGATTAGCTGGGAACTACTTAAGATCTAGCAGGAAGGGAGTTGAATTACAAACATTGACAAGGATGCCCTCCTCACCTATTGCCAGCTAGACCTTCTAGTCTGAAGAAGGGTTTCGGCCCGAAACGTTACCTATCTCCTTTGCTCCATAGATGCTGCTGCACCCGCTAAGTTTCTCCAGCATTTTGTGTACCCTCGATTTTCCAGCATCTGCAGTTCCTTTTTTAACACCAGCTAGACTTTGTCCTGCCCCTCCTCTCTTCCAGCTTTCCCTCCCCCACCCAACAGTCTGAAGAAGGGTTGACAACCTAAAACATAATTTGTTCATGCTCTCCTGAGATGCTGCCTGACCTGCTGAGTTACTCCAGCGCTTTGTGCCAAGGTTTGAAGTGGGTTTACAGGATGGTACCAGAGGTGAGGGTTTATGGGTGCACAGAGAGACTGGCTGTCATTATTATCCTTGGCAGATGCTCCAAACTAAGAGACTTTCATTTGATGAATAAAGAAAATGCTTCGATTGGCTGGAGGACAGAGATTGAAGAAGATGGGCAGAAGAAATAAGGAGTTGAAATGTTTTTCTTTGCAGGGACTATTGTAATCTGGAAGGCATTTGCAGAATGGATGGTTGGATGGGAATTGTGTGCTGTGGGAAAAGAAGAATGGTGGGAAAATGTGCCAGTAACCATATCCCAAAAATAACTCAATTCTAAAAACAAAACTCTTAAAAACAACACAGACACTTTAGTTTGAATCCCCTCCTGTGCACTATGATTCTGTGATGATCATTTTGTAATGTCTTAAAAGCACGTTTCTAGTGTAATCTTGTAAGCAAAATCTTTCATGTAAATGTCTGTGGAAACAGAAAATCCAGTGGAGGAACTCAGTGGGTTGAGCAACATCTGTGGATGAAAATATTGGCTGACATTTTGGGTTGGGAACCAGCATCAAGACTGAGAATGGGAGGGGAAGATAGTTCGTACAAAGAGGAGAGGGGGAGTGCTGAGACAGAAGCAAGAGGTGCTTGGTGGACCTTTCTTTCCGCTGACCGATGCTACTCCAAATGGTGAGTTCCTCCCGCAGATTGTTTCTTTGCTCCAAATTTCAATATCTGCAGTCTCCTGTGTCTCAATATGGCTGTAGAATTCTGGTAAGTAATGATCGCAGCAACAGTGGGGTACTTTATCATGACCGTGGCAACGTAACATCACCTTATATGCTTTGGCACCTTGGGTGAGGAGAAAAAATTGAGATGTTTTACTGAAAATTGTAATCATTTGCAGACTTCACTTTTGGCTTATTGGTTATTTAATTGTAGTTCATTGTATATTATATCAGCAAAATGTTCCATAATCATGATAACCGTGTGGTAACTATCCCATTTAAATTTATTTTTAAATGAGATTTTACATGTAAATAAATTGATCAAAGATGGCGTTTACAATCAATATTCAGTCAGTTTATGTAATTGAAGGCTTTAATGGGAATGACCAATTTAGATTGGAAGATTGAAATTGAGAGATTTCAACTTCTTTCTAAAATAATAAATGGCATGGCAAGATTCTTGAAAATATTATCTTATGGCCATCTCCAAGTTTGCAATAAATTGATATGCATGCTTTTCATGCATTTGTTGTGAGTATTACCACTTGCCTTTACACAATATTGGAATCAAATCTATTTTAATAACTAAACTAAATTCAGAATAACATTCTGAGATTGCAAGCTTGGTTAAAAAAAACACTGATTTAAAAGAAAACCATGAAATGCCAAATAACTTTTTCATTTTCTAAACTTAAAATATAAATGAAAGTTTATAGTACGTGCATGCAGCTAAGTGCTGTGGAGGATACTTTTATTTTAAGCCCTGGATGTCTTGTTGTTAACAGGATTTGTTAAGGTCCCATCTGTTGCACTCTAAGACATCCCATCCATGATGAATTCTGGTATTAGGCAATAAAATATTTGAGGTTGAATGCTAAATCAAGTTTTTCTTAATATCTTTTAATTGCTTTTCAAAAAGAAAAAAATGCTGCTGATGCTGGAACCATGAAGTAAAAAATAAATGTCAGAAATATCTGGTAGTATTTGTGGGGAGAAAAGAGCTGAGTTACCCTTGAGTCAGGAACAGACAAGTTTGGCACAAAATGGAAAGGTTGGTTGTTGAAAACCTGTAACATCAACACAATTTAGCTCTCTCTTTCTATGCATTGTGACCTGCATATTACCAGCATTGATTTTTATATTGCTTTCCAATAGCTGCTGTGTATGCTTCTTGCAGATTCATCAATTGCTTTTTTTTCCTCTCTCTCTCTCTGGTCCCATTAATCTTTTTTATGTACACAAACCTCATCAGCCATTTGCAATTAACAAACCCTCAGCACTCGATCTCAGCCTGCAATATTATGTCATTCTGTCTTTCTTGTTCTGCAACGATCACAAATATTCCCTTTTTGTTATCCGAATCTCCATCTCGGCAATTTATAACAATACTTACTTTCTCGGTTATTCTAGTTCTGCCGAAAGATTATTAAATGTTAACTCTGTTATATTTTCAACACTGCTGTCTGATCTGATGACAGTTTACTAGCATCTCTCTTTTTTTACTTCATATCCTAATATGTCGTGAAAATGAAACAAATCGACATTTATAAACAATGGAAACTTAACTTCAGTGACCTGAACATTTTATTAACTTTTCATTCAAAATCTCGTACTTGCACATCGTGGATTTATTTTTAAACTGACAGCCACTTGCATTTATATAATCATCTTTAATGTGGGAAAACACCCTAAGGTCCTTGGCAGGAACACTTAAATAAAACTACACCGAGCTGTAAAGATAAATTTGAAATGGGTTTTAAGGAGCATCTTAAAGGATAAAATAAAGATGGTAAGGTGGAGAGTTTTGAGAATGAAGGCCGAGGTCACTCAAGTCAAGGCTGCCAGTGGTTGGTTTCAGGAAATGGTAGATGCACAAAGGACCAGGTTTTTGTTAAGTTCAAAGGAACCCATTCAGAAAAAGATTGTTAAGATGAAGATCTTAAACAAGGGTTAATTTAGATTGTATAGCAAATTCATTAAACAGGTTCAACAGAGTTACAAAAACTCTGGTCGGATCAAACTGTTTTAATCTTAATTGTGCATAATGATGTTATGGAATTTATCTCCCTTGCCGAACTGAGCTAAACAGTTGTGGATGGTTCACATCTCCACATGTGGTGGATGCAAGATGAATACCTCAATGCGTGAGATCGTAGGAGAGTGTGCATCCTTGCAGATGCATAGTATTTTAATGAAGCAACCAATATCCAGGTGCTTTCACTGCAGATTTCTTTACCCCATAGTGTGTATTTATTCACTCACGCACTCCTTCACATTCACCATTGGGATCGGTGTACGTTCATGGTGTATGGGATATGGAGGATGATGACAAAAGGAAATTGCAAGGAAGAGGAGGCATGAAAAGATGATGCTGCTGGTGACAACATTGATATGAAAATAAAGGTGATCAAATATAAAACCATACAGGAATCCCAGGCTTTCTGACTGACATAATTCCTTGATTTCACCCTTGTATCAGTTAGAGTTGGGTAACGCTGTGATTGCTGTGCCTGGTTTAATGGGCTAGTTTTGTGCAAACCTTCTAGCTAAGACGGAGGATGAAGCCACCCTCCACAGCTTTGCAGTATACGTTCCTAGATTTTGGAAAGTGTCATTGCTGGTTTAAACATGATCTAGATAATACTTGTGTTTCAATGGTTGTTTATTGTCACGTATGCATTGCACAGTGAAATTCATGCACCCGTCACCATATTTTGGCATCATTTATAAAAGAAAAAGTCCAAAGACCGGTCCGCGTGCTGGATGTACTGGAGCGCTCTCGGTCCAGGTCAGCCCCAGGCTGCTGCATTGCCCCTCTATCTCCCTCGACTAGCTCGGCTCATGAATCAACATCTCCGAACCTCCTCTGTGTTCTGAGGGGCACCTCTTGCAGCCAACCTTGAAAGAGCTGGAGGTCGCTCTGCTACCGGCACACTCCTTGCGTCTGTCTTCGCCAACAGTTCCCTCCTCCTCGGCTCTTTGGTCTTTGGGGCTAAGCTCGGCGGCATCTGAGCTTCCCCTGGGGGCAGTGGCCCGCAGGGTCCTTCTTCCCAGTGGCAAACCACGCCTGTCGCTGTACATGGCCACGGGTGGTCCGCCGGGATTTGTCTTTGTTCTTGGTGGCCCACTTGGATCTTTGAGGCAGAAGCTGGGTCCGTTCTTGCTGGGCCCCATGGCGCATCCCAGGAGCGTTTTGTTTGGAATTTAGAGTTTGGAGTATTTGAAGCTGAGGCTTATAATTATCACATGTACCGAGATACAGTGCAAAGCCTTGTTTTGTGGGCTATCCAAACAGATCAGATATACCACACGTAGATCCAATCAAGTCAAATTCTAGTGAAAAAGATAAAGCAAAGAGGAGGATAAAGAGTGTAGAATAGTACTCAGCCTTGTAGCGTATTGTGCTGCATCAGTTCCATAGACCAAGTCCAATGACCACAATGGGGTTGAGGTGAAATGGACAGTACCCTTATGGAAGGACCATTCAGAACCCTGCTAACAGAGGGGAAGAAGGTGTTCCAACAAGTGCTCTATTATTTTGCAACTTTAATGCAATAACATAGCTAGAACCAGATAATATATAGTAATGGGTTCTGGCAGTTCTGGTACACACACTGAAGAACTCCAAATGTGTTGGAGCAACATGAAGCTGTTGTAACATGGAAGTGATTCTTGCCTCAGAATCAATCAGCTCTCCTCAACAGAAACGTGACCATTGTATCAGGGACTGTTTCACACAGCCGTCAACTTTTAATGCTATTTGTGATTTAAGACTTTCTTGCATGGATTGGGGGAGCAGAGATGTATTGAGATAGAAATATGGAGAAACTCAAATATTTAACATATGATTGCGTTCTGGCCTCTGATTTGTCATAATATTATTACTTGGTTTAAGTTACATTTTTGAAAATGGATCTCGGTTTACAAGTGTGGTATCCAGTGGTTTTACTCAGCACCATTATTGGCTGGAGTTGAAGTTTGTATTTCATGTTCTGATCTCTCATTAGAGAAAAACTCCATTGTTGTTGCTGAAAATATGCTGAAGATTTTCTGCCTGTGTTGGACCTAAGCAAATCATTGCACTCTTATCTGTAATGATTTGAAGAATGGTCTCGGCCCGAAACATCACTCATTCCTTCTATCCAGAGAGGCTGCCTGTCCCGCTGAGTTACTCCAGCATTTTGTGTCTATGTTCGGTGTAAACCAGCATCTGCAGTTCCTTCCCACACAACTCTGTTTCTCCCTGATTGCCCAACCCTAAAGAAGAACACAATGTTCAAGTCGACAAATGAAACTTGGGTCAGAACAGCTTTGAACACAAGCAATTTGCCGGTCATACACAACAGAGACTTTTCCATTTGCGAATTGTAAGGATATGGTTATTATAGAATTATCTATAACTGTATTATTTTAAGAGCTCCAGCAGTGTTTAGTTTAGGGGAAAATTGTTTCAAAATAAAAATAGCAAGAATCCAAAGCTCCTGAGTCTGGATATTGTCAAATGAACAAATTATTTGAATCCATTCCATCAAGACAAACATATGTAGAGTATATTGCTGCGCAAATAAGAATATGAAATTGTGCAGAAACCAATGTTAGAGGTTTTGTTACAAATAATGTTGATTATATATATTTCCAGTGAAGATGTGTATGTATATTTTGGTCATCCTTTTCCATGCAATTGCTGTTCTTTACAAGTCTGTTGCACAAGATTTGATTTTGTTTAGGAAACATATTTCCTGTTGAAAAAGCTCTTGGCTTTGCCACTTATTATTTTTTTATTTTGGCGGCTCCACTCGCCACATCCTGGTTGAGGAAAAATAATTTACTTGTGCAGATAACAGACCATGTGTGAAGTGGATGGTGTTTTCAGTTTATCTTCCTGCAATAAGGCATTCATCCCTGGAGAGCACCAACCTACTCACCATGCAAATTTCTCATTACCAACCATCAGTCAAGCCACACCAACAGCAATTGGGTTGTAAATTGCTACAACTTCAATGCCACGAGTGCCACTGAATCTCCCTGAGTCCAAGGCAGATGTTAATAATCTTGCCTTTGGAGTCAGAAAGTTGTAGGTTCAATGCCTACTGCAGAACTTGAGCAAATTATCTTCACAACTCGCAACCTATCTTCACTTGCACTGAAATGATGTGTTTTCAATGAGACATCAACTGGGGTCTCCTGCCCTCTGAAAGATCACGTGGTATTATTTTGAAGTTAAGTAGTTTCACCCAGACTGGTGGACAAATTTATCCTTCATATTACATCATTAAGAGCTGGCTCTTTGCGAAATGGGCTACAGGCAAATTGACTGCATTTCCTACCGCACCAGGTGATGATACTCCAAAACCTTGCTCAGAACATTTAGGGCTACTCACGGGTTGTCAATGGTTCTGCACAAATGCAAATTATATCCTTTTCTGTAATGAGCAGTTTTCCATCATAAGCAATAGCTTGAAATGTGGCAAAACCAAAGCAAAGCAGAAACATTCCAAAAATGGCCATGTTTGTTGAGAAAACAACGTTCAATGCTTGGCTACGAACTCTTGTTCAGAAATGGGAAGACAACATACAGTGGCTTGCAAAGGTTTTCATGCCCCTTGAACTTTCCCACATTTTGTCACGTTACAACCACAAACGTAAATGTATTTTACTTCGGAGTCACGTGAGTGACTTCGTGAAGACCCCGCCAGCACGCATGCGCGGCATATCGTCGCGCGCACTCGCACCGGCAGGCTGGGGGGGGGGGAGTGCACTCTCTCCTCCGGCTCCTTCACAAGACCGGCAGGTAAGTATTACCTTTTTCTTCACAGCATGGACAAGGGCTGGAGGACGACGCTGTCGAGGAGCTGAGCTGCGGCCAGCCAAGGGCCCTTGTCCCCGGAGCTGCAAGGAACGCCGGCAGCTTCAACGCATGGTGGGGGCAGGAATGCGGAAGTCGGGCGCTCCTGCTGATTCAGGGGCCGACTCACCCGAATGGGTTACCGCTCCGGAGCTGGATGCAACAGGTCCAGACTCCAAGCCCCCGTCCCCCAAGAGAAGAAGGGGGGATACAGGTACGTGGCTAGGGGTCTTGTTCTTCACAGGCAACCTCTCCCCGAGCTCCAGAAGACCCGAGGGGGCTGGGCCGGGGGACAGCCGCACGACAGGGGAGCCCTGCAATGTGCATAACGTACCACAGCCAGGGAATCTGCCGTAGTGCAGCCTGGCAACATCACTGCTGCGTCGAGTAGGCCTGCTGGAGCAGATACCGCCGACAACACACCCCGTCAGGCTGCGGTCAAGGGCGGAGGTGGCAGCAGGAAGCGGTCGGTCAGCTCAGCGCTGCGAGCGGCCGACCATGCGCCTCCACGCTAAAAGATGGGCAAGAGTGGAGGTAAGCCTGCACGGACTCCGGGGAGCCAGGTTCCGGGGGCCGGCGCCGATTCAACTCACCTGCCTTCTTATCAAACAGGTGGGCCGCCACAGTCTCGGAGAAGACAGACTAGCGGAGAGTCCGTGCGGGAGTCGTATGATCCTACTTGGGCTGTAGGTCACGACGACCTGCCATTGGACCCTAGACAGCACCTTATGGAGGTGTGGTCCGATGGTGGAAGCCCCAGTGAGTTCGCAGGGCCTGGGGAAGTCGGCTTGCCCGCTGCGTATAGCAGGGACGGTCGCATAGAGCGGTTGGAGCTCTTAGTGGTGCAACGCCTCCAGCGGCACCGGGAACGAGAAGAGCAGGACTCGCGGGCATCCACTAGCCGTGCGAGGACCCCACTCAGCATCTCATCGTCTCCAGCCAGAAGCATTAATGATTGCCCAGCTGCTGTGTTTGAAGACGACCCGGGACAGCCAGTGACCGCTGAGCCAGAGCATGAGGAGGGTATGCTGGATGTGGTGAGTGAAGTTTGCCGTTTCCACCCAGACAGGTGAACCCCTGCACCACGAATTGGCGGGCACCATTGATTGCCTAATTACGCACCAACTCCGGAGTCAGGTTCTCAATAATACCTTGGAGAAAGGTTCTCCACGGGCATAACGGCGTTTGCTAGGACCCTGGTCGGGGATAATGTGTCCAGTAAACAGCAAGATGCACTGGCACTCCTATGCAACGCCCAGTATGAGATAAACTGCCTGCGTAAGAGCTCCATATAGCCCACACTCAACCCCAAATTCGCGGGTTGTGCCGACCATTACCGCTCCACCGCCGCATCAGTTGTTTGGAGACCTGTCCAAACAGGTGAAGGGACTGGACAAAGGAGGCCAAAACAGTGGGCCTCATGAAACTCCATCGGCCAGAGTTCACCCATATCACCGGCAACAGCCTAATACAACCTGTGAACCAAGGCTGCCGGATAGGGCACAAAGATCCTACCTACCTCCATCTCAACAAACACAACGACCTTTTAGGGCAAGGCCAACAGCGGCCTGCATGGAAAATGCGGCCGCCGGCCCATCAACCTCCATAACGTCCACCCGAAGCACCGTATGTATGGAACCGCCGTTCACTATGGAGGTAAGAGGGTCTGGCTCCTCTCACGCCGTAGTATCCCTCCTGCACGAATAGGTGGGCGATTGCGGGCTGCCTTGGACATATGGGAAAACTGTTACCACAGATGAGTTTATTTTACAAAGTGTTCAATGGTATATAATTTGTTGGAGGCATAAATTCCCCTACCCAGCATTCGCCTCGTAGGAATTTACTCTATCCCAAAAAGAGGTGGAGGCAGGGCATGCTGAAATTATACGGCAAGCAGAAAAATGGGTAATTGGCATAACCAAGCATGGACCTATTGAGTTTGAGTCTAATATGTTCACCAGCAGTAAAAAAGAAGGGGGATGTCGGATTATAATAGATTTAACTGAGTTGAACACTTTTGTACAATATACCCATTTCAAAATGGATACTTTTGGAACAGCTAGGCAGATGCTTTACCCAGGGTACTTTATTGCATGCATCGATTTGAAAGAAGCATGCTATACGGTGCCCATCGCTGAGGCTCACAGGGAATTCTGAAGTTGTCTGGAAGGGTGCATTGCCCAATGGAATCATCACAGCCCTAGGCTGTTTACCAAATTGGTGTTTACCTGTATTGGCTCTTCTCCGACAACAAGATTATAGTGATGGCATATTGGATGAAATCCTTATAGTGGGGCAGACCCTCCAATTGGCAATTCAAGGAGTGACTGCAACCAAGGCTCTGCTTGAGAAGCTGGGGTTGTAATCCATCCAGACAAATCAAAACTGCACCCGGTACGGGTTATGGATTATTTGGTGTTCACCCTAGACACCAATTTAATGAAGTTTATCATCCCAACTAATAAAGCTACTGCTATAATAGAAGAGTGCCACAATCTTGCTTGCGCCAGGGTACCGACCATTCGGCAAACAGCAAAAGTTATTGGTATTGGTAACTCTAAATTGGTAACTACATTCCCAGCTGCGCGATTCGGACCGCTACACTACCGAAATTTACAAAGATCAAAAATCACAGCATTAAAAAAAAACAAATGCTGGCCGCTTTGATCGGCCAATTCGGTTACCACCGGAAGCTAGAAATGAGCTACAATGGTGGGTAGATAATATTAAAGAATGTCATTGACCTATTATAGTGAGCAACCCTGATGTTGTGCTACTAACTGACGCAAGCGCACCAGGCTGGGGAGCAACTGGTACGATGTCCAGTTGTGGTGGCAGATGGAACTCTCATGAGTCTACATTCCTGGAGTCACATGGGATAAACTATATAGAAATGCTGGGGGCATTTCATGGACTGCGGGCCTACTGTACTAATTCACGGGATTACATGTCCGCTTTCGAATAGATAATGCTACAGTAGTGGCTTACATCAATCATATGGGTAGTATCAGGTCGCTAGTTTGCGATGAATTGGCTAATACAATTTGGCACTGGTGCATTGAAAGAAATATTTGGATTACTGCGACCTATTTGCCTGGGAAGCTTAATTTAGTGGCGGACACCAGGTCACGTGTCTTCAATGACAACATTGAGTGGATGTTGAACCCCCAAATTTTGGAGATATTATAGCTCATTTTGGGACACCAGATATTGACCTATTTGCGTCCAGGCTGAACCATCGAATACCAACGTATGTGTTGTGGGAACCAGACCCTGGGGCAATAGCAATGGATGCGTTTTTATCCATTGGGGCCTCACCAGTCGGGTATTGCAGAAAATTAAACTAGACTCTGCAACTGGCATATTGATCATTCCCGACTGGCCTACACAACCATGGTACCCGATGGTTGTAAAAATTTTAAAACAACCATGGATGGCGATTGGGAAACATCCCAAATTGATTACTCACTCCATTACGGGGGGGGTCAGTCATCCTTGCCATGGTCATTTAAACTTGTTGGCCTGCAGGTTCTGAAAGACCACTCATCCGGGCAGGCATCTTGTTAAGAGCCATAGACCTTATCGCCGCATCATGCCGAGAATCAACTCGGAAACAATACCTCACCCAAATCAGAAAGTGGGAGGCATTCTGTGCCCGGACCAACAAGTCTTACCAACCGGGCAACAATACCTGATGTGTTGGAGTTTCTAGCAGCCCTCCATTTCGATGCTGGCCTCAGCTACAGTGCCATCAACAGCGCCAGGAGTGCGCTGTCCTCATACCTGGATATAGGTGTCGGCTCCAACCACCTGGTGTCTAAACTAATGAGGGGAGTGTTCAACACCAACCCTCCACGACCCAGATATACAGTAACCTGGGATGTGGGGATCGTGCTGACCCTACTGAGGAGCTGGGCTCCAATAGATGAGCTACCATTGAAACAGCTCACCCTCAAGGTGGTGATGCTTATGGCACTGACTACAGCCCAACGAATCCAGACGTTACAGAAACTGCGACTGGACAGCATGGTGGCCACCCCTGGTCAAATAAATTTATTTGTCAAAGAATTATTAAAACAGCACAGGCCAGGGGCGCATGGGCTGCAGTTGGAATTTCGGGCGTACCCTGTAGATGCCACTCTCTGCATAGTCACCCATCTCCACCACTACATCCGAGTTACTGGAGTTATCAGGATGAAGGAACAGGGGCTCCTCATCAGTCATAAACCTCCGCATCATCGGGTGACTACACAGACGATCGCCAGGTGGCTCAGGGTGGTGCTGGATGCAGCAGGAGTTGCTACTAACATTTTAAGTCTCATTCCACCAGGGCTGCATCCATATCAGCGGCGAGAGCCATGGAGGTGCCCATGGACCACATTCTTGCCACCGCGGGCTGGGCCAGTGGGAAAACCTTTCAACGGTTCTATAACAAGCCTCTGGCCGCCCCTGCGACATTCGCAGAAGCTATCCTGGGTACCGCTCAGTAAATGTCTGGCCCCGATTTAGGGGTTTGTTGTTTATTTGATTAATAAATTGTGTTGATTTTTCAGCCAGTTTCGACTGAACTCCATTAACAGCCTTCCTCCATCAGACTGGCGGCAGTGTGATAAGCATGGACGTTGTCCAGGGCGTGAAATCACAGAGCTTTGAAATCTTCACGAAGTCACTCACGTGACTCCGAAGTAAAATAGTAAGATTAAACGAGAACTTACCAAGTTTGAAGGTTGATCTGTATTTTACGAGGAGCCGCGGTGAGGGATTTCGTGCCCACCGCTCCCACCCTCTATCATAAGGTCAACCAGGTAGTTCTACGTTTTCATCTTACTATTTTTTAGTCATGGTTTGGTTCTGTGATTCCACACCGCTGCTTTGAAGGATGCCGCGCATGCGTGCTGGCGGGGTCTTCACGAAATCCCTCACCGCGACTCCTCGTAAAATACAGATCAACCTTCAAACTTGGTAAGTTCTCGTTTAATCTTACTATTTTATTGGGATTTTATGTGATAGACCAACACAAAGTGATGCATAATTGTAAAGTGGAAGGAAAATGATACATGGTTTCCAAATTTTATTACAAATAAAAAACTGAAAAGTGTGGTGTGCAAAAGTATTCTGCCACCCTGAGTCAATACTTTGTAGAACCACCTTTCGCTGCAATTACAGCTGCAAGCTTTTGGGGTATGTCTCTACCAGCTTTGCACATCCAGAGACTGAAATTTATGCCCATTCTTCTTTGTAAAATAGCTCAAGCTCAGTCAGATTGGATGGAGAGCGTCTGTGAACAGCAATCTTCAAGTCTTGCCAGAGATTCGCAATTGGATTTAGGTCTGGACTGACTGGGCCATTCTAACACATGAATATGCTTTGATCTAAACCATTCCATTGTAGCTCTGGCTGTATGTTTAGGGTTGTTGTCCTGCTGGAAGGTGAACCTCCACCTCAGTCTCAAGTCTTTTGCAGACTCTAACAGGTTTTCTTCCAAGATTGCGCTGTATTTGGCTCCATCCATCTTCCCATCAACTCTGACCAGCTTCCCTGTCCCTGCTGAAGAAAAGCATCCCCACAGCATGATGCTGCCACCACCATGTTTCACAGTGGGGATGGTGTGTTCAGGGCGATGTGCAGTGTTAGTTTTCCGCCACACATAGCGGTTTGCATTTAGGCCAAAAACCTCAATTTTGGTCTCATCAGACCAGAGCACCTTCCTCCACATGTTTGCTGTGTCCCGCACATGACTTGTGGCAAACTGCAAACAGGACTTCTTATGGCTTTGTTTCAACAATAGCTTTCTTCTTGCTACTCTTCCATCAAGGCCCGATTTGTGGAGTGCACGACTAATAGTTGGCCTGTGGACTGATTCTCCCACGTGAGCAGTGGATCTCTGCAGCTCCTCCAGAGTTACCATGGGCCTCTTGGCTGCTTCTCTGATCAATGCTCTCCTTGCCTGGCCTGTCAGTTTAGGTAGACGGCCATGTCTTGGTAGGTTTGCAGTTGTGCCATACTCTTTCCATTTTCGGATGATGGATTGAACAGTGCTCCGTGAGATGTTCAAAGCTTGGGATTTTTTTATAACCTAACCCTGCTTTAAACTTCTCTACAACTTTATCCCTGACCTGTCTGGTGTGTTCCTTGGGCTTCATGATGCTGTTTGTTCACTAATGTTCTCTAACAAACCTCTGAGGCCTTCACAGAACAGCTGTATTTATACTGAGATTAGATTACACACAAGTGGACTCTATTTACTAATTAGGTGACTTCTGAAGGCAATTGGTTGCACTTGATTTTATTTAGGGGTATCAGAGTAAAGAGGGGTGAATACTTTTGCACGCCACACTTTTCAGTTTTTTATTTGTAAAAAGATTTGAAAACCATGTATCATTTTCCTTCCACTTCACAATTATGCGCAACTTTGTGTTGGTCTATCACATAAAATCCCAATAAAATACATTTACGTTTGTGGTTGTAACGTGACAAAATGTGGAAAAGTTCAAGGGGTATGAAAACTTTTGTAAGCCACTGTATATGCAAACAAATTGAGAAATTATGAATGAAATCTCATTCAAACAATACATTGAAGCATGAAAATATTAAGAATACATGAGTATACACAGAGCTTTGAAAGTAGGAATAATTGAAGACATGAAATATTTAAAGGTCCAATATCATTGCACCTTCAGGAAGTAATTTACTTTGCCTGCATTGTACTGATGATCATGGCTGGTCAGCAATTAAAAATGGCTGGTGAGGTATATTTGGAGTTATATAATAGGGAAATGGACTATTTAGTTCACAATGTCTGCACTGACAAGTGGGCAAATATCCATATGAATCCCATCTTCCACTACTTGGCCCATAGTCATTTATGCCAGGGTGAATCAAGTGTTTGTCTGGACACTTCTTAAATACTGTCATTGATTCGGCTTCCACCACTCTCTCAGGCAGTGTACTCCCCATTCTGTGTGAAGAAAGGTCCCCCTCTCAAATTCCCTTTAAATCTATTCACCTTATCCTCGATCTATATCCTCTCATTATATCTTCCTCTGATATGGGGAATAATTTCCTGCCGTCTACCCTATCATTACCCGTCATCATTTTCCACATCTCAATTATGTCCCCTCTTAACTTCAAACTAAAAAATACCTATTTTCGCCAGTCTCTCATCGTAACTGAACTGCTTCATCCCAGGCAACATTCCAGTGAATCTCCTCCCCACCTCTCTTATGCTATCACATCCTTCCAACAGCATGGTGACAAAAACTGTACTTAGTATTCCAGACATCTGACCAAGGTTTTATAAAGCT
Source organism: Okamejei kenojei (assembly GCA_035221665.1). Lineage (NCBI taxonomy): Eukaryota > Metazoa > Chordata > Chondrichthyes > Rajiformes > Rajidae > Okamejei > Okamejei kenojei. The sequence goes on along the minus strand of CM069135.1, from coordinate 57,212,111 downwards.
GGATCTTAATCTCCCTCCTTGTATATTCAATGCCCTGATTAATGAAGGCCTTGCTATTAATCTCTGTCTTTGCAAGTAATCATTAATCCTATCTCTCAGAATTTATTTCCAATAACTTTCCCGCTTCTGACATTAAGTTGACAGGTCTATAATTACAATGTCTTTTCCATTCAGCCCTTCATGAAAAGAGAGGCTACATTTGCTATTCTCCAGTCATCTGGGACTTCACTTGCACCAGTGGCCGATGAAGATTTGAAAATCTCAGTAAAACCCCTGCAATCTCTTCTACTGCCTCTTATAGCAGCCTGCGATAATTCTCATCTGGCCTTGGGGATTTTCTTACATTTGGCATCAAGGCATTGAGACCCTCGTTTGGGACCTCACCCGTCAAAAGGGCACAGCATTGGATGTACTTCCTATGGCAGCTGAGGAAGCACAATCTGCCACGGGCAATGATGGTCCAATTCTACGCGGCCATCGTAGAGTTTGTTCTCACCTTCTCCATCATGGTCTGGTTTGGCTCAGCCACCAAGCACGACACCTGGAGGCTGGAGCAAATCATCCGATCAGCTGAGAAGGTTATTGGCTGCAACCTTCCCTCCATTGATGAACTGTACACTGCAAGGGCAAGGAAGCGAACGGGCAAGATCATCTCTGACCCCTCTCACCCTGGCCACAAACTCTTTGAATCACTTCCCTCTGGAAGGCGACTCCGGACTGTCAAAGCTACCACAACCAGACATAAAAACAGTTTTTATCCACGAGTAATTGCTCTACTCAACAGCCAAAAATCTGTAGCCTCGCTTTGATTTTGTTGGTTCACATGCTTGATCAATGGTGTTTTATCATTAATGTTTTATTATTACTGTTTAGTGTTTTCTGAGTCATTCGTAACTGTCACTGTATGTCATGTTGTTACTTGTGGGTGGAGCACCAAGGCAAATTCCTTGAATGTGAATACTTGGCCAATAAACGTACTTACTTACTTATACCTTCTGGCTCCATGCACATATGTCTCCTGTTGTCCTTAATGGGTTCTTTTATCCTGATTATTCTTATGCCTTTATAATACTCAAAATATTTTCTGATTTGCCTTAATGTTGTCGACCTGTGAAATTTTGACACTCTACTTTTCCATCGTAATTTTCTTTTGCAGTGGCTCCTGAAACATTATTTAAGCTCTTAACAGGCATTGCCCATCTTTAGTTCCCTATACCTGCCATATCCTTTTTTTTCTATTTGTATCAAAGCCCAATACCGCTTGTAGAAGCCATTAAGCTTAGGTTGGTCAACATCCAGGGTTCTCTGTTCTAGTTGCCCTTTGCTTTCACTATGACAGGACATGTTGGCTCCTGAATTCTTGATATTTCTCCTTTGAATATTTCCCCCAGTGTGCAGATGTAACTTCACTGCAATTAGATGATGCCGTTCAGCTGCTGTCTTCTCTTATTTTATTGAAGTTTGGCATCCCTCAATTTGACACTTATTAAAATTTCCTAGTACTATAACCCTTTAAAAGAATGATTTGCTCTTTGCTATTTGCCTGCATATTTCTCCCTCGATCTGTTATTGACTGGTAAGTTTGTAATACTTCCTCATTAAAGTGAATAGGCATCCTTTCTGTTTCCTATCTCTACCTATTTTATGTAATTTGAGGAGACTTTGAGAGTAGCCTCACTCAACACTGGTGCAATGTGTTCCATGACTATCAATGCAGCGCTGCCTCCCCTTTCACACTCCACTCTGTCTCGCCTGATCCTTTAAACTTGCCCAACAGCGCAAGCAAATAGTGGGTTCCACTATCTTACACATTTTACTGTATCGAAGATCTGCCTGAAGAAATATTCAGATGGGGTTAAGATGAGCACAAGCCAAATTAAATGCACATACTGGGATCTACACCACTTCAAAACAATGTTAGTAAGGACACAGTTTATTCCATGTTCACTCTTGAAGCCCTTGAAAGTATTGCTGGAGGCCTCTTGAAATGTGGCCAAAGAAGTTTAAACAAAAATCTTTTGTATCTCAAGGTACTGCCCTGCTACAAACGCATTCCTAGCTGTGCCATGACTTCAGCCCAACCCAACCCCTTAACATTCAACTATCCCTTCTATAGGCAGCCTGGCCTGATCATCCATTTTCCACAAACCTAAACTGTCCGGGTGACTGAATAATGTTGGGCGCCAGTCACGATTATGTGAGATGCAAAATGACTTTGCACAAATTCTAATTCTCTACCATCCCACCATCTAATTAGCATTAAAACCACTGTTCTCTATTCAACACCTGAATTTTTCTGCCTGTAACCTTATTGAAAGACCTGATTTTTGCAGTATTTCTTGAGTTGTCAGTTTTGATTCCTGTAGACTATTTTGTGTTCTTATTCCTGATGGAATTAATAATTATAATTCTATTTTTTCAGGAATTATGATGGATCCACACACAAACTGACAAACTTGCAGTGTTTTCGGTATTTTCGAATATAGTTTCTGATTTCTTGCTCCTGCAGGACTACTGTTTTATCAAGTGAAATGCATTCATTTTCAAACACTCTGTAATTAGTTAACTGATACTCTGCCCAAACATCTATTCATATAAGTGCTGTAACAAAATACTCCAAAAGCTCTTGTCTTGTGCACGCATTTGCATTGTTCATTCTTTTCATCAGAGCTCTGGGAAAATAAGTTCTCGTTTATTTAATTGTGGTCTCAGCCTGTAACAATTAAGGCTTAATTTTTTTTGAAGGAAGTTCCTTGTATTGGCACTGTTTAGTTTTCCATGTATTATAGCCAGCTGCACTATTGTGATTTTATTTGGCAGCTTTTTGTCAAGCTGGGTAAGTAGAAAACTTGTGCATTAAATAGTTCTGCTGTACAGGTAACATGTTGCATATTTTCTGCTGGTAAGTCAAAAGTGATGGAGTTGATTGAGCACATAAAATGTAAGTTGTTTTGGTGCCTGGTGTTTTTGTAAAGACGGATGATTTGGCTCTATGTACTGTTCGCATTGCATAATCACCAACGAATAAGCCTGAAATTGGCAGAAAAGGCCTGTGACGCCGAGTCTCCATTGAACTATACTATGTAATTCTTCTTTCTTTATTTTAAAGATTGACAATTTGCAGAGCTGGAAAATCAAGCAAACCCAGTCGCTGTTTTGAATTTCATATTGCCCACATTCAGAAGGGTGAGATGCCAAGAAATATTATCTAAAAACATTATTATGTGTTTATGTATTTGAGGATTGTTTGAGTGAAGCAAATGTTGCATGGTTCTTCTTTACACTCAAGACTGAAGTATAGATTGATGTTAGATTGAAGTCATAATTTGAAAGGGCATTAAAATAATATTGGTTAGACAACTGTTTGTAAAATCAGCGACAAATACAATCGTGATTAGAATTTCTCACAGGTCAAGGCCCCATTGATTAACAAATGCCTCAATTTTACCAGCAGGTAGTAATAAATGTGGAAATCACCATAAAATACATCAGTTTCAAAATGGCTACACAGTAAAAATATTTTATTTAATGCCTTTGAGCATTTAGTTTTTGTTTATGAAGAAATCATTTTGTGCCCTCAAAAGCAAGTCAAAACTTCCTTTGTTTTGAGAAAAAGCCAATTAATATAAATTTGCAGAGATTTCAGTAATTGCTCCATTATGTGTGTGCTGTTTAGACCTATTTAGTGGGGAGAGATTTGTGCTCAGTAAGTGCATTGCGAAAGTTAATGGATTATTATTTTTTTAATTGCTGAATCCCAATAATTTTGTGTACATTTGTGATGATGTATTTATGAGGCAGCTTAAATAATGACAATCTGGTCAGGTTGTAGTTTTGCTCTCGGTTCCTTTTCGTATCTCTGAGCTCTCCCTCGGCATTCTGTCTATGAAGTTCACCCAATAGTGTATTATTTTTTGTTTTAGCAGTGCATAAATAGTAAATAATTCCTGTAAAGAGAAATACTTGTGAATAACATTGATCAAGACCTCTTGAGGCAAGAGGTGTTCTAAACAATCGCTGGACCTTCTGCTTTTAAAAGCAGATAGAACCGTGGTGAATTTGGAGATTAACTGGTAGAATATAGGATTGAGGTCGGCAAAGACTAAAACAAAGTGAACTAATTGGAGAATTGAGACAAATTTAGAGTTGGAGTATGGGATATGAAACTGAAATAAATGTAGTTTCATTCAATAGTTTGTTCATTAACTGACTTCATCCCTTGTGCAAGATTCCCCAGAGAGCAATGTGGCTTAGGAAGTGTTATGTGAAGGGTGACTGGAACCTCGAGTTAAAGAATGTGCCAGTGTACTTGATTGTAATTGAAATTTTTTCTCACTTTTATATAAATTTATAAAATATTCCACAGGAAATTCTAATTTTCCCTGCGAGACAGAAATTGAACTTTCTTTCCTGCACCATTCCCTGAATCCATAGCTTGAACACAGCTGGCTTGGCACAAGATGAGTTGCCCATTGGACTTCGGCAGGAGTCTTTTACAGAAATGCTTCAGTGGGATCTGGTGATGCTTAAAACTCCTCCAGCATTTTCCAGCTAGACTGAAGCAGGTTGGCAACTGGAATGATTGACAATGGGATTGCCTGGGATAGTTTGAAACTATCGTCTTCACAACTAGCAGATCAATGTTCTTCCCTGCTGCACAATCGCTTACACAGTCACGAAATTCCACAGATAACTACCCTCCTTGGGTCACCAGTTCCTCTGATAGCAGCGACTGTTCTCCAATCAATTGGGGCAGAAAGTTAGCACCCAGTTTTTAAATTGGAGAAGTTCAGAAGTACAGTCTGGCACTGAGGCAAGATTGTGCATTCACCCATCAAAAACAATGTTTAAACTCGGCAACCCAGAATGTTAGATCGGTATCACGGAGAGGTGCATATTGAGCTTGTTGGTGTGGTAGTGGTGAAAAATGAGCAGATTTTTAATTTTTCTTTCAAAGGCAAGGGACAAGAAAAATACAGAGAGATGCATTCATTGTTAGTGATAACAATTGTTAGATTCTGGGAGTGGCGGCGCTGCCCTGGCAGCAGCGGCTCGCCTGCAGTCCGTCTGTTTTTCTTTTTATTTGTTGTTTTCTTGTCTTGTTTTAGCGTTAGTTTGAGTTATTATGTAGTGTATGTGTGTGGGAGGGGTGGGAGAAACGTTCTTAGTCTCTTCCTTTTGGGGGGACGCGACTTTTCTTGTCGTATCCCCCGTCTCCGTCTGCGCTGAGGCCTATCGCGGAGCTGGCAGCCTCCAACTTTAACTGCGACCGACCCGAGGCTCCGGAGGCAGAGCCAGCCAGGACTCACCAGCGCGGGGCTGGCCGACTTCGGGGCTGCGGCGGGTTCAGGCGTTCCGGCGGCCCGACTCGGAGCTGTGGCGGCTTTCCGGTGGCGGCGGCAGCGACTTCGGAGGCCCGGCCGCGGGCCCAGTGGACGACATCGTCAGGAGCTCGCAGGTCGCAGGTTGGTGACCTGTTTTTCCGGAGCTCCCGCGGCAACAGCTGCGTCCGCTGGAATGGAGGGCGGCAGCTTCGACCGCCCCGGGCCGCGGAGTTGAACCGGCCCGCCCGCGGAGCGCGGTTCACCCGCGGGACTTATTTACATCACCCGGTGCGGTCACTACATCGGAGGACCGGGTCGCCTCAGCGCAGAGGAAGAGGAAGAGGAAGAAGGGAAGAGACAAAGACAAGATTTTCCAAGTTCCAAGTGCTTCTCCTAGCTTGAAATGATCTATTTTACATTTGCCTTGAACCTCATCTCTTTTGATGTCTCATTTTCACACCTTACCCTACCTTATCTCTGCGTCTCCCTCTCCCCTGATTCTCACTGAAGAAGGGTCTCAACCCGAAACGTCACCCATTCCTTCTATCCAGTGATGCTGCCTGTCCTGCTGAGTTACTCCAGCATTTTGTGTCTATCATCCATTGTGCACAGCCGGTGGTGCAGAGGGGTAGATACGGAAAATAGTATTCCAGAATCAAAGAGGTAGAATATATGCCTGCGTTAATGGAGGGGGAAGATTTTACAAACATGGAATCTTGAAGATCTTTTGGCAGTCAAACTTTCTCTTTGCTCAATTACAGATGTGCAATTATTCGCTATTGGCAGTACATGTCTTTGATATAGAATCATTGGCTTTGGGTACATTTAATTTGTTTGGAAGTGAAGACAGTGACTGATTAAAATGTCTGGCTGTGTCCCTAAATATGATGAATTTCCATTCATATTGCTTTGTTTTGTTATGTATTGATATTTCATTGCCCATTATCCGGCACTACACTTCCAGCACTCACAAATTCCTTCAAGTGTATTAGATTCAGTATTCATTATTTTACTTTAGACCCCAAGATATTTAATTGTGTATCTCTGGGTTATTTGTACCTGATTCACAAATGATGAACACATTTTCACTGAAGTCCCAACACAGAAGTAGTGCACCTTGGCATTTGTTCTGATCTATATACCTACACTTACCCATATCTCTCTACTTCACTCGTACCATCTAGTTCCTTCTCATCTCTTCCACTTCCTGTGCTTGCTTGCTTTTCTCATCTCATTGCACCAATTATACGAGTCTATCCAGGTTGGTTCTTTGTTTGCAAGGATGCTGTGATACATTCAGTTAAGTGGGCCCTGCAGTAGCCGTTTGCCTGCTCCTTGGGTCAAGCTGCAGGCCTGAGAGAGCCACAAGATTCTCTCCTGTAGCCTTGTGATTTTAGAAGAGACTGAGGTCAGCCTTACAGTTCACCAACTTGTGATCGGAGAACTACTCAATATAGTTGGTGAACCACCGCTTACCAGTCTGAACTTTTCCTCCAACATGAGAATAGAATATCATCTTTGCCTCTGGTGTGTTTGCATGTTTGCTTAGACCTGCAATACTTCTATGATATTGTTTATTAAGGGTACCTTTATTTTATAAAGGAAATGAAGTTATAAAATATTGAAAGAATAATTCAAAACTATGTTCAATTGTGATTATGTTTTCAAGTTCAGTCAGGTGGTCCCATTTGTTCCCTTTTACTCATTTATTTTTGTTTAACCTATTCCCTCTCATGCATAATAAATCCCCAAAGATTCTACCACTGGCCTTCACTGAGATTAATTTATAGCAGCCAATTAACCTCCCAACATACACATTTTTGGGATGGGGGAGCACCCAGGGGAAAGCTCATGTGATTGGTGGGAGAATATGGAAACTCCTCAAAGATAATGCTCAAGATTATGATTCAATCTAGGTGACCAGAGCGGTACAGCAGTAGCGGTGTCTGCTAAACCACCGTGCTTAAAATGCTGAGTTAAGGAGCATTGGAAGGGTTGGAGACGCGTGTGCTGGTAAAGTTGAGCAGTAGAGATGTCCTGTGCATTATGAATCTCTTCTTCATTCTATATGATTATGGTTAATGTAGAAGTGATTTGTGCATAGGTCCTTTGGTCTCCGGCCCCTGATAAGAAATTATCCTTTGGCCCACTGAGCTTGCTTCCCCACTCAGCAAGATAATGTCTGAGTTTCCACCTCAAACACCACTTCCCTGCCCTGCCTGCCTGTTGCCATCATTTGATTTTAAATATTCAGTCACCTATTATTCTGTTTTGAATGCAATCAATGACAGCTTCCACAGCTTTTCAGATGGAGAATTCTAATTTGTGTGATTGCATTCGACCACCATTTGTGTGATTGCATTCAAAACAGTAAGTAGCCCTTATTTTAGTTCAGAGTGGCCTTTCATTTGCATTCACACGAACCCATGGTTCTGGATCGAGCAAAGGAAAAAACTTTCCCTTCATCTATTAAATTTTGCATTTCAATGATTTTGCATCCCTAACAATTATAAACTGAAAGGAATGGTGGTATATTTTTCTTAATCTTTCATGTAAGAAACACAGCAATGAAGGAGGCTAACATAGCATTCACTTTCCTAATTACTTGGTTCCCTTACTTGTTAGGTTTCGATAACTTGTACATGAGCAAGCACAGTCCCTTTCCTCATCGACATTCCTCATTCTTTCCAGGTTTAAAAAATTCAAGAACTCACATGTGCTTTTAGTAGTCTTTTATTTTTAAATGCCCATAGAAGCTTTTAATATCTGTGTTTTTCAAAATGTTTTTATTTGTTTACTCTCATCATCTATTTCCTCTTTTATCAATTTTTGGTTCATCCTTTGCCAAATTCTAAAATACTTCCTCTGGTCTGCTTTATCTTGCAATATTTTGCTTAGAATTATTTCTATCTATAATATCTCCTGTAATCCATGGTTGAACCTTATTTCCAGTTTAATTTTTGTGACGTTGATAGAATGTACATTTAGTGTAAATCAAGTGATTTTTAAGGTATTGTTCACTGCTGGCCCTTTGAATGTAATTTCACGATCTCCCATTCTGGCGTGCACTCCCCCACCCACCTCCCAACCATCCCTCCATTTTTATTTGAAAAACAAGGAACTGCAGATGCTGGTGCTGGTTTACACAACATTACAAAATGCTGGAGTAATTCAGGGTGTTGGGCAGCATCTCTGGAAAACATGGGGATGGTGATGTTTTGTGTTGGGACCCTTCTTCAGACTGATTGTGGGGGCGGAGGGAGAGAGTGAGCACGAAGAGAGGAGGGGTAGGACACAGCCCGGGAGGGGAGGGTTGATAGACAAATGGTTGGACAAAGGCCAGAGATGAAAATACAGAATGTGTGAGACAAAAGGATTGAAGAGTCGCGAATTATGAAGCTCGAGGAAGGAATGTAGGTGGAAGGGATGGGGAGGGAAGAAATAGGTTTGAGTCCAGATGGAGCACAAGGTAGAAGGGGAAAAAGAAAGGGGTGGTGATTTGTGGAAATCTATAATTGAACAACTCAATGTTAACCATATAACAATTACAGCACGGAGACAGGCCCTCTCGGCCCTTCCAGTCCGTGCCGACCATTTGTTTTCCCCTAGTCCCATCTACCTGCACTCAGACCATACCCCTCCATTCCCTTCACGTCCATATACCTATCCACTTTACTTTTAAGTTTTAAAATCGATCCTGCCTCCACCACCTCTGCTGGAAGCTCATTCCACACAACCACCACCCTCTGAGTAAAGAAGTTCCCCCTCACGTTACCCCTAAACTTCTGTCCCTTAATTCTCATGTCATGCCCTCTTGTTTGAATCTTCCCTACCCTCAATGGGAAAAGCTTATCCACGTCAACTCTGTCTATCCCTTTCATCATTTTAAAGACCTCAATCAAGTCCCCCCTTAACCTTCTGCGCTCCAAAGAATAAAGACCTAACTTGTTCAACCTTTCTCTGTAACATAGTTGCTGGAACCCTGGCAACATTCTAGTAAATTTCCTCTGTACTCTCTCTATTTTGTTGACATCCTTCCTATAACTAGGCGACCAAAATTGTACACCATACTCCAGAATTGGTCTTACCAATGCCTTGTACAATTTTAACATTACTTCCCTACTCCTATATTCAATGCTCTGATTTATAAAGGCCAGCACACCAAAGGCTTTCTTTACCACCCTATCTGCATGCAATTCCACCTTCAGGGAACTATGCACAGTTATTCCTAGATCCCTCTGTTCCACAGCATTCCTCAATTCCCTACCATTTACCATGTACGTCCTATTTTGATTTGTCCTGCCAAGATGTAGCACTTCACACTTATCAGCATTAAACTCCATCTGCCATCTTTCAGCCCACTTTTCCAAATGGCCCAAATCTCTCTGTAGACTTTGAGAATCTACTTCATTATCCACAATACCACCTATCTTAGTATCATCTGCATACTTACTTATCCAATTTTCCACCCCATCATCCAGATCATTGATGTACATGACAAACAACAGTGGACCCAACACAGATCCCTGAGGCACCCCACTGGTCACCGGCTTCCAACCTGACAAACAGCCATCCACCATTACTCTCTGACATCTCCCATTCAGCCACTGTTGAATCCATCTTGCTACTCCGCCATTAACACCCAAAGATTGAACCTTCTGAACCAACCTTCCATGGGGAACCTTGTCAAAGGCCTTACTGAAATCCATATAGACAACATTCACTGCTTTACCCTCATCAATTTCCCTAGTTACCGCTTCAAAAAATTCAAGAAGGTTTGTCAAACATGACCTTCCAGGCACAAATCCGTTGAACATGACCTTCCAGGCACAAATCCATGTTATTGGGTTGTCAGCTACCTAAGCGGGAAAATGAGACACAGTTCTTCCACTTTGCATTTGGCCTCATTCTGGCGGACCAGGACCGAAAGGTCTACTCTCACTTTCTGCATCTACGCAGCATCTGCTTCCAAGATGAGGCTTTCCATTCCAGGATATCCACAATCTCCTCTTCCTTTACTAACCATGCCCCCCCCCCCCCCCCCACCTCCTGCTGTCATAGATGGATCCCTCACCCACATCTCCTCTATGTTCGGTAGTCGTGCACTTGTCCCTCACACCGATAGATTTAACAAGCATAGAGTTCCCCTGGCTTTCACCTTTCACTCCACCGGGCTCCGAATCTAACACATCATCCTCTGACATTTCTGTCACCTCTCACGTGCTCCCACCACCAATCACATATTCACGTCCTCAGCCCTTTCCGCCTTCCACGGAGAGCTGTCACTCCATAATTCCTTAGTTCACTCATTCCTTCCCACTCAAACAATTCCCTCCTCAGGTGCATTCCCCTGCAAATGCAGGAGATGTAACATCTGTCCCTGTACTTCCACCCTCTTCCAGGACAAGGGGTCACAGCTTAAGGATAAGGGGGAAATCCTTAAGACCGAGATGAGAAAGACTTTCTTCACACAGAGAGTGGTGAGTCTCTGGAACTCTCTGCCACAGAGGGTAGTTGAGGCCAGTTCATTGGCTATATTTAAGAGTGAGTTGGATGTGGCCCTTGTGGCTAAGGGGATCAGAGGGTATGGAGAGAAGGCAGGTACGGGATACTGAGTTGGATGATCCATGATCATATTGAATGGCGGTGCAGGCTCGAAGGGCTGAATGGCCTACTCCTGCACCTAATTTCTATGTTTCTATCTTCTCCATCCAGAGACCCAAACAGTCCCTCCAGGTGAAACGGGTTCACATGCACTTTCTCTCACCTCATCTACTGCCTTCAGTGTTACCAATGTAGACTCCTGAACATCGGCGAGACCGTGCAAACTCGTTGACCATTTCACTGAACACTTGCGCTCAGTCCACCAAGGTCTTCTGGATCTCCCGATTGCTAACTGTAACTCCTCTTCCCATTCCACACTGACTTTTCTGTTCTGGGCTGCCTCATTTGCCAGAGAGAGGCCACACACAAACTGGAGAAGCAGTACCTCAATTTCTGTTTGGGTTTCTTACCACCCAATGGTATAGGCATTGAATTCTCCAATTTTAGGTATCTACAACCTCCCCTCTTTCTCCACCCTCCCTCTCTTTCTGCCAATCCTCTCTCTCTCCTGTGCCCCACACAGGATCAAATCATGATTTTGTATACCTCTGTAAGATCTCACCTCATCCTCCTATGCTCCATGGAGTAGAGACTCGGCCTACTCCACCTTTCCCTATAGCTCACACCATCTAGTCCTGGCAACATCTTCGTAAATCTTTTCTGAACCTTTCAAGCTTGACAATATCTTTCTTATGACATGGTGCCAAGAACTGAACACAATATTCTAATGCGTTCTCACCAACGTCAACGTCTTATACAACTGCAACATGACCTCCCAACTACTATGCTCAATATTCTGACTGATGAAGGCCAAAGTGCCTTATCTATCTGCGACTCAACCTTCATGGAACCATGCACTTAACTATATAACCATATAACAATTACACAGCACGGAAACAGGCCCTCTCGGCCCTTCCAGTCCGTGCCGACCATTTGTTTTCCCCTAGTCCCATCTACCTGCACTCAGACCATACCCCTCCATTCCCTTCACGTCCATATACCTATCCACTTTAGTCTTAAATGTTAAAATCGATCCTGACTCCACCACTTCTGCTGGAAGCTCATTCCACACAGCCACCACCCTCTGAGTAAAGAAGTTCCCCCTCACGTTACCCCGAAACTTCTGTCCCTTAATTCTCATGTCATGCCCTCTCGTTTGAATCTTCCCTACCCTCAATGGGAAAAACGTATCCACGTCAACTCTGTCTATCCCTTTCATCATTTTAAAGACCTCAATCAAGTCCCCCCTTAACCTTCTGCGCTCCAAAGAATAAAGACCTAACTTGTTCAACCTTTCTCTGTAACATAGTTGCTGGAACCCTGGCAACATTCTAGTAAATCTCCTCTGTACTCTCTCTATTTTGTTGACATCCTTCCTATAACTAGGCGACCAAAATTGTACACCATACTCCAGAATTGGTCTTACCAATGCCTTGTACAATTTTAACATTACTTCCCTACTCCTATATTCAATGCTCTGATTTATAAAGGCCAGCACACCAAAGGCTTTCTTTACCACCCTATCTACATGCAATTCCACCTTCAGGGAACTATGCACAGGGAACTTGTGCTCCTAGATCCCTCTAGATGCTCTACATCACTACCCAGAGGTCGACCATTTACTGTGTAGGTCCTGCCCTTGTTCGATGTCCCAAAATGCAACACCTCACACTAATCTGGATTAAATTCCATCAACCATTCCTCCGCCCACCTGGCCAATCGATCCAGATCCTGCTGTAATCGTTCACAACCATCTTCACTATCTGCAAAACCACTAACTATTGTATCATCAGCAAACTTGTTAATCTTGTTAATCTTGCCCTGTATGTTCTCATCCAAATCATTAATATAGATGACAAACAGTAACGGGCCCAGCACACCACTAGTCACAGGCCTCCATTCTGAGAAGCAAGGGAGAGGAGGGCAGTGGGGGAAATCAGGAGAGATAGTGGGGGGGGGGGGTGAGGAGTGGGGGATAGGATGGGTGTAGGGAGGGGAGAGGAGTTATGAAGGGAGGGAGGGAGTGACTGATGGTAGGGGAAAGGAGAGGGTGGGAGTGCGAAGGGGAGGAGGAGAGGGGAAAGAAGTGGGAGGATGAAAAGGATGGGAGGGAGTGCTGGGAGATGAGGGGAAATGAGCCGCACTGCGCAGTTGGGAGCTATGCGTGAGTGGTGGAATATTGCGTTGGGGAGCAGACTCAACTGGTCTGCACTTAGTCTAATCTATTTATAAAATCTTTTGGGATTGTCTTATGGAGATAGCTACCCGCCGGAGCTATCTCCTGGCCCCTTTTTGCCCTTCTGATCTTTTTTTGTTTGCTCCTTAGTTCCAGAAACTCCTCTTGATCCCAATGCACTTGATCCCAGCTGTCTGTACCTGTCCCATGCGTCCTTTTTATTCTTAACCAATGCCTCTGTATCCCTTGTCAGCCAAGTTTCCTTACATTTGCCTGCTTTGCCTTTCACTCTAACGGGGACGTACACATCCTGAGCTCTCTTCAGAACACTTTTAAAAACATCCCACTTGGCCGATGATCCTTTCCCATCTAATAACCTGCTCCAGTCAACTTGAGTGAGACCTCTCATACCCTCAAAGTTGGCCTTACCCCAGTTGAGCATTTTAACACGTGGACTCTCTCCGTCCCGATCCATAACTATCTTAATCAACCTAATCAAACTGTGGTCACTGGTCGCAAAAGGCTCCTCCACACACACTTCATTAACTTGCCCTTCCCAATTTCCCAATACAAGACCCAGTGTTGCCGTCTCACATGTGGGGGCCTCCACATACTGCTTAAGAAAACTCTCCTGAACACTTTTGAGGAATTGCACCCCATCTGAACCCTTCACGCTATGATTTTCCCAGTTTATATTGGGAAAGTTGAAATCCCCTACTACAACAACCTTATTTGACCTGCAGCTGTCTGCAATCTCCTGGCACATTTGCTCTTCTAATTCCTGTTGACTATTTGGGGGTCTGTAGTACACCCCAACAAGGTTATCATCCCTTTCTTGTTCCTCTGCTCCACCCATATAGCCTCACTAGATGAACCGTCTATAATGTCACCTCTGAACACAGCCGTGACATCCTTCTTAACCAACAATGAAACTCCCCCCCCCTCTCTTTTAACCAGATTACCGAATGGTATCCAGATAATAGACAGAATCTATGCACCTGGGAAGTTTGCCAGTCTTATTTATCCTGTGGTCATCTGCGGTGCCCCTTGTACAAGAGCCAGTGTGCAGTGTCACATAAACAAAAGACTTTCCCATCTATTCTTGGTCCCTCATTTTCACCTGACCTGGTCGTGGTAGCAAGCGCATTTTCCACATGGTCACGAAGCCTTATGGAACAAAATACCATAGGATTCCTGATGGAGAGATGCCATGGATCTAGGATCTCACCTAGGATCTCTCCAGAGGGAGTTTCTCACTTTAGACTTTACTTTAGACTTTGGAGACACAGCACATAAACAGGTCCTTCGGCTTACTGAGTCTACGACGACCAGTGATCTTCCTGTACACTAATGCTATCCTACATACTCGGGACAATTTACAGCTGACAGAAGCCAATTTACCTACAAACTAGTATGTCTTTGGAGTGTGGAAGGAAACCAGAGCACCTGGAGAAAACCCACGCAGGTCACGGGGAGAACGTACAAACTCCGTACAGACAGCACCCGAGGTTGGGGTTGAACCCGGATCACTGGCGCTGTAAGGCATCAACTCCACCACAGCGTCACCGAGCCACCCATTAGACCCGCTCTGTGCCTTCTATAAACCATCTTGCCACAATGAGAGCCGAGCTTAAGGCTGTGCACAGTAAGGTCATATGTGATGGGGTGAATGGCCTAATTCTGCGCCTATCAATCATGTCTGATCTATCTCTCACCCCTAACCCCATTTTCCTGCCTTCTCCCCACAACCCTTGACACCCGTACTAATTCAGCAAATGTTTGCTGCCCGTAGCAGTAGAATGTAATGCAGAGGGGGAAAGGGGTAGGCATCAATGAAGAGAGGACTTTCTAAATGTCCCTCAGGGTGCCTGTCCCTGCCTGATCATAGCTGGTTCTTGCCACCATTTGGTAAACACATAATTTCCCATTTTATTTAATTGCATTGCCATTGCTATTTCCCCGAAACGGCATCATGTTGTCCAGGAAATGAACAACCGGGCACTCGCTGCGGCTGCATGGCCAGGTTGGAGATTGTATCTGCTACTCGTTTCTGCTTCTGAGGCACTGAATCCTTTCTACTTGCAGATATGATTGAGAAGAAGTACGGTTTCATTCTCCAGACTGCACTTCACTACAGCAGCACTGGCAATAAAATTACTGAGCTTTAACCATTGTCCAACTTCAATGGAATGACTGCAGTCTATGCCATTCCCCAAACTCTTCCTCCACGTTAGAAGGAGTTGCTTTGACATGAACCTCCTAGAAAGACTCATAATGTTGTAGAGTGCAGTCTAAGTCACTGAACATGCTTAGTTGGAAATATATTTTCCCTTTACACTGTGCTCACTATTTTATATTGGAAGCTCTACCCATGACAATGTACAGTTACCTCGCACTCCTGCATTGGTTCAGGAAGGGCAGGACCTCAACACCCTAGATGTTGATCTACTGGCAGAGTGACGTACATACGAGTGATAATGAATAAATAGAAATCCAAATCTCAAATTGAGAAACTGTCCCAAGTTTCCATTCTACTCTTGCAGATAATTTTAGTATCCTTTTCTGCACAGATAAGTCTTGGAACTTATTAAGTATGTTAAATGTTTTGTATACTTGCCATCAACTATGCAGTTATTAATTCATCATCCTTGTGCATTCCCTTAGTGAATGTCATTTGCTGTAATACGATTATACTGTTCTTTCCCCAGTCCTTGATTGGTCTGTTTTGCATTAATATGTACGTGGTCACATGATAGAAAGGATTGGGTCCAGATTCTGTACGTGGCTATGTGTCAGGTTGGAAGTGGATTCCCTCATGCTGGAGCGTGTCTCACTCGGAAGAACTGGTAATCTAGATGATCTCCATGTGTGGACCAGCTCCAAACGCTCAAGTGAGTTTTTCAGAATAGAATTGACGTTCAGCCTCACCTTTATGAGAGTTGACGCATGAGTTTATTTTCACCAGCTGGTGTGGTGCATCCTTCCTCTTAAGGTATCCGCTTATGTTTGTGAAGCGTCTGTATGTGACCACGTCATTCAAGTATTGAAGGTCAGTCATTTGTAGTTTCTTTTTGTCCGTCAGCAGTGGATTGGCATTTCCTGTGTCTCAAATGAGAAAATGACAACTGTACGATCATGTTGAAGTGACTGATGGTGAGGAGGTAGGCCATGGTGATGAGATTAGAACTCCCTGAGGTCACGGTGAGCGGAGAGACAGTGGGGTCACAGCGGGAGCAGAGGAGGTGGGATAAAGGGAAAGGCGGTGGGGACATGATGAATGGAAAGACAGTTTGGTTGCGTAGAGGGGTGGGATCATAATGCACGGGTAGGTGGTAGAGTTGCGTGGGGCGGGGTAAGGGTCGCAGTGAGAGGGAGGAGTAGATCGGGTCATGGGAAGTTGGCAGGGTTAGCATGGTAGACGGGGGAGGGTTATGGAGAGGGGGAGCGGGTTGTGGGGAGGGGGAGAGAAGGTATGTCAGAATGGGGAGGGAGAGCGGAGGTAAGGTCACAGTGGGGTGGGAGGAGAGGAGGTAGGGTCGTGGGGAGGGGGTGAGGTGGCAGAGTCACAGTGGGGAGGGGGGCAGAGGAGGAAGGGTGGAGGGGTGGTAGGGTCACAGTAGGGAGGGGAGAGGTTAGAGTCGTGGGGAGCAGTGTGAGGAGGCAGGGTCACGGTGGGGGGGGGGGGGGAGAGAATGTAGGGTCACAGTGGGGAGGGTGATGAGGAAGTAGGGTCGTGGGTAGGGGAAAAACATGTGAACAAGGTACTTGTGAACTGACTATGTGATGAGTGAGTTGTCAGAATTGCCCCGACGGATGGTTCAACTGCCCCGACCACAGGAGGAAGCGAATCTTACCATGAAAATTGCAGTTCATTTGGCTATAGGTGAAAATGTCACACACCTTATCTGCACTGAAATTCCAGTGACAACTGTGGTAATTGTTGCAGCTGGAATGTACGTATTTGCAAAAGATGAGGGATCATCCTGTTTGAATAGTTACAAGAAAAATGTCCAAACTCTTTATTTGCATTTCTGCCTGTTATTGTACAGCAGAGGGCAGAGTTGTTTGGCATTGTCACTTTATTGAAGCAGTTTTTTTTCCCCAAGTTCCTGTAATGTTTGGTCCATTTGCTTTTCCTGTTGTGAAGTGAGACAGCTTTGCTGCCTGAAAACTGGAATAAATTCACATGATTCTTGTTTACTTGTTTGAGGGGAATAATTTCAGTTGTGTGTGTAGGTAATTAGGGAAATGGAGTTTTGAAAACTTGCACATGGTAAGAAACAAATGCTGTAAAAGCTAAACTATGCTTTAAGTGCTCAGAGGTTTTAAGCTGAAAATACCATGTTCACCTTTTGGATCTTTAATCCACAAATGCTTGCCAATAGAATGAGCTCATGTGAGCAAACACGTGAAACGCAGTCTTCACCATGGAAAATTCCAGCTTGTGAAGTAGTTATTCATTCTCTGTGAGCTCGGCAACTCTAGTGTGGTCAGTATATTTTACATCGTGATTTACTTCTCCTGAAATGTGTGCTCCAGATTGATGGAAACCTTTTTTCAGTTTCTAGAGCACAAAGTATAGTGGGTTAAACTGAATTTTGTTAGAGGTTGTGCTTTGATGGCATTATTTATTATCTTTTCTTGCATTTAACGGCACAGAATTAAAATCAGGAGGTCCGATGTGTTTCCTTCAGATGCCTCTGAATGTTTCCTTCATGTTTTAACTATCTTTTCCTTTGGACCTAGTTTCCGATTTTGTTTTTGACATCACTCATTTCTGCAGTGCTTCATAATTGGCTTACTCCTTAATGGCTCTTAATGTTTTTCTCATAAAACATCTTTCCCACCATTTATCTGTTCGGAACCCTTGTTTAAGGCACTGGTAGGTAGAAACAAACTATTATTGCTGTGGTTTAAGCATTACATTGTTGCTAAATCTTGTATCTCTTCCCAAATTGTCTGGTCACTGTGATAGTTTAGTTCAGCTTTAGAAATCTACATGCTTTAAGTAGATTTGTAACCTATTTGATTTCATTTCAAGAGTTACATTATAAATGGAGCACCACAAATAAGTATGATGTTGGGCACAAAGGAAACTGCATTGGGGGAAAAATGGAGTGGAAGTTAAAGCAAGTAAACTGAGTCAAATGATGGTGAATGAGAACTAGTATCATGCCGTGTCCCATCTATCATGTTGTTGTCTACAGAAAATTTGGAATGGGTCTCGCTACAGCAGCTTAATAAGTCATTTGGACAAGTGCCCCTGGGCTAGTTTAGTTATTAGACCAACATAAATCAAAAGTTTCCAGGTGGCAATTTAGTTCAGCAATATTTATGGATTAAAAATGAGAAATAATGGCACATATTACTAAATAGCATCTTTCGGTAAAAGGCCTAAAGAAAAAAACCATGTCAATAGTTCTTGACACAATCTGGGTCTGTACTCTGAAATGGCTCTCTGGCCAACCTTCTTTCCTTCCTTCTTTGTTGTTTTAATAGTACGTGTTAATGTATGTTTTAGAGTTCTTTAGCTTGTTTTATGCGGCTTGGGGGACACACACACACACACACACACACACACACACGGACATTTAAAATCTCTTACCTCGACGTAGAAGCTATTTTTTTTTCCCGTATCGTATCTCGGTCCGCACTGCGACCTAACATCGAGGAGTTGGCGGCCTGGAGATCAATTTGGAAGCTCCAACCGCAGGGAGCCTGCGGGACTTACCATCGTGGAGTGGGCCATCCCTGTTACGGATCGACCTCTGAGCAGGAGCTTCGACCACCGGCTGCGGGAGCTTCGATTGCCCCGACGGATGGTTCGACTGCCCCGACCACGGGAGAATAAAGAGGGACGGAAATTGGACTTTATTGCCTTCCATCATAGCGAAGAACATGGGGAATCCACTGTGGTGGATGTTTATGTTAACTTTTATGTAGTTGTATGTCTTGTTGCTTTTTTATAGTATGGCTGTATGGTTAATTTGAATATCACTAACTTAATTGGTACACGTGACAATAAAAGTCCTTTGAAATCTTCCAAATTAACGTTTCCACTGACAATACAAAATTTATCCCATTAAACTGGAGTAGAGAAAAATAACAAATTTGGAACCTTCACTTCTGGTCATGTCCTGCCACCAGCTAGCAACTTCCAGTATATGGCCTAGAGAAGTTGATGAGAAGCCCATGACCAGCCAACTCTTTGCCCTCCGTCTAATTCAAAACCCTTTCATGACTCTTTGGTCAGTCCCTTGAGCTCTGCTTTCAAAAGTAATTTAGAAGTAAATAATCACGGCAACGTTTGTTGAGAGTGTACCAACTTTTAAAGATCCAAGGATTCAAGTCAGTTATTGGTAGTTGCGTGTCCAATAGGTTAGGTAGTATTCAAATTGAAATCGGACCTAATGATTAGTTAAAAATAGACCATGTGAAACATGCAGAGGATTCCATCTGTACTTTGACATGTCTGAATTGTACCAAATCTTTTTTTCTTAATCCATAAAACCACAGAGGAACACTTGAGGTTTGTTTTCTCTAGGTAAAATAATCCAGACAATATGAACCACAGGTCAAAAAAGTAAGCTATGCAATATGACAAGTACAATGCTTTCTTTAAATCTTTAATTACATGCAAACAACAGCAGAATTCCAGTAAGCATTAATGGCTATTTATTTCCTAAGGACAGCTTTTAGTATTTTTACTCAACACTTGAAAATTATTGACATATGGGGAAATGAACAAAGACTGGAAAACAAAGAGAAAATGTTTTGAACTGTTTTTTGGCTTGCATTTAATGAGGACCTGTTTTATTCATTTATACAGTTAAATTGATGAAGAGTTTGCATTTGTACGGCATCTCCTTACCACGAGCAACCCCTCTCTGCACTTGAGACTGCCACTCTTACACAGCAATAAATAGCTACCCTGCCTACACTGGTATTTGCTGCTTATTCACAGGGTACAGAATGTGCTTCAGTCCATTTGGAAAAAATATATATAATAAATTGTTTTGCAGCATTTCGTCAAGTCATTCTTCTGATTTTAAGTGATATGAGCCATAGATTTTTGCAAGTTTAAGACCATCTCCTTATCAAATCATGATAGTTGTTACATACAATTCATCCATGCTTTAACTGTTATAATTAAGACTACTGGCTAGCACTGACCTTTTGGTTCTCAGTTGTGGTTAATATTTAGTAAAAAACAAGTAGAATGTCCGGCACTTCGGATTTGAAGTTGTTTAATGGTGGAACCTATTTACAGTGTCCTCCATAATGTTTGGGACAAACTCATCATTTATTTATTTGCCTCTGTACTCCACAAATAGAGATTTGTAATAGAAAAAAAATCACGTGGTTAAAGTGCACATTGTCAGATTTTAATAAAGGCCATTTTTATACACTTTGGTTTCATTATGTAGAAATTACAGCGGTGTTTATAGATAGTCCCCCCATTTAAGGGCACCATCATGTTTGGGACACATCAATGTCATGTCAATGAAAGTAGTCATGTATAGTATTTTGTTGTATATCCTTTGCATGCAATGACTGCTTGAAGTCTGCGATTCATGGACATCACCAGTTGCTGGGTATCTTCTCTGGTGATGCTCTGCCAGGCCTGTATTGCAGCCATCTTTAGCTTATACTTGTTTTGGGGGTTAGTCCCCTTCAGTTTTCTCTTCAGCATATAAAAGGCATGCTCAGTTGGGTTCAGATCGGGTGATTGACTTGACCACTCAAGAATTTACAATTTTTTAGCTTTGAAAAACCTTTGTTACTTTAGCAGTATGTTTGGGATCATTGTCTTGCTGCAGAATGAACTGCCGGCCAATGAGTTTTGAGGCATTTGTTTGAACTTGAGCAGATAGGATGTGTCTATATGCTTCAGAATTCATTATGCTACTACCATCAGCAGTTGTATCATCAGTGAAGATAAGTGAACCAGTACCTTCAGCAGCCATACATGCCCAGGCCACAACACCCCCACCACCGTGTTTCACAGATGAGGTGGTATGCTTTGGTATAGGTACTAGGTGCTGAGAGCTCTCTTATACCTGCATTAAGGAGGCAATTAAACACACCTGAGCAATTACAAACACCTGTGAACCCATGTGTCCCAAACATTATGGTGCCCTGAAATGGGAGGACTATGTATAAACCCAGCTGTAATTTCTACACGGTGAAACCTGAATGTTTAAGAAAAAACCTTTAATAAAATATGACAATGCGCTTTAACCACATGTGATTTTTTTATTACAAATCTCAAATTGTGGAGTACAGAGGCGAATAAATAAATAATGGGACTGTCCCAAACATTATGGAGGGCTCTGTAGCACTGAATCGGTGTCAGATTTGTCTATGTTCTTGGATTCTGCTCGTGGCATGAATCCACAGTCTTCAGCAACAGGTCAGAGTGGCACCCGCTGGTCAAACTTACACACCTGCACTAGAAATAGTTTTGCACTTGCAGTCACATGTGATTTTGGGAGCAAATAGTATTTTGTTGGGTGGGGAGCCCAAAAATACAATGGCAAGTTAAATAAACTAATGAAGATGAAGAGAGGGGGCTTGGAGATTTTGTGAACAGCTTTGTTTTTAACAAAGCAATTTTTTTGTGGAGACTTTGGATACTTGATTCCTGAAGCTTCAGTCTGCCGAAGGGTCTTGACCTTAAATGTCATCTATCCATGTTCTCCAGGGATGCTGCTTGACCCACTGAGTTACTCCATCATTTTGTGTTCTTTTCAAGGTTTCAAGGTTTGTTTATTCTCACATGAACCAATTAAGGTACAGTAAAATTCAGATTGCCATTCAGTCATACCAATAAAGAGCAAGACACCAAATATATTTTTAACATGAACATCCACCACAGCGACGCCCCCATATTCCTCACTGTGATGGAATGCAAAATAAGTTCAATCTTCTTCCCTGCTTCTTTTGTGTATTAACCAACATCTGCAGTTCTTTGTGTGTACTTGGCGATCAGGGTCCCCTATGCCTGTGAGTCAAGAGGCAGCCTGCAATGTAAATGGATAGGTGACATTTCGAGGCGGGTCCCTTCTTAGACTTGATTGTCGAAGGGAGAGTGGGGGGGGGAATAAAATGAATTCTGCTTGACCCGCTGAGTTACTCCAGCATTTTGTGTATCTCTTTGGTATAAACCAGCATCTGCAGTTCCGTTTAATTACATCTCCAGCAATGTTACTTTGTTTCTGCTGTTGTAATACAGAGTGTGTTTTATTAAAGTAGCAGCACCGTGTGGTTTTAAAACTCGATCAGTGTTTGTAGGTATCGGGACAGTCAATAATTTGTAAGCTGGTTCCCATTTATAACTTTGCTTCCTATGTTTGTTAGCAACTTTCTGAAGATGTTCAATGGTTGGCGCGGACTCCGATCAATATCTTTCTGTGACTCTATGACCACTAAGATGGCTATCTAATTACTTGCACTGTCCGCCCACTTGCAGTAAAGTAAGTTTGCAGAGCAGTTTTACTAAAGTCAAGTCTCCTATTTGCAAGCCTGCACATGCGGTAGATCCTTCTGATTCAATGGCATTCAAATATTAGGGAAAATAAAAAGAAATGTAGATGCATGAAATACAAAATAACAACAACATATGCTGGAAACGTACAACTATTTCACTCTGCAGATGCTGCCTGATCTGCTGAGTGTTTCCAGCACTTTGGTTTTGGTGATTACTTTGAAGACACCAATACATTCTTGGCTTTTTTGAACATATTGGTACTTGAAAGGTGCTTAAAAAGACTGACTCTTGTTAACGTATACTCAACAAATTTTGAAATGATGTCACTTTCTGAAAATTGCCTGTAGTTGAGAGTTAATGAGAAAAAGCAACAGGAGATCAATTATTTGAAATGACTGTTGTATTTATGGCATAATATTGGATTTTTAATTGCTGGCCACATCATCATTGCACAAAAAGAGTATCGTACTGTGGTACAGCCTTGCACATGGCCGATAGTCATTAATGTAAGAAATGCAATCGTTTATTTGTTCAATATACTGGTACAATATAGAGTGCATTCAGACAATGAAACAGTTGAAGAAATTACCATCTTTAGTTTTTTTTACCTTACTTTTCCATTTTGCTGTAATAAATTTAATGTAATAAAATGCATGAAACCTCATTTGTTCAACCCTGCTGTTGGCTGTCAGCAGAATAGATTTAGTTAGTTTACACCAAAGATTTGTGTTCTATTTCTTCATTGCAGTCCTATGATTTATCACTTCAGTTTTAAATATTATTGCTGATATTATTGCTTCTGTTGATCTCAGTTGACTTGGCAGAGGCAACAGAGGCTTTCGTTCCCCACATCATGGCTTGGCCCTGACTTCTTCATCTCCAATCTGCAACATGAGTCACTGATAGCCAAGATGCATTTTGTGATGTTTCAGTATTGCATAATCTTCAGAAATGAGGACAATCCATACTTCAGCATAATTGCCCCCTTCGTGGTAAATGACCCACCACGGGAATGTTAAAATTTGCTGCACAGGCCGAAGAAATAATTCATTAGGAAACATACCATGAAAGATATGAGCAATATTGTTTTGCAACTCTCAGGGTGGCTTCTCTGCGTCTTGCATAAATATCTTTCTGGCAATGTCCGCAAACATGCTCATTTATTAGACATTCACAGTGTCAGCATGAGGGCAAAGTATGTGTGATGTATTCAAGGTTTGTAGGTACTTTCGATTAAACTCCATTCTCCGATTATGAAAAATTGCATTCTTGAGATTATAGTTATTTTCCAACATCAGTCGCTAGATTTGCTTCATATGAAAGCAGATTGTGTTTCTATGTAGAATGTGAAACTCTCTTATATAATATGGAAGGTGACTCCCGGGGTAGGCAATTAACTTTGTAATAACACTGGTGAGTCAACTAACCTTCGAATGCTGGTAGACGCAAAATGTTGCAGTAACCCAGCGGGACAGGCAGCATGTCTGGAGTGAAGGAATGGGGACGTTTTGGGTCGAGACCCTTCTTCAGACTGATGTCAGGGGAGTGGGCGGAGAAAGATACAATGTTGTCAAAGTTCTACCTTAGAATGTTCACAGCTTTCTCTTTGAACTTTTCCAAAAAAAAATTGTAATATCTTGACCGGAGGATCTATTGAATGATTTGTAATCAACAAATGTGTTCATTTTACTTCTTTCAGGGGAAGTGGAATCTTCTGATAAGTATTGAAAGCCTGCTATTTATTTTACTTTTTTTTTGGAAGACATTCATCACTGCTTAGTAGTTGTAAAACATATATAATCTGCGTAATATCACTATTGAAAGATAATTGTCTATTCATTGAACATCACATCTTATAGTTTGAAAATGCTATTTTTAAAAAAAGACACTTTTGTAACTGGAACAGAATATTTCTAAGTTTAGCTTTGAATTATTAGATATATACTGGATGCTCCTCATAAGTGTGGTTACCACGCGGGAATACGCATTTGAAGCTGACATTGCTGTGCATCTTTATCAGGTACTGGAGAAGTACCGAAATACACCCATGAGCCACAAAGAGATCCTCCAAGTCATCCAGCGTGAAGGATTAAAGGAGATCGGGTGAGTGCTTTTACAGTCTTATTCTCTACAGTAATCTGCATAAAGTGGAATAAGTGTAATTATTTCGCTGGTTAGAAGACCTACATGATTATATGATTTCATACTGAGAGAAAAAGGGAAAAAATGGTGTGGAGGTCAAATTTGCTTTTGACTCTGAAATACACAGCCACACAATTTATTTATGTTTGAGATTCTGATGTCATGTAGTGCTTTGGTGTAAATAACCTCCTTTACCTCTCCTCCTCAATCCTACAACCACGTTACTGCCTTAGCTCAGATTTGTTTATAGTTTTGCCAAAATAATCTAAGTTTGTCAAATCTTGTCTAGTGATGGTAACTAAGCAAGCATTTCTAAACATTATTCTCAGTCTCTTTTTCTTTGTTGTTAATAAGCTCTCATCAGTGATGTCATCTGGAAGCAAGATACTGTTTATGCATGAATTCTTTCGAGAGCCAGAACTTTTAGTTAATCAGCTCAGATAGAAACACAAAATTCCTCCATCTCTGTGGAGCCCAAACTTCGGCAATCCTTTTTAGCTTTCATCAACTCCAATGTGGTTCTGTTCTTAATTGTTTTTTATTTCAAGTTACCCTCATTGTCATTCATTGTGAAATTGTTTTTGACACTCAGCAGAAATCTCTTCCCCATAACATTTCTGTCAACACAGCCAGCACCTTGCCTTGTTTGCTGCAGAGACTCAACAATGTAGTTTTTGCTGTCTTCAATGTAGTTAAATAGATTTTTGGGTGCTTTGCCATACCAAGGCTTGATTCCTGGTCCTTTCATCTTGAAATGTCATAGTCATAGAATCAAACAGCAGGCCCTTCAGCCCAACTTGCCACACCAACCAACAGGCCCATCTACCTTAGCCCCACCTTCCTGCGTTTGGCCCATATCCCTGTAAACCATGTTTCTTAAACATTGTGATTGTTCCTGCCTCAATTACCTCCTCCAGCAGCTTGTTCCATATACCAACTACCCTTTGTGTAAAAAAAAAAGTTGCCGCTCAAGTTGTTATTAAATCTTCCCCCCCCCTCACATTAAATCTATGTCCACTGATTCTTGATCCCCTTACTCTGGGTAAAAATCAGTGCATTTAACTGATTGATTCCTCTTATAATCTTATACACCTCAATAAGATCCTCCTGCGCTCCAAGGGATAGAGTCCTCTCCCTAGAGCTCAGGCACTTAAGTCCAAGCAACATCTTTGTTAATACTCACTGCATCTTTTCCAGCTTAGCAACATCTTTTCTGTTATAAGGTGTCCAAAACTGAACATCTATACATAACTAAAACTCTGATCTTGTGCTCTTCCTGTTTGCATGGTTTTGCTATTTGCGCAAAAACGGTACAAGTAGCGCTACAATTTTTCACCACCTGACTCATCAATCTCCTGTGCTGCAGGTGCAACATGTTTTGTTCCGATCAATGGTATATTTTAAAAGTTATTAAGGTTTAAAAATCTTAAAAACTGCGCATGTGCAGTTTGGTCTCTTCTGCTGTCAGTCAACGCCACGCAGATTGGTCTCCACTCCCGTCAGTCCATACCACGGCCGGGAAGGGGACGACCCTTCCTGCACCGCGGCCTCTCCTGCCTCACTCACAAACTCCTCTCTCCCCTCCTCACAGTAACGTGTCTACCGTCTCCCCCACCACCAGCGGCGGCTGTGGGAGGGGTTCAGTGGAGGCCCTGGTCCCGTCTCTCTCCCCCTCATCACTCACCCCTCTCCCCCGCCCGCCCTCTGCAGCAATGGTGGTCCCGTCTACCTGTCCCCCCCGGGAGAGGGGAAAGTTCCTGGGGAGGTGAGGAGGGAGTGTGGGGGGATTGAGGGAAAGGAGGGGGTAGGGAGGAAGAGGGGGGAAAGTGGGGGAGGTGAGGAAGGAAAGTGGGGGAGGAGGGGGAATAGAGGGAGAGGCGGGCAGTGGGGGAGGTGAGGAGTGGGTGAGGTGGGGGATAGAGGGATAGGAGGGGGGTGGGGAGAGGCGTTATGGAGGGAGGGAGGGTGTGACTGAGGGTAGGGGAAGGGAGAGAGAGGGAGGGATTAGAGGAGGAGAGGGGAAAGAAGTGGGAGGGTGAAGAGGGGGAGGGAGTGCTGGGGATGAGTGGAAATGAGCCGCGTCTGCGCAGTTGGAGGCTATGCGTGAGTGGTGGAATATTGTGTGGGGGAGCAGACCCAATGGGTCTGCACTGTCTTGTGCAACATCTACACTCAATAATCTGAATGATGAAGGGCAATGTGCCAAAAGCCTTCTTGACCATTCTGTCCACCTGTGATACCACTTTCAAAGAACTATGTATGTGCAGTTGTTCTTGTACAGTTGCTTAATCATTGTGCTGTATGATCAGCTGTGTTTCGTGTGAAAGTATTCTCATGTGTAAATAAATCTCTTGGAATTTGTATACAGTTATTATTAAAGACCGGGGGGAAAAGGTTAGTTCTTTCAATACATATGCAATGTGTTAAATATTAATTGCTGGAGATGTTTAGGTTACAGTTTGGGAGATAAGAATGAAATCAAGTCAGACCAGTCTTACTCAGCTAGGCCATGGAGGAGAGCTGTTGAAGGACGATGATGAGATTAAAAATTGCAGGCAGTCCAAAAAGCACAGGAAGAAGTGCTATACCCATGTCACAATCATGGAGATACAATTTGTGAAATTAAAGAGAAAATGCTCAAAGTACTCAACAGGTAGACAAAAATGCTGGAGAAACTCAGCGGGTGAGGCGGCATCTATGGAATGAAGGAATAGGTGACGTTTCGGGTCGAGAACCTTTTTCAGACTGAAGAAGGGTCTCGACCTGAAACGTCAACTATTCCTTTGTTCCATAGATGCTGCCTCACCTGCTGAGTTTCTCCAGCATTTTTGTCTACCTTCGATTTTGCCAGCATCTGCAGTTCTTTCTTAAACGAAGTACTCAACAGGATCTATGATGAGTGGAATAAAAATAAGGTATAAAGGTCACTGACTGGGATCATTAGGAGCAAAAGCACATTTTATGATGCAGAGAGAAAGGGAGAGGGTGGAGAGAAATGTCTGTAATCGGTTGGAAAAATGAAATGACAAGTAGATAATACAGGGTTAAAGTGGGTAACAGAAAGTAAATGGGAGAAACCAAATAACGAATTGAAATTTGCAGTTCATAATGTTCAAATGCTCACAAGTTATGGGAGCAGAATTAGGCCATTCAGGCCATTGAGTCTACTTTGCCATTCAATCATGGCTGATCTATCTTTCCCTCTCAACGCCATTCTCCTGTCTTCTCCTCATAACCCGTGGCACCCTTCTTTGAAATGTGAAATTCTAAACCTAGATATTTAGAAGTTCTTTAGCAACTTGTCAGTTGAACTAAATTAAGGTGCATGTTGCATTCAAGAGCGCTTGAAAAATGGGTTGGGAAGAAACCTAGCTATTTGGATTTTCTGCACGTTGTCAGTATGGAGCACATTTCATTTTGTATTGGTTGTATTATTAAGACTTTAATTTACAAAGTAATTGTAATTCCAATGATGTTCATTTTTATTCTGTTGTTACTTTGATGGAACGGGTGAGTGGCTCGCTGTCCAGGGTATGAGGTTAATTTAGTGTGGCCTGCTTTGGAGTTGCAGTTGCTTCCACGGGCAATGGACATTTATGAATTGCCTAATAGGCCTATGGCTATTGTCAGATTTATGCGCTCATCTTTGGTTGTGAATGTATAAATAAAATATAATCCAATTCTATAATAAGCACCATTTCCCCTGGGTAGCTGATGTGGGTAGCATCGGTCACTGGGTATTTTTGTGATAATAAAAGCTTGAAGTTTTTGACAAGCCCAGATTACAAGCTGCTGTCTCCTTTTTGGAGATCCATTCTTTCTGGCATTTTATTTAATTACATTGATATTAGATAAAACCAGTGAGCTTCTTAACAATGAAGAGATTAGTGTTTTTATTGAAGAACAAGATGAAATCAGTTGTGGAAAAACCAATTACGTGCTTGACTGCATCCAGGGTGATTATTTGTAACTTCCCTGTATGATGTTGCAAAAAGCTTCAAACTATGTTTATTCTCTTCAACCGCCCCAGTGCAAATGAATAAAAAATAATACTGCTTAAATGAGCTTTCACAATTGCTTGCAACCACAGCCACAGATTTTTGGTTGTGCAGCATGGTTTTATTAAAACAAGTACATTTTGCAACTGATGGCAGGGTGAAAGATTCTTGTATCTGAATGTCTTCTTCAATAGCACTTGTATATATTTTGCCTGGGGTGCACCTCAATGAAGTCTCAAACAGACATCATTTTTTTGACTGTCAACGAATGGGTAGATACATACACCCTTCTTTTTATTTGTGTCAAGAGCAGAACTCATGATAAGAAGTGCTCACTATCACACGTGCAAATCAATTATGGCCAAATGAAATAAATAATTAAATATCTGCTGACTTTTCTTTAACAATGGCATGAAGTTTCTGTTTAGTGGCAATTTTTATTGTGTTCAGTTTTGTTCTCCTAACAAAAAAAGGTTGTATTAGCAGTAAAAGGAGTGCAGCAAAAACAGGCTGCAGGGATGGTAGTTTGCTGTATAAGAGGAGATCGAGTAGATGTGCCTGATTTTCTCTAAGATTAAGAGGAGGCCTCTTTTCAAAATACTTACAGGCTGGATGTGAGGTGGATGTTTCCCTTAGGGTGAAAGCGATAAAGACTAGAAATAAAAACAGAAAATACTCGAAGTATCATTTGACTTTTTCAAACATTTTCTGCTTCTATATCTGATTTCCAGCATCCACAGTTTTTTTATTTCAGACTACAACCACTGGTCATGATCTCAGAATAAAGGGTAAATGAGCCATTTGGGACCAAAGCAAGGAAAAAATCAATTACTCAGAGGGTGATGAATCTTTGGAATTCTCCACCCTAGGAGATTGTGGAGGCTGTGTCATGAACTTCATTCAGAACAGAGATAAATAGATCTCAGGATATTAAAGGAATCAAAGCTTTTGAGGGCTGTGTAGGAAAATGGCACCGAGGTGGGAGATGCCATGATTTTGATTAATAGCTGAGTGGGCGTGAAGAATCACATGATCTCTACCTGCTGCTATTCGTATGTCCTGAAAGAGATAGATTTTCCTGCTGTCCTCCCAGAAACTTGGCCACAAAGCCTTAATGAGGGTAGATTTTTCCCTGTCATGTGCCAGATGCCAGGAATCGCTGAATAGGCTAAACTCATCTTGTGGGCTGAGCAACCACTTGAGTGGAAAAGTTCAGACGGAAGGAAGTAGTTTGAAAGATTAAAGCACGTACATGACTGATTGGCGAATCTGAAAAAAATCATCCACCAAGTTACTAAGAAATGCTTAAATTATGAAATCAATGAGATTTTACAGTGATGTTCGACCACATGCGTAACAGACAAGTTAGTCAAGGCGGAAGTGGTTGTTCAGGAGCAACTATTAATCAGTATGCCTTTAAGCATTTGGTTACTCATTCAACAAGTCATTAGATTTTCAGTGGTTTTATGGAAAGGATGAATTGGTTCACGTAAAATATCACAGATTCTGCGTTGTTTCTTGGGGGAAATTGCAGGACCAGGGTATCGCAACTTGTAAATTTGTTTTTCTCATGGTATTTGTGCTACTGTCAGAAGCTGTAGTGGTGAAGCTGACAATTTTACTGTCATTACAGCCCATGTAGTTTAAGCAGAATGCACTACATTGGGGTTGGTCGGGTGGAGACTGTGGTCTATTTGTTCCTCAGACCATCTTAGGAAATCGTTTAAGAGAGAAAAGGAAGGGGTTAATAATCTTGGATTATTAATGAAGGCAGTCGACAGCCGGAGGGAAGACTGCCCATACTGCTCAGCGCTGGTAATGTGGGAGAGATGAGGTAATATGGGAGGAGACAGAAGCAGACCTGATGGATTATGAAAATCATAAAAAAAAGAAACATAGAAACTAATGTGTACTAAATACTATCATATAATTTCATACTTGTAATCTTCATATTCTAATTGAGGTCTTAATATTGTGCAGGGAAAGCAAAATTGGAAGTTAGAAAAATAGTTAGAGAACACATCAGAAACCTAAAAGGCATATAATGCAGTCCCTTTAAAAGTAGGTCAATATGGCACCGTGTTTTTCTGCTCAAACATTGAGCTCAAGGGGAAGTTTTGGTTTTGTTATTGTATTTACTTCATTCAGACGATTTTGGGAAATGCATTTGCCACTGCAATTAATAAACATACCTGATTAATTAGATTATGGTTTGTGTTTTCAAGTGAAGTGTTACCCACACCACTCATTCTTGAGCTTGTGTCCCTGGTTCTTACTGAGAGTTCAATGGAGGAGAAACCTGTTGTGTTTGCCATACTTTATATTGTAGCTCTGTAGGATTGGAAGGTACAAAATGCACAAATCTTGGTGGAAATATATTCTGATATGGGCCAGGCCAGGCCAAAACCATCATGGGTAGAGGTTCCTCTTCCCAATTCATCAATAATGATCAGTGAGTGTTCAGTTGCCGATCTCAAGATAGCTGCAGTTTCCAACATTTCCGCCATTCACACTGAGAAAGTCAGCCATGTTTCATATTTTCTGGAACGCTCTTGACATCCTCGCTGTTTAAATGTCTAGAAAAACCTCAAACTTAAATGAGGCCTTCATCTGAGTAATCAGTTTTTCAATGCTGAATCAAAGGACACTTGGAATATGTAAATATAACGTGCCAGTGTTTTTCTTCTAGAAACATCGGCAAGATAATTGTTTTGCTGTTATTTAGAGAAAACCCTTTTGAATCAAATTGGGTTCTAAAAGCAATAAAAATTACTCAATGCATAATTCAGGAATTATGGGAAATAGTGTATTAAATAGGATTATGTTTGAGTCTCTCAGCAACACGCAATTATGTCAGTGGGCAGCAATCTTCATCATGGACTAGTTTACTTAACACAGGGTGTGGAAGCTGTGCCTGTTGACTCAAATACATTAATGGTATTCCAATTGAATTAGACAAAGGAAACTATATTACAGGTAAAAGATAATTTAATGGTGCAACATTGTGAAATGTTAGCAATTTAGTAATTGTTAGCAAGATAGCAATCTTTGTCTGCTATCAGAGCAATATTTCAGGGAAACCTGATCCTTTTGCTCCTAGGGGGATTATGGCTGCACCAAAGAATGTTATTAGCTTTTCATTCAGGCTTGGTTATGTGTGAGAGAATGGGATGTGTTCTTGTTGCCAAGAAAATGACTACTCAGCTGTGTGGATACTGGTTCTTCAAACAAGTCGACACACATCTGACTTTCTTTTAATTGCATCCACAGTAGCAAAATTGTCAGTTAACACATTGTGTCTATTCTTTTCTATGTGAAACATTAGTTAGAAACATTAGTAGTTAATAACATACCAGGTTCTAAATGTTGGCCCGTGTTATCCTGTGTATTTCTAACTTGGAAATCTAAGGTAAGTTTAAAAAAAAATTATAAATATTTATCTTGCAATGAATAGGATAACAATTCTTAATGTATTTTTGTGGCACTTCTCACATTGACCATTCGTGTCTCAGCTATATCTGAAGAGAATAGAGTGTCTCGCTGAACTGCAGTAAAGTTTATTTGAACCATGTCCAGTATCAGTAGGAGCCTATGAATAGTAACTACAAAATCATGCTGAAAATTAATGGTTTATCTTTGTTTATTGCTTTCTGTGCATATATATATATATATTTTTTTTCTGTTGGTGATGTTATTGTAATTTTTCTTAACTTCATTTAGGCTGCTTGAGCTTGGCATTTGAGTTGACGAGCTTTGTTTTAGCACATCTGATTGCTGAGCTGCCTTTATGAACATCGAAGATAAAGAAATAACCATTTTAAAACTGCCAAAATGTTTAAGTTGTGGATATTGGTGCAAGTCATTTTATATAACGTATTAAAAATCAGTTTGGAGAAGAATCCGTTTTTACAGCTTCTGATGCAACTGAGTAAGGCCCACCAGGTGAACAGTCTATTCCAACTTTGGGTTCATGTGTGTTCCGGTAAAATTTCATACCGCTTTAAAAATATGTGCATAAATCCTAGGTTTTGTTTTCTTGTGGTTATTATCGGGAGTGGTATTGGGGTGACGTAATTTTACAAAGAACCAGAAAAGTCTCGGAGACTGTTTCTTCTCTTTGATTCTGTTGCTATGGTTTGAAGGGTGCTTCGTCTTCATGGTAACCTTGAAAGAATGGCTGTTTTAAAAAAAAAATATTAACAGGGTGGCTGATGTAATAGTGTGCTTGTAGCAGCTGCAAGTAATGTAGAACAATGGCTGGTTACACAGCTGCTCTGACCTCAGGATCACTCAGCAGCATTGCTTTGAACTGTTTTTGGTCATTTCCGTTGAGTTAACATGCGAGTCAAGATTGTAATGGAACAGTAATACAAAAACAAAGTGTAAAATAAGAACTTCTGGAGGAAGTCAGCAGGTCTGGCAACAGCTGTGTTGCAAGTATATGATCTTAGATTCAACAAAATTTGCAAGAGATGCGCCTCGAGCTATTAAATTCACAGGGCAGCAAAGGCACAGAGAAATGGGTTGTGGGAGAATGAAAGCCAATAACAATCCTCACGGGTGTACATAGTTTCGTCTCCTTCTGAAATTGAGGTGAATTGGACCAATTTCTACACTGCTTCATAGTTAGTCTTTTCAAAATTTTGATTGGCATAAGTAGACAGACCTTTTCTATTTACCTGGTATGATACCTTGTAGAACCATTTGTTGAAGGTATCTGCTGCATGCTATGGAAAGACCCATGTTCAATAGATCATGATCAGAAAGAGATTTCGGGGGGACTACGCCCCCATAATCACCATCAAACACATGAAATGCGTAATGCCGGAAGAGGTGAAGTCAGCTCTCGTCAAACTTGAAACAGTTGTTGTTCCTCCACCCCTTTTCTATGAGTTTGAGCAACTCGGCTCCATTGATTAAGAAGCTAATTTGCCTCCAATGTCCCCACCCGCAGATCCATGGAGACAACCAGTCTCAACCCTATCCCTTTCTTGAAGAGGCTTTTTCCTCCTCCTCCCATGAAGATCCAGTTGGGCCCTAGTTACTCAACTCTCGCTGCCTCTGAAATTCACGCTGACCTATTCACCATTTCCTTCCATTCCCTCCTAAATGCCCTGAACCTAACTCATTCCCCCTCTCTATTCCTATCCAACTTCTTTCTGTTCATCTCTCTATGGGTTCTTCGCCCTCACTGTGAAGAAACAGTGGCACACCTGGTTGAGCTACTGTCTCACAGCGCCAGAGATCCGGATTTGATCCTGACCTCGGGGGCTGCCTGTGTGTTGTTTACATGGCCTCCCTCTTACCATATGTCCTCTGTAAATTGCCCTTAAGGTGCAGGTAGTTGATAGTCGGCATACACTTGGTGGACTGAAGTACCTATTTCCATGCTATACCTCTCAACTCTGTAAACAGATGACCATTTTATTCTGAACCATGCACCACTTCACCATCCTCTATTACACATTCCTTCTCAATCTGACGTATGTTCTACCAGTTTTCTCCACTTACCTGCCATAATATGTGAAGCAGCATTGGAGAATTGCAAATTGACTGAAAAAAAGTAGAAAAATACATAAATATGAGATGGAAATAAATTTAAGATAATTATTTTTTTCATAATTTACGTCTGTCCATAATAATTTTATAGCCATACAGGCTTAATACCTTAATATTTGAATGTTAAAACCACTTCTTTTTGTAGAATGTATGAGTTGCGAAAGCAGTCTCTGCAGTGCTGAAGTGCTAATAAAAATGAATTAATGAATTCTTCTGAAGCAGTTGAAAGAGATGAAAAATTCAGATTAGAAAGTAATTCCGAATAACAAATTATGAATTTCATGCTGAGGAATTTCAATTTGTAAATTTGTAGTGCAATTTTTGTCATTCCATTTTTCTTCCTTCTAATTTGCTGCATTAATAATGCATGTATTGTTGTCATCTGCCCAAATGTAAGCAAGGGGGTGGGGGTTGGGGGGGGGGGGGGGGGGGGGGGGTCTTATGCTGGAGTTAGCAGGTTGGAAAATTCAATGTTCATACCATTAGGCTGTTGGGTATCCATGTGGCATATGAGGTGCTATTCTTTTGTGTTTGGCCTCACAGTGGCATAGGGGAAGGTTGAGGACAGATGGGAAGGAGAGTTGAAATGGCTTGCAGCTGGAAGCTGAAGATGGACATTGCGAGCAGAGCAGAGTTTCTCTGCAAAACTGTTACTTCGTCTCGGCCAATGTTGAGAAGGCCACATCATGAGATTGAGATGCCATCAACCAAGTTGTTGGAATGCAGATGAAGCTACCTCACCTGGAAAGGCTATTTTGCCCCCTGGGTGGTGGTGAATGAGTGGGTATAGGGACAAATGTTGCACCTTCTATGATTGCAGTAGTAAGTACCAGGAAAACAGGGGGAGGTGGGTGGAAAGGAGAGAGCAAACCTGGGATTCTCGGAGGGAGTGGTCCTCGTGGAAACCCGAATGGGAAAGATGTTGCTGGTGTTAGGATCCCCTTGGAGCTGGCGGAAAAGGCAAAGCTGGATGCAGAGACTGATAGGGTTAAAGATGAAGACAAAGGAAATCCGCATCTATTCTCTCTGGAATGGAAAGATCAGAGCAGACTTGTGGGAAATGGAGGAAATGCATGTTTTGTTTCATGGGCTGGAGTGATGTTTGACCATATCATGCTGTTAAAAAATTGCTACATTTTCCAACCCTAACTATATACGACCAAGAGGTACATCAAATCATGTCATGTGTGTTGGAAGGAACTGCAATTACTGGTTTGCACCAAAGATAGACACAAAATGTTGGAATAACTAAGCGGGCCAGGCAGCATCTCTGGAGAGAAGGAATGGGTGATGTTTCGGGTCAAGGCCCTTCTTCAGACATTCATTTGTCATTACATGGCAATTCTAATGGTATCACGAAGGACTGATACAGCACATTCTTTGGGGATCAGGCAGTTTCTGACATGATCTGTATCCAGAAATAATTTTACTGACTATGTAGCATAAGTTTTAATATAATGGTTAGCGCTACATATACAGTGGCTTGCAAAAGTATTCATACCCCTTGAACTTTTCCACATTTTGTCACGTTACAACCACAAACGTAAATGTATTTTATTGGGATTTTATGTGATAGACCAACACAAAGTGATGCATAATTGTGAAGTGGAAGGAAAATGATACATGGTTTTCAAATCTTTTTACAAATAAAAAACTGAAAAGTGTGGCCTGCAAAAGTATTCAGCCCCCTTTACTCTGATACCCCTAAATAAAATCCAGTACAACCAATTGCCTTCAGAAGTCACCTAATTAGCAAATAGAGTCCACTTGTGTGTAATCTAATCTCAGTATAAATACAGCTGATCTGTGAAGGCCTCAGAGGTTTGTTAGAGAACATTAGTGAACAAACAATGTTCCTTGGGCATCATGAAGCCCAAGGAACACACCAGACAGGTCAGGGATAAAGTTGTGGAGAAGTTTAAAGCAGGGTTAGGGTATAAAAAAAATCCCAAGCTTTGAACATCTCACAGAGCACTGTTCAATCCATCATCCGAAAATGGAAAGTGTATGGCACAACTGCAAACCTATCAAGACATGGCCGTCCACCTAAACTGACAGTCCGGGCAAGGAGAGCATTGATCAGAGAAGCAGCCAAGAGACCCATGGTAACTCTGGAGGAGCTGCAGAGATCCACAGCTCAGGTGGGAGATTCTGTCCACAGGACAACTATTAGTCGTGTACTCCACAAATCGGGCCTTTATGGAAGAGTGGCAAGAAGAAAGCCATTGTTGAAACAAAGCCATAAGAAGTCCTGTTTGCAGTTTGCCACAAGCCATGGGGGGGACACAGCAAACATGTGGAGGAAGGTGCTCTGGTCTGATGAGACCAACATTGAAGTTTTTGACCTAAATGCAAAACGCTATGTGTGGCAGAAAACTAACACTGCACATCACCCTGAGCACACCATCCCCACTGTGAAACATGGTGGTGGCAGCATCATGCTGTGGGGATGCTTTTCTTCAGCAGGGACAGGGAAGCTGGTCAGAATTGATGGGAAGATGGGTGGAGCCAAATACAGGGCAATCTTGGAAGAAAACCTGTTAGAGTCTGCAAAAGACTTGAGACTGGGGCGGAGGTTCACCTTCCAGTAGGACAACAACCCTAAACATCCAGCCAGAGCTACATGGAATGGTTTAGATCAAAGCATATTCATGTGTTAGAATGGCCCAGTCAAAGTCCAGACATAAATCCAATTGCGAATCTCTGGCGAGACTTGAAAATTGCTGTTCACAGATGCTCTCCATCCAATCCGACTTAGCTTGAGCTATTTTGCAAAGAAGAATGGGCAAAAATTTAGGTCTCTGGATGTGCAAAGCAGGTAGAAACATACCCCAAAAGACTTGCAGCTGTAATTGTAGCGAAAGGTGGTTCTACAAAGTATTGACTCAGGGGGGCTGAATACTTTTGCACGCCACACTTTTCAGTTTTTTATTTGTAATAAAATTTGAAACCATGTATCATTTTCCTTCCACTTCACAATTATGCACCACTTTGTGTTGGTCTATCACATAAAATCCCAATAAAAAATATTTACATTTGTGGTTGTAACGTGACAAAATGTGGAAAAGTTCAAGGGGTATGAATACTTTTGCAAGCCACAGTATATACAATACTATTTTGGATAGGGAAATCCCAACCGGAAATATATTGACAAACATGGGAAAATGAAATAGGTTTATCTATAACAAAGGAAATTTGGGAAGAAAGCATACAACGTATACATTGTTGCTCATTAAATGCTAGACATATATTGATACAATTTAAGGTATTACACAGGTTACATTATTCAAAAACGAAATTAAATAGAATTTATCCTAACATTTCTTCTATTTGTGATAGATGTCAGAACTTGGAAGCTAACAACGCATAGTTTTGTAACATGTATAAAACTCAATTATTATTGGACAGAAATCTTTAGAGTTATCTCTGAAGTTCTTAAAATTAAACTGGACCCAGATCCAAAATTAATAATATTAGGAGTTCCGGATTCCAATCTAATATTAACAGTAAACCAAATAAATTTCTTAGATTACTGTTTGAAAATAGGGAAAAAATTAATATTGAAATTTTGGAAGGGAACATTATCCTTCGCAATTAAAATGTGGACAGTGGAAATGTTGGAGACGTTGCATTTGGAAATAATCAGATTTGTCCTAATGGACAAATACGAACTCTTTGAACAGATATGGTCTCTATATACAGAATATTTGAAGGGGAAGCTGTTCTTGGCATCACAAGTCAATGGGTACCCGGCAGGATTAGATGAAAATAACTCGCTTTTTTTAAAATTTGTATACATATCTCTATTGATATCGTTATTTGAAATTGTGTTATTCACTATTAAGATGTATACTATAATCTCTTTTTTATATATATATATATGTAATACTTTGTTTTAATTAAATATATATAACAAGAATATATATATATAATTTTTTTTTCTCTCTTCTCTTTGCCTATATAATCAAAATTATTATTTAATCACTATTCTTATTGATTAAAATCTATTCTTTTCTTTTTCAACTTTCTAAAAAATAGAAGTTTTTAAGAATTATTTGTAACATTTGTATACTTATTGAAATAAGTTGGTTGTGTATTTGAAAAGTTGTTATACTGTTGTTATGATGGATTACTTCTAATAAAAATATTATTACAAAAAACATTTACGTTTGTGGTTGTAACGTGACAAAATGTGGAAAAGTTCAAGGGGTATGAATACTTTTGCAAGCCACTGTACATTTATAACATAAACAATGAGAAATGAACTTTCATTTTTAACATGCTATTTAAATACTTAAACTACAGGGGTTAATTACAAATGATTTATAAACACATAAAGAGGAAATGAAGGTCGACATTGGATGCCTTATTTTTATTAATGTATATTACTCCAATTTTATGTAAATCCATTTATTTGTGTGGGACACCTGATCTAATTTTCCTTTTATTGCCTCCTCCACCTCCCCCTTTGGCATTTGAATTTATTTTTATGTTTAATATCAGAAAAAATGAATTAGATATTTAAAATAAAATACAGGCCTCTGTATCGGGAATATGTATGTCATTGTTGTGCACATTTTACCATACCTCATCAATCATATAAATTAAAGGGAGAAAACTTGAAAGCATTCACAGCACTATTGACTTTGAAGAACATGGCCATTCGTTTCATTATTTTGATGTGC
The DNA here is from genome assembly GCA_035221665.1 of Okamejei kenojei. Lineage (NCBI taxonomy): Eukaryota > Metazoa > Chordata > Chondrichthyes > Rajiformes > Rajidae > Okamejei > Okamejei kenojei. The sequence continues at coordinate 57,173,133 of CM069135.1, read as the reverse complement.
ATTGAAGTGTGTGGCTGCCTTGTTTGGCTTTTGGTAAATTGTGATGTTGATTAGTTTGTGGCTCTAAATGTTGCTGTCAAGTCGCTGCATGCCCAGCATTGAGCGGCAAGTCTCTCAAACTTCACTTTTTTTCCTGGAGGCACACTTGTTTTGTACCTCTTGCTGTGTGCTACAGGCCTCTCAACAGGCTGTGAGTTTTAATTTTTGTTTATGTTTATAACAATAGTTGATTATTTTTAGCAGCAATAATATGTGTGTACATCTTTATACCATGTTGAGTAACCTTTGTATGAAATGTACCATGTTATTATAAATCATTGTGAAATTCCTTGCCATATACTTGATAGCTGGTGGAAATTTGTACTGCAATAAGGAAACCAGCTAGGATTTGGTTTGTTTTTTGACGAGATGCATCCTCACTAAGAAAAACTGTTTACATTGCGAATGACAGGGATGTATTTAAAATGTTCTTTAATTTCTCTATTGACCAGCACAAAGTGTAAGCATACATCAGTGCTGTAGATGTTAGCAATAAAAAGAACAGTGGAAAATTGGTTTTCTTCCCTATATCAGAATAAGTTTAGATTTTCTTCCATCAAGTTGACTTTCCCTAGACAGTAAATTGGAATGAGAAATGTTTCACTTGAAGCTCCATGGACTTTTGGACATGACAGTTAATACTTCTGGAAGAGAAGGTGTCCTGTTGAAGTTTCAGTTTATAAAAAGGTAATATTTGGAAATGTGACATAATAGTGAAGAACATTAATTAGTGTCATAATTCACCATTTCAAGTATTTATTATATCTCTGACTGAATGGTCCAGTGGGGCTACACAAATGTCCATTCATTTTCCAACACTTATGCCAGGAAATCTATCCACTGAGCTGCATTGGTTTTGGGCTTTTGTGTATGCAGGGAGGCTTTCCATGTGAAGGGAAAAAAAAACAACCTTTTTTTTAATTAATAATTTTGACTTAAGTGCATTTTATTGATAATGTTTTTCTGGTATTGTGCTTTCATTTTAATTTACTCTTGTCACTTTTTTAATGGTTGTAGAATGGTAGTGAATGTCAGGGCCTCGCCTGCCTATGCAGCAGCATGCCTGTAGATGTTTTCACTCTGTGCCTGCTCCAGTTGGTAGCAAGTTTAATGAACAGGTAACTGTTCACTAGTGGCTTGTGTCTCAGCTGAAGATCCAGGACATTATGTTTAGCAATGACACTTGACCCTTCAGGCTTTGTCCACTTTGGATTATGTACCTTACTCCTCAACATTCTGAACTTCAACCTCTTTTTGTGGAAGACATCCTGACAGGGCCTGAGGCAAACCCCTCCCTTTGCGGTGCTGTCCTTGACTTTTTCCAGGTTTTACTTTTGTATTATAGTGCTTCATGTTTTCTGCTCTCATGGATTGAAGCATATATTGTTCTTGAATTTAATTATGTGTTTTAATTTTTATGTGGGAATGTATTCCAAACTTCTTGCACTCTTTGAATGAGTTGTTAACTAAAATCTCTCTGGAATACAGGACTCTGATTGTAATGTTATGATCATTTGAATAAGACTTCTCCACCTTTGGGAAACGTTTATCTGTCTATTTCTTTCAAATTTGTAAATATTTGATTAAATAATTCTGCAAAATCACTAAAAAGGAATACATATCTTGTTTCTGTAATCTTATTTTAATCCTAGGTGTCCTAATGACCATGTATTGCTGTAATCATTTCAAAGTTAATTCAGGCATTCTGGGTGCAAGACCCTAAACTGTTCACCAAAATCCAGATGTGATGACACCAAAGCCTACTAGAGTTGTCGCCAAACATTCTCCTCTTTATATTCCAGCTCTGGAGATAGGAAGCACAGCGTTCCTTCCAAATTATGTCGGGTATTTTGATGACATGTGTATGCAGGCCCTTGAATCACACTGCATCATAACTATTCCCAATTCACCATTTACATTTTACAATTTTAAGTCTCATGTTAATTATGTGGGTCCAAAAAAACTATCATGAACATACCGAAACAAAATTGACTATTTTGCTGATTTTGGGTATGCTGCTTTATCTCATGAGCAAGCATTTTTGCTTTTGCGGTGGTATACTTGTTAATAGTAGTATCTTCAGCAAAGTTATTCTTTGAAAAAGTGGGAACTATGAACATGATTTGAAATTAATTAATATCTAAACATGGAATTCAGAATATGCCTAATTGACATATAATGTGCTGTTCATATATAACTTAATTGGGAATTAAGAGGCCACGGTCAAAGAGGGAGGATGAATAAAAGTTAAAATGACAGACATCAGGATGAAACTGAATGGAGGAACTGTTCTTTGTTGTTCATTGAGTTTCATTTCGCCCCCTTGGAAGCCAAGGGCAGAGAGTTCAATTTGGAAGTGTCGTGAAGGATTAACTATACACAAGGAGGATATTATTTGTATGGAGATCAGATTGCTGAAGATTTCTGCGTAAACACTACAGACTGTTCATGAATTTAAACATGTACATTTGCGACGGTGTGAGTAAAATTAATCCAAAGTTAATATTGGCATAAGACTTGCTGGTCATTTATGTAACCTGAAAACTAATCATTGTGTTGCTGGTGTATGAGTGGATTTTAATTTCCCTAGGTGGTGGGGATTGGGAGGGATTGCGACAGCATGTGGAAAATCAAGGACAGCACATCATCGTGCAGCTTTCTATCCCAGCCAGAGCACAGTAACAACAAACAAATTCTACTTAACAAATATAACCATATAACCATATAACAATTACAGCACGGAAACAGGCCCTCTCGGCCCTTCCAGTCCGTGCCGACCATTTGTTTTCCCCTAGTCCCATCTACCTGCACTCAGACCATACCCCTCCATTCCCTTCACGTCCATATACCTATCCACTTTACTCTTAAATGTTAAAATCGATCCTGCCCCCACCACTTCTGCTGGAAGCTCATTCCACACAGCCACCACCCTCTGAGTAAAGAAGTTCCCCCTCACGTTACCCCGAAACTTCTGTCCCTTAAAATGCTGAGGAAAAACACTGATATTTTAATCATTTGCAATAAAATATTACAGGATATGCTACGTGCTCAAAGATCAGAAAGAGTCTCAAACTTTCTGATGAAGTTAAATCAAAAGCAAAGAAAAGTGTAACTTTGAAAGAATATGTTAAGAATGTTAAGAATTCATTTTGATAAGTGGATGTAGAAAGGCTGATTTCTTTTGAGAAGGAGTCCACAATTCAGGATTGTGAATTAAAAATATATTCCCATAATTGGAATTGGGAATTCACTGAAGATTCCTCAGTCAGAAATGGGAGAGAATGTGGAAAGTGCTGTCAAATTTAACGGTTGTGGTAAGTTGCATTTTGGTATTTAGAAAGTGCAAGAGGAGAGGGGATGTTAATTGGGAGAGATGAAGTAAGGTGATTAGACATAGCTCATACACAGGAGGGATCAAATGGACATCAGATAGTTGAGGAGTTGGTTCAGGAGTTCAGCAGTTCTTAAAATACTGTTGAAGAGCAAGTTCCAGGATTCAGAAGCATTAAAGATAAGATGGTATGCATACTAGCACTTACACTCGGCTAGATCCCAAATCCATGCAATCTCACAATAAAGTTCAGCCCAATATTTTGATTTTATTAGGTTATAGCAAAATAAATATAAATATTCACCAATGACTGATTAAGAATTTGTAATATAAATTTCCTTCGAGCAGTCCATAACAAGTTTCTTTCCAGTTCACCAAATGTCTGCTTGGTGCAACAGCCGAACAATGATTTTTTAAAATATATCTTGATTTCAATGGCAGGTGGACACAAAATGCTGGAGTAACTCAACATTTCAGTCTGAAGAAGGGTGTCAACCCGAAACGTCACCCGTTCCTTTTGTCCAGAGTTACCCCAGCATTTTGTGTCCACCTTCGATTTAAATCAGCATATAGTTCTTTCCTACACATATTGATTTGAATGGCTATGATTTAATTGGATTAATAAAAGTGGAAGCCATCACACTCAATTTTACAGCCTCCCACATATGATAAGGATTAATAGAAACAGTACAATTTCTTTGAATTATTGGGACCACTTCACACTTGAGTTGGTCCATTCACCCGACTCTGATGTGCTTCTCCTTTCAAGGCCATTTGTCTACCAGAGATGCATCATGATTATCCTTGCCACATGGAAGGCTGCCATGAAATCATCAATCAAATCATCAAATATCAGCAATCCCGGTCCACCACACCGATTTCCCTCTAACCTTTTCTTTCACCAAGCTCATTCTAATTATACCAGCAGGGGTAGAAATGAAATAAGAAAGGAGAGCATGGTGGTGACCAAATTAACAAAAACAGCCAGAGGGTGAATTGGCTGGTAAATAAATGAGAGGATCTGCCGTTGAAATTAATATCTATTTAAAAGGACACTTAATACCTATAATAAAATAAGGAACTGGAGACAATTATACAATGGAACAAGTCAGGTAATATTGCTGGCCCCGATAACATATACATGCAGAAAAGTCAGGACTGGGATTAAATACAGCAGGATTTAAATGTGTTTTGCAAAAAGAGAGGGAATTGTTGTGGGTGGAAGTGGAGTTGCAATATTGATGAGAAATACGAGATGCAATTGTCAATAAGATAGAATGGAAGCCATGTGGAAATAATAAATATTGCCAGATCAATCACACTCATTACAAGTCCACAATCTGCCTGACATATTTGGAAAACCTTAAACAAAAAATTACAATCATCAGAAGATTTTAACCCCAATTTATGAGAGAACATGAAGTTAAAGGGATTAGGGCATGTTTTTGTGATCTCTGCAGGAGTCTTTTGCAACGCAATATGTAAAAAGCTTGCTGGTGAATCTATTGAATAGGGTAATAAATCAGACAGAATATTTGGTAGCTATAATCCATTTTAAGACAATAACATGGGCACCATCTGAGAGAAATATGGATGGCAAGGAAGGAGCCCGAGTTATGTAGGTAGCAGCTGAAGGAATGACAAAGCTGAATATGAAAAGTTGGGGATTGGTTTATTATTGTTCAGTGCACTGAGATACAGTGAAAAAAGTTGAATGCTCTCTAGTCAAAGCATACTATGCAAGTGCACAATCAAGCCATTACACAAATACAGCAAGTAATGCAAAGAGAAAAGTGCTCGAGAGAGAATATAATGTTGGAGTAATACAGTCCCAGAGAGAGTGCAGATAGAAATATGTGTAACATAGAAACATAGAAATTAGGTGCAGGAGTAGGCCATTCAGCCCTTCGAGCCTGCACCGCCATTCAATATGATCATGGCTGATCATCCAACTCAGTAACCCGTACCTGCCTTCTCTCCATACCCTCTGATCCCCTTAGCCACAAGGGCCACATCCAACTCACTCTTAAATATAGCCAATGAACTGGCCTCAACTACCCTCTGTGGCAGAGAGTTCCAGAGACTCACCACTCTCTGTGTGAAAAAAGTCTTTCTCATCTCGGTCTTAAAGGATTTCCCCCTTATCCTTAAACTGTGACCCCTTGTCCTGGACTTCCCCAACATCGGGAACAATCTTCCTGCATCTAGCCTGTCCAACCCCTTAAGAATTTTGAAAGTTTCTATAAGATCCCCTCTCAATCTCCTAAATTCCAGAGTATAAACCGAGTCTATCCAGTCTTTCTTCATAAGACAGTCCTGACATCCCAGGAATCAGTCTGGTGAACCTTCTCTGCACTCCCTCTATGGCAATAATGTCCTTCCTCAGATTTGGAGACCAAAACTGTACGCAATACTCCAGGTGTGGTCTCACCAAGACCCTGTATAACTGAAGTAGAACCTCCCTGCTCCTGTACTCAAATCCTTTTGCTATGAAAGCTAACATACCATTCGCTTTTTTCACTGCCTGCTGCACCTGCATGCCTACTTTCAATGACTGGTGTACCATGACACCCAGGTCTCGCTGCATCTCCCCTTTTCCTAATCGGCCACCATTTAAATAATAGTCTGCTTTCCTGTTTTTGCCACCAAAGTGGATAACCTCACATTTATCCACATTATACTGCATCTGCCAAACATTTGCCCACTCACCCAGCCTATCCAAGTCACCTTGCAGTCTCCTAGCATCCTCCTCACAGCGAACACTGCCCCCCAGCTTAGTGTCATCCGCAAACTTGGAGATATTGCCTTCAATTCCCTCATCCAGATCATTAATATATATTGTAGACAGCTGTGTAAGGACTGCAATGAGGTAGGACTGCACCCTCAGCTTACGAGAGGACCACTCATTAGTCTGATAACAGCGGGGAACGAGCTATTTCTGAATCTGGTTGAACTTTTGTATCTTCTGCCCAACGGGGGAAAGAAGAGAGAATGACCAGGATGCAAATTGTCCTTAATTATCTTGGTTGCTGTCCCAAGGCAGCCTGAAGTATAGCCGAATTGATTTGGCTGGGGTGAAGCGAGGTGAGGCGGAGACTAGTTTGTGCAACGGCCTGGGCTATGTCCACAACTCTTTGCAATTTTTCTTGCGGACATAGGCCAAGCTATGATGCATCATGAAATGATATTTTGGAGATGAGGTTGGCTGGGTCTATGGTGTTGATGCCAACTATTGCCAAAAAATATGCGTCTGACATAGGTATCCTGTGTTGCGGCAATGAGTCAAGAGGCAGAAAGATGGGGTCTGCTGTTGAGTTGATGGGTGAGTTTGGGCGAAAAATTAAAAGATAATATAGGAAAGGGGAAATATGAATATGAAGGAACAAAGACACAAAGCTTTAAACGTAAGATGTGGACAAGTATTTCACAGTTTGGATGGGAACAGGGTCGTTGGGTGGACAAGATACAATGCAGCTTCCATTGAGTAACACAAATAATAAATAATTACATCAGCAATTTTTTTGACGTCTGCACATGGGAGTGGTTGATGGAATTAGAAATCATGTAGAAAAATGTAAAATAAAAGGATAAATATTGAATTATTCATCTTTGGAAAAAGATGAAACTGGTCCAGTTTGATTCTTTTGTGAAGACATGAGACTGCAGATGCTGGAATCTTGAACAAAAAGCAAGACATGAATCATTTGTGGAGGGAATGGAAAGGCAGAGTTTCGGGTCTGAAGAATGGGCCTGACCTGGGCCAGTGGTTACAAAAATGCAATTTCTAAATTTGCAATGAGACAAAGTTGAGAGCAGAGGATGTTTCTTTTCTCAATGATGACGATGACTGTCACGTGTACAGATGCTCCTCGATTTACGATGCTTCGACTTACGATATTTCGACTCTACGATCGGCAAATACTCGGCAAAGGCAGCGAGCCGCACGTCACTTCCGGTCACGATCACAATGTATTAAGTGCGTTTTCGACTTGCGATATTTACAATGGGTTTATCGGAACGTATCCCCATCGTAGGTCGAGGAGCAGCTGTATTGCAAGAAGACATTAATAAAGCTGCAGAATGGGCCGGTAGCTACATAGCAAATGAAACCGTCAAGTACTGCATATTTATAAATAAAATGCAGAGATAATGCATCATTTAGGAATTGACCTGTCCTGGGTCCAGCACTTGGATGCAATCGTGAAGAAAGCTCGACAGTGCATCGATTTAAAGGTTTTAAAATATTTGGCACATCTCTAAATGCTCTAAAGAACTTTTACCGATATACTGTAGAAAGTATCCTGACTAGTTACACTATAGCCTGATACGACAGTCCCAGTACACAGAAGCACAGGAGGCTGCAGAGAGTGGTGGACACAGCCACCCATCATGGGCACAGTTGCCCCCACCATTAAAAGCATCTACATGAGGTGCTGCCTCATGAAGGCGGTACGTATTATCAAAGATCGTCAGCATAGGGGCCAGACCTTCTTGTCACTGCTACCATTTGGCAGGAGATACAGGTCTATTATCCCACACCACCGGCTTCAGCAACAGCTACTTTCCTGCAATTATCAGATTAGTGCACCAACCTGCACAACCTTAACCCTTCCTCGACATTAGAACGCTATGACCCACCTTTTGCAAGACTATGGACATTTAAAATATATATAGATATTTTAATTATAATTATAAATTATATATATGTAATTTATGCATAATTTATGTATAATTTATTGAATCTATGTTCCTGTGATACTGCTGCAAGCAAGATTTTTCATTGTACCTGTACGTCAATGTTCTCATGCAAACTTGAATGTCTCAACAAGCAGACGAAGTGGAAAGGAATACAGAGTTATAAGTAATATGGAAAGACCAGAGGAGCATATACATTAGCATGTACTCATTGGGCTGAATGGCCTGTGTTTTATTTTAAGAAGGTATATAGATGTAGATAATCCATAACTGTATGTTAAAGCCCCATCCCTGCAAGCAGCATGTAGGAAATGATATGTTGAAATTCAGTTGATGTGACTTTCCATAAAGGAAGAGGTGGTTGAAAAGGGGCAGACGTAAAAGCGAAGGGGGAAATCAGATAAAAATAGAAAATACAGGAGGTACAATCCGGGTTGCCAACAACTGACATCAAAAGATAATGTTTTGGGTGTAACCCTTTGCGTAAAATATGAAAACATCAAGCAATTTATCTGCTGATTCTTCCTCCCTGCACAAAAAGAGAATGGAAAGAATTTGACTGCGGCTTGTGCCAACATGACTCATTTCATTCCATTTTTTAGGTCAACCTATGAAAATCAACAAAGCCGAGGAACTGCTGTAAAGCAAAAGCCAACACGCTTAACAGGATGTAGTACTTAACTGTGAACAAAAGTTCACTCCTTGTTGATTCAGAAACCCACGGTCTCCCGTAGTCTAACTAGTTGCATTTAAGATGTAAAACAAAACTTGGTGATATACTTTGCATAGGTTGCATCGGTGGAGAGAGAAATAGAGCTAATGTTTCTGGCTGAAGACCTTAAATCAGGACAGCCATGTCTTTTTGTCTTATTTCAGATTTGTATCATCTGACATTTTGTTTGTGGTTATATATGCTCAGATACGATGGAGGCTTCAATACATTTGCTGATCAGGAAAATACAATGTCTCCAAAAAAATTAAACAAAGACAAAAAAGGTAGCTATTGGAGCTGAAATCAAAAATTCACAGCATTTCCATGGGTGTGTAAAAATAGAAACATTGTTCATCGTCTTGTAAACATATCATTGCATATGGAAAAAAATTGTTGAACTCTCCAATAGTAATAAATCAAACAAAAGGGAGAGGCGGAGTTAGCTAAGTTGACTCCTGCCGGAACAGTTTGTGCATCGATAAGCTCCTCATTTTGGTAGCCACCCAGAAAATATTCAATTATTGTCCTGAATCGTATGTGAGAAGAACAACTTTCATTTTAATGTAAATAAATGACACAGAGATGTGACAAGTCATAAATATCAAGCCATTGAAGATATTAGGAAGTATTGACAGAGCTTGATCAAGAAGGTGAGTTTTTTGAATAGTTGCTTCCTATCTTTGTACAGCTCTTTCAACGTCACAATATATCCCATGTTGTTTCACAGGATTGTTATATAGGAAGGCTTAAAATGGCAGTGAGAATGGAGTCAGAGAGGTCAGAAAAATTAAGAATTCCAGTATTAAGTTTGTAAGCTTTGGTTGGTGAGAATGGTTAGCACACATCAAAAGCTTTTCACTGTACATATGAAAATAAAATAAACTAGAGAGGGGGTAGAGATAAGGCAATAAAAGAGTTCCAAGAGAAGAAAAATCATTGTAAATTGGAGACAATAGCCATGCTGGGAGGATGACCAGGAAAAAGTGAGTCAGCTAGTGACTGGGGCAAGGATGATGGTTTCAGCAGTCCACTACCAGGAAACTTGTGTTGGTGTCTAGCATTTCCACAGGAAACATATATTTAAGTTGATAGCAAAGGAGTTAGTGTGATTAAATTATATCAGCCAATGTGTATAACCCAAGGAGTATTACTTACAGTTATATTGTGTTTAATATATTAAAGTCATTTTGACACAGGATTGCTATATTCTTCCCTTCTGCTGAAATTAGAAAAGACTGGGAAAGAGCACCAAACAGTTCCCAAACTTCTGAAAAAGAAATGTCATGGGTTGAAAGCCTTGAAGTCAAAGTACATTTCTAACTCCACTGAGATTATTCAGAAAATCTTACCAGTCATGAAATATAGTCAAATTCTGGCTAAAGAACAAAGCATTAAATAACCCTGTCAAACTTTATTTTTAATACACTTCAAAGTATTTTTAATCCTAAAATCTTGGCTAACGAATGTTCCATGTATCTTAATCATGCACTGATAGATGTTTGTATTTTTTCTAGTGGCACCTCTCCATTGGCTTGCTTGAATGCTATGCTTCACACCAATTCTAGGGGAGAAGAAGGTATTTTCTATAAAGTACCTGGTCGTATGGGAGTATACACATTAAAGGTGAGCTGTTAACTTTGAAACTTTTTTTTCTCTTTGGAGGGGAAAACATTGTTTTTTAATCTGCTGTAATTCTAGGTATTACCAGTTTGTTATATTGCATTTACTGTTGTACATGCCAATGAACAGTAATGTGGGGTAGTGAAGCACTTTGGCATTGAGCAGTCCACATGCATCTTTACATTGTATCTCAGATCTGATGAAATATGACTGATACAGAGTAATATAAGAAGCAACTTTCTTATCAGTGCTAATTTTTCCATTTCTTGTAACCCTTTTTGTCCCTGAGAAATCATTTTGGAATATATGTTTGGGGCTTGTATCTACCAGGAACAGTTTAATTTAGACTAATTTGCCTAGTAGCTTGGAAAGATGAGGGGGGAGGATCTCATTCAAACTTACCAAATAATGAAAAGTCCAGATGGAGTGGATGTGGAGAGGATGTTTCAACTAGTGGGAGAGTCTAGGACCCGAGTGCACAGTCTCAGAATAAAGGGACGTATGTATAGAAAGGAGCTGAGGAGGAATTTCTTTAGGCAGAGGGTGGTGTACCTAATTGACGGCTATGGAAGCCAAGTTTTTGGGTATCTTAGAGGTGGAGGTTCCTGATTAGTGACTGTGTCAAAGGTTACGGTAATAATGCAGAAGAATGGGGTTGAGAGGAAGAGACAGATCAGCCATGATTGAATGGTGGAGCAGACTTGATGGGCCAAATTGGCTAATTCTACTCCTTTGTCTTATGAACTTATGAACTGGGTTGAGACATCTCTCACAGGGTTCATAACGAAACAAACGTTTTCATGGCAGTAAACGCTTAAGTATGATCTTGATTGTCTGAGCTAATGACATGAATACTAACCAACATTGTTTTTAGATTCCCATTTAAAAAAAAAATATTTTGGCTAGTTTCAACTTTGTCAAGTGTAACAGACTACTCAGCTAAAACTGCAGTATGATTTGCAGACTTGGTTCATATTTTGTCTGTTCCAAGGCAGCAAAGTTGCAGATGATTCAGGAATGGAAATAAACCTGTTATTGCTTAAAGTGCTTGATGTTTGATTGATGAGGGGTATTCAAACATCTAAAAACCTAAACAATTTTAAATGACTGTTTTGATGAGCGATGGTCATGATCTACGACACTGCTAATACTAAAACAACCAGTTTCTTTAAAGTGGCATTAAAAATTTGCACAATTACCAAACTGCATGTTTGAGGATGAAGTTTTGTGCCTATATTCTGCTTCCTTCTCTGTGCTGTTGGAAAGCACTGTTGAACCTGGGTCATTCTGACAAGGAAGAATGAAGGCTGTAACATCTGCAAACCTCAGTGGCTAGATGGCTATTGCAGCTTTTGCATGGCACAAGATTGAGCAAGCAACTAAGTTTGTTCCCACTTAACTGCACTACATCCGACATGTCATGTGACACCATGCACATTTGATACGTGGAACTGTGGCAGTCAAATTATTCAGTCAATGCAGTGATGAAACATGTATTAAATTACATTCAATGTATTAAATGTGACGAGGAAATTGATCAACCACAAGTACATTTTTATCTGTTTAATTTCTCATAACTTTTTATTTAAATTCAAATGTTATCATGATGCAATTAATTTGGTAGACTTGCTCAATTATTCTTGACCAACTGAAGACAAGTATGGTTAGAAAAATCCACTAATGTGTAGACAAAATGAAAAGCAGCTGACAACAAATTAATCAATTTATTCTTCATATCGAAGTTGATGTGCAGGTTTCTGGTCTCTGAAAGTGTAACATTTGTCTAAGATCTGTGCAGGAATGCAAAAGTCTGTCACTTTTAGTTTCTGTAGTCTTTTAAAGTCTTGGAAGTGGGTGAGATAATTAGAAGTTGGGGTGCAACAATTAATGGACTTTTTCAGATTGGCAAATATTTAATTCAACCCCCCCCCCCCCCCCTCCGTTTCATCAACACCACAATTAGCAATAGAGAACATTTGTGAGTTCTGTAGCCGCTCCAACAAGGTTGATTGGTCAGAAGCTCCATTTACGGACTGAGAGATAAAAGAGGACTTCTGTCAAACTGGCTATACCAGATAAGAAGTCCCAAGGGATTTTGCTGGCTGTGATTTACTGATTGTAATCGTTTCATGAAGAAGATTTGAAACAGCAGCCTGCAGTAATGTTCGGCTTGAACGTGCTTTTAGCTGGTGACACAGTAAACTGCCAGCTAATTTCAGCCTTGATTACTTGCTGCATTTTGCACCAAAGAGCTCAGGGCCAAACTGGAGGTCCAATGCCAGTGCATGTGTATATTATGCATCTGACCTCCCTCTCCACTGCTAAACACCATGCTGAATCTGGAGTTGACCCTCCAAGCCGAGGGGCTGGCTGCCATTTTGTGACCACCCCCCTCAACGTTATACCAGGGATGTCTGGCATATATTTTGTGACCTGTTCATTTGAAGGGGGTTACTGGCTGTGATACAGAAGGTAAGTGCAGGTATGTAGAATGTTTTAATTTTATTTATTATTTAAGATTAATCTTTCATAATTGCACTTATACATTCTTGCACTGAAACATGTATAAAGTGATCCCAAAGCAAAAAAACTATGATGCTAGAAATCTGAAATATAACAGGAAATTCTAGAAATACACACCACAGCAGTCATCACCTGCAAAGGAAGAAACTGTTTTTCTTCACACAGATGATGCATGATCTGCTGAGTACTTCGAACATTTTCTGTTTTTCTTTGTGTTTGAGGAGTATTATTTGTGAGGCTCAGATAATAGTTCCATCCACAGTTCTGCAAAAAAAGTCAGTGCAGCCACAGAAAAAAATGTGGGAGGCGATTGCGGGCAGTGGGCTGGATCACTCACAATCCACACATTGTAATGCCAGAAATTCAGATACAGTAATATTACTTCTTCCTTTTGGCCCCTCAGAAGGATGTCCCAGATGAAATGAAGGAACTTTCCGAAATGTGGGATGACAGCAGTGATGGTCAATCAGACTCGCAGAGCACAGAGAGCAACGAAAAAAGGGAAAGGAAAAAAAGTAGGTGGAGTATCAAAGGCAGTTAAGGGTTGAAAACCTCATGTTGTTACTTTCTCACTTTTTTCGCTCCTTGTCTTGACCCCAGTCAGATTTGTTCAATTATAATTGAGGTTCAGTACTTTGGATCCCATTTTATTCTAGCAAAAGGGATGTTCAAATTTTCACACCATGCACTTGTCATTTCATTCCAAGATAAATGCATGTTGTGCTCCATTGCTACTGTACAAAGTACATCGAGCCAACCAGGGGGAATTCTGAAGAAGCCTCTCAACCAGAAACATTACCCATTCCTTGTTTCCAGAGATGCTGCCCGACCAGCTGAGTTACTCCAGCTTTTTGTGTCTATCTTCGGTTTAAACCAGTATTTGCAATTCCTTCCTACACAACCATATGGTGGTTTTCACATTTTGATGCTTAAAGGCCAAGTGACATTGGAATATCAGAATCCTCCATCCACTTCCCAATGGGAAAGCCAATTAAGGGAACATGTGAGTGTTAGAAATAAAGAATGAAGTGTATACAACATTGATGGACTGCAATTATCAAGTCGAATCTTGTCCCTCCCTATGGAATTTAATGCCACGCCAATCTTTCCACATTGTTCATTGGGAAGGTTAGCAAGCATTAAATAATGTATTGCTTCTAGTCTTACCCATTCTTAAATTCTCCAAGCACACAGGTAATTCTGCATTTTCTGTTGTCTGCGTACTAGCTCAGAAGTACAAATGAATGCTTACTGTTGTTTTCATTAGCAACTTCGCAGGCTTGCAATTTCAAGTTTGAATTCAACACAACAGTATTTAGTATAAGTTAATTTTTCTGTGGCTGATAATATCACTTGAAGACTCAATAATATGTTGAAGATGGAAAAATGGCTGAAACTGATAAATGCTTGTTCCCTGTGACAGGGAACACTGTGTTCTTCTCTGGCGCACCCATAGATTAGATTGCTCTACTATGCTGATTGGTGTCATTGGACAGTAACTTATTTTCAAGATGAATAATCTAGACTTCATTTTACATTTATTGATTAAAAAGTAAATTTCCTCTTTTCTCAGATTTGCTCACTTTTCAGTGGAAATAATGAATAAAAGATTTGTTTCAAGAATAACAATCTGCTTGGCGAATGACCATCCGTGTCACTGGCATGTTCATTCATCACTTGCACAGATTGTCTATTTACCAGTTATTCACCAGAGGAACACTGCTTCGTGTATGCCAGAATTGTTAGTATTTTTGGCTGCACTAATCTGTTGAGTAAATAAATTAAATTTGTAATGACAAAAATTAATTAGTAATTGAAAAATCTTTGTATTAAAGTGACATAATGGGCTTGGACAAATACATGAATTTAATTCAAACCATGTTCTCCAAATAATTGCTGGGAAAATTGAAATGTTTGACAGATGTGGAAATATATATTTTTGCAATAGCATTTTCCTGCCACACCAAATTGGGCGTGTTAATAAAGTGAACCTTTGTGTATTTCCTGGTTTCTATGCCTGACAGAACTATCGGTGACAAAAAATAATTGGACATGTTGTCCTCTATTAATATACCCAACATGGGCTCAATGCTTTGAGTCTATATTCATTACTTTGAGGTATATTTAATAGTATGCAAATTGATACCTGAAGTCTGCAATCAAAAAGCGAGATTCATATTTAGACAATATTTTGCCCTGATGCGTTTTTGAAATGACTTGAAGCAACAGCAGTTTGCAATTGGATTACACCTTGAAAGTAGCTCAAGATCCCACGGTGTTTTGTAGAAAATGATATTGAACTGCAATGTGATATTGTGGAAGAGTAGTTGCATTTGATGGCTATCTTTACAGAGGAAATTATGAAACTATTTCAGAGTTGAGCGCACTGGCTAAGGTATATCTTGGTGGCTAGAGTAAGATAACCACAAATACCGGTGGGAGGAAAGGTGTGAAAGCAAGTCTGAATTTAAAAAAAATATATTCCTTAGATGGGAACCAAGAAGGGAAATATGACAAAAAATTTCAGATATACAGGCATCGAAATGAATGATCAATTGAGATATTTTGGGCTTGAGGATAAATATCAGTCAGGACATTCTTCATCTCAGTGGTGTCTAATACTAAAGGGTGTATGTTTAGGGTAAATGAAAAGGGGTTCAGAGAAGATCTGAAAAGTACTTTTTCACTCAGTGTGATTGGAATGTAGAATCTTCTGCTTAAGTGAATGATGGAGGCAGGTGCTCTGCGACACGAGCACTTCAATTGCCAAGTAACAAAGCCTACCGACCAAGAGCTGGGAAATGGGATTTATGTAAATGGTTGGCATGAACACACTGAGTGAGGGGCCTGATTCCATGCTGTGTGACTCTGACATTTATCCTTTGCTCTTCTTCAAAAAAATTCCTTCATGCTCGATGTCTACTCGGCAAAATTGAAATAATTGACAATTGAGGAAAAATATTTGTTGATGAGGCACATCATCAGCAGTTGGGTTTGCCATATGAACTACAGTGAAGTGCAAGTCAACGTTCCGTGCTCAAGTCTGTGGAGTGGGATGTCAATCCTCTCTGTCAGTATAAGAATGGACACTTGCATTGAGCCACAACTGACAATCCATTAATTAATAAAATTATCCTGAATCCTGCCACATGTTGTTTCTACATTGATGCTCATCTTAAAAGTTCTGTGCTACAAAATACATTTTAAAAAAAAACTCTAAATTGTGAGTTATGGCATTGAAGAGAAGAATTCAGTGCTTTAATATTTGCGATACATTCTCTCTGAAATCATAATAGCTCAAATATATCCCCATTCATCTATTTCGCCTGACAAAAAGGTGTTGATAAGTGAAAAATTAAAAAGTGTGTTACTTGAATTAAGCAGTATTATGCATGTTCAGCTCCAATGGTTAAAGGTACTTCATACATCTCTGCTCTATTATCTGTGTTTTGTGATAGAGCTACTAAATGGTTGAGCAGTCAACCAACATATACTATGTGAATTATCTACCAGCCCAAGAGACAGGGCCAAGCTATACAAGTGAATGCAATAACTATCTTTGTGATATTACTGATGGCATTAGGTGTAGATTGTTTGCTGTGCAAACTAATCTTGGGGGGGGAAAGATGGCACCACATCACGTAATCTGTAGATCATCGATCAAAAGTATTGTGGAATTATTTTTTATGGCGCTTTTCCATTCCCAGTAAGCAGTAAGCGAATTGCTTCAACTTTGTGTACTTCAACCAAATTTGTGGAATTTGTTTTTCTTTTGCTTTATGAACAGAATATCAAATTATCCAGGCAGCTGTTCCGCCAATGCCAATGAATAATTTCATCAAGGGTTTGCTGTAAGCAATTGAGGACAGGTTATATAATCTGTGCAAATCAGTACTGATTAAATAAATCTGACCCAAAGTACAAGGACAAACACAAAAAAATAATTTCTCTGATTTTTTTCGTATTTATAGCTCGGAAATATATTTTATAAGTAAATAATCAGCACATTTCCTTCTCGCGGCATTCCTCTGCACTCACTGTTTGAAACTCTCAAATGGTCACTTACCGATCAGCGAAGAGCTGCACTGTGCACCTTCCGACTGGAAGTCTCATATAAGTGCCTTGACAACCATGTAAGCTATCTCTTCTTGGCTCTTTAACCATATCTAATTTTGAAATTGCAAAATCGATATTAGAACTTGTTTTCTGTAAATAATACAAACAATATATTAGTATTGTATCTATATTAGGGATGTACATTATGAGACTAACAAAATCATTTGTCTGTGGGATTTCATTTAGTCTCATGTAATTAAAGATTTCATCTTACACAAAATTCTTCAATGATTATGGAGTCAGATGAAACTGCAGATGCTGCAATCTAAAGCAAAAAGCAAACTGGCAGAGATAACCAACGGGACAGACAGCACCTGTGAAGGCAAAAAGATAATTGGTTTCGGGTGAAAAGCTGATGCAAGGCCTCATCCAGAAATGTCAAATACTCCTTTGCATCCACATATGCTGCCTGGCCCACTGAGTTCCTCCAGTAGTTTGTTTTTTCCTCAATTATTGTTTTGACTTTTCTAAAGTTGGGTAGATAAGGCTGAAAAGATTGATATGCTGCATTGATAGGGTTTAGGTTTACAATTTAAAAGTTGAAATCAAGCAGAAACAATTCAGCCGAGAAATTGTTCCATGGTGCTTTGTGTCAAAGCAGAGTTGTGAGTCATCCTACCGCTGTTTGTAAAAGCCACATGAAGAGTTGAAACCACGTATGATGTTCAAAGCCATCATTGTCATGTTACCATATGTAAAGGTGCACTGACACCCATATTGCCAAGGTCTCTGTGGAATCTCTAATGGCAAGATGCAAATTTTTGGAGTTCTTAAAATGAGGTGCAACAAGAATGATCTTTGCAGTAGAACAGAAAGGACATGGCTCAATCACTCAACACTCTTCCAGCGACAGGTGAGCATCACCACAGCATGAATGGATAGTGCAATGATGGGAATAGGAGAATGATCCCAGGTGCTCAACAATGCCCATGCCTGCATTGTTTTCTCCTCAGGGCACGGCGTGGAAACAGGCCCTTAGGTCCAACTTGCCCATACCGGCCAACATGTCCCAGCTACACTAGTCCCACCTGCTTGCATTTGGTCCATATCCCTCCAAACCTGTCCTATCCATGTCTGAAGGAAAATCAAATGAAGACTTCTCTGCATGGAGTTTGGGTGAGCTCTCAAATGCAGTCGTGAACCTTGAACTCTAAGATGTGTTAGTGGTCAGTGACCAGGAATGATGCTGAGGCCCTGTGACAGAGCGTGGCCTTGATGGTTCTGGTAGAGCAGGGACCACGCATGTGAGGTTGCAATTGACGTCCGAAAAGGCCACATATCTCAGTGAGGACAAATAATGGAGTTGGAATGTTCGACTCTTTTTAAATACCACAGTTTTGATTTAATGGGTATACAAGAACTCTTTATTTTTATGTCTGTGAGTTAGAAAATGTCACTGCATATGAATATTCTATATTGCATTTCTATCTGGATGAATCTTATGCTGGAAAATTGCTCAGGTGAATGAAAATCCTTCAGTCTAATCAGGGGACTCATTCAATTGTGAATGCTAAGACACCTAAAAATGTACAGAAAAAATGATATTCCAAATTACATAGATTTTTTGGAGAGTTTTGTTTAGGATTCATGTGAATAAATGTTCTGGCCCATAAACGTTTAGTTTGTGGGGGAATAAAAGCAAAGGGAATTTTCGAGTCACAATGTCCTGAATTTGGTGGAGTACTGAAATTCAGAATGGAGAGGCCAAGGAGCCCATACATAAAAAAAGCCCATGTATCATTTATAAAACCAGCACTTGCAGCTTTTTGTGTCGAGCCCATACATAATTCCTGTCGTCTGAACAGTACTGAAAACATGGCAAGTTATGGGCCGTTATGAGCCTGGGAATTATGCTGGTGCACTGTTGAGTGGAGAATCCTCCTGCATCAAGGAAGGTGATCCATGCAGCAGTTGTGTAGCTGTGGTGTGGTAACCTGCGAAGTTGGGAACTGGAATGTATGAAAACACTCGCTACCACTCACTGTTTAAGGACCATTTGTCCTGGTTTCAACCTCTGACAAAAGAGACAGAGTTTAAGGGAACACAGCTGTTTGGAAAGGACCCATTTTCTTTCGAGAGATCTTCCTCAATACTCCTTCAGTAAGTAGCTACTTTCATAGTTTGTAGCCTCATCTACCAGATGCAGATATCGCAATAGGACTGAAATGGGGGAGTGTGGATTCTGCTCTCTGGGGTTGGCTGCTAAAATATTGTTGAGCAATTTTGTGTTGTTGCAACACAGTACCGTTGGATTGTGGCTGTTATACCACAGGGTGTAGCACCAAACCTCAGCACTGACAAAGTCAATTTTTCGCGTAATACCCAATGTGTGTTGGAAAAAACTTGATTGTCTTAATTCAAAAACATGAAAGAATAGATATAACTATGTAAGAAATGATTGCAAAGAAGAACCCAATGCCATGTGCAATCACAACCAGTGCCAGGTCAGGTGCTGCACTGATGACCTTCACCGTTGAAGTGGGATAGCTCCACCGATGTGTCCAGCAGCCTCACCAAGTATTGAGTTTTATCAGAACCTCTTGTCTTTCGTGGAGACTCAAGTGAGTCTGCACTTGAAAATGCATCCTGATGAACTTTCAGCTGACAGTTTTCTTTAAGTATGTCAAATTTCAAATGTAAGCATTAACTTAAGTGTGTGATTGAAAAGGTTTTTCAATTGTGGATGCAAAATTCTATCTAGCATCTGACGCTTTGACCAATTTCAGCTTCTGTTTAAGAAAAAAATGTGTTTCAATCATATTTTTACAATCTGTAGTTATCCCAAAATGTTCAATGATCACTTTTTTCATACAATGGGAGAAAAACAGGCTAAATAAAAATATTGGGATTTAATTCAAGCCCTGTAACTTTTGCCAAAAAGCACACTAAATAATATTATGGCTTTTCAAGTAAGAGAATTCTGTACATAACATTGTAAATTACGTATGCTTACAATTTAATGATGGGATCAAAATTGATTAAAAGTTTTGTGCGATTATGTCTTTTATGACTTTAGCACTAAAGCCAGAGGGAATCTACATTTCTTTGCCTTTATATGTAAAATTAGTCAGCAAAGATATCTATGAATGAATCTATGGAACGAATGCTGGCAAATGAGACTCGCCAGTATGTCAACTTAGTCAGCGTGGGCCAAATGGCCTGTTTCCATGCTGTATAGCTCAATGACTCCATGAATCTATTCGCACATGGATGGAGGAAGAAAATGTGGTATGGGGAGGTCGGCTCTATTCTGAATGACGACAATAGTTAATTTTAGTAACATCTCTGATGCTCTATAGGGTGGAAGATCTGAGCAGCAATAAAATCAGTAAAGGTCATTGAGTGCATTGTCAATGTTTCATAGATACCTTTCAAAGCAGGGAGAAAATAACCAGGCCATGAGTTCTAAATGGGTTACATAAATGGAAAATGAAGGAAACACTCAGCTGCCCTAGTAACATATTTGCAAAGAAAAGCACAGATAACATCTGTTTAGTGTTACAGGCATTTTCTGAATTTGCATCAGACTTCCAACAACTGCAGTTGTTTGATATTCATTTACTTTTCTAAATGGGTTTATGGTTGCTTGAAATTTTGGTTATCACTTGAGAAATACTGGAAAAGTGAGATTTTACTTGAAGAACATGAGGCAGAATCTTAAAATGAAAGAGGACTGTGAGGCACTTAAAATGCTTTTTGCTTTAATCTAATACCCTGCTCATTATGAAACACTAAATGCAGTATCGTAAGAGGTTGGCTTTGTGAACGTTTCTTAAAACAAATTGAGAGATTTCAAATCAGCCAATACAAAATCAGAAATAATATGCTGTCACTTTAAGGAAGTGACTTCCTGCAGGTTCTAGTTGATGAGCTCTCAGTCACAGCTGTGGGGTACCAACATTTTATTGTGACCGTTGAATGTGGTTACTGGATATCGAAATGTCATCAGAAACAACATGGGCACAAAGTGTGCTTCAGAGCACAGAGATAAGTTGTTGATGCTTCAACAAATGAAGAAATCCTATACTTAAGAAGGAACTCTCCCGCTGAGTTTCTCCAGCATTTTTTGTCTAAATCCTATAGTTTGGCTATTTTATCAATTCATGTATATGGATGACTGGTTCGAGATGCATATTGAATGATTAGTAGGACTGGGTGTTACAATCCCTAAGATTTCACTACAATTGACATTCTTGGGTATGACCTCTAGGTGAATTTTGCAAACAGAGATGTATTTAGAAAAACATTAATGTATCTGGGTTTTAAAAACTAGATGAAAAAGCAACTTTTAAAGTTTCAGATTTTTTTTAGCTGGTTTCAGTAATGCTTCATTGGATATCTGTTGCCCAGGTCAGAAATTCATTTTTACCATTTAGAAATACCATTTCTAAATAGTAGATTAATGGGTGGCCATGGATGAGAATGAGAATACGTGCCCTGCAATCCCTGTCCTCAGCCTCCTCCCCCACAATCCCATTCAGTATTGGAGCCCTGTTTCCCAAACCATTTACAGAGCCCTCCATAATGCTTGGGACAGACTCATCATTTATTTATTTGTCTCTGTACTCCACAATTTGAGATTTGTAATATAAAAAATCACGTGGTTAAAGTGCACATTGTCAAATTTTAATAAAGGCCATTTTTATATATTTTGGTTTCACCATGTAGAAATGACAGCAGTGTTTATACATAGCCCCCCCATTTCAGGGCACCATAATGTTTCAGACACAGCAATGTCATGTAAATGAAAGTAGTCAAGTTTAGTATTTTGTTGCATATCCTTTGCATGCAATGACTGCTTGAAGTCTGGGATTCATGGACGTCACCAGTTGCTGGGTGTCTTCTCTGGTGATGCTCTGCCAGGCCTGTATTGCAGGCATCTTTAGCTTATGCTTGTTTTGGGGGCGAGTCCCCTTCAGTTTTCTCTTCAGCATATAAAAGGCAAGCTCAATTGGGTTCAGAATGAGTGATTGACTTGGCCACTCAAGAATCGACCATTTTTTAGTTTGTTTCAGCAGTGTGTTTGGGATCATTGTCTTGCTGTAGAATGAACTGCTGGCCAATGCGTTTTGAGGCATTTGTTTGAACTTGAGCAGATAGGATGTGTCTATACACTTCAGAATTCATTATGCTACAATCATCAGCAATTGTATCATCAATGAAGATAAGTGAGTCAGTACCTTCAGCAGCCATACATGCCCAGGCCATAATACCCCACCGCCATATTTCACAGATGAGGTGGTATGCTTTGGATCTTGGGCAGCTTCTTCTCTCCTTCATACTTTGCTTTTGCCATCACTCTGATTTAAGTTATTCTTTGTCTCATCTGTCCACAAGCTCTTTTTCCAGAACAGTTTTGCTCTTTTAAGTACTTCTTGGCAAACTGTAACCCAGCAATTCTATTTTTGCGGCTAACCAGTGGTTTGCAACTTGCAGTGTAGCATCTGTATTTCTGTTCATGAAGTCTTCTGTGGACAGTGGTCATTGACAAATCCACACCTGACTCCTGAAAAGTGTTTCTGATCTGTCGGACAGGTGTTTGGGGGGTTTCCTTTATTATAGAGATAATTCTTCTGTCATCAGCTGTGGAGGTCTTCCTTGGCCTGCCAGTCCCTTTGCGATTAGTAAGCTCACCAGTGCTCTCTTTCTTCTTAATGATGTTCCAAACAGTTGATTTTGGTAAGCCTAAGGTTTGGCTGATGTCTCTAACAGTTTTATTCTTGTTTCTCAGTCTCATAAATGGCTTCTTTGACTTTCATTGGTACAACTTTGGTCGCATATTGATAAACAGCAATAAAAGGTTCCAAAAGTGATGGGAAGACGAGGTGCTGAGAGCTCCCTTATACCTGCATTATAGAGGCAATTAAACACACCTGAGCAATTACAAACGCCTGTGAAGCCATGTGTCCCAGACATTGTGGTGCCCTGAAATGTGGGGATTATGTATAAACACAGCTGTAATTTCTACATGGTGAAACAAAATGTATAATAATGCCCTTTAATAAAATCTGACAATGAGCACTTTAACCACATGTGATTTTTTCTATTACAAATCTCAAATTGTATAGTACAGAGGCAAATAAATCAATGAGTGGTCTTTGTCCCAAAAATTATGGAGGGCACTGTAGTTCTGTTTACATAGTGTGTCGAACCAGGTTGTGCGGCATGATCAGTGGTGTCATCAATAGAATGTGCCTTGATAATGCTTCAGGGTTGATTGACTGAAAGATCCAGCACCTAACAGGCCCTGTGGTGCCACAAGTCCACATCGACCATCAATCTCCCATTCACACAAATTGTATGTTATCCCTCTTTCTCGTTCATTTCCTACCCACTCTGGGCAATTTGCAGAAGCCAACTAACCTACAAACCTGCATCTCTTTGGGATGTGGGAGGAAACTGGAGCATGTGGGGGAAACTTGTGTTGTCACAGGAAGAACATGCAAGAGCACTCTGGCCTTAGGCATTGTGAGGCAGCATATCTATAGCTACACCACTATGCTGCTGCCCCCCCCCCCCCCCCCCCCCAGCCAACCAACTCCGTGGTGTCATTTTGCTTTTATTTTATTTTTCATGTTGACAAGAATCTATTTTATTCAAGTTGAAATTTGGACATGTCAAAGTTTTACTGGAAACTGTTGTCATCGTTTACTTATGATATGAACTTAAGAAATGGGAGCAGGCGGTGGCTGGATGTACCCTTGACCCTGTTCTGCCCTCACATGTCCCTGGTCTTGGCTATGCTTCCCTACCTGTTTCCCTGAACCTTCCATTTCCCGTAGTCCAGGACTCTGCCCACTCAACCTAGGACATTATCAGTGCACAAGAGGCTGTGGGCATTGCAGCTAATATTTCATAATAGAAACAGTTTTCATATCCATCAAACCAGCGACATCTATCAGATGGGACTTACCATGAACATGAGGGATTTGTGAAATGATTTAATTTATTCTGGTCCTCATTGTTCCTGATTTCCTATTAATATTTCTTAGCAATGCTGTTTTTCTACTGCACTCAGATCCAGTTGCTAAGTATAGTTGTAGGCATGTTCTGTAGAACTAGAAATGATTAAACAAAATCTTCACAATTTTACGTGGTCATCTGATCCACAGACAAATAAATTGAGTGGTGAATTGGCCCTTTCACTGCGGTTGGCACTTCCACGATGATGAGGCACAAATGTGCTTGCATCAGTAGAAAAAACTCTTGCGTGATGTTCAAAAATGTAACATGAGGAAATTAAGTTGTGCAAACAAAGAGACATAATTTTGAATAAACTAATGTCCAAGCACTGAATGTCCAGTTCCAAGTATTGACTTGCATTGGTGAGGTAGAGGATGGGGCATAACGTATGTGCGTGCAGGCATAATTCAGTCTTACTGTTGAAGTCACATACTCTGTCCCTATCCAATAAGTTTAACTAATACCCAAATTTATAGTATTAATTAATAAAATCAATATTTGGGAAGAATTAAAGTTGATGAGTAGATTTTTCTCAGCAGTACAAACGTAAGATCTGATGTGTACAAAGGTTAGTTGTTACAACATTGCGATGACTAATGTTGACAATGAGAAGGTTTACATAGCTAATTTCCATTACTTACTGTATGTGGATTTTTCTTTTGTAACCCTTTGGAGCAATCTGCAGCAGTCCCCACCTCATTTCTAAATGGTTGCAAATATGTATGTTTTTGTCAGTATACCATTGCATGGGTACCTACAGAATTGAGAACAATTGTTGAGTTTATTTACTCGGGGGTGTGTATTAAATCTTATGTAAGTCTTGAAATCAGTTCTTTTCATGCATTTCATAACCACTGTGGCAGTAGTAATTGAATTATTTACAATAATTTGCTTAATACATAATCTGGTAACAAGGAATGGCATATGGGGTCAGGGCAAGTGACTATTTCACCCATCAGGTTGACAGATTAGATGTTGGTTTAGAGTGAAATAGGCATTGGAATGGGCAAACACTGTGACAAAGCACAGTCTAATTGCACAGAGGTCCAGAGGAATAAATATTCATATTTTGAAATTGGATTTTAATAATCTCCAACTATCCCTGGAACTTGAAGGAATGCAACTACTCATGCAATAATGGTCAGTGCTAGAGAGGTTGACCAGCAACTGTAAATACATAATGATTTATGTAATTGCTGATTTAGTTAAAATGGAGAAAATGTGCCACACAAATCCAACATCATCAAATCATTCAGCATTTCAGTAGTGATATCTGCCAAATCATTCTGATATTAAAAATATAGTTGTTTAGTTTCTAAGTCACACTACAATTACACCTTTCCACCAGTGGTGACTCTCAAGTGCCATTTGCTGCCCAGAGCGCATAACTGAAACTGAGAAATGTCCATCAAAATTGTAAAGACAGTATTGTATAACAGTTTATTTTTAAAGTGTGAGCAAAGAGGTTTTGTGTACAGAAAATTTGCAACGGTTTAAGAGTATGTCAGTTGCTGTGGACAGTCTCTCAAATATATTATCACATTGACTACATATTTAGTACTTGGTGGAAAATGAGACCTGTGATCCTAGAATTGAGTGCTTCACTATTAATATACTTCCTCATTCAATGCCATTTCGGCTTTAACGATCTAGTTGACGATTGGTTGTCACATCTAGTGTAGCTAGCACTGCAGAGTATACATTCACATTGTTTGCAGAGTACATTTGCAGTGCATGCTTCTCATTTGTGATTGCAAACGATTACATTTTAGAGAACAAGTATCCTGATAGCTCAGTGATTTAACAATTTGCAAATTTGAATGCGGATAATTGCCAGATAGCAAGTTGTTAATCGTATGGTGAGGCTGGACCAAAAGGAAGCAAAGGTTGACACTTGACCAGCTGTTTGCATTGGCTGAGACTCTGAAGATGACTCTGAGGATGACCATTGCGATTGCACAACCCAATCAAACATGATGATCTAAATTCTGACAACAAATATTTTGAATCATGGAGTTCTAAAAAGAGAGAAAGGATGTTGAAAGTCGGTCACGTATAAGCACAAACAATATACAATCATTGTTCTCTGTTAAAACACTGGACAGCATTGAATGATAAAAGCCCTTCGGAAAGTATCAAAATAATCAATTTATTCTGCTCTGTGGACTTTGCAGTGATATCATTTGTTTCATATACTTGCTACAGGAAGCTTGCTGATAAAAATCAACAACCACTTCCTTATAAGTACCGAAATAAAGTCGCAGAAAGCGGAAATGTCGCTTTTTTTTCAGAAACACTTTATTTCGCTGATATAAACTATATTTGACCAATGAGCTGAGGCATTGAAAAACGGCAGAAAATTAAAATTAAGCAGAGCAGCAGCAGCTTCAACTGTTTGACGTGACATCAGAAAAAAATGTTGAATAAAAACTTTTACACTGATCAGTATAAAGGTAAGAGGCATTGACGTTTTGTTGGAACCTTGTGTATGTTAGAAACACTGATGTCTGTTAAGGAGAGCAATGTTTGCAAGGCGGCAGAATCGTATTTGCATTGGCTGATTTGTGGTTGGAACATCAACTCAAGTTTCATGTGGACACTTTAACTCTAGTTTTTGCAGAAGTACAAATACATTTAGCAGGAGTTCTTTGTGTAGAAGAGTCTCCTTTCTTAATCAAAGCTGATTAATAACTGCACAATGATTTTCATCTCTGGCACTTGCTTTGAAAATGTAATGTTGATATGATGCAGTTCTGTTCCTGGTCTGAATTTATGACAGACCTGAAATTGACCTGATCATTACAGAAAAAAATACCAAAGCTTTAACATTTCTTAAATTATCACTTTTGGAACACAGAACCTTTTGCAATCTTTTTTTAAATTATTTGACTAAAGCAAATCAGAATAAAATGTCAGTCATTCTCCAACCATTATCATAGCACATGCTGTGACATTGACAGTCTTGGCTAAAAGTGGAGCTCTCGAGGTCTTGTGCTTCATCATCTCTGCATACCAATAAGTGTGTTTATATTATAATCTTTTAGGACATCATATAGATACCTGAAGCACCAGCTCAATAAAAGGAATTAACACCTCCAATATTATACTTCCGATTCATTTATTTTAAAGTGAGAAGTTTAACTGCATGAACATTTGCAAATTTTCATTTGAAATCATTAAAAAGATGTAACATTTATAAATGCATCAATGTTTGCTCGACATTATGGTTGCTGTCATAGTATCTCGATGAGGTACTGAGTACTTTTCATCTATATTCAGCAAGTGGAAGGACATGGAGGATGGTAAGATTAGTATACTAATATCAGTTTGAGATCAGGGTTGTGTTAGGTCTCTTGAAATGCATTAAGATGGACAAATCCCCAAGCCCTGATGGGATCAATTCCAGGTTATTGAGGGGGGGAAGAGAGGTAGGAAGGGCCTTAACAAAGATCTTTGTATCTTCTGCAGCCACAGGTGAGACCCCAGAGGACTAGACAGCAGCCAATGTTGTTCCTTTGTTGGGGAAGTAGAGATAATCCAGGAAATTTTAGACCGATGAGTCTCACATCAGTGGTAGGGAACTTATTGGAGGGAATTCTGCAAGATAGGATTACTCACATTCAGAAGATAATGGGATAATTATTGTCTTCGCATAATTAGCCCTTTAGCATGCCTTTGGCCATGGCACGTCATGTCTTTCTATCTCTAATATTTTTTGAATGGTGATTGATAAGGGTCGGGTAGTGGCTATTGTCTACAAGGATTTGGTAAGGGATTTGATAAAGTCCCTCATGGCAGGCTGATCCAGAATATTGAGATGTGTGGGATCTACAATGACTTGGTAGTTTGGATTCGGAATTATCTTACTCAAAAAGGACAGAGATCAATGGTGGAAGGGTGTTATTCTGGCTGGAGATCTGTGACCAGTGGAGTTCCACAAGGATCTGTGCTGGAACCTCTGTTATTTGTGATCTGTGTAATATATATGACTTAGACAAAAATGCAGATATGTTGGTTAGTGTCAGGGCTGATGGGGATAAGGCAGTAGAATGGTGTTAGGAGGGAGAGATAGATCAGCCATGATGGAATGGCTGAGTAGACTTGATGGGCCGAACGCCCTAATTCTGCTCCTAATTTATGATCTTAGTAAGTGTCCAGGAGACGGCAAAATTGGTGGAGTTCCAGACATTAAGGAAGCTTTCAAAGGATACAGTGGGATTTATATCACTTACAAAGACAAGTAAAGACATGGCAGATGAAGTTTAATTACAACGTGTGAGGTGCTCCACCTTGGAAGATTTAATATAAAGGGAAAGAATACAGTTATTGGCAAACCCATAACAGCAATGAAGCATATGGATTTAAGTCCACAGCTCCCTGCAAGTTGCAACACAAATAGAACTAGTAGTAAAGAAAGCATGGGTTGTTTGCCTTCATCCGTTGAGGCATTGAGTATCAGAGTCAGGAAGTCTTATTGTAGCTTTCTTAAACTTTGGTGATGCTGCATTTGGAGTATTGTGTGCAGTTTTGGCTGCCTCGTTGCAGGAAGGATGTTGTTTCCCACAATGCTGCCTGGATTAAAGAGGTAGTTGTCGGACAAACTGGGATTGTTTACTCTGTCGCGTCACAGTTTAAGGGAAGACCAGATAGAAGTAAGTAAAATTAGGAGAGGCATAGATAGGATAGACGGAAACATTTTCCCAGCGTGGAAATATCAAAGACTCGAAGGCATAGCTTTGTTGGAGCAGCAAAGTTTAAAGGAGAGTTGCAGGAGAAGTTTGTTACGCAGAGAGTGGTGGGTACCTGGTAGGCACTGCAATGAGTGTTGGTGGAAGCAGGTACAATTGTGGCATTGAAGAGGTAATGAGATGAATATGCAAGGAATGGAGGGATATGAATCAAGTGCAGACAGAAGAGATTAACTTGGCATTGTTCAATGGTGTTTTATTGTCACATGTGCAATGTGCGAAAACAGTGAAATTCATTTTCTTACAAACAGTCCAGTAGAGTATTGCCATACCCCTAATCTTCGAGTAGCAAGTGTACAGAAATAGTCTACTCGGCCCGGATGGAAGAGGCGCCATGTTTTGTCACCATTTTCAAAGTCCACACTCCAGTTCTTGTGAGCGGTGCCTGTTTCAGGCAACTCCCAGGCTGTTGTGGGCCTCCAACCATCTCCTTCCATGAATGCCTCCTTTTGCGTCTCCTCTTCCATCCACCTTAGTTCCCCGGGGGTGCCTCCCACAGCCAACCACGTGGGTGCAGTAGGCCAGACCCCAGTTCCTTCTTTCCTACCGACCTCGCTCCTCGTCCATCGTTGCCATCAATGGCCTCCTCCCGGTCTCTGGTCTTGGGTGGACGAGCAGGGGCCAGTTCAGCAGGCTCCCCCTTCCAGGCCAATGGTCTGCCAGGTCCAACGAGTAGGGGACCAACTCAGTAAGGTCCCCCTGAAGCCGTGATCCAGCAGTACTTCCGTTCTGCTGGGGGGACGAGCTTGGTTGGCTCCCCCTGAAGCCGAGATCCATCGGTCCGGCTCTTGAGTTCGGCCACGCAGAGACTGCATCCTCCTGGGAGCCTTCAGTCGCCCTGTTTGTTGGCTGTATGGTCTGTTCCTGTGCTGTACTATTTATTGTATGTTCTATTCTTCAAGTATCACATTTCCCAAAATATGATGCCAATCTTGAAATTTAGGCCAATATAAACCTGTGATTTAATCGTCTTTGCCTGACCACAATTTAATCAACCCTTTGTGCATGTGCAACTAGCTGTCAGTTGAAGCAACACATGTGTGTCCTATCCTGCAGCACGTGACCACATTTAAACTCAATTTAAATTAATTGGACAGCAGGAGTAGCCCATCAAGATGATGCTTCAGTTGATAACCAGAAAAATAAAGGTATTGAATTGGTTAGTACTCAGTTGAGTGACAGATGATGATGGTGGATTTGTCGCTCCATGTTTGTGTGCACGTATGTCTTTCAGAGCACAATACAGTGTACTCCCTAAAGGGGGAACCACTGGAAATTTGCTGCATCAACCTGCTATAGAGGCTTGTTTTGTCATTTACTGTGAGCTAAATTTGACCCTGGTTAATACGATGCATGAAGTCATCATGGGTGCAGGTGGCTCCATATACAATTCTTTATCTCTTATCCTTGTGGATTTGATTTGTGCAGAATATGCTAATATATCAAGATAAAACAGTGGAACACAGGAACAGGTCATTCGCCCCATGATGTCTATGCCGAGCATGATGCCATTTTAAATTAATCCTACAATACGATATGCTAGAACGATACGATAGAACCTTATTTATCCCAGGCTGGAAATTGATCACCTGCCGCCTGCATCTGATCAGAAAGCTCACAGAAATACTCTGGCTACAATATCTGCACTTCTTCCAGCTTCAGTGAATAAATGCTATGTTCATTTTCAAGAGATTGGCAAGAGTAGATCATTTCAGGCTTGATTTCTGGATTTTGTTGAACCAGGTGAGAAACAAGACGAGTACAACTTTTGGGGCAATGTTAATGGTCTCCACAGGTCGAAACATGCATGTTTTTTTTAAAGAAATAGTCAACAAATTGCTTCTGGTGCTATCCGTCTTCTGAGGGCAACTTTACCTGCATGATTCTGAATTGCAACAAGGTCAACTTCTATATATCTCCTAGGATTGAATAGACAGCGAACACCCAAAGAAAAAATTGCTGATGCATTATAACCGTCCAGCTCAGTGTTCTGTTGCTAAAAAAGAATTGTTGAGTCTTGGGAAAGGAGAAAGCTGAATTGGAGCACCAAGCACATTTTGACACTTAATTGGCCTCACTCCAGGTACTGATGTTCCAATCCAATGTACAGGTTAAATAATATATGTTGCAATAAAATCCTGTTATGTCAATTTTGAAAATAATTTGGCTTTGTTATATGGTTTGAAGGCAGAATCCCATAAAAGCGATTCCGCCTCGCACAATTATAGTAATTTCAAATCCTTTGAAGGCAAAGACAGCAATTGTTGACCTTTCACTAATGCTACAGTACATTTTGAAGTAACTAAGTTCACCTTTGTCATGCTGGTGACGTGAATGCTTCCATCAGTCCTGATAGCAGAAAATTGCTCAGTTGTCTTGTTCCAGGTCTCTGTCCACTAGATTGTGATTCTCATGAATCTGTGGTTAGATTTGCATGTGTCTCATGGTTAAAGCTGTTGAGGATGAATATGTATTTGTCCAGTCACAAGATAACTGGTAACTAAACTAAGGAACCGGAATGTTCTTCACATGAAATGTGGTGACGCGTGGAATGTTGCCTTGGGGAGAGGAGGAAGAACTGAAGAAAACTGAAGTTTAAATTGAACGATTAAATATTATGTAGAAATTTTTATTGGCTCCGCTGATTTAATTTTCATTACAAAGCTGAAATTAGCTTTTGTGCCCAAGAAAAACATCTCTTCTCTTAAACTGAAATGTTGAGCACGGTAGGTAGCACACGTTCGCTTTTGCTGAAAGTGGGTGACCAGCATAACTAAAGATCAACCTGAAAAAAACACAAATTTTGAAGAAAAATTGCAAGGTGGACACATTTTTCCAGAGATGGGGAAATGCAGAGTTGATGTTACAAACAGATCAGCTATGATCTTATTGAATAGCAGGGGAGGTTCAAGGGGCTGAGTGACCTATTCCTGCTCCTAATTTGTACACGAGTACATATCTTTGCTTCAGTATTTCCATTGTATTCAATGAGCTCCAAGTTTCAATGTATATTAAGTAACTTGAACTTTGAAATTTTCTGCTGCACACTTGCTGCAGGTGCCATTTTCACCTGTGGTTTTTGTTATGTGTCTCGTGCTTTGGGCCGATGTTTTTATTGAATCCACAACAGAAACTTTGTTCTGGTAAAGGCTGAGAAAGATGTGTTAATATTTCTTATCTTGAGTTTGAGTTTAGTTTATTGTCAGGTACAGTGAAAAGCTTTTGTTGCATGTTAACCAGTCAGCAGAAAGACTATACGTGATACAATTGAGCCAACCACAGTGTACAGATACATGATAAAGGGAATAACGTTTAGTGCAAGGTAAAGTCCGATCAAAGATCCAATGAGGTAGATAGTCACTCAGGACTGCTCTCTAGTTATTGGTAGGATGGTTCAGTCGCCTGAGCATTGATGATTTGAGTTCTAACATGCTGGAGCATGTCGGGTACTGTTTCCTCAGCTGTAAGCCTGGTGACAAAGTGGTTAGAAGGGGTTAAGCAGACAGAGCGCCAGGTTGTAATGCGCTGGGATTATCAGCAATTTCCTGCCACAACTTTAGTGGAAGACTGACAAGATGTGCAAGTATCGTGCAGAAAATTTGCAGGCTCGACTAATCAGCTGCATTAGTTACTGCTCATGAGATGAAGCAACCCATGCAATTTCAGAGCCTTTTCTTGACCCACAGGATCAAACTCTCCAACACGTGTTCTAGTAATGGATCAAACTCACCGACACGTGTTCTAGTAATAGGTATGTTACAATACTTACCTTCAGCGGCGCTGCAGTTCTGCCACTCCCCGTGCGCGCGACTTTGGCGCCTTTCAGAGGGGGGCGGGTTTAAAATGCTGTTTTTCTCCAGACAATTCAAATCGATCCATCTCGGGGGATTTTGTTGCTAAGGAGAAATCGCTCCGACATTTGTTTTATGAAGGTATTTTTAAACTACGCAAGATCATTTATTAGCGAGAGTAATTTAAAAATCATCTTCTAAAGCCGTGAACGCCGACAACGGGACGGATTTTATGTAGGGGATAAAAGTTTATTTTTACATAAAAACATGCTTCTTAGGAAACCTTTAATCAAATTTTCATGTTGCGAAAAGGGGACAAAAAAAATATACGAACCGGCAGTATTTTTCCTGCTGACTGGGTTAAATTCACCGCAAACCGCAACGCTCCAATCCATCGCATCCCACTAAAACCCACTTGCAAGTTGATTTAAATGGCCATTAATTTACGGGAATTAAACATTAAATTCCTTCCATTTGGCCTATAAATTTATGAAAATTAGATTTTAAATCATGTTATATGGTGAATTATTGTGTGAATGTTATTTGGACACTTAGGCAATTTAAAAATGTTTATCTTTTAAGAAATGGATAGATGTTTAGATCTAGTAATTGAATTTTGTAATTAGCTACAATTAGGTAACTAACTAATTATATGCTTTAATTTCAGGTCATCCAAGTAAGATTGTTTCATATTTGTTTCGGAATGCTTCAATCTATAATAATTGAAAATTTCATTGAGTTCTCTTAATTTTTAAGAAAGTTATGGGCTTTTGACTGTCCTCGATCACAGCTTTTGAGTTAAGGCAATGGGGAACAAGATGTATGAAAATGGCCATAACTTTTTTAATACTGAAGATATGAAAGTGAATTAGGTGTCAAATTAAACTTTTTATGCTTTATCTTATGGGATAAATTGCCAACTTGATTTTTAAAATGTCAAAATTTTGTAACATTGCTACTAGTAATCCTTATTCTCTGGTTGAGAACTTCAGCCCATGCTGTAGCAGCAACAAAGCCAAAGACGTCACTACCATGTAACATATAATTTTTGGATGGGTGGTTGTTAGTTATGTCCACTGTACAAATGTATTTCCTTAAATTTCCTCCTCCGGTGACGATTACTAGCTTTGTCTAGGGCCTCGATCCCACTAAATGATTGGCCATCAGCGCTTTTCATGGGGAACCTCCATAATATGAAAGTCAATAATTTCAAATTGAGTCGCCCTGTTGAAAAAAATACACAAAATGCTGGAGTAACACAATGTTTAAGAAGGAACTGCAGATGCTGGAAGAATCGAAGGTAGATAAAAATGCTGGAGAAACTCAGCGGGTGAGGCAGCATCTATGGAGCAAAGGAAACGGTGACGTTTTGGGTCGAGACCCTTCTTCAGACCCTTCTTCAGGAGTCACTCAATGGGTCAGGCAGCATCCCTGCAGAATAGATGGGTGATATTTTGGGCTGGGGGCCTTCTTAAGACTTATTTTAGGGTGGGGTGGGGGGAAGAAAGCTGGAAGAGTAGAATCCAGGAGGTCAATGCGTGGCAGGTAACAGGTCAAAGGTGAGGGGGGAGGGTTAATAGGCAGATGGCTGGACAAGAGAATATGTATGACATAAGGATCTGAAGAAGGGTCTTGACCCAAAACGTCACCCATTCCTTCTCTCCAGAGATGCTGCCTGGCCCGCTGAGTTTCTCCGGCATTTTGTGTTAAATCAGCATCTGCAGTTCTTTCCCACACATCAGGATTGAAGAGTTGCAAATTGTTAAACCAGTGAAAGGAATGTAGTTGGGGGGGGGGGAGAGGGCAGGGTGTTGGGAGTTTTCGAAATTCAAACGTGTTATTTGGAAATCATTTTGGTAACGGGGTAAAAACACAAACATTTCGAAGGAATGAAACAACTGAACAGCCTTGACCTTTTACTTGAGTTTATCACCTGACCTTCGGCAAAGACTGACCTATTTTTCTCGTCACATTAACCTACAGGGTTTTGCTCAGTTTAATATAATCGCTAAAAAGTTGTAGATTTACAGTAATTCCTGTCCCTACTTGTACGCTACACTTTTTTTTTGAGTGATTATATTGTACGATTTATTGCAGGCCAGAGCAGACTTTTAACAGTGATTTGCTCGTGGTTTCTTGCTCAAAATTTGTGAGGCTTTTAAGAAAAACGTGTAGAGCTGCATTATCAGCTAGTAACAACAAATCTTGCTATTTTCTTTTTCTGTATTATTCCCTGCCTTTGTGGTGTGAAAGGATGATATACTTGGTGTGTTTGACTTAGCGGTTGGGCAGATACACTTGGTGGTTGACGGCTATGGAGAAAGCCAGCTTTAAAAACAATGGCATATTGCATCAAAGGTGAACATCGGAATGATATATGAGAATTGGCAAACTGGAAGATCAAACTTCTGAAAGCAGTAAGGTGATAAGCATCGTGCACCTATTAGAAAGCATATAATTAATATCAAGTGTGATTTGAAAGCATCAATCTAACTTTAGTCTTTATCCTTTCATAGGAAGGAAGAAATTTAACTTGCAGATCAGATCACTAAATTACCCTCAAGGATCTTGTTTCTTTTTAATTCAAAAAGTAAATGTGGTTTTGTCATAGCTATTTTGTTGCTCTCTTCCTTGAGTTCAATTGTCAGAATGCCAGTGCTATTTATAGAGAAGAATTGAGCTGGAAATTGTCAACTATTTTCTGTGCTTTCTTTGTGATTCCTCATTACTTTCTGCTGATTATTCTGTCATATTGGCTTTGCATGCACACGATGACAATGTACACCTGAATAGTTAAAATTAGAATGTGATTATTCTATAATTATTGCATTTCTTGGTGGGAAATAAAACTAACATTGTACATCCAGGAATACCTACGTCAAAAATATTACCTCTGTCTGTTAACACAGTGGATTGTTTTCAATGTATAAATTTTCCATTTCTTTTTCCAAGTCTCATCCAGGTTTTCACCTCAGCCATCCTCGCCTCAGTCAAGCTGTCCCTCCCCCTCCATTGCACAGAGTAAGGTTATGTCTCCATCCCAGAAGCACAGCAAGAAAGCTCTCAAACAGGTTAGCCATTTATCCATTCCAAATTGATTCTTGTGTCTTATTAGTAAACTCATAGATATGCCTGACTTGGGGCAAGCAATTTATTAATTATTATCTTAAGATGAACAAATGAACCAAACATTCAAAATTCAACAAATCGTGTTACAGGGAAGATTTTATGTCCAAATTGGTTTTTATACTTTAGCAACATTATGCTTTCAAATGATTCAGGCCAAGATAAGTTGTTTCACAATTTTTCAGATTTACTATATCATATTCAGTAGTCTAATAAGATAACTTGTGTAATATGGATATATATAATTTTTAGAATAAGCTTAAATATTTATTTTTCCACATATCACCATTTCTGTTGTTTTTTTCCCCCGGTTCAAATTCATTGAAGGCCCATGCTGCTCCCCCGGTTCAAATTCATTGAAGGCTCATGCTGCTCCTTAACTTGAAAGATTATTCCTCATTTTAGAACGTCACCTATTCCTTTCCTCCAGAGATGCTGCATGTGTTACTCTGGATTTTGTGTCTATCTTCGGTATAAATCAGCATCTGCAGTTTCTTCCTACTCTTCATTTTAGATGAGTTTTGGGCTATCTTTCCATGCCTGCCAATTACAACAGCAAACTAGATAAGCTTTAAAAAGGAGACTGAAGGTTCATATTCTCCATGGTTACAGAACATGTTCAAACAAATGTTTTTAAATGTCGGTCCAGACCATTGTTGATTTAGTTTTATTCTCTGGAGGAAATAATAAAGCATGCATGTGAAGGCCATAACACTTTTTTTTTGATGATGTGGTAAGACTCCCACTGTCCATTTTTTCCAGATGCTAGAAATGTGAAGCAGGAGGACAGTGCATGGGGTAGAGGGGCTTGCTGTAATGGAGGGCATTTGGGACTTGCAACTCAGAAACCTATTGAATGGGCAATACAGTATTCAGGTGTAATATGCAGGTGTCAGTGTGAGTTGGGCATTGTAGCCAAAGAATGCAAGACAAATGATGAATTTATCTGGTAGGTGCTACAATTTGGCATGGCACTGGACTGCCCAAGATGTCTCTGGAATGCCAGTGATCCTCACTTCTAGGATGATACATATTTCCCCACAGCGCTTCAAAAGGAGCACTGCAGATTAGTTGTTACTCTGCATCCTTCCAAAGTATTGGCTGAGTTTCCAAGCAATACCTGCTTGTTTTGCAATCCTAGCTCTGTCCTCTAGTGTGAATTGCACTGTAATTTAACAGTGACAAGGCTAGAATTTCTACTTTCATGGGTTGGACGTATGTGCTCTCATGGTTTTAGTTTTGTTTTCTTTTTGCCTTGGGAAAAGACAAACAAAGACAATTCAGAGTTCCAATCCAACAGAGGTCCCCTCTCCCACCGAAGTAAGGGATTGCTCCCTTGAACTAAGAAAGTCCACCTCTGCTATTCCCCAGGGAAATCCCCTGGAATTGGAAAGGGAAGCAAATGGAAGCAATGCTGAGTCCTTGGTGCATCATTGTCTTGTGAGTGAAGCTGACAAAATATTTTATCCATGATTTGAATGAGAATGTTGTTGTT
The DNA here is from genome assembly GCA_035221665.1 of Okamejei kenojei. Classification (NCBI taxonomy): domain Eukaryota; kingdom Metazoa; phylum Chordata; class Chondrichthyes; order Rajiformes; family Rajidae; genus Okamejei; species Okamejei kenojei. Next base: position 57,135,974 of record CM069135.1, on the reverse strand, counting down.
GAAAACCTATACATGTGTACTCTCCTCCTACCATTCTTAACCATTTTAACATTGGGAGAGGTACTAAACGAGTACTTTGCATCTGTTTTCACCAAGGAGAAGGATGTGGAGTACAGTGATATTACTGTGGTGAATACTAATATGCTGAGGCAGTTTGAGACCAAGAAAAAGGTGGTGTGAGGCTCTTGAAGTGCAGTAGTTTGACTTAGCATCATGTTCAGCACATACATTCCTGTGATGTACTATTCTAATAAAACACATGCTGGAGTAACTGTCCTGAACTGCTATCTACCTCATTGGAGACCCTCGTACTAATTTTGTTCAGACTTTACCGGCTTTATCTTACACTAAATGTTATTCATATTATTCCCCTTATTATGTATCTGTATACTGAATGGCTCAATTGTAATAATGAATTGTCTTTCCGCTGAAGCTTTTGTTAGCACGCAACAGAAGCTTTTGACTGTACCTCGGTCCACGTGACAATAAACGTAATTAACTAACTCAGCAGGTCAGGTTGCATCTCTGGAAGACATGGATAGGTGATGTTTAAGATCGGGACTCTTCTTACCCAACCCGAAACATCACTTGTCCGAGTCCTCCAGAGATGCTTCCTGACCTGCTGAGGTACTCCAGCACTTTGTGTGTTTTATTGGTAAACCGGCATCTACAGTTACTTGCATCTCCATGATCTGTTCTATGTAGAGACGAAGTAAAGTTCCAAGTTCTTAAAAACTTACTATCAATTTAAAAGATTTCCAAGCAAAACACAAAGTGCCAGGGACCCTTCTTCAGATCCTCTTCACCCCGACCTGAAACATTGCCTGTTCATTCCCTCCACAGTTGCCGCACGATCCACTGAGTAACTCCAGCACTTTGTGTTTTGTTCAAGCTCCAACATCTCCAGTTCCATGTGTCTCCAAATGATTTCCAAACTGTGTGCTACAATTAAGGGAATATTCCAAATGTATAAAAAGATGATTCCTATGGGGATTTAAACAATCTGAAGGCAGTGCTTTCTTGCGGCATACTGACACATCTTAAAAAGCTAAGAACTAGATTTTCACAATTTAAAAAATGTTTCAACATTACATAATGATGACAAATTTGAAACATAAAACGTATGAATTAAATTATGCAGCCTGGCCCTTAAACAATGTGCAGTTTATAGGACTACAATCCACCATAGACACCAATAGCAATGAATGATATGTGTATTGGGACCTTTTTGACTAAAAGCAAAGTACTGACCTTGGGTTATGGCATCCTGTGGGCATATTTATTGAGCACATTTGAGAAACTTACCTCCACCTAAGGTTTCCACCTTACCTCCCCACCTCCCCCACATTAAAAGACTAAGAAACCTCCAAAACATACTTTTTAAACAGATTAAAAATAACAAAAAGATGAAAAAACAGACTGTTGGCAGAGGCTGCCATCATACTGCGTCCCTGGTGGTCCAATTTCAGTACAAGATAACTGGAATTATTAAACTGATTGTGAGAGTAACATATATTTTTGACAAAATGAGGGCAGTGTTGGTACTAATCTCATATTTCAATGAGGCAACCCATCTGAGCATACTTTTCTTATTTGATGTTTTACTTTTCTTGTTTGATGTTTTAATTGCTATTAGAAACATAGAAACATAGAAATTAGGTGCAGGAGTAGGCCATTCGGCCCTTCGAGCCTGCACCGCCATTCAATGTGATCATGGCTGATCATCCAACTCAGTATCCCGTACCTGCCTTCTCTCCATACCCTCTGATCCCCTTAGCCACAAGGGCCACATCTAACTCCCTCTTAAATATAGTCAATGAACTGGCCTCAACTACCCTCTGTGGCAGAGAGTTTCAGAGACTCACCACAGAGACTGTGAAAAATGTCTTCCTCATCTCGGTCTTAAAGGATTTCCCCCTTATCCTTAAGCTGTGACCCCTTGTCCTGGACTTCCCCAACATCGGGAACAATCTTCCTGCATCTAGCCTGTCCAACCCCTTAAGAATTTTGTAAGTTTCTATAAGATCCCCTCTCAATCTCCTAAATTCTAGAGAGTATAAACCGAGTCTATCCAGTCTTTCTTCATAAGACAGAACTGACATCCCAGGAATCAGTCTGGTGAACCTTCTCTGCACTCCCTCTATGGCAATAATGACCTTCCTCAGATTTGGAGACCAAAACTGTACGCAATACTCCAGGTGTGGTCTCACCAAGACCCTGTACAACTGAAGTAGAACCTCCCTGCTCCTGTACTCAAATCCTTTTGCTATGAAAGCTAACATACCATTCGCTTTCTTCACTGCCTGCTGCACCTGCATGCCTACTTTCAATGACTGGTGTACCATGACAGCCAGGTCTCGCTGCATCTCCCCTTTTCCTAATCAGCCTCCATTTAAATAATAGTCTGCTTTCCTGTTTTTGCCACCAAAGTGGATAACCTCACATTTATCCACATTATACTGCATCTGCCAAACATTTGCCCACTCACCCAGCTTATCCAAGTCACCTTGCAGTCTCCTAGCATCCTCCTCACAGCTAACACTGCCCCCCAGCTTAGTGTCATCCGTAAACTTGGATATATTGCCTTCAATTCCCTCATCCAGATCATTAATATATATTGTAAATAGCTGGGGTCCCAGCACTGAGCCCTGCGGTACCCCACTAGTCACTGCCTGCCATTCTGAAAAGGACCCGTTTACTCCTACTCTTTGCTTCCTGTTTGCCAGCCAGTTCTCTGTCCACATCAATACTGAACCCCTAATGCTGTGTGCTTTAAGTTTGTATACTAATCTCTTATGTGGGACCTTGTCGAAAGCCTTCTGGAAGTCCAGATATACCACATCCACTGGTTCTCCCATATCCATGCTACTAGTTACATCCTCGAAAAATTCCACAAGATTCGTCAGACATGAAGGAATAATTGCAGGAATTATTTTGCCCAGTCACTCTACACCTCCATCCCCCACCAGGAGGGTCTTAAAACCCTCCGTTTCTTCCTCGACAGCAGAACCAACCAATCCCCGTGTACTGATACTCTCCTCCGCCGACCGGAGCTGGTCCTTACCCTCAACAACTTTTCCATTGATTCCTCCCATTTCCTCCAAATCCAAGGCGTAGCTATGGGCACACACATGGGTCCCAGCTATGTCTGTCTCTTCATAGGGCACATCAAACAGTCCTTGTTCGAGGCGTACCTTGGCCCTATCCCCGAACTCTACCTCCGCTACATTGACGACTGCATTGGTGCTGCCTCCTGCACCCATGCAGAACTCACTGACTTCATCCATTTCACCACTATCTTCCATCCGGCACTCAAATTCACCTGGACCATTTCCGATATCTCCCTATCATTTATTGACCTCACTATCTCCATCGCAAGTATCCGACTACTGACCGATATCTACTACAAATCCACTGACTCCCATATCTGGACTACACTTCTTCCTACCCTGCTTCCTGTAAGGACTCTACTCCCAATTCCTCCATCTACGCCGCATCTGCACCCAGGGTGAGGTGTTCCAGACCAGGGCATCGGAAATGTTCTCGTTCTTTAGGGAACAGGGGTTCCCCTCTTCGACTATAGATGAGGCTCTCACCAGCGTCTTTTCTATAACCCGTAGCTCCGCTCTCACCCCTCATCCCCCCCATTCGTAACAAGGACAGTCCCCCTTCTCCTCACTTTCCACCCTACCAGCCCCCACATACAACAGATAATCCTCCGACATTTTCGCCACCTCCAACGGGATCCCACCACTGGCCACATCTTCTTCCTCCCCTTTCTCCGCTCTCCGCACAGTTCGCATTAACGAACCCAATCTCCCGGTGGCTCAGCACTTCAACTCCCGCGCCCATTCCGTATCTGACCTTTCTGTCCTGGGCTTCCTCCATGGCCAGAGTGAGTCCCACCGCAAATTGGAGGAGCAGCACCTCCTATTTCGCTTGGGTAGTTTACACCCCAGCGGTATGAACATTGACCTCCAATTTCAGGTAGTCTCCCTCCTTTCTCCCTCCTTCCCCTCCCCTTCCCAGCTCTCCCACAATCCACTGTCTCCGCCTCTTCCTTTCTACTTCCCGCCCCACATCAGTCTGAAGAAGGGTCTCGATTTCAGGGCACCATAATGTTTTTTTGTACTCCACAATTTGAGATTTGTAATAGAAAAAATCACGTGTGGTTAATGTGCACATTGTCAGATTTTAATAAAGGCCATTTTCATACATGTTGATTTCACCGTGTAGAAATTACAGCTGTATTTATACATAGTCCCCCCATTTCAGGGCACCATAATGTTTGGGACACATGGCTTCACAGGTGTTTGTAATTGCCCAGGCGTGTTTAATTGCCTCCTCAATGCAGGTATAAGAGAGTTCTCAGCACCTCGTCTTTCCTCCAGACTTCATCACCTTTGGAAAATTTTATTACTGTGTATCAACATGAGGACCAAAGTTGTGCCAATGAAAGTCAAATAAGCCATTTATGAGACTGAGAAACAAGAATAAAACTGTTAGAGTCATCAGCCAAACCTTAGGCTTACCAAAATCAAATGTTTGGAACATCATTAAGAAGAAAGAGGTCACTGGTGAGCTTATTAATCGCAAAGGGACTGGCAGGCCAAGGAAGACCTCCACAGCAGAATTCTCTTTATAATAAAGAAAAATCCCCAGACACCTGTCTGACAGATCAGAAACACTCTTCAGGAATCAGGTGTGGATTTGTCAATGACCGCTGTCCGCAGAAGACTTCATGAACAGAAATATAGAGGCTACACTGCAAAATGCAAACCACTGGTTAGCCGCAAAAATAGGATGGCCAGGTTACAGTTTGCCAAGAAGTAGTTAAAAGAGCAACCACGGTTAAGGGAAAAAAAGGTCTTGTGGACAGGTGAGACGAAGATTAACATATCAGACTGATGGCAAGAGTAAAGTATGGAGGAGAGAAGGAACTGCCCAAGATCCAAAGCATACCGCCTCATCTGTGAAACACGGTGGTGGGTGTGTTGTGGCCTGGGCATGTATGACGGCTGAAGGTGCTGACTCACTTATCTTCATTGATGATACAACAGCTGATGGTAGTAGCATAATGAATTCTGAAGTGTATAGACACATCCTATCTGCTCAAGTTCAAACAAATGCCTCAAAACTCATTGGCCGGCGGTTCATTCTACAACAACACAATGATCCCAAACATACTGCTAAAGCAACAAAGGAGTTTTTCAAGCTAAAAAAGATCAATTCTTGAGTGGCCAAGTTAATTACCCGATCTGAACCCAATTGAGCATGTCTTTTATATGCTGAAGAGAAAACTGAAAGTAGCCCCCAAAACAAGCATAAGCTAAAAATGGCTGTAATGCCGGCCTGGCAGAGAAGACACCCAGCAACTGGTGATGTCCATGAATCGCAGGCTTCAAGCAGTCATTGCATGTAAAGGATATGCAACAAAATACTAAACATGACTACTTTCATTTACATGACATTGCTGTGTCCCAAACATTATGGTGCCCTCAAATGGGGGGACTATGTATAAACACTGCTGTCATTTCTACATGGTGAAACCAAAATATATAAAAATTACCTTAATAAAATCTGACAATGTGCACTTTATTCACATGTGATTTTTTTTTTCTATTACAAATCTCAAATTATGGAGTGTCGAGGCAAATAAATAAATGATGGGTCTTTGTCTCAAACATTATGGAAGGTACTGTAGATTGTAAGTAATTGTTGCATCCCACAACATAACCTGAAAATAACTCATTATTTTGCAGAGCAAACAAGGAGAACGGCAGGAAGAATGAAGCAGGTCAGGCAGCATCTGTGGAGGAAAATGAAATGTCGGTTTTTCAATTCAAGATCCTTCGTCCAGTCTATAGGAAGGCTCCTGTCTCTAGAAGCCTACCGTTCCTTTCCCTCTACAAATGCTGCCTGACCTGCTGCGCTACTCCAGCTGATCTCCCTTTCTGTTGCAGAACCCAGCGTCTACATCTCCTGTGTCTCCATTATTAAGCATTTATGTCAATCAGCCCATCTTCTATCCACCCAAATATATTAGCCTTGCACCGTAACAAATCAGTAGAGATAGCATATTATGATTTATATGCTAAATAGCATTCGTTGTTAGTAGGAGGTAAAATATTGTGTGACACTTGTTCAAAGTTGCTCCCTCTCTACATCATAACAGTGATTATATTTCAAGAACAGTTGATTGTCTGTGAAGCACTTTAGGATATGCTGAATTTGTGAATGGCACTATACAATGTCAGGCCTTTTGCTTTACAGTTGACTTGCAACCTTTTTGGTTGAGGAAGGGCATTGGCAACTCAAAATCCCTCCTGGTGAAGGGGCTCTTTTGGAAATTATGGCATTTGTCAACTTTGACCATCAATGATTGAATATGAAAAATAGTCATTTGGATTAAATGTTATAATGTTGGCACTCATTGATCCCAACACTATACATTGAGGAATCCATGATTTCTGAAACTTCTGATACTTTGTCATTTGTACACCACAGTAAGTTGTGTAAAATGCAGCTTTCAGCAGTGTAGTGTGTAGTTATGTTGAATTTATGCTATTGGACTATGTCCAAAATGAAGTGTTTTCATGTTGATTACTTCAAAGGCTATAAATAAACCGAATGTTAATGTATTTTAACACTTACTTCTTTAGTGAACATGGTTGGGTTCTGGTATTTTTTTCCTTTCAGGTATTCAGGTAGCAGGTTAATCTCATGTAGAGTAGTCTGTTTAAGGCAACATTGTCAGCAGAGAGACTGAGCAATATCTGAGTATGCAAACCACGCTCATACACTCTTGAAGGTGGCTAGAATGTTTTGGACTAACATCAAAAGTAACAAGATTTTAAAGCAATTATTTAAAAAATCACCTTTAAAATGAGTTTTTTGGCAAGGATAAATATCGTTGGCAGATGTTATATTTGTGATGTCTTCCCCTGCTTACATGTTACAGTTAATATTGAGAGTCATAGTCATATAGCATGGAAGTGGCCCCTCAGCTCAAATGCCCATACCAACCAAGATTTCCCATCTACAGTGGTCCAACATGCCTGCTTTTGCCCCATACCCCTCTAAATCGTTCCTTCTCCATGTACCTTTACAAATGTATTTCAAATTTGAATGAAACAACATTTATGAGTAACTCTGGGGCAAAGTTCCATTCATGATAAGGCTGTCAGGTTGACTTGACATATTTTCACGGTCATAGGATGAAAAATGTTTGAGTCCTTGTAGTTGAGTGGACAAAAACAATGGCACAATGAAATCAGCAGAAATATCTTTTGCAGTTAATATGCAGTTTTGAGAGTCGACTAAATGCCAGAATTATAAACATTCTGGGAGATCATATTATCCCACTTGAGAAATAATGTTCTCAGGTTCTCATCATAATGAGAAACTATGCAGTTTATTTAACCAATGCATTGAGTCATTTAAATTAGCATGATTGAGGCCATTTGTTATTTCTGATGTGCAATGTGCACCCATACCGGAAGAGCTGATCACTAGTTGTTCCAACTAATTTCATGTTTTACCAAGAAAATTGTCTGTTATTCAAATTGATTATCAAAATAGAATTTTTAATAACTGCCAACACTTGCACATCAAAACATGATAAATGGAATTCCTTATTGTGAATTCACATGGACAAATCTGAGAAATCTTATTTCAGTAGTACTTGGTGTTTTTCACTATTACCCCTGGGTGCAAAGGAAATATTGTTTTCTTATTTTGTTCGTTTTTAAGCTCAATCTTTTCAGGTCGATCAAAGTACTTAAGCGTTGCACTCCTTAGTGCACACACTAGAGTTTGTAATTAGTTTAAAATTGATGCTTATAGTTATACGTTGTAATTGGAATTTTTTTAATCTTATGAATTATAGACCTATTAGTTTGACGTCAGTGGTGGGCAAATTAATGGAAAGGATACTTAGAGATAATATATATAAGCATCTGGATAAACAGGGTCTGATCAGGAACAGTCAACATGGATTTGTGCCTGGAAGGTCATGTTTGACAAACCTTCTTGAATTTTTTGAAGCGGTAACTAGGGAAATTGATGAGGGTAAAGCAGTGGATGTTGTCTATATGGATTTCAGTAAGGCCTTTGACAAGGTTCCCCATGGAAGGTTGGTTAAGAAGGTTCAATCTTTGGGTGTTAATGGCGGAGTAGCAAGATGGATTCAACAGTGGCTGAATGGGAGATGTCAGAGAGTAATGGTGGATGGCTGTTTGTCAGGTTGGAAGCCGGTGACCAGTGGGGTGCCTCAGGGATCTGTGTTGGGTCCACTGTTGTTTGTCATGTACGTCAATGATCTGGATGATGGGGTGGAAAATTGGATAAGTAAGTATGCAGATGATACTAAGATAGGTGGTGTTGTGGATAATGAAAGTAGATTTTCAAAGTCTACAGAGAGATTTGGGCCATTTGGAAAAGTGGGCTGAAAGATGGCAGATGGAGTTTAATGCTGATAAGTGTAAAGTGCTACATCTTGGCAGGACAAATCAAAATAGGACGTACATGGTAAATGGTAGGGAATTGAGGAATGCTGTGGAACAGAGAGATCTAGGAATAACTGTGCATAGTTCCCTGAAGGTGGAATCGCATGTAGATAGGGTGGTAAAGAAAGCCTTTGGTGTGCTGGCCTTTATAAATCAGAGCATTGAATATAGGAGTAGGGAAGTAATGATTAAAATTGTACAAGGCATTGGTAAGACCAATTCTGGAGTATGGTGTACAATTTTGGTCGCCTAGTTATAGGAAGGATGTCAACAAAATAGAGAGAGTACAGAGGAGATTTACTAGAATGTTGCCAGGGTTCCAGCAACTATGTTACAGAGAAAGGTTGAACAAGTTAGGTCTTTATTCTTTGGAGCGCAGAAGGTTAAGGGGGGACTTGATTGAGGTCTTTAAAATGATGAAAGGGATAAACAGAGTTGACGTGGATACGTTTTTTCCCATTGAGGGTAGGGAAGATTCAAACAAGAGGGCATGACATGAGAATTAAGGGACAGAGGTTTCGGGGTAACGTGAGGGGGAACTTCTTTACTCAGAGGGTGGTGGCTGTGTGGAATGAGCTTCCAGCAGAAGTGGTGGAGGCAGGATCGATTTTAACATTTAAGAGTAAAGTGGATAGGTATATGGACGTGAAGGGAATGGAGGGGTATGGTCTGAGTGCAGGTAGATGGGACTAGGGGAAAACAAATGGTCGGCACGGACTGGAAGGGCCGAGAGGGCCTGTTTCCGTGCTGTAATTGTTATATGGTTATATGGTTATGAACAATTTTCTATCCATATTTTGCCTTAAACCCTTGATGTTTTTGAATCTCTCAGGCAAGTCGAAGACAATTATGTTATTTTATTTTATCATTTCAGAAGATAAATTGGTATGTTTTTTTTAATGTATTTGTTTGTATTAATTGACCAGTGGCAACTCTTTATCTGCCCTCAGGCTCTGAAACAGCAGCAGCAGAGAAAGCAGTGCCGTCCTGGTTTAACAGTGTCCTCCAACCCAAGGCTGTTGCTGAAGTCTGTGAAAGCAACTGACCAAGGAGGGCCGAAGATTGGTATGCTTAACGCTGTTATTTCCCAAAGATAGACTTTTCTTTTGCGTAACAAAAAGTGAAGTGTTATGTATATGTTCTTTCTGAATTAATTATTTTCCTCCAAATGGTTTATTTATGTGTTTCAACAGAAATTACATATAAAATGTCCAACTAAAGTAGCAATTAAGTATGCAAAAACAGTGAATAGAAGAGGACCATTTGTTAACCTAAAGCTTGTGATCTCTGAACAATAATGTGTAGGTCATGCTGTTTTGTTGATGCTGTTTTGAGAGTATAATGAATGTATGCTCTCAAGCATGCATTGTATTTGTTAATGCGACCTTCATCTGCAAGCTGTGGGATCTAAATTGATGCAGGTACAATGTTTTAAACAATGCGAAAGAGTGAGTGTGTATGCCTTAAACCTGCTATGAAGTTATTAGTAACCAAAATGAGCTCAGTTTTACAAGTTTTACTTTCAGCAAAAGAAGCTTTTCACACACGATTTTTAACAATAACTAAATTAAAATCCAAAATTGACCTCCAAGAGGTTGAATTAGATTCAAATTTATGACATTTTGTTGAGTCGTTTGCTCTGTTAAACATGCCTTTCTAGAAAACTAGAACTCATGCAGACTAGTATGCTCCCCCAATTTTTCACACAGAGAGTGGTGAGTCTCTGGAACTCTCTGCCACAGAGGGTAGTTGAGGCCAGTTCATTGGCTGTATTTAAGAGTGAGTTGGATGTGGCCCTTGTGGCTAAGGGGATCAGAGGGTATGGAGAGAAGGCAGGTACGGGATACTGAGTTGGATGATCAGCCATGATCATATTGAATGGCGGTGCAGGCTCGAAGGGCTGAATGGCCTACTCCTGCACCTAATTTCTATGTTTCTATGTTCCCTCAATGCAAGATTCCACCACTCACCCATTCACGCAACGCAGGCTGTTCCCCCAATGCAATATTGCACCACTCACGCATAGCCCCCAACTGCACAGGCGCGATTCATTTCTCCTCATCCCCCAGCACTACCTCCACCTCCTCTTCACCCTCCCTCTTCAATCCCTAGAGAGGGAAGGGGGTTGAGAGGGAGAGGTGGTAGAGAGCGAGGGGTGGTAGAGAGGGAAGGGTGGCAGAGAGGGAGGGGGGGGGCTAGAGAGGGGGGGGGGGGGTAGAGAGTGAGGGGGGTGGAGGGAGGGGTGGTAGAGAGGGAGAGGAGTAGAGGGAGGGGGAAGGAGTAGTGAGGGAGAGGGAGGGGAGGGGAGTAGAGAGGGGGGAGAGGGGCAGAGAGGGAGGGAGGTAGAGAGGGATAGAGTTGGAGGGGTCTAGAAAGGGAGGGGGTAGAGAGGATGGGAGTGTGGGTAGATAGGGAGAGGGTAGGGTGGGTAGAGGGAGGGTAGAGAGAGGGAGGGAGGGTAGAGAGTGAGTGGGGTAGAGAGGGTGGGAGTGAGGGGCATCTCACTCCACACCCCATCTCCCTCCTCCTCATTTCCCTCATCCTCCTCCCCTCCCCAGGACCTACGCCAGGGCCTGGAACTCGGCCTGGTTCTCGTACTTGGCCTGGCCCTGGCTGTAGACTCCAGCTGTCAGCTGGGCCTCCGCCTGGGCTCCAATGGGCTCGTCCCGGACCCCGGACCCAGGCTCGTCCTTGGTTCCAGTGCGGCTTCTTTTTGGGCCCCGGTCGCGGCCCCACCCAAGCCCTGGACTTGGCTCGCACTCCAGCTCCAGCACCACCCTCCCCGTCGGGAGTCGGGTGCTGGCAGCCGCCACCATGCCGGTCTGCTGCAGTGCCCCTCACTCCAGGATTGTCCCGTCCTGCCTTGCGAGTCCATTATGACATTCGGTTTTTTTCCGAACTGGGTGAGTTTTCGGGCTGTTTTTAAAGCTTTAAACGATTAAAAAGTTTGGAAATATGTGGGAATGCGACGGGAAGATGTTTAACGCCTCGACGGGAAAAATGTGAGTAGAATGTGTGAAAATGGGAAGGCTGTGGCCCAGCGTTTGGAGAAAAATAAACCAGATTTTTTTCTCTCTCTCTCTCTCTCTCTCTCTCGCACGCACGCATGCACGCGCACACACACACACACACACACCATTTTAGTATAGAGATTGCTGTCAGAGCTAAATGTCTTGTTATAAATTAAGGTAAATCTTTTGCCTCTGTACATGGAGCACACATTGCAAGCACATGACTGTCAAATCCCAAACTATTTATTTTATCCATTAAAATTAAAGAATGGAAAATTATGAACTCTGTATGATTCCAGTGGATGGCTTTAGGTCAAGATGCAAAAATCACTCCAGGCCGACACAGTGCAGACGGAGGCCATTCTGCCTGTGTAGATCTTGGTTGAACCGCTCCTCCTTCCCCAATAACCAATAAATATTCACTCCAAGTACTGATTCAGAACAATGTTATAACTGAATTTGCTTCCACCATCGTTTCAACTGCATTTGCGACTCACTGAAGTCAAACAGGGCTATAGTGATAGAAGACGTGGTGGTTAGTGGGACAGACAGAAGACAAAATCCCAAACTGGATTCCACATGGTGTGTTGCGTCCCTGGTGCCAGGGTCCATGATGTCTCGGAACGGTTGCAGAGTATTCTCAAGGGGGAGGATGAGCATTCTGAAGTCGTTGTGCATATTGGCACAAATGACATCTATGTGAAAAAGATTGCAAAGTGAATAGAGGAAATTAGGCAAAAAGATTTTTAAAATGGCATAGGCAGCAACTCTATCGCTGCGCCACCATGCCACCCTCTGAGGCCGGTCAGAGAACCGGTTTCGATCCTGACTTGTTAGATGGAAAGGGTCTAGGGTGCTGGTGGAATTGCAAGCATGTTTGAAGGAGAACAAGGCTGTGCATCAGTGGATATTTTTAAGGCAGAGATAGATAAATTATTGATTACGTCAGAGGTTATGGGGAGAAGGCAGGAGAATGGGGTTAGGAGGGAGAGATCAGCCATGATGGGCCGAATGGCCTAATTCTACTCCTATTCTTTATGACCATATGAGATCAGAAACGTGATCAGATTGGATTGGGGGGGGGAGTCAAGGTGTTGCAGACTCGATCGAGGGATTTGAGAGCAGAAATGCAATGAGCGAGTTTGGTATTCCGAAAAACACAAGGAATCATGGGATTTGTCAAAGGTAGAAAGCTGTAGATTCAGTGAGTATAATTTGGGTCCGATTTTCTTTTGTCCGGCCGGGGTGGGGACCCGGCTGGGGGGTGACCCGCAAGCGCTGCCGAACCGCCACTGGACCGTCCCTGGTCCCCTTCTTCCCCCCCCCCCCCCCCCCCCCCCCCCCCCCATCCTCACTCGAGTGTCCCATTCCCACCCGGGGGACGGCCGGAGACATCCGGACCGCCGGGACACCGGCCCCCAGGCCCAACGCGGAGAAGCGCCAACCCCAGTTCACCTCCGCCTCTCCCGCCGGGCCAACCGACAGCCTGGATCACAGGCGGCCCCAGACCCACAGAACCACAGTTAGCGGCAACTCCAGAGGAACCCGGTCCCCGATGGGACCTACGGTGACAAGTGCCAGTTCGCCTACGGCCTCAGCCGCTACCCCAAGTACAAGCCGTACCTTGCACACCACCGGCTTCAGCCACTTCACGCACAACCCCGAGGAGGAGCAAGGGCCCCGGCCTCGCCTGCACCAGAGCACCAGCCTGAGCTCAGCCTCCTCCGGACCGGAGCTAGACTGGGCCGTGCTGCGGGCAGCCTTCAGCCCCGACCTGGAGTTGGAGCTGGCAAGGACACTGGGCTTGGGGCTGGGCATGGGAGGGGGAAGTTGTTGCTGCTGCCACCAGCACCACTATCACCAACAGTACCCGCAGCTCAAGCGGGCGCCGGGCCTGTCCATGTTCGGAATGAGCCTGTCCGCAGACTCTCTCTCCGACCAGGATGACTCCAGCATCAGCGGCTCCGAGTCTTCCGGCTTCGAGAAGGGCCGGCAGCTGCCCATCTTCAGCAGGATCTCGGTGTTGGACTGCGGTGATGGGGGTGGAGGTGGAGGGCTGCTGGGGCCAACCCTGTGGATTAAGCAGCGACTGCAGGTCCGGGGCCTCCCCGCAAGCCCAGGGCCACCCCGGCCACCTCTGGACAGGAACGGGACACCGGGGAGGGGACGGGGACGGCCCAACAGCAACTCAACAGCACCCGCAGCGACGGAGAGTCGACCCCGACTAAGACCGAAATGCAAGCCTGCACACAATGCTGAACCACCATTGTCAAGACTTTTTTATAGCTAGTGACCTATCACCTGGGCATGCGCAGTCGGAATACCGAACTCGTTTATTAGATTACAGTAGGAAAGAAAGGGGTGGGGTGGCGGTAGATAAAGCATGTTTTCAAAAGCCATTGGCAACAAGAGGAGGGATAGAATGTACAAGAGCAGAACTCTTAGAGGACCTACATGCAAGAGAATCAACAGCTTGGATTAGTGCTGCAAATGAATATGGGCCTTCTTAACATGAGAGCAGAGGCTCAGCTCCTTAGTAAGGACTGCTCGAGTGTGGCTGCTTTGTGACATTTGCATTTCACAGTCATACGGTGTCAAAGAGAGCATTCACTACACTGTTCAGGCTCTGAATGTAAGGGAGGTATTAGTCCATATAGAAGCTGATTACGTTTGGTGGTTTATTTTCGTTATAATAATTTGCTTCAGGCATGGAGACATTGTGCTGTGCCAAAGAATTTCAAATCAATGACTTTAAAATTGAAATGAATAAACACCATTATCTGCCATGGTGTCAAAGGGATTATATTCAGCTTGACCTTGAAACAACTTTATAATATAAAATGGCCATTAGGTTTCTTTGATGTTTCAGATTGATTAGTAGGACTGGATGTTACAATCACTAAGATTTCACTCCAATTGACATTCTTGGGTATGACCACTAGGTGAATTTGCTAACAATCAGACACATCTTCAGTTGTGTATCTCAACGTCACTGGGTGTTTCGGCCTTTTATCACAAGACACCCTCAGTCGAGGCAGGCCCACCGTAGGTTGATCAGACCTGGGTGTGTGTCTTATTGTTAGCCTCTAGATGGTCACGTGGCAGCCCAGACAGCATCTTTCCTTTTCAGCCACAGCCAATGACTGCCCCGTTAGGCGGCATTGGCAAGTTATTTTATTGCCCTCCTTTGTGCCTGCCCTTTGACTCCTACTTCCCTCAGGAGCCTTGCGGTGGAACTGGCAACAAAGCACCTGAACCCCACATCCACTCAACACACCCTTACACTCCAACCTCTCCCATCTGGCTCTGCTTCAAGGTTTGAATATCAAAGCTTTTTCCTTTCATAAGCCTCATCCACAGCCTCCTCCCATGGGACCGTCAGCTCAATGATGAGAGAACGAGGTCTGGTCGCAGGTTGGTAACTGTAATTTCAAATGGGAACGAAAGCCTCTGGCCTAGGTCAACACGCATTTCCCAGTCCCTGGTTGCGTTCAGTGGGCATGAGTTGAGAGGCAAGGGGTTAGTCCTCCGTTTCTCTCCTTCCCGGATGAAGGATGGTATTTGCGGGAATGTTATCTGGGCATTGATAGGCATGGCGTTTGTATCTCTCTTGCACTCGAGTTCAGCGGCCAAACACCTCAGCACCTGGTTGTGTCGCCAGGTGTATCTGCCTTGAGTATAGTCCAGAGTATAGAAGCGAGATCGAGTGATAGTCCATATGGTGCCAGCACAATAACCTGGCCCTCAACATCAGCAAAACCAAGGAACTGATTGTGGACTTTGGAAGGAGTAGGATGGGGACCCACAGTCCCGTTTATATCAACGGGTCGATGGCTGAAAGGGTCAAGAGCTTCAAATTCCTGGGCGTGCACATCTCTGAAGATCTTTCCTGGTCCAAGAACACTGATGCAATTATTAAGAATGCTCATCAGCGCCTCTACTTCCTGAGAAGATTACGGAGAGTCGGTCTGTCAAGGAGGACTTCTACAGGTGCACAGTAGAGAGCTTGCTGACTGGTTGCATCGTGGCTTGGTTCGGCAACTTGAGCGCCCTGGAGAGGAAAAGACTACAAAAAGTAGTAAGCACTGCCCAGTCCATCATCGGCTCTGACATTTCTTCCATCGAGGGGATTTATTGCAGTCGCTGCCTCAAAAAGGCTGGCAGCATCATCAAGGACCCACACTCATCTCCCTGCTACCTTCAGGTAGAAGGTACAGGAGCCAGAGGACTACAACGACCAGGTTCAGGAATAGCTACAGCCATCAGGCTATTAAACTTGGCTCGGTCAAAACTATGAACATTAATACCCCTTTATCTGTTATTTGCACTTTATCAATTTATTCATTCATGTGTGTATTTACATATATAATGGTATATGGACACACTGATTTGTTTAGTAGTCAATGCCTACTATGTTCTGCTGTGCTACGCAAAGAAAGAATTTCATTGTCCTGTCAGGGACACATGACAATAAACTCTTTTGACTTTGATTTTGACTTGTGTTAGGCTGGATGTTACGACCAGGATGTGCTTGAGGTTTGCTGGAACTGCACACAGGGGTCAGGCTGGATTCTCTCCCAGCCAAAGATTTAGGTTTGTGGGAGAGGGAAGGACGTCATATGTGGCTCTGATAATGAAGCTCAACTTATTTGACTCCATGGTCCACAGCTCTCTCCATGTGATCTTCCTCCTCTCAATGCCATCCCACGTCATCCAGCGGCCTTGTTTGACTTGGGATATGGCTTTGGCACACCTGACTGCTTCTTCCTGGTGGCGCACCTCCTCCACCACCAGGTGCCGACGTTCAGCTGGAGTAGCCTTTTGCCAGGTAGGTTTCATTGCTCCCAGGCTAAAGCCCCCTTGGCCTAGTTGGACATGGCCCACTATGTCCCGGTGTTGGAGGGTGGATTTTGCGTCCAGTACCACTGCTGCTGGATTCTATTTCTTCCCTGTTGCTAGGGTTGGAGCGACACCTCTTATTATTGGGTCCCGGGATTCTGTTAGTGTCATGTCCAACCTCACTTTGGCACATTTGTATTCCTCCACCAGGCTTGAGACTGGCAGTGAGAGGGCTCCACTCCCATAGAGCCCAATGCTGCTGAGGCATCTCGGTAGCCCAAGCCACTTCCTCACGTGAGTTCACCAGTCCCTCCAGCTGGTTGACATGGGATAAAGTGACCTCGTAGATGGTAATTGGCCACATGAGTCGGGGCAGTAGACCGAATTGAAGGCACCAAAGCTTCAGCTTCCCTGGGAGAGCAGTGTTGTTGATTTGCTTGAGGCCACTGATTGTATCCTGCCTGAGTTGTTCCACCTGCTCTGCATCCTTGAGGTATGCGGTGTACTATTGCCTGAGGCTTTTGACAGTCTTCAGGACTGTGGGTATTGTCTCGTTGTTGATGCGGAACCTTTCGTCAGTGAGCCGGCCTTTGACGATGGAAATACTGCAGGATTTGCTGGGTGTAATCTCCATTCGTGCCCATTTGATGTTTTCCTGGAGTTTATCCAGCATGCGCTTGGTGCATGCTTTTGTTGTTGTTATTGTGGTCACGTCATTCATGTACGCCCTGATTGGAGGAAGACGCAGCCCACGCCTCAAGCGTTCCCCTCTGACCACCCATCGTGATGCTCAAATGATGAGGTCCATTTCCATGGTGAAAACCAGAGGAGAAATGGTACAGCCTGATATTATGCCTACCTCAAAGTGCTGCCAGGCGGTGGTGTTGTCCTGTTGTGACGCTGAACTGGAGGTCCTGGAAGTAAGATTTTACCAGGTTTATGATGACCTCTGGGACCTGGAAGAAATTAAAAGCTGCCCAAAGAATCTCATGGGGCACCGAACCAAAGGCATTGGCAAGATCTAAGAAAAGCACATGCAGATCTCTCTTTTCCTTCTTGGCGGTTTGGTGCCAAGAAGTCATCTGGTGCCAGATGACGTTTGCATGTTCCAGACATCCTGAGAAACCACGCACCCCTGCTTTCTGCACTGACGTGTCAATAAAGTTGTTGCTCTGCAAAAATGCTGAGAGTCTTTGGGCCACAACACCAAAGAAGATCTTTCCTTCCACAATCAGAAGGCTGATCTGGCAGAATTGACTAATGGTTGAGGAGTTCTTTTCTTTGGGAATTAAGATTCCTCCTGCCCTTCGCCATGCCTTAGGAATGATTCCTTTCCCCCATGCCACTTTCATTAACTTCCAAAGGTATTTCAGAGCACCAGGGGTGTTCTTATAGAGCTTGTATGGAATGCCATTGGGCCTTGGGGCTGATGCTGTTCTTGCCCGTGTTCTCCACCTCCTTCCATGTAGGAGGCCTTATGTCCATCTGGTGCTCAGGTGGGTGGATAGTTGGCATGTCATCTGGAATGGTGACTGGCTCATGCCTCCGGTAGTCAGAGTACGTCTTCCTCAGGTGCTCCTCCAGTTCCCTTACAGGTACTCTCAGGATCCCGCTCTTCTCCTTGACAAAGAGGCTTTTGACAACTTATACGGATCTCTGTAGAAACTTGTCCTCGCCCGTTCTTTCTTCTTGTGTTGCTTTCTCAGGCATTCTGCTCTTCGCAGGATTGCCAGGCGCTGCTTTATTTCTGCCTGCAGTGCCTCGAGTCCTTTCCTTTCTGCCTCTGGCCTTCCTCCAATGTTTTCTCAGCTTTCTTTCACCAGTCTTTTGATCTCCTCCTGTCTCCTGGACTTGTACTGGGTGATATGCCTCCTGGACGTCTGAAGAAGGGTCTCGACCGGAAACGTTGCCTATCTCCTTCACTCCTTAGATGCTGCTGCACCCACTGAGTTTCTCCAGCCTTTTGTGTACCCTGCCTCCTGGACTTGTACTGATGATATGCCTTGAGAACAAAGAGCAGCCTTGAGCAAATATAGTGATACATGCGCACACAGGCATTAGATGGACCAGATCTTGTTTGACCTGGGATTTATTTTTAATGTATTTGTCCTTTCTTGTTGTTGTGGACATGCAGCATTTTTTAAATCTTAAAACAGAATATCACTTCTCACCGCAGGCTGGGAAATGAAGCAATCTGATGGGCGTTCAACAAATCCTCAGAATTCAACCTGCAGTTCATCAGCATCTGGTAAAATGGATCAAACCCTGTCTGGACTGGGCAGGAAGCCCTCTCAGAGATCTGAGAGGCTCAATGCAAGTGAGTTTGAAATGCATTTCTTTATACGATGTACAATATTAAGTTCAGTAAAAATTGAAAGCATCAAGGAAAGGATCACAGGAAAATATTCATTAAAGTTAATGGATCTTAGGTTACAAATGATTGAGCAGTAGCACACCGACAGTGTAGTTGAAAGGGCTGAAAGTCCAATTCATCCCTCTGATCAATGCATTCCTGGAACGGAAACAAAGAACCATTGCATACAATTTTTATTGTAGAAGGAACTGCAGATGCTGGAGAATCGAGGGTACACAAAAAGCTGGAGAAACTCAGCGGGTGCAGCAGCATCTAAGGAGCGAAGGAGATAGGCGACGTTTCGGGTCGAGACCCTTCTTCCTTTTTTTTTTTTTTTTTTTTTTTGCGGAGGGAGCGGTCTTTGCGGAAGGCAGACAGGGGGGGAGATGGGAAGATGTGGCGGGTGGAGGGGTCACGTTGGAGGTGGCGAAACTGGCGGAGGACTATATGTTGTATTTGCCGGCTGGTGGGGTGAAAGGTGAGGACCAGGGGGACTCTGCCCTGTTTGCGAGTGGGGGAATGGGGAGCGAGGGCAGTGTTGCGGGGTATGGAGGAGACCCTGGTGCGAGCCTCATCAATAGTGGGGGAGGGGAATCCCCGTTCTCTGAAGAATGAGGCCATTTGTGATGACCTGGTGTGGAACACCTCATCCTGGGAGCAGATGCGGCGTAGACGGAGGAATTGGGAATAGGGGATGGAGTCCTTACAGGAAGCAGGGTGGGAGGAGGAGTAGTCCAGGTAGCTGTGGGAGTCAGTAGGTTTGTAGTGGATGTCGGTCAGGAGTGTATCACCTGCAATAGAGATGGTGAGGTCAAGGAATGGTAGGGAAGTGTCGGAAATGGTCCAAGTGTATTTGAGTGCCGGATGGAAGTTGGTGGTGAAATGAATGAAGTCAGTCAGTTGTGTGTGGGTGCAGGAGGTGACACCAAAGCAGTCGTCGATGTAACGGAGGTAGAGGTCGGGGATGGGGCCCTGGTACGCCGAGAACAAGGATTGTTCGACATACCCAACAAAGAGGCAAGCGTAGCTGGGGCCCATGCGTGTGCCCATAGCTACGCCTTGTGTTTGGAGGAAATGGGAGGAATCAAAAGAGAAGTTATTGAGGGTGAGGACCAACTCTGCTAGGCGGAGGAGGGTGTCAGTGGACGGGTATGGGTTGCTCCTCTGGTCGAGGAAGAACCGGAGGGCTTTGAGACCGTCCTGGTGGGGGATGGAGGTGTAGAGTGAGCCATTGCATACAATTTTTATTGTATAAGGCTTCAGCACAGTTAGTGGCAAATGCAATCCTGCTGTCTCAAAACTTCATTGTTGACTCAATTGAAGTATTTGTTAACAAGAATAATGACTTTGTCCTGGAAAAGGAAAATGATCACTAAAATGTTTGTCAGAATTGTGGGTTGTTTAAAAATGGTAGCCAACTATCATTTTAGAGTTAAAGTATCCAACCTGAGGGGACTTAAAAATGTTAGTCCAGCTTTATGTTACATACAAAAATGCTCGTTCTTTTTTTTTTTAAATACCAGAATGGCAGATTTCACAACAAAGCTTTTAATTTTATTTGAATCACTTTGATTTCTCGAAGTAGAGGAATACTGCATATGAAATGCATGGTTCCCAAAGCTAATCTACCAAACCAAAAGCAACTGTAATGAGAGTTAATGGCGAACCATATAGAAAAAAAAGCTTCAACCCATGTTCAGATTAGGTGTGAAATATCAATGAGCACGTAATATGAACATCTCAATCTTTCATGTTGAATTGCAATCCATTTTCCCATATTAGCCTCCATCTCCAGGAATAAAAAACAAAAGGGTCTTGAAATGTCACCCATCCATGTATAACCATATAACCATATAACAATTACAGCACGGAAACAGGCCCTCTCGGCCCTTCCAGTCCGTGCCGACCATTTGTTTTCCCCTAGTCCCATCTACCTGCACTCAGACCATACCCCTCCATTCCCTTCACGTCCATATACCTATCCACTTTACTCTTAAATGTTAAAATCGATCCTGCCTCCACCACTTCTGCTGGAAGCTCATTCCACACAGCCACCACCCTCTGAGTAAAGAAGTTCCCCCTCACGTTACCCGAAACCTCTGTCCCTTAATTCTCATGTCATGCCCTCTTGTTTGAATCTTCCCTATCCTCAATGGGAAAAACGTATCCACGTCAACTCTGTCTATCCCTTTCATCATTTTAAAGACCTCAATCAAATCCCCCCTTAACCTTCTGCGCTCCAAAGAATAAAGACCTAACTTGTTCAACCTTTCTCTGTAACATAGTTGCTGGAACCCTGGCAACATTCTTGTAAATCTCCTCTGTACTCTCTCTATTTTGTTGACATCCTTCCTATAACTAGGCGACCAAAATTGTACACCATACTCCAGAATTGGTCTTACCAATGCCTTGTACAATTTTAACATTACTTCCCTACTCCTATATTCAATGCTCTGATTTATAAAGGCCAGCACACCAAAGGCTTTCTTTACCACCCTATCTACATGCGATTCCACATTCAGGGAACTATGCACAGTTATTCCTAGATCCCTCTGTTCCACAGCATTCCTCAATTCCCTACCATTTACCACGTACGTCCTATTTTGATTTGTCCTGCCAAGATGTAGCACTTCACACTTATCAGCATTAAACTCCATCTGCCATCTTTCAGCCCACTTTTCCAAATGGCCCAAATCTCTCTGTAGACTTTGAAAATCTACTTCATTATCCACAAAACCACCTATCTTAGTATCATCTGCATACTTACTTATCCAATTTTCCACCCCATCATCCAGATCATTGATGTACATGACAAACAACAGTGGACCCAACACAGATCCCTGAGGCACCCCACTGGTCACCGGCTTCCAACCTGACAAACAGCCATCCACCATTACTCTCTGACATCTCCCATTCAGCCACTGTTGAATCCATCTTGCTACTCCGCCATTAACACCCAAAGATTGAACCTTCTTAACCAACCTTCCATGGGGAACCTTGTCAAAGGCCTTACTGAAATCCATGTAGACCACATCCACTGCGTTACCCTCATCAATTTCCCTAGTTACCGCTTCAAAAAATTCAAGAAGGTTTGTCAAACATGACCTTCCAGGCACAAATCCATGTTGACTGTTCCTGATCAGACCCTGTTTATCCAGATGCTTATATATATTATCTCTAAGTATCCTTTCCATTAATTTGCCCACCACTGACGTCAAACTAATAGGTCTATAATTGCTAGGTTTATTCTTTGAACCCTTTTTAAACAATGGAACAACATGCGCAGTACGCCAATCCTCCGGCACTATTCCCGTTTCTAATGACATTTGAAATATTTCTGTCATAGCTCCTGCTATTTCTACACTAACTTCCCTCAATGTCCTAGGGAATATCCTGTCTGGACCTGGAGACTTATCCACTTTTATATTTGGTATCTGGACACACTCTGGAGAAAAGGGTGACGTTTCCGGTCAAGACCCTTCTTTGGACTGAAAAAGGTTCTCAACACCCATTCTATTTCTCCAGAGATGGTGTCTGTCCCACTGAGTTACTCCAGCTTTTTGTGTCTTTCTTTGGCTTAAACCAGCATCTGCAGTTCCTTCCGACATATACAGTGGCTTGCAAAAGTATTCATACCCCTTGAACTTTTCCACATTTTGTCACGGGATTTTATGTGATAGACCAACACAAAGTGGCGCATAATTGTGAAGTGGAAGGAACATGATACATGGTTTTCAAATTTTTTTACAAATAAAGAACTGAAAAGTGTGGCGTGCAAAAGTATTCAGCCCCCTTTACTCTGATACCCCTAAATAAAATCCAGTGCAACCAATTGCCTTCAGAAGTCACCTAATTAGTAAATAGAGTCCACTTGTGTGTAATCTAATCTCAGTATAAATACAGCTGTTCTGTGACGGCCTCAGAGGTTTGTTAGAGAACATTAGTGAACAAATAGCATCATGAAGCCCAAGGAACACACCAGACAGGTCAGGGATAAAGTTGTGGAGAAGTTTAAAGCAGGGTTAGGTTATAAAAAATATCCCAAGCTTTGAACATCTCACGGAGCACTGTTCAATCCATCATCCGAAAATGGAAAGAGTATGGCACAACTGCAAACCTACCAAGACGTGGCCGTCCACCTAAACTGACAGGCCGGGCAAGGAGAGCATTGATCAGAGAAGCAGCCAAGAGGCCCATGGTAACTCTGTAGGAGCTGCAGAGATCCACAGCTCAGGTGGGAGAATCAGTCCACAGGCCAACTATTAGTCGTGCACTCCTCAAATCGGGCCTTTATGGAAGAGTGGCAAGAAAAAAGCCATTGTTGAAACAAAGCTATAAGAAGTCCCGTTTGCAGTTTGCCACAAGCCATGTGGGGGACACAGCAAACATGTGGAGGAAGGTACTCTGGTCTGATGAGACCAACATTGAAGTTTCTTACCTAAATGCAAAACGCTATGTGTGGCAGAAAACTAACACTGCACATCACCCTGAACACACCATCCCCACTGTGCAACATGGTGGTGGCAGCATCATGCTGTGGGGATGCTTTTCTTCAGCAGGGACAGGGAAGCTGGTCAGAGTTGATGGGAAGATGGATGGAGCAAAATATAGGGCAATCTTGGAAGAAAACTTGTTAGAGTCTGCAAAGACTTGCGACTGGGGCGGAGGTTCACCTTCCAGCAGGACAACGACCCTAAACATACAGCCAGAGCTACAATGAAATTGTTTAGATCAAAGCATGTTCATGTGTTAGAATGGCCCATTCAAAGTCCAGACCTAAATCCAATTGAGAATCTCTGGCAAGACTTGAAAATTGCTGTTCACAGACTCCATCCAATCTGACTGAGCTTGAGCTATTTTGCAAAGAAGAAGTGGGCAAAAATCTCAGTCTCTAGATGTGCAAAGCTGGTAGAGACATACCCCAAAAGACTTGCAGCCGTAATTGCAGCGAAAGGTGGTTCTACAAAGTATTGACTCGGGGGCTGAATACTTTTGCACGCCACACTTTTCAGTTTTTTATTTGTAATAAAATTTGGAAACCATGTATCATTTTCCTTCCACTTCACAATTATGCACCACTTTGTGTTGGTCTATCACATCAAATCCCAATAAAATACATTTACGTTTGTGGTTGTAACGTGACAAAATGTGGAAAATTTCAAGGGGTATGAATACTTTTGCAAGCCACTGTATCTAGAGACGCAGCCTGACCTGCTGTCCCTCCAGCACTTTGTGACTTTTTTTGTAAACCAGCATCTGCAGTTCCTTGTGACAACATTCAAAGTTATTTATTTAGTGAGTTTGAAAAGAAGTTGGTGTGAATTGCCCTGAGTTCAGTATGATTCTGGAGAACTTATGTATGTATTTCTTTGGCAGTTTAACCAAATTACATGCGAGCATGGTTTCAAACATGTAAAAAAAAGTTTGTGCATAAGCTATCAGGTCATCGATAGTTAGAGGGTTAATTTTGCTGGGTGATGTTTGTTTGCAACATCAAAACAAACAAGAATGTTTTATCAGTATTTTCTGAGAAGATCTTATGTAAATTCCAAAGAAGATCCGAACCAGAAGCAATTGGATTCCACGGTGCATGGTACAGTCAACAAAATTGTGACCTGCCGTGGAATTTGCATGCAGTTTAAATGTTCTCCCTGTTATTGCCTGGGTTTACCCCCCCCCCCCCCACCCCAGACATGGGTGCTTTCATTTCCTCCCACATACCAAATAAGTATTGTTTGTTATGAATGAATGAATGAATGAATAAGTTTATTGGCCAAGTATGTACACATACAAGGAATTTGCCTTGGTGCTTCGCTCGCAAGTAACTTCACAACATACAGTAAACCATTAAGAATAAAACATAAAACATTAAGAATAAAACATTATAGTTTTAACATGTGAATGTAATAAAATACCAGAGCAAAAGGAGGCTACATACTTTTGGTTATTGAGTAGAGCTACTGCTCGTGGAAAAACGCTGTTTTTATGCCTGACTGTGGCGGCTTTGACAATTCATAGTCTCCTTCCAGAGGGAAGTGCTAATTAGCTACGGTGTAGATAGATGGACCAGGAATTGGAGAGATGAGTTATAGATGAGCATAGGAAGTAAGTGTGGGAATGGAATGATTTGGTGAGCTAAATGGCCCGCTATATTGTTATGTAATATGAAAATATGAACTGAATTTTAACATCAATTCAAACAACTTTTTGTTCACTTACAGTTGCGTAGATGACAGAACAAAGATTAT
Source organism: Okamejei kenojei (assembly GCA_035221665.1). NCBI lineage: Eukaryota > Metazoa > Chordata > Chondrichthyes > Rajiformes > Rajidae > Okamejei > Okamejei kenojei. Next base: position 57,111,016 of record CM069135.1, on the reverse strand, counting down.
TTTGGCCTAAAGACAAGATAAATGATTTTCAATGAAATGATTTTCCATTCATATCTTTAATATTTTATTCAAGAAGGTTCAGTTCCACTTATGTTGCCCAAAGGGAGGTCACAGAATTTTATATGAACAGTGTGTGGACTCGAAGCAGGACGTAAAAGAATGAAAATGTTAGCAAAGATTAAAAAAACAAGCAAAGAGATTTGATTTTCAGGGACTCCAGCAGCAATAAGGAAAGATCACAGTATTGAGTAGTTGAACACTGAACATGGGTATGTATAGACTTCAGGTAAAATATTTTCAGTATATCCTCTTCATCATTTTCTGTTGAACCCTATTATTTTCACTAGTTTCCTAGCATTGTTTCTGGAACACACATGTGAGGATATTGTGTATCCAACAACAATGTGGAAATGTTTAATTGAATATTAATGTTCTGGAGTTATAGGTCCCCGTAAGATGTGGAAATTCAATACACTAGGTCACATCCAGTTTTTGATGCATGTGATAGTTTAACCAACAGTCACATTAGAAAACATGCTATTTATGGCATGTTAGAGTGCAGGTCAATCAACAGCAATTTAATTGTAGCTATGCTATTAATTGTTAATAGTCTTTGTACTGTGATGGAACAAGGCAAAAGCTTTCTGTCCACAGACGTGCAAGAATATACTTGCAGTTTTGTATTAAAAAGAATTAACTTTTATTATTGAAGAAATGCGTAACAGTAATTGTAACATTTCTGATTTGTGTGTGTTTATCTGAAGGAAAGGAGGCATGGCAAAGCCTGTGGAATGCACGTCTGTTTGTGCCTTGTGGAAACTGCAGGATGCTGCCGAGATCCTGGTTAGCCATAAGTGTTACAGTTGTACACGATGTTGGCATTTGGAATATAGTGTTTAATTTAGTCACCCTGGATGTCATTAGGATGGAAAGAGTGCAGAGAAGATTTACGAGGATGCTGCCGGGACTTGAGGACCTGAGCTAACGGGAGAGATTGGGCAGGCTGAGGGGTGATATTATGGAGGTATATAAGATCATGAGGGAAATAGATAAGGTGAAAGCACAGTTTTATTTTACTGAGTAGGGGAATGGAAAGCCAGAGGACATACGTTTAAGGTGAGAGAGGAAATATTTACCTGAGGAGCAACTTTTTTCACACTGAGGGTGATAGGTATATGTAACAAACTGCCTGAGAAGGTTGTTGAGACAAGTACTATAACAACATTTGAAATGCATTTGGACAGGTCCATGTATAGCAAATGTTTGGAAGGATATTGACCAAACATGTCAGGTGGGACTAGTGTAGATAGGACACCTTGGTCAGTATGGGCCAGTTGGCCGAAGGCGTGTTTCCGTGCTATGGCTCAATCATTCTGTGACTCTTAGTGTTGGAGGAGCTCAAACTCTGGATTGTGGAGCTCGAACAGCAGCAGACATCTTCCAGGAGACCCAGCACTTTTCAGCATGTGGTCACCCGCCAGTGCAAACGCGAGAATGGGTGACTGCCACACAGACAGCTAGGTACCTCTGGAGACCCCCAACTCTCTCGCCAGTGAACTTGAAACTTGAATTAATTCAGTCTTGAACTACTGAATTATTAAGGAAGGATATTGAATGGGTTCAGGGTGAAAATCTTCACACAAAGAAAACCAGTCGAATTGCTAAATATCAAGCCTCTGGGATGACGAGGTGCATGTTGGGTTGGATAAGGGAAAAAAGAGAGAGCCTGTGTCTGTAACAGAGTTTACTGTTGCTGAAAGCTTGAATAAGTATTAAAAATGTAGGAGTTATATTGCATGGGGATTTTGAAAAGCAAAGAGAAACCATGAGAAAATATTGCAACTGAAATCAGATCAGTAATGTTTTATACAACAGACATAACGAGCAAAATAATAACTTTTGTGCAGCATTCATTCGGGCTGAAAAGATAACCTGTGAGGAAGTGATGGATGTAGTCAAGTTCGTTGGAATAAAAATTTGCAACCATCTTCACCTAAGTAGGGAATAATGCTGCTTTTGTGAATGAAGCTGAATGAAATGCCAGATGGGATAAACATTGGGGGGGGGGGGGGGACTTAAAAATGGACAAGTTGTGAGGCGTGAATAAAATATATCTCAGGCTGCGAAAAGAAACAAAGAAGGAAATTGCTCTGCCTACAGGACTGGTGCCAGAGAATTGGAGGGCTGCTAATTATGTAACGTGATTTGAAAGGGTAGAAAGGAATAACCCAGGTAATTTTATGCAAGTTAATATAATATCAATAGCTGCACATTATTGAAGTCACCCATTTTAAAGACGGTGTAAAAAGCCAGATTAATCAGGGACAGTCTGTATGGATTTGTTATGAGAAGGCTGAGTCCAATTAATTAGATTTACATTTTTTGAGAAACTAACAAGAAGGGTTGATGAGGAGAGTGTTTTAGATTACATGGATTTCATCAAGGCTTTAAGTAAGGTCCCAAAGTGAAGTCCAGACGATCCAAGTAAAGTGGCAAATTGGAATAAAATTGATCAAGAAGCAAAGAAGTTAATGAATGCTTCAGTGACCAGAAGGCTGTCACCAGCGAGTTTCCATGGGGCTAGGTTCCTCTCCATTTGTGAAATACATTGATGGTGTTCCACAAGCTCGTAGATGAATGAGGAGGTTAATGGGATACGATAGAGTTATATAAAATTATGAGGGGTAGCTAAATTTTGTGGATGTATAGGTTTAGGGTAAGGAGTAGAGATTCATCGGAGAAATGAAAGGGACCACCTACATTTAGAGAGGAATGCACTGCCTGAGAGAATATTTGAAGCTGGGCCCCTGACAGCATTTAAGAAGTTTCCAGATCAGCACTTTAATCAATTAGGGATAGGGGGAATAGACCCTTCTGATTACCCTTCTGTACAGAGGGGTGCAGGTTCAAAGTTCCCTGAAAGTAGTAACACAAGTAGATAGTGTAGTAAAGAAGGCATACGGCATAATTGACTTAATTGGTTGGGGTGTTGGGTAGAAAAGTTTAGGAAGTCATATTGTAACTTTATTAAACTTTGGTTAAGCCACATTCGGAGTATTGTATGCAATTCTGACCCCCTCCCCCCCCCCGCCCCCCCCTTCATTACAAGAAGAATGTGGAGGCTATGGGAAGGGTACACGAGAGATCAACCAGAATACTAAAGAGCAAAGCTTAAGGAGAGAGGGGAAACGTTTAGTAAAGATGTGCAAAGCAAGTTTTCCTTTAGTAGGTATCTGGAAAGGCTTGCCAGCAAAAGTGGTTAGTACTAGATTATGATAGCAACATTTAAGAGACCTTTTGAAAGGCACATGAACAGGCTGGAAATGGAGGGATATGGATCATGTGCAGGTAGATATGATTAATATAATTTGGCATCACAGTCTGCGCAGACATTACGGGCCAAAGGGCCTGGTCCTGTGCGTACTGTTGGTTCTTTGACCAAGTGCTGGGCAATGGGGTTAATATCAGTGGTCGGTATGGATGAGTTGTCATATTTCCATGCTGTATGATTCTTGTATTTGGTGGCGTATTTGAAGAACTATATCCTGTCCCAGTGCTGGAAAATGGANGGAGGCGGGATGTTTGTTTTTAACCCACACAGATGGATTAGCCAAATACCTCCTGCATTCTAAATTTTCTGTGATTGCATGATCGTTTGACATGTCGATGAGTGTTAATCAAAACTAGAGTACTTGTGAGAGCATTTGTCACACCATTAATTTTAATTCATGTAAATTTGAAATCAGTTGAGACTGCCCAGAGGTATTTGTAAAATGAGACCAATTACTTAATCTTGTGAGAAATATATATCTTCTAGATGAGCTGGGACGCATCCTCGGTGATGTGACCTGGGGTCATCGGGTGTTTCGGGTCTCACAACATCAGACAGCCTCGCCCAGGCGACCCAGCCGTGGTTGATCAGGCCCCGACTTGCGTCCCAGCAGCAACCGCCCACGGATCAGCCATCTTAATAACTACTCTGCAGGGGTTGGGAGACTCTAGTGCATGGAGAGACTGGGCTCTGGGGTGACTCTCGGCCGGGCTCCTCCTGCGTCTCACCAGGTTCAAGGCCTGTGTGCTGCACCTCTTTCTCCTTCTCCGAGCATTTCATTCTCGCCTGATGGATGTTTAGGCCATGATGGTTCATTAGGCCTTTCCGTAGCTTTGTCGGGTGTCTTTCTCACCAAAGACACAGACTGGGGTGCTAACCCAGCCTTTCCCGGGTGCCGTCTTTCCGTGCCATCAACTGTCTCTCCAGTAGTCACCAAACTATTCTTGGTTGTCACCCAGTCTATTCCTAGGTGCCACTGGCTGAGCCAGACATCAATGTGAAAATAATGTTTAAGAAAGAACTGCAGAACCTGAAAAAATCGAAGGTAGACAAAAACGCTGGAGAAACTCAGCGGGTGATGCGGCATCTAGGAAGCGAAGGAATAGGCGACGTTTCAGGTCGAGACCCTTCTTCAGACTGATGTCGGGGGGGGGGGGGTGAAATGGAAGGAAGAGGCAGAGACAGTTGGGTGTGGGAGAGCTGGGAAGGGGAGGGGAAAGATGGAGAAAGCAAGGACTACCTGAAATTGGAGAAGTCAATGTTCATACCGCTGGGGTGTAAAATAACCCAAGCAAAATTTGAGGTGCTGTTCCTCCAATTTGCGGTGGGACTCACTCTGGCCATGGAGGAGGCCCAGGACAGAAAGGTCGGATTTGGAATGGGAGGGGGAGTTGAAGTGCTGAACCACCAGGAGATCAGGTTGGTTATTGCAAACTGGGCGGAGGTGCTTTTCTGCTTTGTTTTTCAGTGGTAAGGAATTGTGCAAGTTTGAGCCAGTTACAGTAAGGAACCCTTTCATCCCCTCTGTTTAATTTTTAGGACAATTGAAAAGAACAAAAGCCATGGACATTGACGTGGAAACACCAGATTCCATTCTTGTGAACACAAATCTGCGGGCCCTTATAAATAAGCACACATTTTCAGTTTTCCCTGGTGAATTCCAGCAGCGCCTGCTCCTCCTGCTTCCTGAAGTGGACAGACAGGTCAGTAAATGGAAACAGTGCTCTATTTTCTGCCCATCAAATGCTGCACCCTGATTTGTTCCAAAAGAAACAGGAATAGTGTTGCACAGAACTTGTAATATACCACTGACAGTGCATTATCACCCCCAGAGGCAGCATGGTGAATTGATATTGACAAGGTAAATGGTTCAGAAATAAGGAATAAATCATCTCATGGGATTGTTTAATTAAGCACCTCATATTTGCTAGTGTCTGGTAACCGGGTGGTATGGACTGGGTTCATACTATGAATTCTCTCATTTTAAGTAACTTCTACAAACACTCACCTCCTCCCTCCCCTCTCGCCCACACCCCCGCCCCCCCCCCCCCCTGCTTCCACCCTAGTCGTTTAATCAGTTCCACAATTCACAACAATGTATCCCTCAAGATCACACCTTCCCTAACCAACAACTGTTCTATCAGGGAACTACCCTGCCTGAGGTCATTGTTTCTGGCCCTGATGTGTTGTGGGCTTTTCTTGCCGCCAGTTTTCACCCCCCTCCATACTTTCACTCTGAAGTGTCATCTATCCAATTTCTCCAAAGATGCTGCCTTACCTGCTGAGTTACTGCACACACTGTGTCTACCCACGTTGTTGGATAATGCTTAAAGCCAAATTTTGCACTAATTTTATTTCATAATACTAAACATGAGACGGCCCATGTAAATTGCTTAACCTCTCATATAAATATTTTAAGTTTGAGTTGCTTTGTAGTTGGCGACTTGGAACAAACCCATTGAGCAGTATCTGTGGCAAGCTTCTGAAGGGTTGATAGATTTTGTGAGGCTTTGAATCTGATAGAAGTTGGATTGCCTCTGGCCATGCAAAATCCCAATGTTTGGAAAATCTCATGTGCAAGTTGGAAATACCTTGTACAGACTGGAGGGGGTATTGTGGGTAGTGAATAACTTGAACAGTTGGACAATACGGACAAATGCCATTCTGGAGTATGTTTTGCATCCTATCTAATTAGCACTACTGTTAAAAGCGAACCACAGTGAGAACAGAATTGTCTATTCATATTGATATTTTAATGGATAATATTTAATTATAGATTTAATTTAATTAAGTCAGATTTTTACCTCCCATTTATTAATTTCATATTTTCCCCATATAAATGCAGCAATCGTATGAGTAAAGTGTACAGTCGACTGCCTTTCCAATGCTTTCCCCCCAATGTTCTGTTTGAATTACCTCATAGGTGGGGACGGATGGCTTCATGCGTTTGAGCACCTCAGCACTGAATAATGAATTCTTTACTTCTGCAGCCCAGGGCTGGAAGGAGCGGTTATCAGAGGGTAAGTAACCTCCGATATTTACAATAATAAGCAGTGTTACTTAATTGTACAAATTCCATTTATCCGCTTAAGTGATTGCCCATTTAAAAATTTGAATTTTCACAACAGTTTTATAATAAGTAAAAACTATTATGACCACCATAATAATGTGATGTTTCTTGCACTTCTCGTAAGTGTATTGCTTTAAATATTTTAAAAAATGTTCTGATACATTATTTTGAAACAAACTTATTGCATAAATTATGGTTCTGTAAATTTATCCCAAATTCAAAACCAGGCATCTTTGTGAATGAGTTTTAAACAGAATGGGGTTGTTGAAGTAACATCTTTCTTCTGAAACATTAAATGTGTCTACAATGGGACAGAAATTAATATCTAAAGAGACGGTGACTCTTTCTGTGATGTTCACATTGTAATTGGACTAATAGGGTCAGTCACCAAATTCACATTTTCCAATTCGATGAAGTGGTAAACCAGAGTAACTCAGCCACTTCCGCTCTCATTGCTGAACGGCACTGATCTGTGACTTGTGAAGTCCTGTCTGGTCTCTGAGGAAGATCATGCATAGTGGCCTACATACACTAACAGAAGTGACTGTTTTGAAAAAATGATAGAAAAATCAGCATTTCAGTTGGCAATGGATGAATCATTTTCCTAATATCTCCATGTGTTGCTCTTGTGACTCTCAAAGGTCATGAACATCAAGCTGCATATTTTAATTTCTTAAAATCTATTGTTTGTGTTTATACATCAGTGCAATGTTATGCAAAGGGTGATCTGATATTCAGTTTTAAAATGTGATCTTAAGATTTAAATCTTTGTCCTCGTTACAATTCAGCTCAGAAAAGATCATTGATATTTTCTTTATCAGTGCCAAAAACACAGGTTCATTCCATTTCACCTCAATCTGTACCTGAAATCGCTGTTGAATGGATTGCGTATGTGGTTGGACATTCAAAAGGGAGGACAACATATTAAATGAGAGTATATTCAAGGGAGGGGGGGGGGGGGGGGTGGCACTCGGCAGCTTGAGAGCCCATTGTGATTGGTGCACTGGGGGAGAGGGGGGCCGGGCTGAGGCCAACAAGCGGGATCGAGGCCAGCGAGCGCGGTCAAGACCAGCGAGCAGGGCGGAGCCAAGGCTAGCGAGCGGGGACGAGGCCAGAGAGCGGGGCAAAGCCGAGGCCAGCGAGCGAGGCCGAGCCAAGGCCAGCGAGTGAGGCCAAGAAAGTGAATAAAAGCTAGTTTAATCTTTTTTTAAGAACAGCGAGGTGTTTTAAAATAAATGTTATCTTTAAAGTGACAGTTGGGGAGCTGCTGTTTTTGAAATGAAGCTCTCCCCCTGACGTCACTGGAAGGTGGTGGAATATTCTGTTTCACTCGACCATTGGGGGGGGGGGTTGTTACGTCACTTGAAGCTGGTGTTTTAAAAGGTTGTTTTGGCTATCCATTGTGATTGAACGTCTGTGAGTGGCATTGTGACATCATCAGTTGAAGCTGCTGGAAATAGGCTCTTTGTGAGAAGCGGTTTTGCCTGTTTAATAAAGAATATCAACGATTAATAACTTTGTAAGTATAGGTGGGAATGCGACAGGAAGATGTTTATCGCCACCATGGGAAAAATGTGTGTAGGATGTGAGAAAATTGGAAGGCTGTGGCCTAGCATTTGGAAGAAGATAGGAATTAACCAGATGCACGCACATACACACACACACACACAGACACAGACACACACACACACACACACACACACACACACACACACACACAGACACACACACACACACACACACACACACACACACACACACACACACACGCGCGCGCGCACACACAAGACAAAGACTTTTAGTTATATAGAGATGAAAAGACATTGCATTTGTTCAAATGTTCTAGACACTGAACTAAATGTAAAGTTTTATTAGTTTTCGTAATAAATTTAAAATATCAATTCAAGAAATTAATTCAAATTTAAGCAAGCCTGTCATTTTGTTCCAGAGGAGGATTTTCAGGATATAAATTGTGAATAGAAATATTGCTAACGCTAATTATGAATGGCATCCTGCCAACCCCTTTGAAAGTCTTCCATGTTCAAAATTTTTATAGAGTAAAATCAGAAATTAAGTGTGTTGCTGGATAAGATTGCAATTGTGGAGACAGATTTTAACATTTTAGATTGATCTTTAATCAAAGTTGAATTTATCCAGCAGTCTATTATTCATAACCTTTCATTCTGCTTGTTATCTCCTGTATTATTCTATGACAGATATCATTGCTGCTTACTTTTAAGCATTTTATGTGTTGGCACTGAAATACAAGCTTGTAGTCCATGTAAATGAATTTCCAGTGAGAAACCCCAACTTAATTTAACCTTATTTTCTATTTTGCTGCCCATAATCTCTCACACCACAGTTTTAAAGTGGGAGAAATCACCTCATTCTCCATTCATCTCTTCTAAAATGAGAAGGGCTCTTCAACTCTTCTGAAGAGCCCTTCTCTTTTGGTAGCAAAAACAGTTTGGGTTTATTTCATAACATCGCTTTATCTTTATTGTGAGTGTTCATTTTTATACCAATTCTTAATTCTGCTTAAATTAATTCTATTAGTTTATTTGGTGATCACTCTTGGCAATTGCTTTGTCTGCATATTGGTACACAAAGGCAATGCCAACCCGCGGGTTTCCACTAAACTTTCTAATTTCAAGGTTTTAAGGTCAGTTTATTGTCACGTGTATCAATTAAGGTACAGTGAAACTCGATTACCAATTTGCAACCAGACTAAGAAAAAAACGTTTTTGTAAAGTGTTCATTGTTTCCCATATTTGTTGTTTATCCACATTCAACCATGCAGTTGAATTGTTATGTGCCGCCTTATTTTACTTTCTTTGTTCAAGCTTCTATACTTCAAGGCTCTACTTGCATTGTAAATGCATTGATGAATATGCATGTAAAATATTAGCAGTCTGTTATTGTGACAAGAAAGAATCTTGAATGTCAGTCATACTAGAATTCATCACAGGTAGACGAAAATGCTGGAGGAACAGTGGGTGAAGCAGCATCTATGGAGAGTAGGAATAGGCGACGTTTCGGGTCGAGAGCCTTCTTCAGACTGATGTCGGGGGGGGGGGGGCAGGAAAAAGAAAGGGAAAGACGGAGACAGTAGGCTAGTTGGGAGAGCGGGGAAGGGAAGGAGGGAGAAAGCAAGGACTTTCTGAAATCAGAGAAGTCAATGTTCATACCGCTGGGGTGTAAACTACCTAAGCGAAATATAAGGTTCTGTTCCTCCAATTTGCACTGGGCCTCACTCTGGCAATGGAGGAGACCCAGGACAGAAACGTCAGATTTGGAATGGGAGTTTGAGTTGAAGTGCTGAGCCTTCAGGACATCAGACAAAAATGCTGGAGAAACTCAGCGGGTGAGGCAGCATCTATGGAACAAAGGAATAGGTGACGTTTCGGGTCGAGACCCTTCTTCAGACTGATATTGGGGTGGGGGATTGGGGCGGGAAGATGAAAGGAAGAGGCAGAGACAGTAGGCTGTGGGAGAGCTGGGAAGGGGAGGGGAAGGAGGGAAAAAGCAAGGAATTAGAGAAATTAGAAATTACCTGAAATTAGAGGTCAATGTTCATACGGCTGGGGTGTAAACTACCCAAGCGAAATATGAGGTGCTGCTCCTCCAATTTGCGGTGGGACTCACTCTGGCCATGGAGGAGGCCCAGGACAGAAAGGTCAGATTTGGAATGGGATGGGGAGTTGAAGTGCTGAGCCACCGGGCGATCAGGTTGGTTAATGCGAACTGAGCGGAGGTATTGGGCGAAGCGGTCCCAGTTCGGACCCAACCCGGACTATAGATTCCGACAGGCTATCTGCCGCCTTACACGGCAGTTCTCTTTCCATGCCCTGCGATCTACTCTGGCTGAGATGCGCCGACACCAGCAGGACCTCGCTTTGACTCTCCCGAAACTTCAGGCCTCACTTACCCAGACCTGCAACGGACCCCAACTCTACTTCATCCAACGGCAGATCCACGCCTTCAACAAATGATTCCTTATCCACTTGGACTCCACCAAGGACCATAAACTCCCCCGCCTCCAGACCGCTCCTGCCACCCACACTCCGTGACTCGACCACCTGCAGGCCCCGGGCCCCAACGCTGACCCGTGCCGCCTGCCCGAACACCACGAGGCCCAGTCCCGCGATGCCATCTTTGCCACAAGGAGCAGCACCAACACTCACCGGCTCCCTGACTGACCTCAGGCCCGGACCACCAAAGACGCCACGTCGCTGGCCTCCACGTGGCCGCTGCCGCCGACCTTCACCTACCCACCGATGACGCCAAACCTCGCTGCCTCACCGTTACCTCTGACTATCGCCACCCCACCGATAATGCCGACTCTCGCTGCCTCACCAGGACCGCCGACCCTTGCTTACTGACAGTGATCACTGACCCTCGCTACCTCACCTGGACCGCTGAACCTCGCCGCCTCACCATTACCTCCGACTATCGCCGCCTCACTGGGACCGCCGACCCTCGCCGCCTCACCGGCCACCCGCTGACCGGGACTTCCGACGCTTCGCCCGCTGACCCGGACTTCACTCCCCGCGGGCCTCCACAAGTGACCCCACTGACCCTCACCACTCCACCACCCACCAGCGGGCCGCAGCTGTCGCCTTACCTGAGTCCTAGGCTCAGCACCAGGCCTGAAGTCTCCACGCTGCAGACTCTCACACCACAGGGTCTGCTCTCTCCCTCCTCCCCTCCAACACAGGGAACCTCAGTGGGTGTTCCACTGGTTCTTCCCCTTCCCCCTTGTACCATATCACCCCAGCTCCTCTCCACCCACACTATAGTCTTCATACGCTCTTTGTCTCCTCCATGACTTGCGTTTTCCAGGCCCCCACTCCCTCATGGTTGTCCAGTCACTCTACACCTCCATCCCCCACCAGGAGGGTCTTAAAGCCCTCCGTTTCTTCCTCAGCCACAGAACCAACTAATCCCCATCAACAAATTCTCTCCTCCGCCTAGTGGAGCTGGTCCTAAGGCGTATCTGTGGGCACGCGCATGGGCCCCAGCTATGCCTGTCTCTTTGTAGGGTACGTCGAACAATCCTTGTTTGAGGCGTACCGTGGCCCTATCCCCTGCTCTACCTCCCCTACATCGACGACTGCATTGATGCTACCTCCTGCACCCATGCAGAACTCACTCACTTCATCCATTTCACCACTAACTTCCATCTGGCACTCAAATTCACCTGGACCATTTCCAACATCTCACTACTGTTTCTAGACCTCACCATCTCCATCGCAGGTAACAGACTACTGACCGACATCTACTACAAACCCACTGACTCCCATGGCTATCTGGACTACACTTCTTCCCACACTGCTTCCTGTATGAACTCTATCGCCTACTCCCAATTCCTCCGTCTATGCCGCATCTGCACCCAGGATGAGATGTTCCAGACCAGGGCATTGGAGATGACCATATTCTTTAGGGAACAGGGATTCCCCTCTTCGACTACAGATGAGGCTCTCACCAGGGTCTCTTCTATATCCCGTAACTCTGCTCTCACTCCCCATCCCCCCCACTCGTAACAAGTACAGATTCCCCCTTGTTCTCACCTTCCACCCAACCAGCCGCCACATACAACAGATAATCCTCCGACATTGTCGCCACCTCCAACGGGATCCCACCATTGGCCACATCTTCCCATCTCCTCCCCTTTTGGCATTCTGCAGAGACCGTTCCCTCCGTAACTGCCTGGTCAATTCATCCCTTCCCACCAAAACCACCCCGTCCCCTGGTACTTTCCCTTGCAACCGCAGGAAATGTTACACTTGTCACTTTACCTCTCCCCTCGACTCCATCCAAGGACCCAAGCAGTCTTTACAAGTGAGGCGGAGATTCACCTGCACCTCCTCCAACCTCATCTATTGCATCCGCTGCTCTAGATGTCAACTGCTCTACATCAGTGAGACCAAGCGTAGGCTTGGCGATCGCTTCACTGAACACCTCCGCTCGGTTCGCATTAACCAACCTGATCTCCCGGAGGCTCAGCACTTCAACTTCCCCTCCCATTCCGAATCCGACCTTTCTGTCATTGGTCTCCTCCATGGCCAGAGTGAGTCCCACTGCAAATTGGAGGACCAGCACCTCATATTTCGAATGGGTAGTTTACACCCAACATTGACCAATTTCAGATAGTCCTTGCTTTCTCCCTCCTTTCCCTCCCCTTCCCAACTCTCCCACAGCCTTCTGTCTCCGCCTCTTCCTTTCCTCTTCCCACCCTCCATCCCCACATCAGTCTGAAGATGGGTCTCGACCCGAAACATCACCTATTCCTTCTCTCCATAGATGCTGCCTCACCCACTGAGTTTCTCCAGCATTTTTGTCTGCCTTCGACTTTTCCAGCATCTGCAGTTCTTTCTTAAACACCGGGAGATCAGGTTGGTTAGTGTGAACTGAGCGGAGGTGTTGAGCGTAGCGATCGTCGAGCCTGCGCTTGCTCTCGCCGATGTAGAGAAGTTGACCTGGAACAGCGGATCAGTTTTGCTTGGTCATAATATGACGCTATACTTATGGGTTGCTATAATTAATACATATCAAAAATATTTTTTGTGGCATATTGATAGATGTTGATGGTGTGGAATCTTATCAAATTGCTGTTTTATATGGGAAAACCACAAAGATGGAACTGCCCAATGATTAGCTTATGCAGTATCCACCTCAAATTGCCACATGATTAGGTACATTTCTTTTGGAAGAGTGCTACTTATGTTTTTTTTAGCCATGAAGATTTGTTGAGAATATTCTGCCAGTTTTCATTATTGAATTTAATTCATCGTTAAAATAATGAGATACATTCATTCAAGTATGACAGAAATATAAATGTTGTACAAATCGAAAAATAAAGCATTATTCCCCTGATTTAATTAAATAAGTAGATTTTGAGTTGGAGCCTATCGTTGACTCCAAGGCCTTTGTTTACTCGCCTGCACTGTCTGCCAGTTGGAGCAAAATAGTGAAAAGACCTGTCATTTCCACAATGCAGGAGAGAATTATTGGTAAAATATTCCAACTCTTGCAAACATTTAATAATTTTAATAATGTTATTTTTTTCATTGTTGCAATAAAGCGAATGAGCTAAGATTACTCTAGTTAGGCAGATCGATATGCAGGGAATGGAGGGATATGGATCATGTGCAGGTCGATAGATTAGCTTATTTTGGCAACATGTTTGGTTGGTATAGACTTTGTGGGCTGAACGGCCTGTATCTGTACTCTTCTATGTTCTATACTCTAACACTTTATAGTACCATTGGTTTGCCTTGTTTTTATTTAATTGACCGTGGACCTGAAACAGTGGCACTGGTGTCAATGACAATTTTTTAACTATTCGGCTTAATAACTCAAAAGATAACGGAGACACTTCTGGTAAAAGTTGCATGTCTGAAAATAATGGGATTTGAGTTCAGTGAAGGTTTGATGCTTCAGCTGAGTTTAGGAATTTTGGGACTAAGTTGATTCATCCAGCCCTATTTCTAATTCCATGAAAACATAGGGACAGTGCTGGTATGCTCTGTTACTATAACCAAACACTTAAGCCATTCAGACGTGTTTCCATCTTCTAAATACAAACAAAGCAAAAACCTGGTGAAATTAGACTGGATATAAGCCAATAAATTACTTGAACATTAAAGTAAGGCAAATATATAGAATAGTTTAAATCAAGATCACATGGTCAATAAGTGGAAGTTAACTGCATGCAGTAGTACACTATAAATAAAACAGCATGTTGTTTATTGGACCACCTATCATGACTAACAAAATAGCTGCTGAATATTTTCTCCTGCAGTCCAACCTTCTCACAACTGTTGCTGCCTGCTGGCCTCACTATATTCTGGTTCAAAACCTTACTGCCTGTGCCTGTGTCTGTGTCTTTTAACTCCAGCTGTTCACAGCCAGAAATGATAAGGATTACCAGACCTCATGCCAAGCATCAGGGACCAGTGACCCTTCCAGCAGAATGCTTGTGAGTCATTTATCATTTTGCTGAGAGAGAATAATGGATTGCTCATTATCCACTGCCCATGGAGAAACAAACCAAAGTGAGCTCATTATCATCTTAACTACCTATCATCTCAGGCATTTTATTTTTGACGCATGCATACATTGGGGCAGAAGATCATCCTCGCTCTGCACTAAATTCACACGTTTAGGAGAGTGTCCATATTGCATTTACTGAAGAAATCAGGTTCCATTAAATTGAGCATGATCCATTAGGTTGTGCGTTTGCTGCATGATTCCGGGGATGACTTGCCACTGCACAATATCTAAATATATAGTTTTATTCAAGAGCTAGATGGAGACAAGCGCTCAATAGTTATAGAAATGTGAAGTTAAACAACTGATCAAAACATTTCCAAGCTATTCACTCGTCTCATCTTGAAAATATTTAGATTGATTTCAATATCAACTTAATTTTACTCCATTTTCAAACGTTGCTTTTGTAATTAGTATTTTCCTTTGCAAAAAGCTAACATAAAACTTACGGTGCTGGCAATTTAAAATTGTAAAAATGCTTTGCAAGTTTGGGCAGTACCTGTGAAAAGACAAAGAATAAATGTTTAAAGTCATTCTTTAAACATATTTGGGAGGATATGTTAAATATGAAGCAAGTTTAAGTTGCAGAGACGTTTTGGGGGACAGTTGTGTCAGAGAGGATAAATGGTCGAAAGCATGAGTGGTGGTGGTGGGAAAACGATGGTTGCAAAGGCAAGAGAAGTTTTGTCCAGTAAATAAGTAAATGGAAAGTTCACAAAATCTGAAATTACCAGTAAAGAGGAAAAAAATACCAAAGACTGGATTGGTTGATTAACCACAGTTCAGTGGTTCTTGATTTTTTTCAGTGGTTCTTGAGTCGATTTTAAGTGTCCAGTCAAATCACAAAGTACTGTTCATTGACCTTGAGATGAGCAGTGCTGGAACAATATCAGAGACCAAAGGGAGATAGAGGGTGACAAAAATAGGAGAGATAGGAGAATCGAAGTGACAGAGAACTGGAAGCACAGGGTCACGCTTGCAGATTCCATCCTGTGCAGACTCATGAAGCTCCATTAAGTTCTCCGTCGTTCATTTAAGAGGCAAGTGAGCTCATTAGCATTTGCTTGTGTAAGAACAGTAGTTTAGAGTAGAGTCATCAGAGTCTACCTCGTTAAAAGTGGAAAATACGAGAAAAATGTAACAGGCAAGGTAAATACATAAATATGGGTTGATTTATTTGACTAACAATAATTACCTCAACTGGATTCCACCCATTTTTGATATGCTAAAATATGGGCTGCATTTATTTATTTATTTATTTTATTTATACATTATACTTATGGACGCCCTTCAAAGACTCTCAAGGATGCCTTCCAAAATTTAATAAGCAGATTACAAAACATATAAGCAGAATAAAACAAAATACAAAACAAAAACAGGCAAGGGTTCCGCTCCGATGTTAAAGTCCACGCCCCGCGGTGGGGCTCACGACAGTCGGAGGCAGCTCCAGCTCCAGACATGGTAGACCGCAGAGCCCGGAGAATGTGATCCGAAAATTAATCACATCTCCAGGAAGGTAGGAACTTGAAAAAAGTTTCCCCCTCCCCCCACATAAAACATACCAGAAGAACATTAAAACGAACTTCTAACAGACTAAAAAAATAACAAAAGCAATGAAAAGGCAACATACTGCCGGTAGGGCTGCCATCTTCCCCCATGGCCACACCCCCTGATTTAGTATTATCATCCTTATGTCCCATCAGAAATCACAAAATTTTCTAAAAATCTGGTTTAAAGTGGCATTTCAGTCTGTTTACAGTAACATAAATAACAATACTATAAGGCCTTTGTGGCTCCCAACAAGATAGATTCATATAAATGCAGCTGCCAACACTTTGCTGCAATCATAAAAGGGCAATTGCCCTTAAATGTGCCCTGTGTTCCCCTTGCTTCATCTCCAAACCCATTATGTATGCGGCTGCTGTCTCGTTGCCATGGTGAAGGAAAGGTTGCAGGAAGTGGGGGAAATTCTCATTGAATTTTAACTCCGATACATAGCCAGAGATGTTTTGTGCAGGTGTGTGCATGTACGGAGAAAGAAGACTCACCAGGACACAAGTAAGAAGAGCTTGGCAGGGATTGCTCGAGGATTCTTCCTGTAAGGAGGGCCAGTACTGCTACAAGATTTATGATGACTATGATTCTATTGGTCCAAATGCAGGCAGGTGGGACTAGTGTAGGTGGGACTAGCGTAGGTGGGACACCTTCGTTGGCGTGGGTAAGTTGAGCTGAAATGCCTGCGTCTGTGCTGAATGACTCAATGATTCTATGACTTTAAGATACATCAAAGTCATATGCTCATCGCAACAAATATAATGGCATCAGACAGACTAACCTCTCCAGTCCTATACAAAGTGCATATTTCAATATGTCAGGGATCTCAACATCAGACATAGAGCCATGTGCATCTACTCCTAATCCCTGCTGCCTTAGTCTGAATAGAAGAGAAGACCAACATCTGCTGGCCTTTTTATTCCTGACCCTTTGAAGTCTTGGCCTCTGTGTAAGGTTGGAGGGGGTTGAATGTCAATGATGCAGTGTACTATAAGGCAGGGAGGAGATTGGCAGGTGTGGATCAATTACTGTGTTGAGTGAATAAGATACTAAACACTACTGGAAAAGTGACCCTTGCATGACGGTGGGGTTGCGATCCGAGAAGAACATTGTTATCTTGACGTACTGTAACGTGAACTCCCTTTTTCCCAATTGAATTCAGTGTTATAGGTGGAGATGTTTTCCGATTGGATTTTTTTCTCTCAAATGAATACATTTTATTGGCTGTGACAAAGAGACCCACTGCCGTATTTTGACAGCTGTGGCCAACGTTAGGTTAAAGGGATGACCAAGCTTATGACAGAAACAACAAATGTTATTTTTTTTATCATTTTTTAGTTACTCCATAATGGTTTGACCTGTGATAGTTAAAGGAGGCTCATTGAAATTGTTAGCTGAAATCAGATGCATGAGAAGTGTATGTGATCTAAACTGAAATAGTTTAATTGATTTCAATTATGTTTGGTTTAGTGTGGTAATTTGATTTTTTTAAATAAATGTCAATCGACACATTTTCACCAAGTCCTCATTGCTTTTAAATTTTTGTACATAACTAAGGCATTTTACAAACAATCAGGCCTCATCTCTAGTAGTCACGGTGGCACTGTGGTAGAGTTGCTGCCTTACAGCAAAATGCAGCACCAGAGACCCGGGTTCGATCCTGACTACGGGTGCTGTCTGTATGGAGTTTGTACGTTCTCCCTGTGATCTGCGTGGGTTTTCTCCGAGATCTTCGGTTTCCTCCCACATTCCAAAGACGTACAGGTTTGCAGGTTAATTGGCTTGATAACAATGTAAAATTGTCCAAGTTGTCTCACCAGCTGTCAACGGCATTCTCTTAGCACTACTAGCCCCTTACATTGGGAGAGGCTCTGCTCCGCCATTCCCCATCAATATGCTGGGAGACATGCTGGAAAGAACAGCGAGGTTCAGGACACAGGTTATTGGCGATCTCGGGGAAACAGTACATCCACCAAGTTATTGTCTCCATTTTGTGCCTAGGACATACCCTGTGCATTTTCCTCACTGTCAAACAAAGGCCTCTACTGTCACTGTACCGGAACTGCTTGGCTCAAGGCACAATTAGTTCTTGAGCACAAATCTTCATCACTAGAGCTAGGATACTGTCTAGTCCCACTCCCTTATCCAGTACTCTGCTATTTTTTCAACATGTTTTTTGATTCTGTTACTTTAAAAAATAATCTGTTCACATGCTTTAATTCATTTTAGTAAAACAATAGTTACTGCTTGACACAAACTGCTGGAGTAACTCAGCAGATTAGACAGCATCTTTAGAAAACATGGATAAGTGATGTTTCGGATCGGGACCCTTCTTCCAACCCGAAAGGTCACCCAACCATGTTTTCCAGAGATGCTGCCTGACCCACTGAGTTACTGCAGCACTTTGTGTCTTTTATTAGTAAACCAGTATCTGCAGTTTCTTGTGTAGGAAGAAACTGCAGATACTGGTTTACTAATAAAAGGCTTACACCGAAGATAGACACAAAATGCTAGAGTAACTCAGCGGGTCAGGCAGCATCTCTGGAGAAATGGGAATAGGTGACGTTTCGGGTTGAGAACCTTCTTCAGCCTGAGAGTCAGGGGAGAGGGAAACTAGAGGCATGAAAAGGTACAAAGAACAAATGAATGAAAGGGATGAAGAGAACACCCTGTTCCTTTGCTGAAATGTTCTATGGGTGTAAACTATGGTTGTCACTGTAGGGTTGATGAAGGAGTGATGAGACCACAAAGGAATTTAAATGTAATTGTAATGTAATTGATAGTAATGCTGGAAAAAGAGGAGCCAAATAATGTTTACGATGTATAGAAAATGTGTTAACAATAGGAAACTCGCAGATTGAATGTGCTGTGAATGGTATTGTCTATTCAACCATTGAAAGAAAGAAAATCCGATAAAAATAGTTTTCTAAATCAGATTAATTGGATAAATCTGTTAATACTATTTACTATGGTAAATAAACTGAACTATGATACTAAGATATTGGATAAATCCTGTAAGATGCTTAATAATAAATAGAAAGGTATTGACAAACATCCAAGCCACAGAAATGTTGCAAGTAATCAGTTTCAGTCGGTTGTATTCCTCTTGTTTTATACCACAATTCAACTTTCAGGCCAAGAACAGATTGGAGCCTTTCATACTTTCTGAAATGGCTGGGGGAGGGCTATTCTATTCTTTCCCATTTTAACCACTTGGTTTAAAATCAGCAGCCACATGAATTTTTAAAAACATCCAAGATTCAAGAGATTCAAGAGAGTTTATTGTCATGTGTCCCTGATAGGACAATAAAATTCTTGCTTTGCTTCAGCACAACAGAACATAGTAGGCATGACTACAAAACAGATCAGTGTGTCCATATACCATTATATAAATATATACACACATGAATAAATAAACTGATAAAGTGCAAATAAACAGATAATGGGCTATTAATGTTCAGAGATTTGTCCGAGCCAAGTTTAATAGTAAGATTAAACGAGAACTTACCAAGTTTGAAGTTTGATCTGTATTTTACGAGGAGTCGCGGTGAGGGATTTTGTGAAGAACCCGCCAGCACGCCTGCACAGCATCCTTCAAAGCAGCGGTGTGGAATCACAGAACCAACCATGACTGAAAATAGTAAGATGAAAACCGTAGAACTACCTGTTTGACCTGATGATAGAGGGTGGGAGCGGTGGGCACGAAATCCCTCACCGCGACTCCTCGTAAAATACAGATCAACCTTCAAACTTGGTAAGTTCTCATTTAATCTTACTATTTTACTTCGGAGTCACGTGAGTGACTTCGTGAAGATTTCAAAGCTCTGTGATTTCACGCCCTGAACAACGTCCATGCTTATCACACTGCCGCCATTCTGATGGAGTAAGACTGTTAATGGAGTTCAGTTGACAGTGGCTGAAAAATCAACACAATTTATTAATCAAATAAACAACACCCCTAACCCGGGCCAGACATTTACTGAGCGGTACCCAGGATAGCTTCTGCGAATGTCGCAGGAACGGCCAGAGGCTTGTTATAGAACCGTTGAAAAGGTTTTCTCCCCACTGGCCCAGCACGCGGTGGCGAGAATGTGGTCCATGGGCACCTCCATGGCTCTCGCTGCAGCCCTGGTGGAATAAGACTTAAAAATGTTTAGTAGCAACTCCTGCTGCACCCAGCACCACCCTGAGCCACTTGGCGATCGTCTGTGTAGTCACCCGATGAAGCGGAGGTTTATGACTGATGAGGAGCCCCTGTTCCTTCATCCTGATAACTCCAGTAACTCGGATGTAGTGGTGGAGATGGGTGACTATGCAGAGTGTGGCATCTACAGGGTACGCCCGAAATTCCAGCTGCAGCCCATGCGCCCCTGGCCTGTGCTGTTTTAATAACTCTTTAACAAAGAATTTTATTTGACCAGGGTTGGCCACCATGGTGTCCAGTCGCAGTTTTTGTAACATCTGGGCTCGTTGGGCTGTCGTCAGTGCCATGAGCATCACCACGTTACGGGTGAGCTGTTTCAAATGGTAGCTCATCTATTGGAGCCCAGCTCCTCAGTAAGGTCAGCATGATCCCCACATCCCACGTTACTGTATATCTGGGTCGTGGAGGGATTGGTATTTGAATGCTCCCCTCATTAGTTTAGACACCAGGTGGTGGGAGCTGATACTTATATCCAGGTATGAATACAGCGTACTCCTGTCGCTGTTGATGGCACTGTAGCTGAGGCCAGCATCAAAATGGGGGCCTGCTAGAAACTCCAACACATCCAGTATTGTTGCCGAGTTGGAGGACTTGTTGTTCCGGGCACAGAAACCTCCCACTTTCTGATTTGAGTGAGGTATTGTTTGCGGGGTTGATTCCCGACACGATGCTGCAATAATGGTTCATGGCTCTTGACGAGATGCCTGCCCGGTTGAGCGGTCTTTTCAGAACCTGCAAGCCAACAAGTTTAATGACCATGGCAAGGATGACTGACCCCCTGTAATGGAGTGAGTAATCAATTTGGGATGTTTCCCAATCGCCATCCATGGTTGTTGTACATTTCTACAACCATCGGGTACCATGGTTGCGTAGGCCAGTCGGGAATGATCAATATGTTGCAGAGTCTAGTTTAATTTTCTGCAATACCCGACTGGTGAGGCAGCATGGGGGAAACGCGTAGCAAACCCATTTCCCCCAATGGATAAAAATGCATCCAATGCTATTACCCCAGGGTCTGGTTCCCACAACACATACGTTGGTATTCGATGGTTCAGCCTGGACGCAAATAGGTCAATATCTGGTGTCCCCAATTTGAGCTATAATATCTCCAAAATTTGGGGGTTCAACATCCACTCAATGTTGTCATTGAAGACACGTGACCTGGTGTCCGCCACTGAATTAAGCTTCCCAGGCAAATAGGTCGCAGTAATCCCAAATATTTCTTTCAATGCACCAGTGCCAAATTGTATTAGCCAATTCATTACAAACTAGCGACATGATACTACCCATATGATTGATGTAAATTATTGTAGCATTATCTATTCGAAAGCGGACATGTAATCCCATGAATTAGTACAGTAAGCCCGCAGTCCATGAAATGCCCCCCCAGCATTTCTATATAGTTTATCCCATGTGACTCCAGGAATGTAGACTCATGAGAGTTCCATCTGCCACCACAACTGGACATCGTACCAGTTGCTCCCCAGCCTGGTGCACTTGCGTCAGTTAGTAGCACGACATCAGGGTTGCTCCCTATAATAGGTCAATGACATTCTTTAATATTATCTACCCACCATTATAGCTCGTTTCTAGCTTCCGGTGGTAACCGAAGTGGCCGATCAAAGCAGCCAGCATTTGTTTTTTAATGCTGTGATTTGTGACCTTTGTGAATTTCGGTAGTGTAGCGGTCCGAATCGTGCAGCTGGGAATGTAGTTACCAATACCAATAACTTTTGCTGTTTGCCACATGGTCGATACCCTGGCGCAAGCAAGATTGTGGCACTCTTCTGATATAGCAGTAGCTTTATTAGTGGGGATGATAAACTTCATTAAATTAGTGTCTAAGGTGAACACCAAATCCATAACCCGTAGCGGGTGCAGTTTTTGATTTGTCTGGATGGATTACAATCCCAGCTTCTCAAGCAGAGCCTTGGTTGCAGCCACTCCTTGAATTGCCAATTGGAGGGTCTGCCCCACTATAAGGATTTCATCCAATATGCCATCACTATAATCTTGTTGTCGGAGAAGAGCCAATACAGGTAAATACCAACTTGGTAAACAGCCTAAGCTGTGATGGTTCCATTAGGCAATGCACCCTTCCAGACAACTTCAGAATTCCCTGTGAGCCTCAGCGATGGGCACCGTATAGCATGCTTCTTTCAAACTGATACATGCCATAAAGTACCTGAGTAAAGCTTCCACCTAGCTGTTCCAAAAGTATCCATTTTGACATGGGTATATTGTACAAAAGTGTTCAACTCAGCTAAATCGATTATAATCCGACATTCCTCTTCTTTTTTACTGCTGGTGAACATATTAGGCTCAACTCAATAGGTCCATGCTTGGTTATGCCAATTACCACTTTTCCCTGCTCGCCATATAATTTCAGCATGCCCTGCCTCCACCTCTTTTTGGGATAGAGTAAATTCCTACGAGGCGAATGCTGAGTATGGGAATCTATACCTCCCACGAATTATATACCCTTGAACACTTTGTAAAATAAACTCATCTGTGGTTACAGTTTTCCCCATATGTCCAAGGCCGCCCGCAATCGCCCACCTATTCGTACAGGAGGGATACTACGGCGTGAGAGGAGCCAGACCCCCTTACCTCCATAGTGAACGGCGGTTCCATACATACGGTGCTTCGGGTGGACGTTATGGAGGTTGACGGCCCGGCGGCCGCATTTCCTATGCAGGCCGCTGTTGGCCTTGCCCTAAACGGTCGTTGTATTTATTGAGATGGAGGTAGGTAGAATCTTTGTGCCCTATCCGGCAGCCTTGGTTCATAGGTTGTATTAGGCTGTTGCCGGTGATATGGGTGAACTCTGGTCGATGGAGCTTCATGAGGCCCACTGTTTTGGCCTCCTTTGTCCAGTCCCTTCACCTGTTTGTACAGGTCTCCAAGCAACTGATGCGGCGGTGGAGCGGTAATGGTCGGCACAACCCCGCGAATTTGGGGTTTAGTGTGGGCTATATGGAGCTCTTACGCAGGCAATATATCTCATACTGGGCGTTGCATAGGAGTGCCAGTGCATCATGCTATTTACTGGGCACATTATCCCCGATCAGGGTTTTGCAAACGCCGTTATGCCCGTGGAGAACCTTTCTCCAAGGTATTATTGAGAATCTGACTCCAGAGTTGGTGCATACGTAGGCAATCAATGGTGCCCGCCAATTCGTGGTGCAGGGTTCACCTGTCTGGGTAGAAACGGCAAACTTCACTCACCACATCCAGCATCCTCCCCATGCTCTGGTTCAGCGGTCCCTGGCTGTCCCTGGTCGTCGTCAAACTCAGCAGCTGGGCAGTCATTAATGCTTCTGGCTGGAGACGATGAGGAGCTGAGCGGAGTCCTTGCACGGCTAGTGGATGCCCCCCGAGTCCCGTTCTTTTCGTTCTCGGTCCCGCTGGAGACGTTGGACCATTTAAGAGCTCCAACCGCTCAATGCGACCGTCCCTGCGAGATGCAGCGGACAAGCCGACTTCCCCAGGCCCTGCGAATTCACTGGGGCTTCCACCATCGGACCTCACCCCCTTAGGGTCTATGGTCCAATGGCAGGTCGTCGTGACCTACAGCCCAAGTAGGGTCATACGACTCCCGCACGGACTCTCCGCTAGTCTGTCTTCTCCCAGACTGTGGCGGCCCACCTGGCTGATAAGAAGGCAGGTGAGTTTACTCGGCGCCGGCCCCCGGAACCTGGCTCCCCGGAGTCCGTGCAGTCTTTCCTCCACACTTCCACCATTCCTTGGCGTGGAGGCGCATGGTCGGCCGCTCCTCAACAGCGTCGTCCTGCGGCCCTTGTCCATGCTGTAAAGGAAGGTAATACTCACCTGCGGTCTTGTGAAGGAGCCCGTGGAGAGAGCGCACTCCCCCCCCCCAGCTGCCGCTGCAGATGCGCGCGACGAATATGCTGCGCAGGCGTGCTGGCGGGTTCTTCACGAAGTCACTCACGTGACTCCGAAGTAAAATGTCCCGATGGCTGTGGGGAAGTAGCTATTCCTGAACCTGGTTGTTGCAGTCTTCAGGCTCCTGTACCTTCTACCTGAAGGTAGTGGGAAGATGAGTATGTGGCCAGGATGGTGTGGGTCCTTGATGATACTGCCAGCCTTTTTGAGGCAGCAACTGCGATAGATCCCCTCGATGGAAGGGAGGCCAGAGCTGATGATGGACTGGGCAGTGTTTACTACTTTTTGTAGTATTTTCCGAGCCAGGGCGCTCAAGTTGCCGAACCAAGCCATGATGCAACCGGTTAGCAAGCTCTCTACTGTGCACCTGTAGAGGTTAGAGAGAGTCCTCCTTGACAAACCGACTCTCCGTAATCTTCTCAAAAAGTAGAGGCGCTGATGTGCTCTCTTAATAATTGCACCAGTGTTCTCGGATCAGGAATGATCTTCAGAGATATGCACTCTTTCTCAATCTTAGCAGTGCTGAATGCACTGCAAGGCTACAGTTCCCCAGAGAAAAAGAACAATCCCCAAATGCAATGGTGCATTGCTATCAGGCACATGCCGTGAGTAATCAGCCAGGGTAGGCAGTGGCTTTTAAAAATCTTGAAAACCGAGCATGCGCAGATTATTCTCTCCCCGGTGAGCTGTCAGTCGGCTTTTTTTAATCTAGAAACTGCGCATGCGCACATTGTTCCCTCACCGGTGAACTATCAGTCGGCTATTTTAAAATCGTGGAAACCGCGCATGCGCAGATTGTTCTCTCGACTTTTATCATGTAATTTGTTTTTAATAGGTCCTATCTCTTAATAAAGTATTTAAAAACATATAGCTCAAAAAAAATTACTTACCATATTATTTGTGCACAAAATCCATTCTGCAGCAAAAATATCCATAAGGTTGCTTCGTGAAACGCTTCAGGTAATCACTATCCACAGTTGAAAATCCCGCTAAGAAACTTGCGCATGCGCAGTAGGCTGGTGCGCATGCGCAGTGCGCAACGCAGCACATGCACGCAGTTCACAGTGTAAAGGCAGAGTTTCAGCTGCCTTTAAGGACCGTTCACACTGATGGCTTGAAGCAGCGTCGAAAGCACGTGAGTAGCACATACTTCCGCGTTTAAAACGTACTGCTGATGAAAGGCACGGGAGAATTGTGCCTCCCTATGAGACTTAGGGAGGCATAATTCTCCGTGACTTTACTATTTATGACCATTTTATATATGTTTTATATATATATATTATATATATTATATTTATATAAAAAATAATTACTATTTTATAATTTTAGTCAGGGTAGGCACTGCCTACCTAGCCTACCCTGACGGCACGTGCCTGATTGCTATGTGCCAAGGCTATGCTAGTTACTTGTTGTTTCACAAATAAGAACAATGCAGACTATTAAATTAGAACGATATATGAGGAAATAAAACAAGATATTTAAGAGTTGATATGACACCAGCACCAATCAGTGCCAGAACATTTCTCGATATAATGAGCGTTCATCCATGTCATTGTCATGTTTACCTTTCTCTTTTTAGGTGAAATCTATTGTCTTCATCGCTCATAGAGTGTATTGAAATATTATGTTGTTAAGATTGAAGTACCTGGTATTTTGTTCAAGTGGTGTTATGTAGTTTTATTTCCTTTGAAAATCACTATTCCCTGGGTTCCACCCCTTGCAGATCATTCATAAGAGAGTCTGTCTGTCTGTGAGATCAAAGAAAATGTTGGTGAGGGTCCACTTTACCACGTGGAAGGAGCCTTGGCTCCTGCAGCAGAATTGACAGCACAGCACAGGAACAGGCCCTTAGGCCCACGATGTATGTGCTGAAAACGACGCTGGGTTTAACTCATTTCCTCTGCCTGCATGTAATCCATTTCCCTCCATTCCCTGCATATCCATGTGCCTATCTAAAAACCTTTTAAATGTCACTATTGTATCTACCTCTACTACCACCCCCTCCAGTGACATCATGCATTTGTTACAATAAATTAATTAGGACCACCATTCATTTGGCTGATCTATTCCTTCCACAAACATTAATTAATTCACTCCTTAATAACCAGAATCTAATTTGAAATTGGAGTTTTCCTTTTTTTGGCTGACTCTATTTAAGCAAATAGTTTTTCTGTGTTTATCCCATCAAATACCCAAATCATTTTGATTATTCCCATAAGATCAGTCTTCTGAATTTAAAGCAATAAAACAGAGTTTCTGCGCCTGTTTTTCCTACTACGACAGATTTCAATAGTTCAGAATTGGAATGTGTTATAAAGTATAAAGTATCCTTTATTGTCATTCAAACTTTTGGTTTGAACGAAATTACGTGCCTTGCAGTCATAACAGAGAATAAAATAACAGAACACACAATGAACACAGATTAACATCCACCATGGTGAGTCTACCAGGCACCTCCTCACTGTGATGGAGGGCAAAAGTCTTAAAGTCCTTGTCTCTTCCTTCCTTGTTCTCCCTCTGCGTTGAGGCAATCCAGGCTTTCGATGTTGGGCCCCCCGCCGGGTGATGGTAAGTCCCACGGCCGAATCCGAGCTCCGCGAACGGGCCGGTTCAAACTCCACGGCCCGAGGTGGATGAAGCTGCCACCCTCCAGTCCAGCGGACGATGCTGTTGTTTCGGGAGCTCCGGAGAATTGGTCACCAACCTGGGACCTGCGAGCTCCCGATGTTGTCGTCCACTGGGCCCGCGGCCGAAGGCTCCGAAGTTGGGCCGCCGCTTGGGCAGCGCCGCCGCTTGCGGAATGCTTTATGAAAACAGTACATAGAATATTCCTGAGTATACGCCTCTTGCTGAGTTGCCCTTTGTTAGTTCAGTGATACACTTCAGCTCAAGTCCCAGAAGAATCCCTTGTGAAATTATGATGTGCAGCATTAATATTCTAACAGTAGGCATGCTCTTGAAATTCCTCTCTCAGTTATTTTGGGAGCACCATTAACCTGTCTAAAATAAATGTTGTTAACACCATTAGATCAAATAGTGGAGATAAATTTCAGTTGATTTTGTTGACTCTTTGTCTGCCAAATCATTTACTGTAGGCTAACTCTCTCGACTTTGGATTGATATGGATTAGTGACTGAAGTTTAACATTTTAAGCATGGATTTTGCAGAAAGGACGTCCTTGTAAGATTATGTTTGCCATTTAAGCAAAACAATCTTGCAAAGCCATTGAGATGGTGAATTACCCTTCTCCATGCTTAATAAGTCATGGTGCTTAAACTGGTTATTTGATAAGAATTGTTGGGAGTGAAGTAATTTCAATTTTGTTGTGTTTTTTGTTACTAAAGGTCAAATACAAATTGTGGCCATGAAAACAGTGTTCCGACGTTGAAGCCATTTTTAAATTGCATCCACATAGACAAAGAGAATATTTAGCTCCATTCTATCATGCCTTTATACAAGGACTATAATAATTCATGTAATATATATACATAATTTACAAACTTCTAAATATTTTCATCATTAATTTTAATTTTTGTTATCATATGTCATTATAAAACTTGCATTTGTTGCAAATACAATCAAATTCTTGCCAACTTGGTTTATAAAATATTTCAAATAAAAGTTTAAAACATCTGTTCAATAAAATGGTACAGAATATTGATTTCAGTGTGGGCACAGGCAAATCGGAACATTTTATGCTTCATTTTCTAATTATCCTCCTATGTAGCTGGCTGGAGATTAGAGCACTTTTACCATATTAGTGTGTACCATGCAGCATATTAATCAGTTGTGCTTTTGTTTACCTTCAGGAGAGTTCACTCCAGAGATGCAACTGAGAATACGACAAGAGATAGAAAAGGAAAAGAAGGTGGAACAGTGGAAAGAAAGCTTTTTTGAAAATTACTATGGTCAAAAGTAAGAAACGTGATCAAATTTTAATCCATACTCTGCCTTGGATTGAAGTCTAAAGGGAATGGTTCATTTATGTTCTCACAAAGGGTTTCCTTTCAGATGTTATGATCCAGTTACAGTCTTGAAACTAACGGTAGGAGCCAGTAATATTAAATAAAGAGTAGCCCTTTTTGTGTTAAAAATGTTTCACTTGTCCTGCAAAAAGAAAAACTATTCATTATTTAAAATTACTGGCTCACTACATTAATTTCAGGGCAGTAAATACATCATAACATCACCAGAGAAAAATACTGTATTTAATCCAGTCATTGCTAATTAATTATGGCACTGTTTTCAGATAGTTGCAAATGCTTGTTTCTCACCTGCAGACCACGAATATATTATCCAGAGCATAGAATTCAGTGGTCTATTCTATATTGCAAATGTAAATCAGAAATGGATCATCCAAATTAGTTTAGGAAAAAAATTCAACATTTTCCTAATACTCCACCAAGAGTGAACTTATAATGGGTGTTTTTCCTCAAAAAATACATTATTGCATACTTAATTATTGTCCACTTCATCAGAACATCAAATCGTGGTCTTTTGCACCAGAAAGTAGCCCCGCTTATTTCTTATTTCAATAGACACTATTCCTATACCTTTGAACAGTCATAGTTGTTATTTAAATCACTAGCACAGTCAGATACTTATTTGTAAATATGCTTTTAAAATTGTTTTAGATTTTAAATCTCTTTTATAAATAATTTATATTTTGCAGCTCTGGTATAAGTCTGGAAGACTCGGAAAAGCTGACTGCATCAACAAATAACATAGAGGATTGTCAGTATCCTGCATCCAAACAAGCCCCCGTCCAGTTGGCCACACTTGATACCTCCAGCAAGGCAAGAACACAGATTGAGGCAAAAGGAGTAAAGGACAACAAAACGAGAACCAAAGAAGAAAGAACACTAAAAGGCGAAGAAAGGGATGTGAAAACTGAGAAATCAACTGCATCTTCAGAAGAGTGCAAGAACAAAGCACCAATTATTAAAAATCTTGAAGAGAAATCCTCTGGCATCAGTACTCTGCCTGAGAAAAATGTGGATCATGTCCAGAGTCCGTCAGTGCTGAAGCAAGATAATCAGGCAACTGGGACAAGCCTTGTTACCTCCCCAAAACCTAACGTTGTGGTGGTTAAACCAGAACCTAACCAAACTGAGTCCAAACGGCAACTGAGGTCAGAAAGATCGGACGTATCTGACAGTAAAAAGCCTGAGACTATTGATTCCGTGGAGAACAAGCCCCGTGAGCTTTCTAAACAAGACCAACTTGTAAAAGTAGCTTCAGCAGAGGAAATGGAAGTTACTGCAGAGGGTCTGAAAAGGAAGTCGAATGACGACAGTGAATCTGTGCTCAGCCCCGAGAAAAGACCCCGGGTTGTGGACCATCTGTTATTTCGGAACCCACCTGAGGACTTTCCCAGGAACGAAATCAAGCCACAAGAACCCAAAGTCTCACCTCTTAAGGTATTAACAATCTTTCTCCAGAACGGTGTCATACCTGGATTAGATATAGAAATCTTTGGCCTACATAATAGAAATTAAGCTGTAGATTCCATTTGTAGAGATCTTTCTTCAATTTCTCCCTGAGTGTGCCATCAATCAGGCATATTAGTTAAAATAAGTCTGATAACAACAAAGTTAAGTTTTATAGCTGAAAATGTCACATGCAATCAAAGAATGACACAACGCAGTTCATCCATTGAATTGTGAAATCATTAAAATATGAGGCCTTTTCTCTCATTGCTACAACTCTGCCACTCCCTGCCCCCCTCTCCCTCTCCTCATTATCCCTCTGCTACCCCTCCCTCTACTCCCCGCTCCTTCTGCACCCCCTCCCAGTCCTGTCTGTGTGTGTGTGTCTCTCTCTCTCACTCACTCTTTTTTCTTTCTCTTTCTCGCTCTCTCTTTTTCTCTCACTCTGCCTCTCCACTTGCTGTTTTACTTCCTTTCTCTACTGCCGTCATCAAAGTTGAAGACCTATTGTAATTGCTCGATTGAGGTTCAGATGATTTTGCTTCTGTGCTCTTTGTGCCCTTGTGCCCACTGAACGACTTATCTTGAAGCTCCTGCCGATGTGGGGCACACGACTCCTGGCCAAGAAATTCCTTTCCCAACTCTGATTCCTGTCCTGACATTTTGTTCAAAATGTCTACGACAGACTTTGAAACTGGTATCCACTTATCTGTTCTTTCAATGCAAATCTTTCCTTTCCAAACATCTATCCATGTCCCTTTCGCAAATTATTATTAAATCTTCCACTATCATCTTAATGGGAACGCATTGCAAGTAAAATGTTTTACCCGACATCATTAATGGTAGTCCCCCTAGTCCTTACCTTCCACCCCATCAGACGTCACATACAAATTTCCGCTACCTCCAACGGGATCCCACCACTAGCCACATTTTCCCATCTCCATCCCTTTCCGCCTTCCACAGAAACCGTTCCATCCACACCTCCTCCAACCTCACCTACTGTATCTGTTGTTCAAGATGTGGACTCAGTCTGGGCGATCGTTTCGCGGAACGCCTTCACTCAGCCCGCATAAACCAGCCCGATTTCCCAGTGCCGGACACTATAATTCTCCTTCCCATTCCTACACAGACCTTTCTGTCCTCGGTCTCCTCCATTGTCAGAGTGAGGCTAAATGCAAATTGGAGGAACAGCATCTCATATTTCGCTTGGGCAGCTTACAGCCCAGTGATGTGAATATGGATTTCTCTCACTTCAGGTAGCCCCGGCATTCCCTCTCTATCCCTCTCCCACCCAAGTCGCACCAGCTTCTCATTTTCACCCAATAAACAGCTAACAATGGCCTGTTTCCTTTATAATCGTTACTTTTTTGCATATCTTTCATTCATTGTTCTTTAACTCTCCGCCGTCTATATCTCTCGTTTCCCTTATCCCTAACCAGTCTGAAGAAGGGTCTCGACCCGAAATGTCACCCATTCCTTCTCTCCAGAGATGCTGCCTGTCCCACTGAGTTACTCCAGCTTTTTGTGTCTATAATGAATAGTGCGCCCTCCTTAGATCTGTGTCTTTGAACTTACCTACAATTATGTCATTGGAAACACTTTCCCCTAAGACACTGTCTTGAACCATTCATTATGCAGGAGTCCTGTCAATGCTCAATTTAATCTTCTCTACCCTGAGGAGAACAGATGCGTTTTCTCTTATCTCTGTGCCTAACTGAAGCTCATTCATACATGCCAACAAACATGTTCCAAGATAGTTATATCCTTCTGAGAGTGCACCGTCCAGAAATGGTCACCATACTTGACTGATTTATCAAGATTTGTTCTGATCTCCTGGTTGGTGAAGACAGTTGTTCTCTTTACAAATTCTAGAATCAAAATACATGATGTAATTAAGCTTTAATTAATTTCACATCGACCTATTGAGCAAAGTGGTGCAGTTGGTAGAGCAGTTCTCTCACAGCTCCAGTGAGCGGATTCAATCCCGTCCTCTGGTACTATGTAGAATTTACCCATTCTTCCAGTGACCATACAAGTTTTTTACCCGTGTACAGAATACCTCCCACGCTCTGAAGGGGTGATTAGTAAGTTAATTGCCCACTATAAATTGTCCCCAGTGTGTGAGTGATTGCTTGATGCCTGTGATTAGCTGATGTGCATGTGATAGAGACTGAAACAGAATCAGTGTAGGATAAGTGTAAGTGGGAGCTCAGTAGTCAGTGCGGATTTGGTGGGCTGAAGGGTCTATTATCTGTGAATGTATGACTTCGGAGACCGAGGAGCTTTTATAAAATTTCCAAATTTAGTCAGGATGTGTGTAGTCAGTTCTTTTCTAGTTGAAGAACTGAAAAGCTAATTTTATTGAACTTTATTCAAAAGAAAATGTATTTAATAGCAAGCACGTATTTTCACCTGTAATTCGGCAAACAACTCACTTACCTCTGATTCTCAATGTTTTTTTCCTTTAAATTCCTAACAGATTCCAGTCTCCAGGACCAGAGCGGTGCAAATCCCAATTGGTCAGGTCTCTCCCAGGGCCACTTTCCCACTGTTCTTCACAAGTCCAGGGAGAACTCCAGCCAGGACTCTTGCAGACATCAAGGCTAAAGCTCAGCTCGCCAGAGCACTGCATGCAGCAGCCGCAGCAGCTGCAGCAGCAGGCGCAGCCGTTCCAGGCCCTGGTCCAGGAGGAGGGATTGAGGGAGGGGGAGGGACAGGCACTGGGACTGGCAGCAAAAGAACCTCTGGGCAGGGGAGCACACTGGACCAGGACAGAACTGGAGGCAGGAGAGGTCTTGGAGGGCCCCTATCCATTTGTCCAGGGGAGAAATCTAAACCGTGTGCGGAGGCAACGACCGAGGCAGGAGCCAGTGTGGATACGAGAACACAACTACAGCCGGCGGCCATGGCTCAGTGGAAATCTGCAATCTGTGACGTCGACTCTAACAAATTCACAGCACCAGCATTAACTTCACCCAGTGCACATAAAGCAGTATCTGTAGCTGCGCAAACACCCTTACAGACACCCACAACAACGACAAACGTGACTGCAAACAAAACCTCTCCTAGTCCTGTGCAGACGCACACTGTAAAGCAGACTTCCAGTCCAACTTTGAGAAACGTTTTGATACTTGCGCCTGTCTTCAAAGATTCAGAATATGCAAAGGCAGCAATTCAGAGCTCAGAAAATGTTGCAGTGCACAATAAATCTGGTGAAGGGGGGAATCAGCAACCTTCAGTAGATTCTAATGACAGAGCATCTAATGTGGACAGAAAGCTGCCGGCTGATACCCAGCTGCCCTCCCTTTCTCTTGATGCACAAAGGAACCTTCAGGTTGCATCTTCAGCCAGTATCTTCGCCACAGCAGGTAGTTGTACTTCTGTGGCAACAGGGGGCACAACTGGAACTTTAAAAGTGGCCCCTCCAGTTTCAGAAGCAATTGCAGATGCGGAGAGCTGTGTCATTACATCAACAGCATCTATACCATTATTTTGCACCTCCCAGGTTGCAGCCAGCCTTAAAACGCAAGTACCCGTTAGGGAAATCATGCCAAAAAGCAGTTTGTCTATCCCTGCAAACAATCCACTGGTTACACAATTGCTTCAAGGGAAAGAATTGCCACTGGAGCAATTCCTACCTAAGGCACTGACTAAAGTCGAGATGAAGCCTGTATATCAGTTTTCTGAAACAGCACTCAACGATAAAGTGAAGACATTGTCTGATGGCACAGTATTGGCATCTGTGGCGGTGGGAGGTGCCACCACTGTGATTCACAGATCTGGTGAAGTAGCTGCTGACCTTGTCAAAGGAAGGCAAACTCAGACAATTGTCGACCAAGGTGTTGAATCAATTGTTCAGCGCAGACTGGAGGAGCAGTTTGAACAGACTTCAAAGAACAGTTCCACCAGTGAAGAGCAACAAAGCAGGGACTCTGATCAAGACTGCATTCAATCAGAATTGTTCAACAGATCGCAGGATAGGATTCCACTGCCCACACTGAGCAGTGTGCAGAGTCAAAGCTTGGCTCCTCTGTCAGAATCATTACAATATAAGTTTAGCAGCTCAGGTTTTTCCTCTGAAGATGCTTCAGTGGGTCCCAGATCAAGATTTGGTTTGATGGGGACAAAGTCTGCCCTTAAGCCAGCCGTGTCTGGTCATTACCTGCTTAATACAGCAACCTATGGCAGAGGCTCAGAGAGTTGGAAAAGAGCACATACGCAGAGCACAGTGGCTCGGGCTGCTGTCAATGGTCAGCTGGAAACTTCAGAGAAGCAGCTGAAGGAAGGCCAAGCAAAACCAGCCGATGCTGGCATTCAGCAAGCGTCAGAGTCAATCAGCCGGTCCGAGTCCTGCCATCCATCTGTAGTCATCAAGACAGAGCAGGACACTTCCCAGGCTGGTGATGGTGTCGCCTGCCCGCAGGCAGGTTATATCTCCAGTGGATTTGTGAAACAGGAAGCACTCGTCCATGAACACAGACACACTGGGAAGGAAAACACTCCCTTGTTGCTTCTTGCCCAGGTGGCCGGTGTACCTGTGTCTAAAGAATACCATCAAGGAATCCAGTCACATCTAGCTCATGCTGGTGGCAGCAAATTGTTGCAGAGTCATCAAGACCCTCACAAAACACCTAGTTTATCTGTTGGATTTCAGCAGCCCGCCCAGCATCAACAAAGGTTTCCTGCTTATGGAAACCGTGCAAGTTCCCAATTTGCATTCAGACCGGTTCACAGTGGTAATAACAATGTTCCTTCTGTTTCGCCTGCAAATCATTGCTCTGCTGTCAAAGGACTGTCTGTGTACAGCCAAGTCTCGAACAGCTCTGGGAATATGGTGTCGTTCTCGGTTACTGTGACAACACTTCCTGCTGGTCCATCAATAAACACCAACACTCATGGCCAATCTGCACAGACTTTTTCTGAAAGTGGCAATATGGAGGACTCGCCTTCCAAATGTTATTGCAGGCTTAAAGCCATGATAATGTGTAAAGGATGCGGGGCATTTTGTCATGATGACTGCATTGGACCATCTAAATTATGTGTTTCCTGTTTAGTGGTACGATAGATAACATGGTTTATTTTTGTTCAAAATGTAACCAGGACTGGCAGTGCCATGCACAAGAGACGTGTACAATCAGGAAAATGTTTGTATTGATTTATTACAGTGGCACCTTGTTGTCGGCTTGACTGGTATATGTTAAATGAGACATAGAGTTTGCACTAAAGATCATGTTCAGATTTTATTATTCTATTTTTTTTCCAAAAAAAACTTTGAACAGAAGCAAACAGGGTAACTCGTAGAAATTTGTTTAATATAATTTAAATGCCAACTCATATTAACGGGGGCTCATATATTCTTGCTTTTTTCCCCTTTTTGGCCTCTAATAAAATTCATTTGAAGAAGCATATTCGAAATTTGCTTAGGTGGGAAACATTGCATTTGCTGCTCAAATTTCTTTCCCCTGAAATAAGACAAGTCATCCAGCCTTGCACCGGGTTAAGGAATTTTCAGCTTGTCACAGTGATGTCTGTCAACCTGGATCTAAATCTGCGTGCTTATTGCTGTGCTTGGTTTTGCATGTAAGAGATTGGTAAAAGTTGGAAGTGGATAACGCAGCTGCAATGTCAATGAGGAAAATTAAGTACAGCCAAAATCATCAGTCTCATGACTTGGCTTTGCAACTGGAGATGATGGCTGATGTGAAATTAGTGCAGAATGAAATACACCATGACTGACTTTAAATGAGAGAATCTCCGTCAGGCATTAGCTTTTTCAAAACTGCCAGGTTCCACTTGAAGATCAACAAAAGCCGAGGATACCAATTGAGAGTTTGACTTTGGCAATAATCATTCAAATTTATATCATAGTATCAATGTATAAAGAAAACCCCATTATTAATATATGGTCATCATCATCGGCGGTCACTCGAAACGAGTATGACTGTCCGCTCCATTCCATAGGGTCGTGTACTTGTGTGTCTGCAGATGTCTGTAGAGGCCGATCCGTGATCCACGCACCTTTATGCAACGTGGGCAGTGGAGATTGGCAGTGGTTGGTAGTCATCGAGCCCCCTTCTCTGTCTCTCCTTACGGTACTGTCACTTTGTCTCTGCGACACAGCGTAGTTCAGTTTAATGACGTGCAGCTTCTTCCTGCACGGATTTCCTCCAGGAGCGCCTGTCCAGTGCAATGTGCTCCCAGTTGCTCGCGTGTGATGTGAATTTCTTCAGACTGTTCTTGATGTTATCCTTGAAGCATTTCTTTGGCCCGCCGGGGGCTCGCCGACCTTCCTTCAGTTGAGAGTACAGGATCTGTTTAAGGAGATGTGTGTTGGACATGCGGATGACATGGCCAGTCCATCGAAGTTGGAGCTGCATTATTGTGGGTGTGATGCTGGTGATGTTGGCTTCCTCTAAAATGCTGATGTCGGTGCATTTGTCCTCCCAGCTTATCCTCAGAAACTTTCGTAGGAATCTTTGATGGTATTGCTCCAGGGCTCTCAGGTACCTGCTGTAGGTGGTCCATGACTCGGCTCCATACAACAAGGGGGGGAGGACCACAGCTCTGCAGACCAGAAATTTTGTTTGAGCCTTAAGGTCTCGTCTTCAAAGACTCTTTTCCTGAGGCACAACTCGGGCGATGGTTGACCTCAGTCAATGTCAGCTTTTGAGGAAAGAATGCTGCCAAGGTAGGGGAAGTGGTCAACGTTTTCAAGAGTGGTGTCGTCCATTTTTATAGTGGGCGGGGTAGGCGGCTGGTTGGATGGTGGTTGATGTGGGACCTTGGTCTTCTTGATGTTTAAGGCTAAGCCCATGGCTCTGTATGCCTTGGCATAGACATTCAGGATGCCCTGGAGGTTTTCTGCAGAGTGTGCTGCAATGGCATAGTCATCCGCGTACTGAAGATCCATGATGGCGGTGTTATTGCCTTTCCTCTTGGCCTTCACTTTATTGAGATTGAAGAGCCCACCGTCAGTTCTGCAGAGGATTGGGATCCCCTGCGGCAGCTCTTCATCAATGAGGTGAAGTATGGCAGCAATGAAGATGACAAACAGGGTGGGTGCGATGACACATCCCTGTTTGACACCGTTTCCGCAGTGAAGGGCTCTGACTCGGAGCCGCAGTTGCTGAGCACTGTGACCGACATGCCATCATGTAGAAGCCTCGATATTCTGATGTACTTGTCGTGACAACCGTACCAACTATTATATGGTACGTTATCTCACACTATTTCTTAAGTTTTGGTTGATCAGTCCAAGGACAATGACAACAATAATGTAATTACAATGGACTATTAATCTGCTGCATAATCCAAAATAATGACAGGGCAAATTATATTTAATAAATTCCAGATTGTTAACTTCCTTTAAAGGACTTAATTTAAGTGTATGCATTAAAATGATTACATCCCAGAACATTAGAGAAAAATAATTCCTCAATGACGATATATTGATCCTTGTCCATAAATAGAGTAGCACATTTTCAGCGTTTGTGTGAAATGACAGAAGTGAGTCTCTTAACTTCTGCGAAGTAAACATTTAACAGTGATACATCAGCCTCTCAAGCAAGAGAACATCCATATGATTAAATTTGCAGTGAACAGCACAGTTGTAACTTCAAAGAGCCAACAA
The DNA here is from genome assembly GCA_035221665.1 of Okamejei kenojei. Classification (NCBI taxonomy): domain Eukaryota; kingdom Metazoa; phylum Chordata; class Chondrichthyes; order Rajiformes; family Rajidae; genus Okamejei; species Okamejei kenojei. The sequence continues at coordinate 57,073,840 of CM069135.1, read as the reverse complement.
ACTAATCTTCCTCAGTCATTCATTCGCAGGCAAAATCCAGGCTCTGAGATAATTACCAGGTCATTGAAGCTCCTTTTTACCAATATTGGTAAACTGTGGTTTCTTTTGAGATTTTGGATGGCATTTATGATTTTTGAACATGTTGCTGGAGATTGAAACAGTTAAAACAGCAATGCAGTGGAATTTTATTTGGGGCCAATAAAATTACCCACTTTTTTGACAGTGGCAGGATATTTTAAACCTTTTCATTAAGTAAGACTTCATCTGGAGGGTTAAAGCAGCCCCCTTAACTTAACCGAAGACTGCAGCTTTACCAAGTTTTTCTTTCTTGGTTTAGGTTTAAAATTGATTGTAAAATAACAAGAATCTCAACGCTTTTCATTTCTTTCATGTTATTTTAATATTCTGCCGTTACGATACAAATGTTGAGGTCTGTTGAGTTAATAATGGGGCAAATGTAAAAATAAAATTAGGCTGATACATAGTTTAATGAAAAACTATAATTTTTTCACAGTATTGAAATCACTATTTTAAAATAATAAAGACTTTGTAAAGAATTTAAAAGATTAAATAGATGATTCTTACTTTATATTGGTTGCACTTCATACTTTATGTTAAAAGAAATTAAGTGGCAAAATATTTAACATTTACCTCCCAATAAAATTAACCCAATAGCAGGTTGCATGGTTAGTAACATGGAAAATACTCCATACTTAACTGCAACAGTCGGTGGTGTTTTATCATTGAGGCAATTGAATTATTGATACATTATGTCACTTGTAAAAAAAAACATAGAATCTTTATTTCTGGTATTGTCTTTCTTGATACAGATTATATTTTTCTCTTAAAAATAATTAAGAACCTGTTCTTTTAATGGAGAATGTATATTAGAAAGATAGCTCCTGTATGAAATGTATTTTATCACCAGATAAACAGCAAATAAAGATGGCTGTTATATCATTTTTGTTTGCAATAATGGAAGTGAGTGGTGCATTTTATGTTAAAAACACACCAATCAATTGTTTTCACCAGTAATTGAGCAGTATTACTGTTATTAATGTGGTCAGATCGATAGACTGAGGGCAAATTCTAAAGGTATATTTAGCTTTGCTGTTAGACATTACACTGAGTAATGAAATTTCAAAACTGCAAAAGTGGAAGTACGAAATTGTTCTATGCTGGCAGTGATAAAATGAGTGAACAATCATAAAATTGGCTTCCAGTTGGCACCTGCGGCATTGCGCTATCACTCTTTTGAATCCAAAACATAATCAAAATATTTGCAGAAAATGAACTATATTTGAATTTCTTCCTATCTATGTCCCAAAACTCACAACCAGACTTACTGTTACAATTTCTTCCAACTTTTCAAACAAGGCCATATTGGTTGGGTGCACTGTTTATCTGTTATTATATGCGTGCAATTCCACACACCCACAAAAAAGTTATCAATGAAACGCTAGGAGCATTTGCAGTGTTTTATATGTGAATATCAGATTGATATATAAATGCAATTATATATATATATATGAAAACAATATTTATATATTTGAATTGTTAGAATCTTAATAACTCTTTTCAAAAGGAATCTTCCGGCGGTGTATTCAATATTCACTGAATTAAATTAATTAAATTATAAAATATGATATTGAACGTAATTGGAACAACAGCACTGAATGTGTTTATTGACGCCCAATTAGTTCTCAAAATGCTTTTCAGTATTTAGTAACTAATTGGCAAAAGTATTTTAAAATTAACATTCAATGCCTTTGGTCCTAATGGGGACTTTGGCTGGGTACAGGCACATTCTGTGAAATGACACACAACACATTTACAACATACAAATAGCTTGGTCATATCGCCTGCTGTGAGTAATCCTTTTTGATCTCCCAAAATGTTTTCCTTGTGAATCAATCCAGGCAAGTGATATCAAGCTTTATGGGAGTTCCAAAAGGAGACATAATTGATACAAATGCCCATTATTTCATGAGCAGCGTGTTCTCTTCCACACTCATCACTTGAACAAGGGGCAGTACAGGATCGCAGCTGGTCGAGCTGCTACCTCATAGAGCCAGAGACCCGGATTTGATCCTGACATTGGGTGCTGTCTGTGTGGAGTTAGCACTTTCTCCCTATAACTGCATGGGTTTCCTCCGAGTGCTCCTCCCACAACCCATGTGGGTAAGTTGGTTAATTGCCCTCTGTAAATTGCCCTCAGTGTGTGGGGAGTGGATGCAAAAGTAGGATGACATTGAACCAGTGTGAGCAGGTGATCAATGATCCTGAAGAAGGGTCTCGACCCGAAACGTTGCCTATTTTCTTTGCTCCATAGATGCTGCCTCACCCGCTGAGTTTTTCCAGCATTTTTATCTACTTTCGATTTTCCAGCATCTGCAGGTCCTTCTTAAACAATAGTTGTTATGAAGTCGGTGGGCCAAAGTGCCTGTTTCCTTGCTGTATCTCTACATTAAACAATGAGCTCTTCTCGCAAATACTCCTATAGTCGCCAGCAAGAGTTCCCTGCTGACATTTCACAGAAGAGTTGCCCCTGTCCCTGGAACCTCTGTCCATGAAGCCACACTGCAGAGGGCTGTGGAGTTGCCACCAACTGTATGGCAGGCACCAGATCTGTAAATCTATCCATGCCCCAGAGGGGTTTTGCAGGAACAAAATGGGCTTGAAGGGTTACGGAGAAAGGCTGAAAAAAGCACCTGATCAGTGATCTCTGTCCCATGCACCATCCCTGTAAATTAAGATCTGTAAGATCTGTCACATTTTAAGAATAAGGGATAGGACTGAGGTGAGGAAAAACCTTTTCACCCAGGGAGTTGGGAATCTGTGGAATTCTCTGCCACAGAAGCGGTGGAGGCCAATTCACTGGATGTTTTCAAGAGAGAGTGAGATTTAGCTCTTGGGTCTAAAGGCATCAAGGGATATGGGGAAAAAGAAGGAATAGGGTACTGATTTTGGATGATCAACCATGAACATATTGAATGGTGGTGCTGGCTCGAAGGGCCGAATGGCCTGCTCCTGCACCAAATTTCCATGTTTCTATGTCAGCTGTGCAGCAAAAGGTAGTCAAGAGATGGCAGGTTACAGCAGCTTTATCTTGTTTATTACTGTCCACAAACTTATACCTCAGAGATACTGCCTGCATAATACAGAGTAACCTACTGTTCCCATGGATGAAATGTTTTGGAACAAAGCTTCCCTTGTACAACATGTCCTTAAAGAAAATAGTATTCTGATGTTCTAATGAGTGAATTAATATGCAAGGGATGCACAAAGAACAAGTATGGGTATCTAAAGACCAAGTAAAGGATATCTAAAAACTAAACAAACTGAGGTTGCATAAAACTACAAAATATTCCATGCACTGTTCATTAAAGAATTCAGCGGGAGGGCAGTTCTTTCATCATAAAGGTTCCTTGGTCACTTGCATTACTTGATCGTACGTGCCTTTTTACAAACACATTCAAAACAGATTTATTATTAAGGTTTCAAAAAGTGAAGTACTACCCAACAGCCCCCCTTTTATGCCATCCCATTTTCGGGCAGAAAGCAATTTATTTCTAATTGTAATCTTCATTGGGGAACCACATCATAAATTTGCATAATTGCCAATTTTATAACCAAAGGAATCGAATATAGGAGCAAAGAGGTCCTTCTGCAGTTGTACGGAGCCCTAGTGAATCCACACCTGGAGTATTGTGTGCAGTTTTGGTCCCCTAATTTGAGGAAGGACATTCTTGCTATTGAGGGAGTGCAGCGTAGGTTTACAAGGTTAATTCCCGGGATGGCGGGACTGTCATATGCTGAGAGAATGGAGCAGCTGGGCTTGTACACTCTGGAGTTTAGAAGGATGAGAGGGGATCTCATTGAAACATATAAGATTGTTAAGGGCTTGGACAAGCTAGAGGCAGGAAACATGTTCCCAATGTTGGTGGAGTCCAGAACCAGGGGCCACAGTTTAAGAATAATGAGTAAGCCATTTAGAACGGAGACGAGGAAACACTTTTTCTCACAGAGTGTGGTGAGTCTGTGGAATCCTCCACTGTCTCAGATGGCTGTGGAGACATGCTCTCTGGATGCTTTCAAGAGAGAGCTAGATAGGGCTTTTAAAAACAGCAGAGTCGGGATATGGGGAGAAGGCAGGAACGGGGTACTGATTGGGGATGATCAGCCATAATCAAAGGGCCGAATGGCCTACTCCTGCATCTATTTTCTATTGAGGGAAATGTGCCTTTTACATGAGAAGATGCAGCATTCTTAAACTAGGTCATTTAAGTAGATATTACAACCAGCAGAGGTCCCAGCACCAATCCCTGCAGAACACCACTTTTCACATACCTCTAGCCAGAATATCAACCTTCCACCATAACCCTCTTGTATGAATAATCCAGTTATGTATCCATGCAAAAACTACACCCAGTCAGGATTGAACCCTCGTCACTGTCACTGTAAGGCAGCAACTCTATCACTGTGCTACTTTGTTAGGCTTCTAAAACATCCTTCCATAAGCCAGGTTTCTCACAGCATCCTCCTCACAGTTCACACTGCCACCCAGCTTTGTGTCATCTGCAAATTTGCTAATGTTATTTTGAATCCCTTCATCCAAATCATTGATGTATATTGTAAATAGCTGCGGTCCCAGCACCGAGCCTTGCGGTACCCCACTCGTCACAGCCTGCCATTCTGAAAGGGTCCCGTTAATCCCTACTCTCTGTTTCCTGTCTGCCAACCACTTCTCTATCCATGTCAGCACTCTACCCCCAATGCAATGTGCCTTAATTTTGCCCACTAGTCTCCTATGTGGGATCTTATCAAATGCTTTCTGAAAGTCCAGGTACACTACATCCACTGGCTCTCCCTTGTCCATTTTCCTAGTTATATCTTCAAAAAATTCCAGAAGATTAGTCAAGCATGATTTCCCTTTCGTAAATCCATGCTGACTCAGACCGATCCTGTTATTGCTATCCAAATGTTTGGCTATCTCATCTTTTATAATTGACTCCATCATCTTCCCCACCACTGACATCAGGCAAACTGGTCTATAATTCCCTGCTTTCTCTCTCCCGCCTTTCTTAAAAAGTGGGATAACATTAGCTACTCTCCAATCCACAGGAACTGATCCTGAGTCTATAGATCATTGGAAAATTATCACCAATGCATCCACGATTTCTAGAGCCACTTCCTTAAGTACCCTGGGATGCAGACCATCAGGGCCTGGGGATTTATCAGCCTTTGGTCCCATCAGTCTATCCAACCTAATTTCCTGCCTAATGTGAATTTCTTTCAGTTCCTCCGTCACCCCAGATCCTCTGGCCACTACTATATCAGGAAGATTGTTTGTGTCCTCCTTAGTGAAGACAGATCCAAAGTACCTGTTCAACTCATCTGCCATTTCCTTGTTCCCCATAATAAATTCACCTTTTTTGGTCTTCAAGGGTCCAACTTTGGTCTTAACTAATTTTTTCACATACCTAAAGAAGATTTTACTATCCTGCTTTATATTCTTGGCTAGCTTACCTTCGTATCTCATCTTTTCTCCCCGTATTGTCTTTTTAGTTATCTTCTGTTGTTCTTTAAACATTACCCAACCCTCTTGCTTCCCACTCATCTTTGCTACGTTGTACTTCTTGGCTTTAATTTTTATACTGTCCCTGACGTCCCTTGTCAGCCATGGTTGTCCCTTTCTCCCCTTGGAATCTTTCTTCCTCCTAGCAATGAACTGATCCTGCACCTTCTGTATTATTCCTAGAAACACCTGCCATTTTTGTTCCACTGTCATCTCTGCTAGTGTATCTTTCCAGTCAACTTTGGCCAGCTCCTCCCTCATGGCCCCATAGTCCCCTTTATTCAACTGTAACACTGACACCTCTGATTTACTCTTCTCCCTCTCCAATTGTAGATTAAACCTGACCATGTTATGGTCACTGCCTCCTAATGGCTCATTAACCTCGAGGTCTTTTATCAAATCCGGTTCATTACGCAACACTAAATCCAGAATTGCCTTCTCCCTGGTAGGCTCCAATACAAGCTGTTCAAAGAATCAATCACAAAGGCACTCTACAAAGTCCCTTTCTTGGGGTCTAGTACCAACCTGATTTTCCCAGTTTACCTGCATGTTGAAATCTCCCATAACAACCACAGCATTACCTTTGCTACATGCCAATTTTAACTGCTGATTCAACTTGCACCCTATGTCTAGGCTACTGTTTGGGGGCATGTAGATTAGTCCCATTAGGTATTTTTACCCTTACAAATCCTTAGTTCTATCCATACTGACTCCACATCTCCTGTTTCAATGTCACCCCTTGCAAGGGACTGAATTTCATTCTTCACCAACAGGGCAACCCCACTCCCTCTGCCCACCTGTCTTTTCGATAGGAGGTATACCCTTGAATATTCAGTTCCCAGCCCTGGCCCTCTTGCAGCCATGTCTCAGTAATTCCCACAACATCATACTTGCCAGTTTCTAACTGAGCCTCAAGCTCGTCCACTTTATTCCTTATACTTCGCGCATTCATATACAGCACTTTGACCTCAGTATTCACTTCCCCCCTCGCACCGCTCGCAATTGGCCCTGACCTTACTCTGTTGTCCATTCTCGAGCTTTCCTTCCCATTAATTCGAGAATCTTTTGTAATTTTTCCTGTAGCCACTTCCCCTTCAACTCCATCTTTATACTCCCAATTTGTCAATCCCTCCCCGCCACTATTTAGTTTAAACCCACACGTGTAGCCCGAGCAAACCTGCCTGCCAGAATGTCGGTCCCCCTCCAGTTAAGGTGTAACCCGTCCCTTTTGTACAGGTCACCCCTACCCCAGAAGAGATCCCAGTGGTCTATAAATCTAAATCCTTGCTCCCTGAACCAGCCCCTCAGCCACACATTCAGATCCCCTATCTCCCTGTTCCTGTCCTCACTAGCACGAGGTACCGGAAGCAATCCAGAGATAACCACTCTAGAAGTCTGGCATTTCAGTCTTCTTCTGAACTTTCTGCTCATGTTGGAGAATCTCCTTCCTCTTCTTCCCAATGTCGTTTGTGCCTACGTGCACAACTACTGCCGGCTGTTCACCTCTCTCGAGGATGTTCCAAATTTGGCTCGTGATATCCTGAACCCTGGCACCAGGGAGGCAACAGACCATCCTCGCATCTCGTCTGCCGCCACAGAATTTCCTGTCTGCTCCTCGGACAATGGAGTCGCCCACCACTAGGGCTCTGCCCGATGTCGTTCTCGCCGGTCGAGTCCCATCTCTAGGATTGGAGCCACCGACGTGTCCGCCACTCGGACTGGAAACATCCGAGCAGCATGATTTGCAATTTCTGGTGAAAGGAGGAAATAATGTACTCAGCATAATTTTTCCAGCAGATCTCAAATGTATAATATCTGCAGAGGCAAAAGCTGGGTGAATTTGATTGCTGAAGAAAGTAGTAAATTCGAGGTCAGAACCGCCAGGGGCCAGAATGATTCCTGACTGACATCTTTGTAAACAGTGTTGCAATCTTTCTGCTCTGAATTGTAGCCCCAATTAGGCCCATCACATTACAACTCTGCAAGATAGAAATACCCTTTGGCATCAGCCTGCAAGGCAAATCCATCAGGACCTTGTAGTAGCAAGAAAAATAGACTCCACATTCTGCGGCTTTATCTTATTATTGTGATGTCAGTGTCGACAAAATGAAATCCATGATCCATATAAAAATAACAATCCAAACAATATAATTATAAATAATTGAGATTATATAAAATTGTATGGAGAATACATGTCGAAAGAAAAAATATTGGTTTGTCAGGTCACTATTTACATCCAAAAGATGAGAACATTTATACTTATTCACGAAGAAACATGTAGCCAAGGTTTGTTACCAGAATAGCAGTGACTATGTTCTACATTGGCGGTTTAATGTCTTCCACCACAACCCTCTTTTATGAATAATCCAGTCATGTCTAGAGGTAGCAGGACCATTTCCACCGAAAGTGTGAAGGAATATTGGAAACCTAATGGAAGTTAAAAAACTTACTAACAATTTTAGAGAATCAAAAGAGAAAATTCAATTTTATAGTTGTCAGTTATACAGAGTAATCAACTTCAATTTTCTATGGATGAGAACAGGGAAGCTGAGAAATGTGGATGCCTGCAAAATTTCAACAAAACTGTTCTTAGTTTTATGATAGGCCATACTCCACGCAGAAACCACTACATTTTGTAGGGGAATGAGAATTCAAAATAACTACAGATCTGAGGTACAAGAATTACATGAGAAGTTGGGTGGAAGCGTAGGCTTAGTTGCGGCTTGTTCCGGAAAAGATTTGAAGCAACAGAAATCTATGAGTTATTATGTGAGATTATTATTTGGAAAAGAATCGGAAAAACTTTGCTCATCCGAAGTTTCATCTTTTAAAGAAATTTGTTAGATATTGTGCCAGGCAGTGTCATTCCTGTTCTCAATCACTGGACATAATGAAGACACAAATGCTGGAATCTTGAGCAAAACACAAAGTGCTGGAATATTTTAGCAGATCAAGCAGCATTGGTGAAGAGAATGGGCATATGACATTTCAGGTCAGGACCCTTCTTCAGACTCGTGAAGAAAGGTTTCAACCCAAAATGTCCTCCGTCCATAATGAAAATGCTTTTCATTCTCAAATGCTTTGGTCAAGGTAGAAACATTTTGCTTGTATACTGCAATGGATGTAAGTTCTTGTCACATTCTTCCAATCAGAAATGGACCAAAGAACATCATGGGTTTATTTCAACTGGTGACAATGGGGTATGTGCCATTATTCACATTGCTTCCATGGAAGTTAATTTGAATAAAACTCAGGGCACTAATAGTGGCCAAGCCAATAATATTTTCTTTGCACGATTGCCATAAATCCATATCTTTCTCTCAGGAACTGGTCCAGGCCACTTAACTCCTCAAGCACGTTTGCCAGTCAGAATTCACGGAAGATCTGTTCCTCAATTCCATTTATCTACCATAAAAAAACTAATTGGTTTCAGTCCCGACATTGTTAGATGACTCAACATAAGGCTTCAGGGAGATGGAGTTCCAGATTTCCTTTGCGTTAGAATGTGCTGCCTGGTTATAAAGTGGGCATCATTGCCTCCTGGTTATGTGATTGGACAAGTATGCTGGAGAGCTGTGCCAGCAAACTGGTGCCAGTTGAGTCCATTTATTAGATGCCAGTTGTGCAGCATACGGTTTAATGCGGGCTGCATGGCCATCTATTCCTGGGGGAAATTTGAAATGATACTTTGATACAAATTTCCAGTAACTTTTCTGCCCATTTTGCCATGTCCCTAATAAAGATGCTAATTAGTGTAACAACTGTTTCACTCAATGCAATGTGGAGTACACAATGCTAGGTTGTTACTTCTCTCATCATTTAAAGGTTTAATTTAATTTAGAGATACAGTGCGGCAACAGGCCCTTTGGCCCAGTGAGCCCGCACCGACCAGTGATCCCTGCACATTAACAACATCTGCACACAATAGGGACAATTTTACATTTATACCAAGCCAATTAACCTACAAACCTGTACATCTTTGGAGTGTGGAAGGAAACCGAAGATATCGGAGAAAACCCATGGTACGGCGAGAAGGTACAAACTTCGTACAGACAAGGACCCGTAGTCAGGATCGAACCTTGGGCACTAACGCTGTAAGGCAGCAACTCTACCGCTGCACCACCGTACCGACCTTGATATAAAAAAATTCTGACTGGACAGCAATGCAGGTTCGAATATCTGAGACTGCACGTTAAATACATATTCTGTGAAGGTAACTCTCTAGGGAACACAGACCACTATGCCTTGAGAAAGCTCCGGCAGCATTGCTGCACTGTTTCCCTCTGGGAGGAGATGCATGGAGCCATGTCGTGCCAAGCTATTCTTTGTCAGGCCTTGGGGGTGGAGTGAGGGGCGGGGATCTGACAACCGCATGACATACAGGGTCTTTCTCCTTCTGCGTCCCATGGTGATCCTTTGGAGTGAATGATGGAGTTGCCTCCATCTCCCCAGTGGCCTCTGTCTCCCCCTTCGCAGTGGAGGGCCGTGGATTCTGTGCCTTTAAGGGTTCACATCCATGCCTAATGACTGCAGCATAGTATTGGCAACTGCACTGAATTAAGTGCTCCAATAGAATATATATTCCTTTGCTCAGAACTTATTTTCGCCTGTGGTTTTAGTTGTTTATAATTTAACATATTTATAAATGTCTTTTTGATTAATACTGCAATTTTGTTGGCAAAAGAACCCGGATGTGTATTTGCATTGAATGTAATGTGGCTTTGAGTATCAAGAAATCAGCTCAATTCAATATTGGGGTAAGGGACTTTAATGCAGTGGTTTGAGTTTCAATGCCTGCTCAGCAGCTGGGGGATTTTAATTCTATTTCCTTTGTCTATTACTCCAAACCTAGTGATACATCTTTTTAAACAATGTCTGAAGAAGCTCCCTGTCTGAAGTCTGAAGAAGGGTTTTGGCCCGAAACGTCGCCTATCTCCTTCGCTCCATAGATGCTGCTGCACCTGCTGAGTTTCTCCAGCATTTTGCGTACCCTCCGAGAATTGAGGATTGTTTCCACTCTGGTTTTGTCTTTTTAGTATTCTGCATATTCTTATGTGTAAAATGGAACTGAAGATGTTGGTCTATACTGAAGATAGTGCTGGAGTAACTCAGCGGGTCAGGCAACATCTCTGGAGAAAATGGATGTGTGACGTTTCAGGTCCCGATCCGAAACATCACCCATCCTGTTTGTGTCCCGAAAGGCTACCTGACCTGCTGAGCGATTCATGAGGTGGTGTATTCTTCCCATTGCTAAACCCGGGCTTATGTATGGTCCTAAAGCATGGTCTTGAAGTTGTCACTACCATCCTGAGTGTTTCATCTCCACTTCCAGAGTCATGGTCTAGGAATCCCTAGACTCATTGAGAGTGTTGCATTTTTAAAGGACGTTTTGAGCCCGCCGTCCACCTGGTAATCTTTTTCCATTATGTTGATCAGTCTTGTGAAGTGCCCCTTTGAGATTTTAGTTCATGGCCATCATTACTAGGAACAAGACAATGCTCTATTTACAGATTCCCTCGTTGTTCTGAATTCCCCACTCAGTGGAAATAATCACCTGGTCTCATAACATCCCAAACACAAGCAATTGCAGCCCATTATTCTGCCTGTTCTCATAAACCTAATCATTGTAGCTCTGGCATTATTCTGATGAATTATTGAAGGTCAGTCCCTGAACTTGAAATTATATCTGAACAAGGCCCTGGTCAACTGTGACAAATCTCCACATCCACTCCCTGCTCCCGATTGTTTGTTTTCCTGACCCTTACACATCCCAAAGACATGCCGGTGGGTCTGAATTTACCCTTTGTGGAGAATCAAAGAACAGTTAATGGGCATGAGCAGAGATCATTGCAGAGATACATGGCAGTCAGAACAGAGCGAATGGGACTGATGGAACTACTCTGCTGGAAGCTAAAGTGGACCCTATGGATCTTCTTTCTGTCTCATAGCAAGTCCATAATGCATGTGAGTGAGTTACAATGTGGTGAGTACAACTGTAGCACCTGTATTATAGATTAAAGTGTCTGAACAAGGGTCTCAACCAAAAACAGCACCTATCCATGTTCTCCAGAGATGCTACATGATCTGCTGAGTTGCTTTATGTCCTTTTATGTATTAACCAGCAGCTGCAGTTCTTTGTTTCAACATAGATAAAAGTGTAATAGTTTGCCGACATGTACAGACGTCTGCATATTCCTATGTGCAATACGACTATACACAATCAAAGTAATATATATGACTCAAAACAAACTCGCCTATTACCAGCAAAGGTCTTATTAATTAGCATTTCAAAAAACACCTTTGTGTGCGCATTTATTTTAATATGTATTGCTGACGTCTTCAGTTCAGTTTCAAGGAAATCCATCTGCATATTTCTCCAACCAAATCATCACTCAGAACATTTATCAGTCTGCGTGACTTGTTATGTTTGAATAAACCTTTATTTACATTTTAGAGAAATGCTTCACAGGCAGCAATGACTCTAATTTTTGTGTTCACATTTTAATATAATTTGTAGGCATCATAAAACTGAACATCTCATGATATTTCTGTGCTCATAAAACATGTACTTCCTTGGCAGTTTTTGGCAAACTGTAGTATTAACTATTTGTAAAATTAATGGAAGAAATGGGGACTTCCAGTGGCGCAATGCAGCAGTGAGAGGCGCAGCATTCAGCTCTGCTCCCGAAAAATGCGCTAAAAAGCCTTTAAAAGAAAACGGGACCGATTGGAAAAACACTCACCGGGGATGCCTGATGTCGCGTAAGTGACGTCATCAGAAATTGCCGCAAACCAACGGGGAAACCATCACTTTTAAATGTCAAAACGGAATTTCCCTAGATGATGCACGACAAGACTGACCAAACTGCTCGCTAAAGACTTGGGGAAAACACCTCAAACAACTCCAGAAGGATCTGAAAGAAGAAGAAACTGAAGGTCAAAGATTTATTGCTGAAATGGAAGCAAAAGTAAAAGAACAATCTTTAAGAGCTGATATGTTACACAAGGAGATTTCCATACTGTCTGCAAGTATGGAGCTCGGGAATAAGCAAGTTATCGAGCCAATTGGTACTCTACAGGAACGTAATTGAGGAAGCAGAGTGAGCTAAGAGTAGAAATTGAATGGGTTGAAGAAGATTACAATAAAAAGCTGGATCTCTTCTCACCACTGCAGCAGAACAAAGCAAAGCTATTAAAGATCTGGAAACGGCGATGAAGAATATGTCTGAAGCGATGAAGAGAATGAAAGAAGATCAAGACCGCGTTTCTGGGCAACTGGCTAGAATGACCGACAAATGTCTCGATCTCGAAGCTCGGTCAAGACGGCAGAATTTAAGGATAGTTGGGGTGAGAGAAGGAAAGGACATTGGAATGGACCCTTGGGATTTCACTGCCAACTTACTTAAACAAGTGTTCAAGCTGTCTGAAAAACCGGAAGTAGATGTTGCACACCGAGTTCAGAGAGCATACTTGAGGCCATGAGCCCCACCAAGACAGATTATAGTGAAACCACGACATAGCAGTTCTTGAAGACATTATGAAAAACATTCCATTCGCAAAAAATCTGATGTTTGAAGGTGAAATCGTACGATTCTTTAGAGACTACCCAGCAGGTGGCAAGGAAATGTGTCCTTTTTACAAAGGAACGACTGATCCTTAAAGGAATTCTGAACTTAAGATATGGGATAATTTATCCTGCAAAAATGAGGATCACATACAATGACTTGGAGCGTCTCTTTACTAATCCAGAAGAAGCATTCAAATACGCGCAAGATCTAATAAAGGACATTAAAGGATATGTAAAATGTCACGTTTATCCGGAAGTTTTACATTTTATATATATCTGGAGAGGGAAAACTGAGAAAATATGACTTTTTAAATAAATATAAGTACAAATGTAGCCGATAACATGGCTGACGAATTCACATGTACTTATGTCTAGACACCTTATCAGCTTTGAAATGCAACCTCGAGGACAAAATATTTTTGAACGAAAGATTTAATAAAATGGAACTACGCAGCATAGAAAATTAAATTAAATGGAGCGGAACGTAATAATTAACTAACAAAAATATATAAATAATTATATACTAACACATAAATAACTGGACTAACTCATGTATTCTAATCTAAAGTGTACTATCATAACCGAATAATGATTAATTATTTTTTAAAGTCAATATTGAACATGCTGTAGACTTATGATCATATGATCATAGCTAGTTAAGTCTATTGGATTAATATACTAATATACAAAAATATGTGTAATCGATTCGGGAAGACAAATTCCCAGTTATGCTCAGGACAAACAAGGAATCATAGACTGGAAAGGAGTGAAACATTTTGGTTAACCCCTTCCAACCAGCAGATTCTTACTTAAATATACTGGGGTTTGCCTGCTAAGTTAAATACAGTAAATAAATAGTAAATACTTGTTCAGTTTAAGATACCAGAAGAACTATCACAATACATGTTCGCTGGTTTTCTCTTTGAATATATTACCCGGTTTTGACCTGTTCTTTCTTTTTTACAATACTTGTTTAAGGGAACGGAGCTTAATTCAACTTTACATCTACGCAAGGTTTCATGAATTTTTCTCCTACCATTTGGTGTTTTTTTTCTCACAGTATTTTATTTTAAACACAGTTTTTTCACATTTTTTGTTATTTAGCACTTTTTTGGGATTTTTTCTTTAAGGATATACCAAGGGACATACCAACAGAGTTTAGCAGCTGTGAGCACCCACCCAACACCCAGAAGCTTGAGGTATTGTGTTGCACCATCTGAAATAAAGGTACCAATGTCATTTTATAATGCAAGACGACACGTAAAAGAAAATTGGTGGAATTACGGTTTTGTAGCTGGAACATAAGGGGCGCTAATGAGCCAATTAAAAAGGGTAAGATTCTTGCCCTATTAAAATCACTCAATGCCGATATAATATTTCTCCAGGAAACACATCTGAAAGTTCAAGCTCAGACCAGGCTGAAGGCAAATTGGATCGGTCAAACATATCATTCCTCCTATCTCTCTAAATCTAGGGGTACCGCTATTATAATTCATAAAGGCATACCATTTAAACATAAGAATACCATCAAAGACATAGAGGGGAGGTATGTCATAATTACTGGAGAGATACAATCTACTCCACTCACCATGGTAAATATTTATGCTCCTAATTTTGATAATCCGCAATTTTTTAATAAAATGCTGAATATAATTTCTGAGTACAATTACCAAAACATGATAATTGGGGGAGATTGCAATTGCATTCTGGATCAATATCTGGATAAATCTGCCCAACAAAAGAGACTTAATATAAAATCAAAATCCAGTGAACTTTTAAATACATACATAAAAAACACAAATATAACAGATGTATGGAGGATTGCAAACCAGGCTGGAAGGGAATACTCCTTTTATTCATCAGTACATAAAACCTATACACATATTGACTATTTCCTAGTGGACACGAAATTAATTCCCTTTACAATTAATCCTAAATATCATAATAGCGTCATCTCTGATTATTCTCCGTTAATCTTCTTCCTAAAACTAGAAGGAATGTTCAATAAAAAATCGTTTTGGAGGTTTAATCCCCAAATTCTAAACAACCCGGACAGTTGTATATACTTAAAACAACAGATGGAACTTTTCTTTAAGACTAATGATAACCCAGATATTTCACCCTCCCTCTTATGGGAATCCTTTAAGGCGTTTATTAGAGGTTCTATTATTTCATACCAAGCTTTTCAAAGTAAAAAGAATAGGACGGAACAATTGCAAGTAGAAGAACAAATTAGACAACTTGATTTAGAAAACGCGAAAGATCCAACTATAGATAAACACAAGATAGCAATATTGAAATTTAAACTAAACCGAATTTTATCTGCAAGAGTTATTAGATTATTTCAAATTACAAAACAGGAAAATTTCGAATTTGGCGATAAGCCACACAAAGATTTGGCATGTCAGCTGTAAAAAGTGGAAAAGGATCACACTATTCTAAAAATCAAATCAGATAAATGTGAATTGCTAATGTTGCCTAAAGACATTAACAAAAGATTTGCTCAATTTTATCAAAATTTATATACATCCAAAACATCAACAGACATCAATAAAATTATAAACTTTCTGGACAACTGAAATCTCCCCACACTTAATCCGTTGGAACAAGAGGAATTAGGAGCACAGGTTTCAATCAAAGAAATAGAAGAGACAATAAACTCACTGAAGAATGGTAAAACACCGGGACCAGATGGGTTTAGTAATTAATTTTATAAAAGAGTTCACGAGGTAATTTCACCACGTTTACACAAGCTTTATACATTTGCATTTAAAGAACAGACACTACCAGAAACACTAGCGGTATCAACTATCACACTTATACCCAAAAAAGATAAAGATCTAGAAGACCCCGGTTCACACAGAGCAATTGCATTATTAAATACAGATCAGAAAATATTAGCGAAAACTCTGGCAAGAAGATTAAGTAAATACATTAGTAAATTAATATATGCGGATCAAACGGGGTTCATACCCAAGAGACATTAATTTAATTATTTTTTAAAAATATATATTTTTATTTATTAGAGGTACAGTAAATTACATCAGTGTACATCCCGTATATATTATTACAATCATCGTACCCCTTAATTTTTAAGGCTATTAAAGAAAAATAATAGAAACAGAGAAAGTAGAGAAAGTGAGAGAGAGTTGTGAAAATGAAGAAGCGTGATGAAGGGAAAGAAAAAAGAGCCCTTGGTCGATGAGTTAGAGAAAGGAGATTAAGAGATAGATCCTAGAAAAAGAAAAAAAAGGAGAGAAAGAAAAAAGAGGAAAAGCCAGTTACTTTATTATAAACATCACGCAAAATGAATTTACCAACTCGGCAGTTTTTCATCCCCCTTCACCAAGACCCGACGCCGGTACCTTTTTGAGGTACTCTTGCATCCTATCCTTGTAGTAGATCTATAAATGCAGACCACGTCTTATAGAAGCGATCTGATTTTCCTGCCAGGCGGAGTCTCATATCTTCCAGATGTAGTGTTTCAAACATAGTTGAAATCCACATATTTATAGTAGGTATGGAAGCATTTTTCCAGAATTTTAAGATTAGCTTTTTTCCAATTATTAAGCCGTATTCAAATAGATTCTTTTGAAACACATTTAATTCAGGGCTACCTTCCGTTGTTCCAAAAATAATCCATTCTGCCTTTGGTGTCAGTTTTATTTAAATAATTTTGTGAAGATTTCAAAAATATCAGTCCAAAATTTTTGCATTAAAAAAAAAAAATGAGTGCGCTATAGTAGCTTCTTGAGACTGGCATTTATCACAAATAGGTGAGACATTGGGAAAAAGTTTACTTATTTTATTTTTTGAGTAGTATAATCGATGTAAGATTTTAAATTGTATTAAAGTGTGTCTTACGTTAATTGAACATTCTATAATAAACCTATTCAGATTCAGATTCAGATTCAGATTCCTTTATTGTCATTCAGACCTTTCGGTCTGAACGAAATTTGTTACCTTGCAGTCATAACATGTAATAAATTAAAACAAAACACACAATAAACACATATTTAACATCCACCACATTTATGCACATTTAATGTGTTCTTCCCACCTTTCTTTGGAAATTTTGATACTTAATTCTTGTTCCCCAGTCTCTTCTAATACCTTCAGTTGTTGGTATAATATTATATATATATATGATATTAAGTTTGATGATTCAGCCTTTGTATTCATTGCTTCATCCAGTAAATCTGATGGCATATTGTAATATTCTTGTTCATATTTTTTCAGATAGTCACATATTTGGAAATATTTGAAATACTGATTGTTTCCCAAATTGTACTTTAGTTGTAATTGTTTAAATGATAGTAATTTTCCCGTTTCATACAAATCTCCCAACGTTTTAATTCCTGCTCATTCGCATTGCATAAATGCTTTATCTATAATTGAGGGTTTAAACAAAGGGTTTTTAACTATAGGAGATAGGAGATATAAATTTCTTAATTTTAAGTTGTATTTTATTTGTTTCCAAATTCTAATTGTACTGTGTATAATTGGATTTTTGTTGTAATTTGTATTATTCAACTTCATTACTGAAAGAAGGATCGCTCCAATATTACAAGGGGAGCAGTCCTCTTTCTCCATAATAATCCAATCCAGTTGCTGGGAAGAATTATCCAGCAATTGAATCATATTTCTAATCTTTACCGACCAATAGTAATACATAAAATTAGGGAGTGCTAACCCCGCTACTGCTTTGGGTTTATTCAAGTGTGTTCTTTGTATTCTATGGGAATTATAATCCCATATAAAATTTGCAATGTCTGAATCCAGTTTTTTTTTTAACTTTTTGGGTACGTATATTGGAATTGATGGGAACAGGTATAGAATTTGTGGTAGAAAAATCATTTTTATAGCATTTATTCGGCTTATTAAAGACATCGGATGCGTTTTCCAGAATGTAATTAAATTACATAATTTCTTAAGTAAAGGATTATAATTTGCATTAAACATGTCTTGATATAATCTAGTAATTTTCAATACACCCAAAATATTCAATTTTTTTCTATAGCTATTTTAAAAGGAAACTTTAAAATATATGTAGAATCTTTCTGTTTTATTGACATGATTTCACTTTTATTCCAATTTATTCTGTATCCTGAAAATGATCCAAAATCCTCGATTAAATTAATATATTTGGTAAGGTTTTGTTATGTACAATAGTACATCATCAGCGTATAATGATATTTTTATTATTTGAGTATTTTGTATTAATAGCCGTGGCTATTCGGATGAGTTTCTAATTCTTTCCGCTAGGGGTTCAATTATAAGAGCAAATAACAGCGGTGATAGTGAACATCCTTGTCTATTACCTCTTGACAATTGAAATTTCATAGATAAAATGTCATTAGTTAATATTCTGGCCGTTGGCTTATTATATAGTAATTTAGTCCATAGAATAAAATTCTCTCCCAGTTGGAATTTTTGCAATACTTTAATCATATAATCCCTTTTCCACCTGATTGAATCTTTTCTCTGCATCCAACGAAACAATTGAAAGTTTTTGATCTTCAATTTGGTGTGAATGCATTATGTTGAGTAGACGTCTCAAATTATTAAATGATTGTCTCGTAGGGATAAACCCCGTTTGATCCGGATATATTAATTTACTAGCATACTTACTTAATCTTCTAGCTAATATTTTCGCTAATATTTTTTTATCTGTGTTTAACAACGCAATAGCTCTACATGATCCAGGTTCTTCCACATCTTAATCTTTCTTAAGTATTAATGTAATCGTTGATTCTGCTAGTGTTTCAGGTAGTATTTTTTCTTTAAAGGCATATGTATACATTTTCTGTAGGCGTGGTGTAAATATGTCATAAAAACTTTTATAGAATTCATTACTAAATCCGTCAGGACCTGGTGTTTTTCCATTTTTTAATGAGATTACTGTTTCTTCTATTTCCTTATTTGCGATTTGTGCTCCCAATTCCTCTTGTTCCTGCAACTCTAGTTTTGGAAGATTACAATTATCCAAGAACTCTGTAACTTTATTGGTGTCCATTGTCGTTTTAGATGTATACAAATTCTCATAAAATTGCGCAAATCTTTTATTAATATCCGTCGGTAAAGTTAATACTTCCCCTCTATCTGATTTGATCTTTGAGATCGTGTGTTTCTTTTTCTCGTTTTTTTTTAACTGACGTGCCAACAGTTTATGGGGCTTATCCCCAAATTCAAAATGTTCCTGTCCTGTGATTTGGAATAATTTTTATAACTTTCGCTGATAATAATTTATTTAATTTAAATTTCAGTATTGATATTTTATTATGTTTATCCGTAGTTGGATCTTTAGCATTATCTATAATCCAATTGTCTAATTTGTTCTTCTAACTGTCTTTGTTCATTCTTATTTTTTTATTTTGAAAAGCTTGGTATGAAATTATAACGCCTCTAATAAATGCTTTTGAAAGATTCCCATAATAATGTAGGTGATATGCCTGGAGTCATTTATTTCAAAAAATCTATTTGCCATTTTAAATATATACTCCCTTGTGGGTCTTTAAAATTTGAGGGTCGTACCTCCAAAACGGTTTATTCTTAGACATTCCTTCCATTTTAAAAAAGAATGTTAGTGGGGAGTGATCTGAAATCGTATTTGTATGGTATTTTGGTTTCGAAGTATGCGGAATTAATTTTGTATCCACCAGGAAGTAATCTATACATGAATATGTCTTGTGTACCGTTGAATAGAACGAGTATTCCCTGCCGGACGGATTTGCAATATATATCTGTTTATATTTGTATTTTTTTAAGTATGTGTTTAAAAGTTCACTTGTTTTAGATTTCGTATTACCTCTCTGTTTTTGACTAGATTTGTCTAAGTAAGGGTCTAAAACACAATTATAGTCGCCACCGATTATGACATTTTGGTAATTATATTCTTGGATTATATTCAAGATTTTGTTGAAAAAATGCGGGTTGTCAAAGTTGGGCGCATATATATATTTACCAAGGAGATTGGGGTAACATGGATCTCACTGGTAACTATCAAATATCTCCCGTCCTTATCTGTTAAGGTAGTTTTATTCTAAATAGCATGCCTTTGTGAATAATAATAGACGTGCCTCTAGATTTCGACGTATATGACGAGTGAAAAGTTTGGCCTATCCAATTCGCCCTCAATCTAGCTTGATCTTGAAATTTAAGATGCGTTTCTTGTAGGAAGATAATATCTGTGTTGTATGCTTTCAGCTGAGCTAAAATCTTACCCCTTTTAATGTGTTTGTTAACACCCCTAATATGCCAACTGCAGAATGAGATTCCTCCCAGTTTATTTTGATTATCATCTTGCATTTTAAATAGATTTAATACCTGCATATCTTGTGGTGCATCCATACCTCAGGTCTTTAGATATTGGGGGAGCATTTACCCTACAAAGTTCATTTAGTAGATTCCTTTTGCTATTGTCCTTAAATAAAAAACACACACATGTGACTAATTGTGATAAATTTTAAAAAACTTGAAAAAGTGAAAATACAGTGTCCGAACTTGACGGCACTGTAACAAGTGACCCGCCGGAGAAAACATAGTATCGACTTCCGTTGTCGATATTAAACAAACAATTAGCTTCGCTCCCTCAGTTTTACTCATAACATAATGGAACAGGACCAGTTCAAAATCAAATGTATAGTACCCATTTACAATATATGTATCCGTTTCATTATATATTCCGAAAAATATAACTAACAGTTTTATCTACTAAATGTTAAACATATAATTTTACCTCGGTAATAATCAACTGTTGGTGAAGGGGTTAACCTGAGACAGGCTCCTGGTTCTGAGCCAGGAGCCCGCCTCTCCCCCTCACGCCCCAATTATAGATCTACTTGAAACTTATTAAGTTATAAATATTAGTTTATAAATCATTCCCTTTGTACCATTCTGATTAACATTCATTACTATTTCTATGTTATCTAGAGCGAATGGGACTGATGGAACTACTCTGCTGGAAGCTAAAGTGGACCCTATGGATCTTCTTTCTGTCTCATAGCAAGTCCATAATGCATGTGAGTGAGTTACAATGTGGTGAGTACAACTGTAGCACCTGTATTATAGATTAAAGTGTCTGAACAAGGGTCTCAACCAAAAACAGCACCTATCCATGTTCTCCAGAGATGCTACATGATCTGCTGAGTTGCTTTATGTCCTTTTATGTATTAACCAGCAGCTGCAGTTCTTTGTTTCAACATAGATAAAAGTGTAATAGTTTGCCGACATGTACAGACGTCTGCATATTCCTATGTGCAATACGACTATACACAATCAAAGTAATATATATGACTCAAAACAAACTCGCCTATTACCAGCAAAGGTCTTATTAATTAGCATTTCAAAAAACACCTTTGTGTGCGCATTTATTTTAATATGTATTGCTGACGTCTTCAGTTCAGTTTCAAGGAAATCCATCTGCCATATTTCTCCAACCAAATCATCACTCAGAACATTTATCAGTGCGTGACTTTGTTATTTTGAATAAACCTTTATTTACATTTTAGAGAAATGCTTCACAGGCAGCAATGACTCTAATTTTTGTGTTCACATTTTAATATAATTTGTAGGCATCATAAAACTGAACATCTCATGATATTTCTGTGCTCATAAAACATGTACTTCCTTGGCAGTTTTTGGCAAACTGTAGTATTAACTATTTGTAAAATTAATGGAAGAAATGGGGACTTCCAGTGGCGCAATGCAGCAGTGAGAGGCGCAGCATTCAGCTCTGCTCCCGAAAAATGCGCTAAAAAGCCTTTAAAAGAAAACGGGACCGATTGGAAAAACACTCACCGGGGATGCCTGATGTCGCGTAAGTGACGTCATCAGAAATTGCCGCAAACCAACGGGGAAACCATCACTTTTAAATGTCAAAACGGAATTTCCCTAGATGATGCACGACAAGACTGACCAAACTGCTCGCTAAAGACTTGGGGAAAACACCTCAAACAACTCCAGAAGGATCTGAAGAAGAAGAAACTGAAGGTCAAAGATTTATTGCTGAAATGGAAGCAAAAGTAAAAGAACAATCTTTAAGAGCTGATATGTTACACAAGGAGATTTCCATACTGTCTGCAAGTATGGAGCTCGGGAATAAGCAAGTTATCGAGCCAATTGGTACTCTACAGGAACGTATTGAGGAAGCAGAGACTGAGCTAAGAGTAGAAATTGAATGGGTTGAAGAAGATTACAATAAAAAGCTGGATCTCTTCTCACCACTGCAGCAGAACAAAGCAAAGCTATTAAAGATCTGGAAACGGCGATGAAGAATATGTCTGAAGCGATGAAGAGAATGAAAGAAGATCAAGACCGCGTTTCTGGGCAACTGGCTAGAATGACCGACAAATGTCTCGATCTCGAAGCTCGGTCAAGACGGCGAATTTAAGGATAGTTTGGGGTGAGAGAAGGAAAGGACATTGGAATGGACCCTTGGGATTTCACTGCCAACTTACTTAAACAAGTGTTCAAGCTGTCTGAAAAACCGGAAGTAGATGTTGCACACCGAGTTCAGAGAGCATACTTGAGGCCATGAGCCCCACCAAGACAGATTATAGTGAAACCACGACATAGCAGTTCTTGAAGACATTATGAAAAACATTCCATTCGCAAAAAATCTGATGTTTGAAGGTGAAATCGTACGATTCTTTAGAGACTACCCAGCAGGTGGCAAGGAAATGTGTCCTTTTTACAAAGGAACGACTGATCCTTAAAGGAATTCTGAACTTAAGATATGGGATAATTTATCCTGCAAAAATGAGGATCACATACAATGACTTGGAGCGTCTCTTTACTAATCCAGAAGAAGCATTCAAATACGCGCAAGATCTAATAAAGGACATTAAAGGATATGTAAAATGTCACGTTTATCCGGAAGTTTACATTTTATATATATCTGGAGAGGGAAAACTGAGAAAATATGACTTTTTAAATAAATATAAGTACAAATGTAGCCGATAAGAGGGCTGACGAATTCACATGTGCTTATGTCTACACACCTTATCAGCTTTGGAATGCAACCTCGAGGACAAAATATTTTTGAACGAAAGATTTAATAAAATGGAACTACGCAGCATAGAAAATTAAATTAAATGGAGCGGAACGTAATAATTAACTAACAAAAATATATAAATAATTATATACTAACACATAAATAACTGGACTAACTCATGTATTCTAATCTAAAGTGTACTATCATAACCGAATAATGATTAATTATTTTTTAAAGTCAATATTGAACATGCTGTAGACTTATGATCATATGATCATAGCTAGTTAAGTCTATTGGATTTAATATACTAATATACAAAAATATGTGTAATCGATTCGGGAAGACAAATTTCCCCAGTTATGCTCAGGACAAACAAGGAATCATAGACTGGAAAGGAGTGAAACATTTTGGTTAACCCCTTCCAACCAGCAGATTCTTACTTAAAATATACTGGGGTTTGCCTGCTAAGTTAAATACAGTAAATAAAATAGTATAATACTTGTTCAGCTTTAAGATACCAGAAGAACTATCACAATTACATGTTCGCTGGTTTTCTCTTTGAATATATTACCCGGTTTTGACCTGTTCTTTCTTTTTTACAATACTTGTTTAAGGGAACGGAGCTTAATTCAACTTTAACATCTACGCAAGGTTTCATGAATTTTTCTCCTACCATTTGGTGTTTTTTTTCTCACAGTATTTTATTTTAAAACACAGTTTTTTTCACATTTTTTTGTTATTTAGCACTTTTTGGGATTTTTTCTTTAAGGATATACCAAGGGACATACCAACAGAGTTTAGCAGCTGTGAGCACCCACCCAACACCCAGAAGCTTGAGGTATTGTGTTGCACCATCTGATAAATAAAGGTACCAATGTCATTTATAATGCAAGACGACACGTAAAAGAAAATTGGTGGAATTACGTTTTGTAGCTGGAACATAAGGGGCGCTAAATGAGCCAATTAAAAAAGGGTAAGATTCTTGCCCTATTAAAATCACTCAATGCCGATGTAATATTTCTCCAGGAAACACATCTGAAAGTTCAAGCTCAGACCAGGCTGAAGGCAAATTGATCGGTCAAAACATATCATTCCCTCCTATCTCTCTAAATCTAGGGGTACCGCTATTATAATTCATAAAGGCATACCATTTAAACATAAGAATACCATCAAAGACATAGAGGGGAGGTATGTCATAATTACTGGGAGAGATACAATCTACTCCACTCACCATGGTAAATATTTATGCTCCTAATTTTGATAATCCGCAATTTTTTAATAAAATGCTGAATATAATTTCTGAGTACAATTACCAAAAACATGATAATTGGGGGAGATTGCAATTGCAATTCTGGATCAATATCTGGATAAATCTGCCCAACAAAAGAGACAATAAATAAAATCAAAATCCAGTGAACTTTTAAATACATACATAAAAAAACACAAATATAACAGATGTATGGAGGATTGCAAACCAGGCTGGAAGGGAATACTCCTTTTATTCATCAGTACATAAAAACCTATACACATATTGACTATTTCCTAGTGGACACGAAATTAATTCCCTTTACAATTAATCCTAAATATCATAATAGCGTCATCTCTGATTATTCTCCGTTAAGCTTCTTCCTAAAACTAGAAGGAATGTTCAATAAAAAATCGTTTTGGATGGTTTAATCCCCAAATTCTAAACAACCCGGACAGTTGTATATACTTAAAACAACAGATGAACTTTTCTTTAAGACTAATGATAACCCAGATATTTCACCCTCCCTCTTATGGGAATCCTTTAAGGCGTTTATTAGAGGTTCTATTATTTCATACCAAGCTTTTCAAAGTAAAAAGAATAGGACGGAACAATTGCAAGTAGAAGAACAAATTAGACAACTTGATTTAGAAAACGCGAAAGATCCAACTATAGATAAACACAAGATAGCAATATTGAAATTTAAACTAAACCGAATTTTATCTGCAAGAGTTATTAGATTATTCAAATTACAAAACAGGAAAATTTCGAATTTGGCGATAAGCCACACAAAGATTTGGCATGTCAGCTGTAAAAAGTGGAAAAGGATCACACTATTCTAAAAATCAAATCAGATAAATGTGAATTGCTAATGTTGCCCTAAAGACATTAACAAAAGATTTGCTCAATTTATCAAAATTTATATCATCCAAAACATCAACAGACATCAATAAAATTATAAACTTTCTGGACATCTGAAATCTCCCCACACTTAATCCGTTGGAACAAGAGGAATTAGGAGCACAGGTTTCAATCAAAAATAGAAGAGACAATAAACTCACTGAAGAATGTAAAACACCGGGACCAGAATGGGTTTAGTAATTAATTTTATAAAAGAGTTCACGAGGTAATTTCACCATGTTTACACAAGCTTTATACATTTGCATTTAAAGAACAGACACTACCAGAAACACTAGCGGTATCAACAATCACACTTATACCCAAAAAAGATAAAGATCTAGAAGACCCCGGTTCACACAGAGCAAATTGCATTATTAAATACAGATCAGAAAAATATTAGCGAAAACTCTGGCAAGAAGATTAAGTAAATAACATTAGTTAAATTAATATATGCGGATCAAACGGGGTTCATACCAAGAGACATTAATTTAATTATTTTTTAAAAATATATATTTTTATTTATTAAGGTACAGTAAATTACATCAGTTGTACATCCCGTATATATTATTACAATCATCGTACCCCTTAATTTTTTAAGGCTATTAAAGAAAAATAATAGAAACAGAGAAAGTAGAGAAAGTGAGAGAGAGTTGTGAAAATAAGAAGCGTGATGAAGGGAAAGAAAAAAGAGCCCTTGGTCGATGAGTTAGAGAAAGGAGATTAAGAGATAGATCTAGAAAAGAAAAAAAAGGAGAGAAGAAAAAAAGAGGAAAAGCCAGTTACTTTATTATAAACATCACGCAAAATGAATTTACCAACTCGGCAGTTTTTCATCCCCCTTCACCAAAGACCGACGCCGGTACCTTTTTGAGGTAATCTTGCATCCTATCCTTGTAGTAGATCTATAAATGCAGACCACGTCTTTATAGAAGCGATCTGATTTTTCCTGCCAGGCGGAGTCTCATATCTTCCATGTAGTGTTTCAACATAGTTGAAATCCACATATTTTATAGTAGTATGGAAGCATTTTTCCAGAATTTTAAGATTAGCTTTTTTCAAATTATTAAGCCGTATTCAAATAGATTCTTTTGAAACACATTTAATTCAGGGCTACCTTCCGTTTGTTCCAAAAATAATCCATTCTGCTTTGGAGTCAGTTTTATTTAAATAATTTTGTGAAGATTTCAAAAATATCAGTCCAAAATTTTTGCATTAAAAAAAAAAAATGAGTGCGCTATAGTAGCTTCTTGAGACTAGGCATTTATCAACAATAGGTGAGACATTGGGAAAAATTTACTTATTTTATTTTTTGAGTAGTATAATCGATGTAAGATTTTAAAATTGTATTAAAGTGTGTCTTACGTTAATTGAACATTTATTCAGATTCAGATTCAGATTCAGATTCCTTAAATGTCATTCAGACCTTTCGGTCTGAACGAAATTTGTTACCTTGCAGTCATAACATTAATAAATTAAAACAAAAACACACAATAAACACATATTTAACATCCACCACATTTATGCACATTTAATGTGTTCTTCCCACCTTTCTTTGGAAATTTTGATACTTATTCTTGTTCCCAGTCTCTTCTAATACCTTCAGTTGTTGGTATAATATTATATATATAATGATATTAAGTTTGATGATTCAGCCTTTGTATTCATTTGCGTTCATCCAGTAAATCTGATGGCATATTGTAATATTCTTGTTCATATTTTTTTTCAGATAGTCACATATTTGGAAATATTTGAAATACTGATTGTTTCCCAAATTGTACTTTAGTTGTAATTGTTTAAATGATAGTAATTTTCCCGTTTCATACAAAATCTCCCAACGTTTTAATTCCTGCTCATTCGCATTGCATAAATGCTTTATCTATAATTGAGGGTTTAGAAACAAAGGGTTTTAACTATAGGAGATAGGACGATATAAATTTCTTAATTTAAGTTGTATTTTATTTGTTTCCAAATTCTAATTGTACTGTGTATAATTGGATTTTTGTTGTAATTTGTATTATTCAACTTCATTACTGAAAGAAGGATCGCTCCAATATTACATGGGGAGCAGTCCTCTTTCTTCTCCATAATAATCCAATCCAGTTGCTGGGAAGAATTATCCAGCAATTGAATCATATTTCTAATCTTTACCGACCAATAGTAATACTTAAAATAGGGAGTGTGCTAACCCCGCTACTGCTTTGGGTTTTATTCAAGTGTTGTTCTTTGTATTCTATGGGAATTATAATCCCCATATAAAATTTGCAATGTCTGAATCCAGTTTTTTTTTTAACTTTTTGGGTACGTATATTGGAATTGATGGGAACAGGTATAGAATTTGTGGTAGAAAAATCTTTTTTTATAGCATTTATCGGCTTATTAAAGACATCGGATGCGTTTTCCAGAATGTAATTAAATTACATAATTTCTTAAGTAAAGGATTATAATTTGCATTAAACATGTCTTGATATAATCTAGTAATTTCAATACCCAAATATTCAATTTTTTTCTATAGCTATTTTAAAAGGAAACTTTAAAAGATATGTAGAATCTTTCTGTTTTATTGACATGATTTCACTTTTATTCCAATTTATTCTGTATCCTGAAAATGATCCAAAATCCTCGATTAAATTTTAATATATTTGGTAAGGTTTTGTTATGTACAATAGTACATCAATCAGCGTATAATGATATTTTATTATTTGAGTATTTTGTATTATAGCCGTGGCTATTCGGATGAGTTCTAATTCTTTCCGCTAGGGGTTCAATTATAAGAGCAAATAACAGCGGTGATAGTGAACATCCTTGTCTATTACCCCTTGGACAATTGAAATTTCGTAGATAAAATGTCATTAGTTAATATTCTGGCCGTTGGATTATTATATAGTAATTTAGTCCATAGAATGAAATTCTCTCCCAGTTGAATTTTTGCAATACTTTAATCATATAATCCCTTTCACCTGATTGAATCTTTTCTCTGCATCCAACGAAACAATTGAAAGTTTTTGATCTTCAATTTGGGTGTGAATGCATTATGTTGAGTAGAACGTCTCAAATTATTAAATGATTGTCTCGTAGGGATAAACCCCCGTTTGATCCGGATGTATTCATTTACTAGCATACTTACTTAATCTTCTAGCTAATATTTTCGCTAATATTTTTTTATCTGTGTTTAACAACGCAATAGCTCTACATGATCCAGGTTCTTCCACATCTTAATCTTTCTTAAGTATTAATGTAATCGTTGATTCTGCTAGTGTTTCAGGTAGTATTTTTTCTTTAAAGCATATGTATACATTTTCTGTAGGCGTGGTGTAAATATGTCATAAAAACTTTATAGAATTCATTACTAAATCCGTCAGGACCTGGTGTTTTTCCATTTTTTAATGAGATTACTGTTTCTTCTATTTCCTTATTTGCGATTTGTGCTCGCCAATTCCTCTTGTTCCTGCAACTCTAGTTTTGGAAGATTACAATTATCCAAGAACTCTGTAACTTTATTGGTGTCCATTGTCGTTTTTAGATGTATACAAATTCTCATAAAATTGCGCAAATCTTTTATTAATATCCGTCGTAAAGTTAATACTTCCCCTCTATCTGATTTGATCTTTGAGATCGTGTGTTCTTTTTCTCGTTTTTTTTTTAACTGACGTGCCAACAGTTTATGGGGCTTATCCCCAAATTCAAAATGTTCCTGTCCTGTGATTTGGAATAATCTTATAACTTTCGCTGATAATAATTTATTTAATTTAAATTTCAGTATTGATATTTTATTATGTTTATCCGTAGTTGGATCTTTAGCATTATCTATAATCCAATTGTCTAATTTGTTCTTCTAACTGTCTTTGTTCATTCTTATTTTTTTATTTTGAAAAGCTTGGTAATGAAATTATAACGCCTCTAATAAATGCTTTGAAAGATTTCCATAATAATGTAGGTGATATGCCTGGAGTCATTTATTTTAAAAAATAGATCTATTTGCCATTTTAAATTATACTCCTTGTGGGTCTTTTAAAATTTGAGGGTCGTACCTCCAAAACGGTTATTCTTAGACATTCCTTCCCATTTTAAAAAAGAATGTTAGTGGGGAGTGATCTGAAATCGAATTTTGTATGGTATTTTGGTTTCGAAGTATATGGAATTAATTTTGTATCCACCAGGAAGTAATCTACATGAATATGTCTTGTGTACCATTGAATAGAACGAGTATTCCCTGCCGGACGGATTTGCAATCCTCCAAACATTGTTATATTTGTATTTTTTAAGTATGTGTTTAAAAGTTCGCTTGTTTTAGATTTCGTATTACCTCTCTGTTTTTGACTTGATTTGTCTAAGTAAGGGTCTAAAACACAATTATAGTCTCCACCGATTATGACATTTTGGTAATTATATTCTGCGATTATATTCAAGATTTTTGTTGAAAAAATGCGGGTTGTCAAAGTTGGGCGCATATATATTTACCAAGGGTGATTGGTGTAGCATGGATCTCACTGGTAACTATCAATATCTGACCGTCCTTATCTGTTAAGGTAGTTTTATTCTAAATAGCATGCCTTTGTGAATAATAATAGACGTGCCTCTAGATTTCGACGTATATGACGAGTGAAAAGTTTGGCCTATCCAATTCGCCGTCAATCTAGCTTGATCTTGAAATTTAAGATGCGTTTCTTGTAGGAAGATAATATCTGTGTTGTATGCTTTCAGCTGAGCTAAAATCTTACCCCTTTTAATGTGTTTGTTAACACCCCTAATATGCCAACTGCAGAATGAGATTCCTCCCAGTTTATTTTGATTATCATCTTGCATTTTAAATAGATTTAATACCTGCATATCTTGCGGTGCATCCATACCTCAGGTCTTTAGATATTGGGGGAGCATTTACCCTACAAAGTTCATTTAGTAGATTCCTTTTGCGATTGTCCTTAAATAAAAAACACACACATTGACTAATTGTGATAAATTTTAAAAAACTTGAAAAAGTGAAAATACAGTGTCCGAACTTGACGGCACTGTAACAAGTGACCGCCGGAGAAAACATTGTATCGACTTCCGTTGTCGATATTAAACAAACAATTAGCTTCGCTCCCTCAGTTACTCATAACATAATGGAACAGGACCAGTTCAAAATCAAATGTATAGTACCCATTTACAATATATGTATCCGTTTCATTATATATTCCGAAAAATATAACTAACAGTTTTATCTACTAAATGTTAAACATATAATTTACCTCGGTAATAATCAACTGTTGGTGAAGGGGTTTAACCTGAGACAGGCTCCTGGTTCTGAGCCAGGAGCCCGCCTCTCCCCCTCACGCCCCAATTATAGATCTACTTGAAACTTATTAAGTTATAAATATTAGTTTTATAAATCATTCCTTTGTACCATTCTGATTAACATTCATTACTATTTCTATGTTATCTAGAGCGAATGGGACTGATGGAACTACTCTGCTGGAAGCTAAAGTGGACCCTATGGATCTTCTTTCTGTCTCATAGCAAGTCCATAATGCATGTGAGTGAGTTACAATGTGGTGAGTACAACTGTAGCACCTGTATTATAGATTAAAGTGTCTGAACAAGGGTCTCAACCAAAAAACAGCACCTATCCATGTTCTCCAGAGATGCTACATGATCTGCTGAGTTGCTTTATGTCCTTTTATGTATATTAACCAGCAGCTGCAGTTCTTTGTTTCAACATAGATAAAAGTGTAATAGTTTGCCGACATGTACAGACGTCTGCATATTCCTATGTGCAATACGACTATACACAATCAAAGTAATATATATGACTCAAAACAAACTCGCCTATTACCAGCAAAGGTCTTAATTAATTAGCATTTCAAAAAAACACCTTTGTGTGCGCATTTATTTTAATATGTATTGCTGACGTCTTCAGTTTCAGTTTCAAGGAAATCCATCTGCATATTTCTCCAACCAAATCATCACTCAGAACATTTATCAGTCTGCGTGACTTGTTATGTTTGAATAAACCTTTATTTACATTTTAGAGAAATGCTTCACAGGCAGCAATGACTCTAATTTTTGTGTTCACATTTTTAATATAATTTGTAGGCATCATAAAACTGAACATCTCATGATATTTCTGTGCTCATAAAACATGTACTTCCTTGGCAGTTTTTGGCAAACTGTAGTATTAACTATTTGTAAAATTAATGGAAGAAATGGGGACTTCCAGTGGCGCAATGCAGCAGTGAGAGGCGCAGCATTCAGCTCCTGCTCCCCGAAAAATGCGCTAAAAAGCCTTTAAAAGAAAACGGACCGATTGGAAAAACACTCACCGGGGATGCCTGATGTCGCGTAAGTGACGTCATCAGAAATTGCCGCAAACCAACGGGGAAACCATCACTTTTAAATGTCAAAACGGAATTTCCCTAGATGATGCACGACAAGACTGACCAAACTGCTCGCTAAAGACTTGGGGAAAACACCTCAAACAACTCCAGAAGGATCTGAAGAAGAAGAAACTGAAGGTCAAAGATTTATTGCTGAAATGGAAAGCAAAAGTAAAAGAACAATCTTTAAGAGCTGATATGTTGACACAAGGAGATTTCCATACTGTCTGCAAGTATGGAGCTCGGGAATAAGCAAGTTACGAGCCAATTGGTACTCTACAGGAACGTATTGAGGAAGCAGAGTGAGCTAAGAGTAGAAATTGAATGGGTTGAAGAAGATTACAATAAAAAGCTGGATCTCTTCTCACCACTGCAGCAGAACAAAGCAAAGCTATTAAAGATCTGGAAACGGCGATGAAGAATATGTCTGAAGCGATGAAGAGAATGAAAGAAGATCAAGACCGCGTTTCTGGGCAACTGGCTAGAATGACCGACAAATGTCTCGATTCTCGAAGCCTCGGTCAAGACGGCGGGAATTTAAGGATAGTTGGGGTGAGAGAAGGAAAGGACATTGGAATGGACCCTTGGATTTCACTGCCAACTTACTTAAACAAAGTGTTCAAGCTGTCTGAAAAACCGGAAGTAGATGTTGCACACCGAGTTCAGAGAGCATAACTTGAGGCCATGAGCCCCACCAAGACAGATTATAGTGAAACCACGACATAGCAGTTCTTGAAGACATTATGAAAAACATTCCATTCGCAAAAAATCTGATGTTTGAAGGTGAAATCGTACGATTCTTTAGAGACTACCCAGCAGGTGGCAAGGAAATGTGTTCCTTTTTACAAAGAACGACTGATCCTTAAAGGAATTCTGAACTTAAGATATGGGATAATTTATCCTGCAAAAATGAGGATCACATACAATGACTTGGAGCGTCTCTTTACTAATCCAGAAGAAGCATTCAAATACGCGCAAGATCTAATAAAGGACATTAAAGGATATGTAAAATGTCACGTTTATCCGGAAGTTTACATTTTATATATATCTGGAGAGGGAAAACTGAGAAAATATGACTTTTTAAATAAATATAAGTACAAATGTAGCCGATAAGAGGGCTGACGAATTCACATGTGAGCTTATGTTCTACACACCTTATCAGCTTTGGAATGCAACCTCGAGGACAAAATATTTTTGAACGAAAGATTTAATAAAATGGAACTACGCAGCATAGAAAATTAAATTAAATGGAGCGGAACGTAATAATTAACTAACAAAAATATATAAATAATTATATACTAACACATAAATAACTGGACTAACTCATGTATTCTAATCTAAAGTGTACTATCATAACCGAATAATGATTAATTATTTTTTAAAGTCAATATTGAACATGCTGTAGACTTATGATCATATGATCATAGCTAGTTAAGTCTATTGGATTAATATACTAATATACAAAAAATATGTTGTAATCGATTCGGGAAGACAAATCCCAGTTATGCTCAGGACAAACAAGGAATCATAGACTGGAAAGGAGTGAAACATTTTGGTTTAACCCCTTCCAACCAGCAGATTCTTACTTAAATATACTGGGGTTTGCCTGCTAAGTTAAATACAGTAAATAAATAGTAAACTTACTTGTTCAGTTTAAGATACCAAAGAACTATCACAATACATGTTCGCTGGTTTTCTCTTTGAATATATTACCCGGTTTTGACCTGTTCTTTCTTTTTACAATACTTGTTTAAGGAACGGAGCTTAATTCAACTTTACATCTACGCAAGGTTTCATGAATTTTTCTCCTACCATTTGGTGTTTTTTTTCTCACAGTATTTTATTTTAAACACAGTTTTTTCACATTTTTTGTTATTTAGCACTTTTTTGGGATTTTTTCTTTAAGGATATACCAAGGGACATACCAACAGAGTTTAGCAGCTGTGAGCACCCACCCAACACCCAGAAGCTTGAGGTATTGTGTTGCACCATCTGAAATAAAGGTACCAATGTAATTTATAATGCAAGACGACACGTAAAAGAAAATTGGTGGAATTACGTTTTGTAGCTGGAACATAAGGGGCGCTAATGAGCCAATTAAAAAGGGTAAGATTCTTGCCCTATTAAAATCACTCAATGCCGATATAATATTTCTCCAGGAAACACATCTGAAAGTTCAAGCTCAGACCAGGCTGAAGGCAAATTGGATCGGTCAAACATATCATTCCTCCTATCTCTCTAAATCTAGGGGTACCGCTATTATAATTCATAAAGGCATACCATTTAAACATAAGAATACCATCAAAGACATAGAGGGGAGGTATGTCATAATTACTGGAGAGATACAATCTACTCCACTCACCATGGTAAATATTTATGCTCCTAATTTTGATAATCCGCAATTTTTTAATAAAATCCTGAATATAATTTCTGAGTACAATTACCAAAACATGATAATTTGGGGAGATTGCAATTGCGTTCTGGATCAATATCTGGATAAATCTGCCCAACAAAAGAGACAATATAAAATCAAAATCCAGTGAACTTTTTAAATACATACATAAAAAACACAAATATAACAGATGTATGGAGGATTGAAAACCAGGCTGGACGGGAATACTCCTTTTATTCATCAGTACATAAAACCTATACACATATCGACTACTTCCTAGTGGACACGAAATTAATTCCCTTTACAATTAATCCTAAATATCATAATAGCGTCATCTCTGATTATTCTCCGTTAATCTTCTTCCTAAAACTAGAAGGAATGTTCAATAAAAAATCGTTTTGGAGGTTTAATCCCCAAATTCTAAACAACCCGGACAGTTGTATATACTTAAAACAACAGATGGAACTTTTCTTTAAGACTAATGATAACCCAGATATTTCACCCTCCCTCTTATGGGAATCCTTTAAGGCGTTTATTAGAGGTTCTATTATTTCATACCAAGCTTTTCAAAGTAAAAAGAATAGGACGGAACAATTGCAAGTAGAAGAACAAATTAGACAACTTGATTTAGAAAACGCGAAAGATCCAACTATAGATAAACACAAGATAGCAATATTGAAATTTAAACTAAACCGAATTTTATCTGCAAGAGTTATTAGATTATTTCAAATTACAAAACAGGAAAATTTCGAATTTGGCGATAAGCCACACAAAGATTTGGCATGTCAGCTGTAAAAAAGTGGAAAAGGATCACACTATTCTAAAAATCAAATCAGATAAATGTGAATTGCTAAATGTTGCCTAAAGACATTAACAAAAGATTTGCTCAATTTTATCAAAAATTTATATACATCCAAAACATCAACAGACATCAATGAAATTATAAACTTTCTGGACAACTGAAATCTCCCCACACTTAATCCGTTGGAACAAGAGGAATTAGGAGCACAGGTTTCAATCAAAGAAATAGAAGAGACAATAAACTCACTGAAGAATGGTAAAACACCGGGACCAGATGGGTTTAGTAATTAATTTTATAAAAGATTTCACGAGGTAATTTCACCACGTTTACACAAGCTTTATACATTTGCATTTAAAGAACAGACTACCAGAAACACTAGCAGTATCAACTATCACACTTATAACCAAAAAAGATAAAGATCTAGAAGACCCCGGTTCATACAGAGCAATTGCATTATTAAATACAGATCAGAAAATATTAGCGAAAACTCTGGCAAGAAGATTAAGTAAATACATTAGTAAATTAATACATGCGGATCAAACGGGGTTCATACCCAAGAGACATTAATTTAATTATTTTTAAAAAATATATATTTTTATTTATTTAGAGGTACAGTAAAATTACATCAGTGTACATCCCGTATATATTATTACAATCATCGTACCCCTTAATTTTTAAGGCTATTAAAGAAAAATAATAGAAACAGAGAAAGTAGAGAAAGTGAGAGAGAGTTGTGAAAATTAAGAAGCGTGATGAAGGGAAAGAAAAAAGAGCCCTTGGTCGATGAGTTAGAGAAAGGAGATTAAGAGATAGATCCTAGAAAAAGAAAAAAAAGGAGAGAAAGAAAAAAGAGGAAAAGCCTTTTACTTTAATTATAAACATCACGCAAAATGAATTTACCAACTCGGCAGTTTTTCATCCCCCTTCACCAAGACCCGACCGCCAGGTACCTTTTTGAGGTAATCTTGCATCCTATCCTTGTAGTAGATCTATAAATGCAGACCACGTCTTATAGAAGCGATCTGATTTTCCTGCCAGGCGGAGTCTCATATCTTCCAGATGTAGTGTTTCAAACATAGTTGAAATCCACATATTTATAGTAGGTATGGAAGCATTTTTCCAGAATTTTAAGATTAGCTTTTTTTCAAATTATTAAGCCGTATTCAAATAGATTCTTTTGAAACACATTTAATTCAGGGCTACCTTCCGTTGTTCCAAAAATAATCCATTCTGCCTTTGGTGTCAGTTTTATTTAAATAATTTTGTGAAGATTTCAAAAATATCAGTCCAAAATTTTTGCATTAAAAAAAAAAAATGAGTGCGCTATAGTAGCTTCTTGAGACTGGCATTTATCACAAATAGGTGAGACATTGGGAAAAAGTTTACTTATTTTATTTTTTGAGTAGTATAATCGATGTAAGATTTTAAATTGTATTAAAGTGTGTCTTACGTTAATTGAACATTTATTCAGATTCAGATTCAGATTCAGATTCCTTTATTGTCATTCAGACCTTTCGGTCTGAACGAAATTTGTTACCTTGCAGTCCTAACATGTAATAAATTAAAACAAAACACACAATAAACACATATTTAACATCCACCACATTTATGCACATTTAATGTGTTCTTCCCACCTTTCTTTGGAAATTTTGATACTTAATTCTTGTTCCCAGTCTCTTCTAATACCTTCAGTTGTTGGTATAATATTATATATATATATATGATATTAAGTTTGATGATTCAGCCTTTGTATTCATTGCTTCATCCAGTAAATCTGATGGCATATTGTAATATTCTTGTTCATATTTTTTCAGATAGTCACATATTTGGAAATATTTGAAATACTGATTGTTTCCCAAATTGTACTTTAGTTGTAATTGTTTAAATGATAGTAATTTTCCCGTTTCATACAAATCTCCCAACGTTTTAATTCCTGCTCATTCGCATTGCATAAATGCTTTATCTATAATTGAGGGTTTAAACAAAGGGTTTTTAACTATAGGAGATAGGAGATATAAATTTCTTAATTTTAAGTTGTATTTTATTTGTTTCCAAATTCTAATTGTACTGTGTATAATTGGATTTTTGTTGTAATTTGTATTATTCAACTTCATTACTGAAAGAAGGATCGCTCCAATATTACAAGGGGAGCAGTCCTCTTTCTCCATAATAATCCAATCCAGTTGCTGGGAAGAATTATCCAGCAATTGAATCATATTTCTAATCTTTACCGACCAATAGTAATACATAAAATTAGGGAGTGCTAACCCCGCTACTGCTTTGGGTTTATTCAAGTGTGTTCTTTGTATTCTATGGGAATTATAATCCCATATAAAATTTGCAATGTCTGAATCCAGTTTTTTTTTTAACTTTTTGGGTACGTATATTGGAATTGATGGGAACAGGTATAGAATTTGTGGTAGAAAAATCATTTTTATAGCATTTATTCGGCTTATTAAAGACATCGGATGCGTTTTCCAGAATTTAATTAAATTATATAATTTCTTAAGTAAAGGATTATAATTTGCATTAAACATGTCTTGATATAATCTAGTAATTTCAATACCCAAATATTCAATTTTTTTCTATAGCTATTTTAAAAGGAAACTGTAAAAGATATGTAGAATCTTTCTATTTTATTGACATGATTTCACTTTTATTCCAATTTATTCTGTATCCTGAAAATGATCCAAAATCCTCGATTAAATTTAATATATTTGGTAAGGTTTTGTTATGTACAATAGTACATCATCAGCGTATAATGATATTTTATTATTTGAATATTTTGTATGATAGCCGTGGCTATTCGGATGAGTTCTAATTCTTTCCGCTAGGGGTTCAATTATAAGAGCAAATAACAGCGGTGATAGTGAACATCCTTGTCTATTACCTCTTGACAATTGAAATTTCATAGATAAAATGTCATTAGTTAATATTCTGGCCGTTGGCTTATTATATAGTAATTTAGTCCATAGAATAAAATTCTCTCCCAGTTGGAATTTTTGCAATACTTTAACCATATAATCCCATTTCACCTGATCAAATCTTTTCTCTGCATCCAACGAAACAATTGAAAGTTTTTGATCTTCAATTTGGTGTGAATGCATTATGTTGAGTAGACGTCTCAAATTATTAAATGATTGTCTCGTAGGGATAAACCCCGTTTGATCCGGATGTATTCATTTACTAGCATACTTACTTAATCTTCTAGCTAATATTTTCGCTAATATTTTTTTATCTGTGTTTAACAACGCAATAGCTCTACATGATCCAGGTTCTTCCACATCTTAATCTTTCTTAAGTATTAATGTAATCGTTGATTCTGCTAGTGTTTCAGGTAGTATTTTTTCTTTAAAGGCATATGTATACATTTTCTGTAGGCGTGGTGTAAATATGTCATAAAAACTTTTATAGAATTCATTACTAAATCCGTCAGGACCTGGTGTTTTTCCATTTTTTAATGAGATTATTGTTTCTTCTATTTCCTTAATTGCGATTTGTGCTCCCAATTCCTCTTGTTCCTGCAACTCTAGTTTTGGAAGATTACAATTATCCAAGAACTCTGTAACTTTATTGGTGTCCATTGTCGTTTTAGATGTATACAAATTCTCATAAAATTGCGCAAATCTTTTATTAATATCCGTCGGTAAAGTTAATACTTCCCCTCTATCTGATTTGATCTTTGAGATCGTGTGTTCTTTTTCTCGTTTTTTTAACTGACGTGCCAACAGTTTATGGGGCTTATCCCCAAATTCAAAATGTTCCTGTCCTGTGATTTGGAATAATCTTATAACTTTCGCTGATAATAATTTATTTAATTTAAATGTCAGTATTAATATTTTATTATGTTTATCCGTAGTTGGGTCTTTAGCATTATCTATATCCAATTGTCTAATTTGTTCTTCTAACTGTCTTTGTTCGTTCTTATTTTTTTTTATTTTGAAAAGCTTGGTATGAAATTATAACGCCTCTAATAAATGCTTTGAAAGATTCCCATAATAATGTAGGTGATATGCCTGGAGTCATTTATTTCAAAAAATCTATTTGCCATTTTAAATATATACTCCCTTGTGGGTCTTTTAAAATTTGAGGGTTGTACCTCCAAAACGGTTTATTCTTAGACATTCCTTCCATTTTAAAAAAGAATGTTAGTGTAGAGTGATCTGAAATCGTATTTGTATGGTATTTTGGTTTCGAAGTATGCGGAATTAATTTTGTATCCACCAGGAAGTAATCTATACATGAATATGTCTTGTGTACCGTTGAATAGAACGAGTATTCCCTGCCGGACGGATTTGCAATACATATTTGTATTTGTTATATTTGTATTTTTTAAGTATGTGTTTAAAAGTTCACTTGTTTTAGATTTCGTATTACCTCTCTGTTTTTGACTAGATTTGTCTAAGTAAGGGTCTAAAACACAATTATAGTCTCCACCGATTATGACATTTTGGTAATTATATTCTTGGATTATATTCAAGATTTTGTTGAAAAAATGCGGGTTGTCAAAGTTGGGCGCATATATATTTACCACGGTGATTGGGGTAGCATGGATCTCACTGGTAACTATCAAATATCTCCCGTCCTTATCTGTTAAGGTAGTTTTATTCTAAATAGCATGCCTTTGTGAATAATAATAGACGTGCCTCTAGATTTCGACGTATATGACGAGTGAAAAGTTTGGCCTATCCAATTCGCCGTCAATCTAGCTTGATCTTGAAATTTAAGATGCGTTTCTTGTAGGAAGATAATATCTGTGTTGTATGCTTTCAGCTGAGCTAAAATCTTACCCCTTTTAATGTGTTTTGTTAACACCCCCTAATATGCCAACTGCAGAATGAGATTCTCCCAGTTTATTTTGATTATCATCTTGCATTTTAAATAGATTTAATACCTGCATATCTTGTGGTGCATCCATACCTCAGGTCTTTAGATATTGGGGGAGCATTTACCCTACAAAGTTCATTTAGTAGATTCCTTTTGCTATTGTCCTTAAATAAAAAACACACACATGTGACTAATTGTGATAAATTTTAAAAAACTTGAAAAAGTGAAAATACAGTGTCCGAACTTGACGGCACTGTAACAAGTGACCCGCCGGAGAAAACATAG
The DNA here is from genome assembly GCA_035221665.1 of Okamejei kenojei. Lineage (NCBI taxonomy): Eukaryota > Metazoa > Chordata > Chondrichthyes > Rajiformes > Rajidae > Okamejei > Okamejei kenojei. The sequence goes on along the minus strand of CM069135.1, from coordinate 57,033,896 downwards.
TATCGACTTCCGTTGTCGATATTAAACAAACAATTAGCTTCGCTCCCTCAGTTACTCATAACATAATGGAACAGGACCAGTTCAAAATCAAATGTATAGTACCCATTTACAATATATGTATCCGTTTCATTATATATTCCGAAAAATATAACTAACAGTTTTATCTACTAAATGTTAAACATATAATTTTACCTCGGTAATAATCAACTGTTGGTGAAGGGGTTAACCTGAGACAGGCTCCTGGTTCTGAGCCAGGAGCCCGCCTCTCCCCCTCACGCCCCAATTATAGATCTACTTGAAACTTATTAAGTTATAAATATTAGTTTATAAATCATTCCCTTTGTACCATTCTGATTAACATTCATTACTATTTCTATGTTAATATTCTATGTTATTATTGTTAAAAATGTTAGATCTATACCATTTAGGTTATTAATTTAATCTCTTAAACAACAATAATTGCTCTGTCCGCATTCTGTTGTTGAACTCTTCATTTCGGTGTTTATCTTTTTTCACTTCACTTGGAACACAGTATGTCCTTGGGTTAACATTCCACCGATAAACAGTTTAGACAAAGCGCAGGGAGAGTTTCTTCTCTGGCAAGCACACCACCATTCACGGTGAAATAGTAGAAAGAAAGAATATCCATACCATCCAACCCTTCCAACTACTTGTTCTCTTCCACGATGGTTAGTGCATATTTGTTTGCATTCTCCAGATTTGTCAACGATTTTTGCTGTTCCTTGTAAGAAATCCTCATTTTAGCTGGGTAGTAAACATCATATCTGACTACTTTAATTCCTTGGAGAGCCTGCTTTGCCTTAGAGAACTGATTTTGTTTTTGCACAATTTCATAAGGATAGTCCCTGAATATTTTGAAAGATATTTCACCGTACTTCAGTGGCACTCCATATTTGATGTTACTCATAACCTTAAGGGGTTGGACAGGCTAGATGCAGGAAGATTGTTCCCGATGTTGGGGAAGTCCAGGACAAGGGGTCACAGCTTAAGGATAAGGGGGAAATCCTTTAAGACCGAGATGAGAAAGACTTTTTTCACACAGAGAGTGGTGAGTCTCTGGAACTCTCTGCCACAGAGGGTAGTTGAGGCCAGTTCATTGGCTATATTTAAGAGTGAGTTGGATGTGGCCCTTGTGGCTAAGGGGATCAGAGGGTATGGAGAGAAGGCAGGTACGGGATACTGAGTTGGATGATCAGCCATGATCATATTGAATGGCGGTGCAGGCTCGAAGGGCTGAATGGCCTACTCCTGCACCTAATTTCTATGTTCTATGTTTCTAAGTCAGAAATGTCCCGAAATTTCACAATAATCTGTTGTGTATGTTCTGAACCTGTTTGAGATTTTTGTTTAAATCTCGGAACTCAGTGTGCCACTTCAATTTTCGGTAGGTTAGGGAGATTAAGAGCTTCTTTAATTAGGCCCGCAGCAAACTCCCGAGGGTTATCTCCCTCGGCACCCTCTGGCATTCTGACAAATCTTAGATTTTGAGGTCTCGAATAAGGTTCCAAATCCAGGCATTTGGCTGAAACTTTTGCCAGCTGAGTCGCCATCTGTTTTGCAGTGAGGTCTTGATATATCTTCATTTTCTTCATCTCCTCAGCCATTTGCTCCATCTCTTCCTCCATCTCTTGCATTGTTGTCACATATGAAGAGACAGTCTCATGCACTGCATCAAACTTCTTCGTGGTGTCATCTTCCCCCTTAACCATTCTCTCCAATAGTTCATCTCTCACATCTTCAATTTGTTTATTTATGGTGCCAATCGAATCCTGCACCAAGTCAATAACTTTCTGATTGCCAGCATTCATATTCACCATCAGTTGTTCCACCATCTCTTTCATCAACTTTTCCATCTTCTTTTCATCCACCCTTTCATCTTTCAGTTCTCTTACCGATTGCTTTAAATCCTCCATTTCTTTGTCCTTATCTGCCTTAGCTCTTGTAGTCATTTCGGAGAGCACTTTTCCTTCAGTAGCCACTTCAGAAGTAAGTTCTTCAGGCATCGTCTGGCTTTCCCTATGATGTTTCGTGATTCTTCTCTGAGGTTCTGACCAGTGAACGGATTTTGCATTTAAAGTGCTTTAAAACACCATTAAATTCACAGCACTTTCTGATGACGTCAGCAGCGCGACGTCCAGAGGCTCCGGTAAGTTTTTTAAATCGGTCCCGACCAGTAGACCCGATTTTAACGCAAAAAGTCAAGATTTTTCGGGAGCGGAGCTATGTGCAGCGTCTGTTGCTAGAACATGGCGCCACCGGAAGTCCTTCATTTAATAATTTGAGAGGCCTTTTTAATATAATGTATTCACACAAAATTGAAGAAGACTTATCAATTATTTCATTAGATGCAGAAAAAGCATTCGACCAAGTAGAATGGGAATACCTCTTCACCGAACTGCAAACATTTCAGATGGGAGAGAATTTTATTTCATGGATAAAATTACTATATGACAGGGAGGCTGCTAGAATATTGACTAACCACATACTTTCTCCGAAATTTCTATTTCACAGGGGCAATAGACAGGGTTGTGCATTATCACTCCTGCTATTTGCCCTTGCGCTAGAGCTCTTAGCGGAAAGTATAAGAATACATCCGAATATTCACAGTTACAATACTAAACATTCCAATAATAAAATATCATTATATGCAGATGATGTATTATTATACATTACAAACTCTCAAGTTAGTATACCAAATATATTAAATCTAATAGAGGAATTTGGTTCTTTCTCAGGATATAGAATAAACTGGAATAAAAGTGAAATCATGGCGATAAAACCCCAAGAGTCAACACACCTTTTAAAATTTCCTTTTAGAACTGCTACAGAAAAATTTAAATACCTGGGTATCCAAGAAACCAGAAAATATAATTATTTATTCAAGGCAAACTTCCTACCTTTAGTTACTAAATTAAATGCTCTTATTCAATTCTGGAAAACACTTCCGATGTCTCTAGTAGGCAGAATAAATGCCATAAAAATGATTTTCCTCCAACAAATGCGCTATCTATTTCAATCAATACCGATATATTTACCTAATTTTTTTTTTTTAAACTTGATTCCCGGATTGCAAATTTTATTTGGGATTATAAATCACATAGAATTCATAGGCGACATCTATGTAAACCCAAAGAAATCTGTGGATTGGCGCTCCCCAATTTCTTGTACTATTATTGGGCAGCGAATATTAAAAATGTAATTCACTGGCTGGATAATTCATGTCAGCAGATTGGTTAGTAATGGAAAGAGAGGATTGCTTGCCTTTTAATATAGGCACAATCCTTCTCTCCCCAATAAAGTTGAAGAACACAATGTACAAGAAAAACCCGATTATTCATAGCACTTTACGAATTTGGAGACAAGTAAAATTTACTCTTAAACTAAGAAATCTATCTCTTCTTTCTCCAATAGCTAATAACCTGTCGTTCAAACCATCTATTATAGATAAAACGTTTATTCATTGGGAAAGTTTAGTAATTAAAAAGGTTGGAGATTTGTACTAAATGGGAAACCTCTTTTCATTCCAGAAATTACAGTTGAAATACAGTCTGAAAGGTAATCAATATTTTAGATATCTTCAAATTCGAGATTATTGGAAAGCATATATCCACGAATACCAAACTCTGTTGCCAGATATATTAGATGAAGGTATGAATAGAGACGCAGTCAAATAATTTAATATCATACTTGTACAATATCCTTCTAAATATAGAAATTCCACCGTCAGATGTAATTAGAAGAGAGTGGGAACAGGAATTAAGCCTAAAAATCCCCAAAGACAAATGGGAAAAATATCTCCTATATATACATAATTGTTCGATTAATGTAAGACATTCTAAGTCAATTTAAAATACTACACAGACTATATTACTCAAAAACTAAACTGAACAACATTTTTCCAAATGTATCTCCTATCTGCGGCAAATGCCAATCTCAAGAAGCAACTATAACACACTCCTTTGCCTCTTGCATAAAATTTCATAAATTTTGGAAAGGAATCTTTGAAATATTCTCAAAATTATTAAAAACAAACTGGACCCCCACACAGAATTGATTATTTTTGGAATAACAGGAGTCTGCTCTGAGCTGTCAATATTTCAAAGACGTTTCCTCAATTATGGCCTGATAATGGCAAAATAACATATACTTAAATTTTGGAAAAATGCTTCTACACCCACTCTTAAAATGTGGATTACAAGCATGTCTAAGACGTTACGTCTTGAAGATATGAGACTCGTCTTAGTAGGAAAATCAGAGCAATTTTTAAAGATATGGTCTCCTTTTATTGATTCATTACATGTATAGTATGGTGCAACACAGTTTTGTAATTAAACCGATTCACGGACAGGGTGATGGGTGTGGTGAGAAATGAAGCAGGTATATCAACACGTTATGCTCCTTTTTTTATTATTATTATTTTTTGTTTTTGTCTTCTTATTCTTTTTTAGGTTTTTACTTATTCACTACACTATTTGGTAGTTTTGGGGTTTACACATTCACTATTTCTTTCACTTTCTCTTTCTTGCTCTTTCTCTCTTTTTCTATTTTTCTTTGTCAAATTTAAAATGGAAGATGTACAATAAATGTATTTTGTCATATGCTGTGGTTTATACTACTGTACACTGATTCTAATAAAAATATTACATTTTTTTTTAATTAATGGAGGAAATAGAGTCATACAGCCTTCAGCCCAACTTGCCCACACTGACAAACATGTCCCATCTATACTCGTCTCACCTGCCTGCAATCAGCCCATAGCCCTTCAAGCCTATCAATGTCCTATCCATGTACCTGTCAAATTGTTTCTTAAATGTTGCGATAGTCCCTGCCTCAACTACCTCCTCTAGCAGATTGTCCCATACACCCACCACCACTTGTGTGAAAAAGTTGCCCCTCAGATTCCTATTATATCATTTTCCCCTTCACCTTAAACCTATGTCATCTGGTTCTCGATTCCCCTACTCTGGGCAAGAGACTCTGTGCGTCTATCCAATCTATTCCACTCATAACTTTCTACACCTCTATAAGATCACCCCTCATCATCCTATGCTCGAAGGAATAGAGTCGCAGCCTACTCAACGTCTCCCTATAGCTCAGACCCCAAGGCCTCGCAACATCCTCATAAATCTTCTCTGTACCCTTTAGAAATTGACAACATCTTTCCAATATCATGGTGCCGAGAACTGAACACAATACTCTAATTGCAGCCTCACCAACGTCTTATACAACTGCAGCATGACCTCCCAACTTATATACTCAATAGTCTGACTGATGAAGGCCAATGTGCCAAAAGACCTATTGCCCATCCTATCTAACTGTGACACCTCCTTCGAGGAAATATATACCTGCATTCCTAGACCCCTCGGCTCAACAAGAGCCCTACCATTCACTGAGTAGGTCCTGCCCATGTTAGACTTTCCAAAGTGCAACACCTCATTTTTATTTTTAATATATTTCCATATATTAAATTCCAACAAACATTCCTCAGCCCACCTGCCCAACCAATCAAGGTCCTGCTACAATTTTTCACAACTATCTTACATTTCAGCAATAACACCCACTTTTGTATCATCTGCAAACTTGCAAATCTTGCCGTGTATGTTCTCATCCAAATCATTAATATAGATGACAAATAGCAGCAAACCTTGAGGAACACCATTGGTCACCGGCCTCCAGTCTGAAAAAAAACCTTCCACCAACACCCTTTGCTTCCTTCCATGAAGCCAATTTCCAATCCATTCAGCTATCTCTCCTTGGATCCCATGCGATCGAAACTTACTGAGCAGGCTACCACGTGGAAACTTATAAAATGCTTTGATGAAATGCTTTGCTGAAAAAGTGTAGAAAGAACCTTATTTTTCCAAAGGTGGAAATGTCAAAGACAAGAGGGTATAGCTTCAAGTTAAGAAGGGCAAAGTTTAAAGGAGATGTGTGGGTCAAGTTTTGTTTGCACAGAGGATAGTGGGTGCCTGAAACACACTGCCAATGGTGGTGATGGAAGTTAAATATGGCAGTGGCATTTAAGAGGCTTTTAGATAGGCACATGGGGTGTGCAGAGAATGGATATGGATTGTGTGCAGGCAGATGAACTTAGTTTATCTTGGCATCATGTTCAGCACAGACATTGTGGGCTGAAGGGCCTCTTCCAGTGGTGCACTGTTCTATGTTCTATTCCATGACCACCTTACATATTACCAGATCTCCAATCTCTCCACATCACAGTCACAAGAAATGTTTTGACCTGTTTAAAAAATCTCTGATCCTTTTAATTTTTGGATTACAGAAGCTCACAAAAGACTGTTGACTAAATGCACTGTACTGAACACTAAAGGACTGTTATATCCATGTTTGATGTCTTCTTAGGCAGTCCATTGGGGTTAAGGATGACAAACGTCCATTCCAGTTGAGCGGGTTCTGAGAAGGCTGATGAAGCCAATGCTAATCCTATTTGCCTAATTTATGCCTACTGTATATCCCTCTACTCCTTTTCTACCCCAAATGCCTGCTGAAATCCCTTTTAAACATTGTAATTTTATCTCCCTCTGCCACCTCCTCTGGCAGCTCATTCTAGATAACGTGTGGAAAATTTGCCACTTTGATCTTTAAATTGCCCCCCTCACTTGAGCCTAGGCCTTTGAGTTATGGACAACCCGACCCAAGGTAAAAAACAGCAATTCAGGAAAAGTTAATTGTCTACGATTTTATGACAATCAGATGTCATTTTTATAGTTGCCAACTTCTTATTTATTTTTACCTAAACTGAAGTTAAATTCTCAGTCTGCCATGATGTGATTTGAACTGCTGACCTCTGGGCTTTTTGTTCTGGCTGCTGAATGAGAAGTTGTCAATAGACAATAGACAATAGACAATGGGTGCAGGAGCAGGCCATTCGCCCTTCGAGCCAGCACCACCATTCAATGTGATCATGGCTGATCATCCCCAATCAGTACCCCCCATTCCTGCCTTCTCCCCATATCCCCTGACTCCGCTATTTTTAAGAGCCCTATCTAGCTCTCTCTTGAAAGCATCCAGAGAACCTGCCTCCACCGCCCTCTGAGGCAGAGAATTCCACAGACTCACCACTCTGTGTGACAAAAAGTGTTTCCTCGTCTCCTTTCTAAATGGCTTACTCCTTATTCTTAAACTGTAGCCCCTGGTTCTGGACTCCCCCAACATCAGGAACATGTTTCCTGCCTGAAGTGTGTCCAAACCCTTAACAATCTTATATGTTTCAATGAGATCCCTTCTCATCCTTCTAAACTCCAGAGTGTACAATCCCAGTTGCTCCATTCTCTCAGCATATGACAGTCCCGCCATCCCGGGAATTAACCTTGTAAACCTATGCTGCACTTCTTTAATAGCAAGAATATCCTTCCTCAAATTAGGGGACCAAAACTGCACACAATACTCCAGTTTGTGGTCTCACTAGGGTACAACTGCAGAAGGACCTCTTTGTTCCTATATTCGATTCCTCAATGTATGGGAGCACAGTGTCAAATCGCTCCACTGTGCTCCCATACTTAATATTGTTTCTTCATTCTCTCCAACATGTACGGTGGAAACTACCTTGCAAACAACTTTGGACTCAAACTGCAGTGATGTGATTTGAAGCATTTACATGTTGTTGGTAGGCCAGCCTGTTATGCTCATGAATTTAAGAACATTCATCAAAATCCTATATCAGATTTGTCCGTGAAAGCTACTTCCTTTTCCACTGAACAAGTTGAGAACACTCGCACTGAGCATGACTTTGCCTCCATGAACAAGCAACCTAAGGCAAAAGCATCAATGGTTTCAGTGGATCCCTTGGAATAACTCACTTCATTCTTCATACATTGCTGATGACATTTCTCCTGTGTTTCCTTTCTTCAAAGCACTGATGCAAACTGATTTTATGGATGCAGTTACTTTTGAGTTTCTCTGTTATTCACTCTTCCCATGCGAACCTGGAATATCAGGAGAATAATCAGCATCATGATCAGACCTAACAACAGCACAGGGAGTTTTGCTGGATAGGATTGGCCTGTCAAAACCTCTTCTCTAACTGCTGTACTTCAAGGACAACATCTGAGATTAATCACCTCGCTGTAAATCAATTCTGTTATCTTATGATCTGTTGGGTTTTTGGATAGAATTTTCATTCACAGGCTTTTATAATCATGAAAGAAAAAATCTTGACAAATGATGAATTCACTCATTAATAGTAAAGTCTGGCAGCTCAGTAATTATCTCCACTGTTGTCTGGAGATTTCTTTATGTGCTTTGTTCCTCTGTTTCATGTGCATGTATGATAGCACATTGGCACAGCCAGGAGTCATAGAGTGATACAATGTGGAAACATACCATTCGGCCCAACTTGCCCACACTGACCAACATGTCCCAGCTGCCTGCGTTTGGTCCATATCCCTCCAAATCTGTCATATCCATATGTTCCTGTCTAACTGTTTCTTAAACATTGGGATAGTCCCTGCCTCAACTGCCTCCTCTGGCAGCTTGCTCCATACACCCACCATCCTTTGGGTGACAGTAGAGCTGTTGTCTCACAGCTCTAGCAACCTGGGTTCAATCTTGACCTCTGGAGCCGTCTGTGGAGTTTGCACGTTCTGATTGTTTAGGGTTTCCTCAGATGCTCAGTTTATTCCTATATCCTAAAGGCGGGTGGTGTGGTGGTTTAATCGACCACTGTAAATTGCCCCCTGTGAGTAGATGAGTGGTAGATTCTCTGGAATTCAATTCAATTCAATTTTCAATTCAATTCAAATTTAATGTCATTGCACAGATACAAGTATGGGTACAACGAAATGCAGTTTAGTGTCAGTACGTAGTGATAGCAATGTTTAGATAAATACAGATAAATAAATACAGATGTGGGAATCTATCGGCGGGACTCCGAGTTCAGCAGTGCGATGGTGTTATTGTAGAAGCTACTCCTCATCCTGCTGGTGCGGGACCTGAGGCTCCTGTACCGCCTCCCGATGGTAGGAGGGCAAACATCCATGGTTAGGGTGGGAGGGGTCCTTGATGATCTTCCCAGCCCGTCTCAGACACCGTTTTCGGTGGAGGGCATGGCACCGATGATGTGCTGGGCGGTTTTCACCACCCGTTGTAGTGCCTTCCTGTCTGCTACGGTGCAACTGCTGTACCATACCGTAAAGCAGGTGGTCAGGATGCTTTCGATGGTACAGCGGTAGAAGTTGGTCAGGATCTGGGGGGACAGGTGGGCTTTTTTGAGCCTCCTCAGGAAATAAGGCGCTGCTGCCTTTTGACAGCTTGGAGGTGTTGAATTTGTAGTTGGAGACCCGCTCCACCTCAGTCCCGTTTATATGGATGGGGGTGTGTCTGCCCCCTCTGTTCTTCCTGAAGTCGACAATGATCTCCTTCGTCTTTTGGGAGTTAAGGACGAGGTTGTTATTGGCACACCAGGTTGTCAGGTGCTGGACCTCCTCCCTGTAGGCTGACTCGTCGTTATCGCTGATCAGTCCTACCACCGTGGTGTCGTCGGCAAATTTTATGATGGCGTTGGAGCTAAACTTAGGGAATTGATGGAAATGTGGGAAGAATGAAATAGGATTAGTATAAATGGGTACTGGATGGTTAATGTGGACCAGGTGGCTGAAAGGCTCCGTGGTGGGAATGGCCAGAAGCAGACCTTTGATGCTTTATATAAATGCTCTTCCTTCATTTGTCCACCGTGCTGGTGGACGGCTGGTTTCAGTGTGATGCTTGACCATCGACCGCACAACCAAGACATTTCTAACAAAAATCCTTAAATTGTGATTGGAACACAAATTCTATCTCAAACCGCCGCCTTTACAACACAAGGCCAAAAGTTACATTCACCGTAGAAAACATACTGTCGGGTTGCCTGGGGTTCCTGCCTGACACCACAGGAAATTGCAGGGGGTTGTAGATGTAGCTGTGTCCATCACACAGAACAGACGTCCCACCATTGACTCCATCTACACTTCATGCTGCCTTGGAAAGGCAGCCAAAATAATCAGACTTGTCCCACCCCGATCATTCCTTCTTCTGCTTTCTCCCAGCCAGCAGAAGGTGCAGAAGCTTGAAAGTGAGCACTATCAAGCTCGGGGACAGCTTCTTTCCCTCCGTTTGCAAGCTTCTGAATTGTCCATCCATTAACTAAGTTACTGTGTGATTCCCCATTGCGGACATTGGATTTTGTCTCAGGAACTGATGCGTTACGATGCTGATAACTATATTCTGCCCTTTGCTTTATCTATTGTACTTGAGTTTGAACTGATTGTATCTCTGTTTGGGATATCTGATCTGTTTGGAGAGCATGTAAAATAAAGCATTCACAGTATCTTGGTACTTGTGATAATAATAAATCTAAACCTAAACATGAGACGCAAGCTTCTAGAAAATGTCACCTTGCGGAGTAGAACAAGATTTATCACAACATTCATCAAAATAATTTCAGCACTGATTGATAATCGGCTGTCCCCCCACTTCGAAGGCAGGAACGGGGTACTGATTGGGGATGATCAGCCATTATCACATTGAATGGCGGTGCTGGCTCGAAGGGCCGAATGGCCTACTCCTGCACCTATTGTCTATTGTCTATTGTCTTCCAAAACCTGACAAAGTAGGAGCGAGTAGTTGCTACACGTCAGTGCCAGGGGCCTTCCAAGCGGCAGTCTGAGCATCACGTGAACCTGTATACTGCCAACAAGGCCCCCAGAAAGAGATCTTTACTATAGATTGGACTAAAGTTGATGTGGACTCCAGGATGCAGAGTGAGGCTGCTAAATCATCCATCTACGCACAAAGACACTGGACTTCAGCAATTGATCAGACGCCCCATTTATTTATTTATTTATTTATTTATTTATTTATTTATTTATTTGTTTATGTATTTATTATTAAATTGTTGAAAACATTAGCGACGCAGTGGTGCTGGTTTCCAACGGGCAATCCTTACAATGCTATGTACGACAGTGATCGCAACTTCTACTGGTGTGGATGGCCGTTGGCTCATTAGGAGCTCATCCACCCTTTGCCAGGTCGAGGGTAGTTCCCTCTGCCACGTGTACCATGTAATCCCGTGCTACCTGCTCATGGTCGGATGGTCGCCGACTAAACCGTCTCCCCCACCTGGTTTGCCAGGTGAGGAGGGGGCTATGGACCGCCAGCAGGACCAAAAACAAGACCTGTCAATGGGCGGATCAAGGAAGCCTCCCAAAGCGCATAGTAAAATTATCCCCTATTAAGTTATAGGTTTCAATTTGTAGAAGCATGAGAAACCTGCTTTTTGTTATCTTTATCTTGAATGTCTTCATGTTGTGCGGAGACATTTCCAGACCTTGTGATGAACATTCCTTCTCCACACCATCCCCATCCTAGCCCTGTGCACTCCTGACGATGTGCTTGTCATGTAAATGGCTCCAATGTCATTTGCATGCCAATGGCTCCAGGAAATGCTTTCCTCGCAGCAAGAGCGCATTGCGTATGGGAGGACTGAATTGGTGGTATGTCTGGCTGCATTGGATCTGGATGGATTTTCCTCTCTCACTCCTGCTTGACAGGAGGGCAAGAAACCACAAGGCTAGTGAGGAGAATGACCTGGTGAAGGGTAGAGTTCACATGCAAACATTCTGTAAAATGGGAGATAAAGATTTCTGCCAAAAGCCTGAACATAGTGAGAAAGAAAGGAAGCCTGTCACTGTGAACTCACGGTGATGCTAGCTCTCTGATTCCCTCTGTTGTCTCCTTGTCCCTAAGCATGAAAAAACGGTTTCTGAATGGTGGGGAAGTCACAGTTTGTGATATCAGACTCAGGGTGAGGATTCTGTGCGAAATGTGATCCTGCGATCAGTTAAAGACAATTTAAAATATGAGGTTGGCTTCCCGTGACCTTTAGGTTCAATGAAACCGGCAGATGATTGTTGTCAGGTGTGGTAAGAGTAGAACCGTTCACATTGTATAGTATATGGTACATTTTAGTGGAACGCACATAGGTAGGTTTTATTTTATGTAGGCAGATAAATATGAAAGGAGCCATTTGCTACTTGCTGGAAATTAATGATAAACCTTAGGGTATTATAATATAGTGAAGGGGACATTTTCAACTGACTCCTGAGAAGGTAGGTCCAGTTTCTCTTGTTTTAGTTTCAGAGATACAGTTTGTCTTGTTGCCCTGTTTCATTGTTAACACTGAATGACATTTGTGAGCAGCTCAACACATAGTTATTATCCTGACCACTTCCTTCCACGGAATCATAAAACACTTTCTGAAGATGTTCAGCGGTCGGTAGCTAACAAGTTGTTCCTCCTCTCTTTTACTTGCAGGAGAGTAAATTGTGCACAAACTCAATTCTTGATTCTGAGAATGCCTGACTAAGAAAAATCTGACCAAGTGCATTTGTTATCCCCTGTCTGACAGATTCAAGTGGTGATAATGTTGCTTTTTGTCCACAGTATTTAGGCTCAATTCAGAACTTTTGCAGATTCCTCAGTGCACAGTTGAATGAGGGGAAACTACATCCTGCCACTTCTTGTGATGACCATTTGACAGTGGAGCTTTCAAAGTTGTGCACCAAAATGAACTTTTTATTCTTTTATGTCTTTTATTTCTGCCTCTACAAATTACTGCAAAGAATCCATCTCAATGAAGACCTTTGAATTTTCTTTAATCGGACTTTATCAGACTACAATGCTATATCTTCAACTGAATGTTGTACCCTTTACCCTTTATCTGTGTACTGCATATGGCTTGATTGCATTCATGTTTTCTCTGACTGGATAACACGCAAACAAAAAAAATTCACTATCTCGGTACACAAACAGTTAAACTAAACTAAACTAAATAGCTGTGAAGGGTACTAATTCATACATTCTCCTGAAGGTAGATTTGCTCCAGAAAACTATCTTTATTTTGCTCCGATTAACAATTTTATTTGCATTTCAACTTGCATTTCTCCCAGCTTGTTTGGCTTAAAAGAATATTGCAGCTTTAGATGTTGCTGAATGTCAGTAATTCTCATGGCATAAAATGGATGGGAAATGGTAGATGCAGAAAATGTCATTTTGTTGCTAATTAACACTTTTTAATATTCCATGAACCATTGTATATTATCTATTATTACCTCGGTACATTTCATGGCTTTACTCTCTAACATTACATCAGAATCTCTATTGCAGGTGCCATCAACAAGAGATATTTATGTCTGGGTTCTTAACAGAGCCCGTATCTCTGTTTCAGAGCAGAAATGTGTTGACTGTAGATTATCCCTCTGGAGACAGGAACATCCTATTTTTCTTCAGTGCACATCAGTAATGTTGTGTGACAGATAAAGGTGAAAGAGCCCCTATTCTTGATGGAATGACTTGTATATTAACAAGCTTTGTTTGAAATGGTGTAACTAAGGAATTACTTCACTCCTTTGCTGTTGTGATAAGATAATTGAACTGCCCATTCTGCCCAAAGTATATTCTTAGGGGGTGGTACAGTGACGTAGTGGTAGAGTTGCTGCCTTACAACACCTGAGATCCGGGTTCGATCCTAACTATCCTTGTCTGTACGGAGTTTGTACGTTCTCTCCGTCACCTGCGTGGGTTTTCTCTGAGAGCTCCGGTTTCCTCCCACACTCCAAAGACTTACAAGATTGTTGGTTAATCGGCATGGCATGAATGTAAATTGTCCCCTGTGTGTTGGATAATGTTAGTGTGCGGGAATCGTTGGTTGGCGCGGACCCGGTGAGCCAAAGGGCCTGTTTTCGCACTGTATCTCTAAACTAAACTAAAAATATATAAATAAGGTGTTACTTTTCTAGATATTGTTCCTTCTTTGAACTGTGGCATTGAATGTAAAAAGATTGAATATTAATTATTTTCCTCTCAAAATGGATTAAAAAATCCTTCTCCCGACTAAGGACAATAGTAGTGTCATTCTCTGGCCATACACGGAGTATGATCACGGATAGACAAAAACTGCTGGAGTAACTCAGCAGGACAGTCAGCATCTCTGGCGAGAAGGAATGGGTGACGTTTCGGGTTGAGACCCTTCTTCAGATCACAGGTTCTTTGTGACTTCTTCCAGCTGTGGTAGACCAGTGCCCTATTTCACGTACAATGTGGTACCAGGCACTCCATGCGTTTGGGCCCTTTGTTCAGTTGGGCCTCGGGATTGGGTCCTGAGGTCGGACGTTCCAGAGGATTATCCGGGTCAGACCTCAAAGGTTGCTGCTCGCCCCTTGTGTTGTAGGCCGAGGTTACTGTGTCAGCAATTGGAGCACTCAGTCAGCCGGTTTTCTCATCAGGAGTCAAGCACTTCGGAAGGACGTTGGGCCACAGATCTATTCAGTCACGGTAGGACTCATTCTGGGCCTCGGTGGTCAGCTCTGTTTATGGCCAAGAGATCTACTTCCTAAGTTGGAAAAGTTCAACAAAAAAAAAGTGCTGGAGTAATTCAGTGGATCAGGCAGCATTCCTGGATGACGTGAATAATTGACCTTTCGGGTCGGGACCCTTCTTCAGACTGATTGTGATGGGAGGGGGAGAAAGCTGGAAGAGAAGTAGGGGCAGAACAAAGCCTGGAGAGTGATACAAAATGCCGGAGTAACTCAGCGGGACAGGCAGCATCCCTGGAGGGAAGGACTGGGTGACGTTTCGGGTCAAGACCCTTCTTCTGACTGGTGTCAGGGGAGTGGGAATATAGTCAGAGACTGTAAGACTGGTGGAAGAACTGGGAAGGGAGAGAGGATGGAGAGAGTGGGAAAACAAGGGCTACTTGAAAAGGAGACTCTTTCACTCTCCATCCCCTCGCCCTTCTCAGTTCTCCCACCAGTCTTACTGTCTCTGAGTACATTCTATCTTTGTCCCGCCCACACCCCTGACATCAGTCTGAAGAAGGGTCTCGACATGTCACCCATTTCTTCTCCCCAGAGATGCTGCCTGTCCCGCTGAGTTACTACAGCATTTTGTGTCTACCTTCGATTTAAACCAGCATCTGCAGTTCTTTCTTACACCTGGAGAGTGATAGGTGGATACAGGTGAGGGGTGGGGATTTGATTGGCAGATGGTTGGACAAAGACCAGAGATTAAAATACAAAAATAGACTGAAGGGCCTGTTTCCGCGCTGTATCTTTAAACTAAAAAATCATCTGCATTCAGTCCCCAGCAGTTCCAGTTGCTTGCCACTTTAATTCCCCATCCCACTCTGACCCTTCTGTCTGCAGCTTCCCACAACATTACACTGAGCCCAACACATCTCATCTCTCATCTGCGCATGTTGGGAATTCTCCAATCTTAAATAGCTTCCACTTTATCTCAGTATCGGAACTGGCCAATTTCACCTCCAGTATTTTGGCTCAGTTTTCCTCTTTCTTTGTGTCCAGTCGATGCTACTGTGCATATCCCACAGGAGTCTCTGCAATACTATATATTATTCATATCCCATGAGCATATATAGTATTGCAGAGACTAAAAAGCTTGCTCTGCTATTCAGCTGCTATATTTAACCAGTACATCTCACCCCATCAATGGTATTCCCTTTGTGTTCCCCATCCCTAACAACCAGTGAAATAGAAATGTTCTCTTTCCCAAATTTGATGATGTTTCCTTTTCTATAGATACTGCCTGCCTCGATGAGTTTCCAGGATTTTCTGTTATTTTTTTCCAGATTTCAAGCATCCACATTTGGTAAATGGATGAATAAGTCATGGACAAGAGTTCAAATCCCAAGCAACTGTGCAATTTAAATTATTATATTTTGGAAAGTTAACTATAGGAGTGTTGTAAAAATCCTTTGGGTTTGTTTATATCTCATAAAGTTCATAAGTTCTAGGAGTAGAATTAGACTATTCGACCCATCAAGTCTACTCCGCCATTCAATCATGGCTGATCTATCTTTCCCGCTTAACCCCATTCTCCTGCTTTCTCCCCATAACCCCTGACACCCGTTCTAATCAAGAATCTATCTATCTCTGCCTTAAAATTATCCAATGACTTGGCCTCCACTGCCTTCCCCATTGCCTCTGACACCTTTACTTATCAAGAATCTGTCAATCTCTCGGGGAAGCAGATCTGACACTGTTGTCTGGTCTGAACCACACATAATTTCGGAGTCATAACTTGTCAACCGATTTAAAAATGAGCTCTGAAGTGACATAAAAAGCATTTTGGTTCAAACGTAATGAGGAATGATCAATAAGCCCTAGATCCTGAAAAATGAATAAATCATGTCCCTCAGGATACTTACTGGCAAGAGGGAATTAAATGCGTTCAGCTGTTGGAATACTGTGTGTCATATGGAGGGCAAATGGTGACATTAATTGCTATCAGTAAAGCGGTTCCCCTCCCAGTCTGGGATCGTAGGTGAAGTGGAGAGACTTTTCATTCAGAACTAATTTAATAAAACACAAATTTGGAAATGCACCTGGAATGGTGGATCTGCCCCCCTGAGAGATTCCTCCTTCTGGTCCACCTGCAGCTGTCAGTTCTATGCACTCTCCTCTCATTCTTCCAGTCATGAGGAGATGAACGGAATGTCTACAAAGCCAGGCGTGTCTGTGAGAAACCAATTGGTGAAAGATCAGATCAAAGTCTTTCATTTTCTGCCAGACCACTCCCTGAAGCCTCATGCAACTTTAAAGAACTCAAAAGCTTGTTTACACACACAACATGCTGGAGTAACTCAGCCGGACAGGCAGCATCTCTGGAGAGATGACGTTTCGGGTCGAGATCCTTCTTCACCCCCAAAAGCTTGTTTAATTGTTACAACAGCCGGTAAAATTCCGTCATCAACTCAGCTGTTGCATTGCACAGTGGCACTTGTTTGGAGGCCATCCTGCTGATGCACACATGCTCAGCAGTGTAGGTCTGAAGACGGGTCTCGACCCGAAACGTCACCCATTCCTTCTCTCCATAGATGCTGCCTGTCCCGCTGAGTTACTGCAGCTTTTTGTGTCTACCTATCCATGTTCTCCAGTGATGCTACCTGACCAGCTGAGTTACTCCAGCACATCAAGGGCAGCATGGTGGCGCAGCGATAGAGTTGCTGCCTCGCAGCGCCAGTAGATCCTGACTATGGGTGCTGTACATCAGTTTGTACGTTCTCTCAATTACGGCGTGGGATTTCTACGCGATCTTCGGTATCCTCCCACTTTCGAAAGACGTACAGGTTTGTAGGTTAATTGGCTTGGTATAAGTGCAAATTGTCCCTAGTGTGTGTTGGATGGTGTTAATGTGTGGGGATTGCTGGCCAGTGTGGACCGCGTGGGCCAAAGAGCCTGCTCCTGCACTGCATCACTAAACTAAATGAAACAAAATTGTGTCATTTTGTATATTAACCAGCATCTGTAGTTCTCTGTTTCTTTACTCGGATGTGTAAAATTGGGAAAGAGTATTGGGAAAGCTGGAGGATTAAGATTGAGATTAGCAGTGCTCATATTCTAGTTGCATTGCATGCTCATTATGCCGTCATCTGCCTTCTTGCGTGTGTTAATAATGCCCTTAAAACGTCCTTCTGATCATACTTTAAATCTGCACGCAAGCACGTCAGTTACCACATTGGAACCAATTTGGCATGTGAACACTGGCTGGTTCCGAGTAGAACCTTGTAACCAAAATACTTGTTCAATGACTTGTTATTCCCTCATCTTTGTGGCAGAGAGAACAATATTTACCTTGTTGAAGATTCCACTTTGACCATTTTAAATGATTTAATTTAGGTGAATACACTGTTGAAAATCACTGTCATATCTGTGATGAGCAACAAATTGTAGCTTCTGCAATGTAAGCTCCAGTCGATAAGATTAACAAGAATTTAAAGTGTTATGAGTATATTAAGGGAGAAAGGGTAACTAGACTGTGAACAGGACTCTTCAGAAACCAGCATGGTCTTCCATATGTGGAGCCTCAGGAAATGGAAAAGGTCTTCAATTATTATTCCTCCTTTTTTTATGTGGAGAAAGAAATGAAGATCAGGGAACTTGGGAAAGTTAGTGTAGATGTCTTGAGGGCAGTACGTGTTGAAGTTGAGGACTGAGGACATTCTAAGATGTCAAAGGTAGATAAATCTCCCAGGCATCATCAGATATACCCAAGGAGACTGCAGAAAACTGGAGATGAAATCTCAAGAGTCCTGACTGAGATATATAAATCATTGTTAGACATGGGCCAGGTGCCAGAAGACTGGAGGGCAGCTAATGTTGTGCCTCTATTTCATAAAGGCTGCAAGCAAAAACCTGGAAACTATACACCAGTATACCTAACATCTGGGGAACGAAAGTTACTGGAGAGGATTTTAAGGGACAAGATATACATTAATTTGGATAGACAGTGTTTGATTAGCGAAAGTCACCATGGCTTTTGTATGTGGAAGATCATACCTCACAAATTTGATTAAAGATTTTTAAGAAGTCCCAGTCTAAACACTGACTCAAGTACTGGACCAACTAAACTTTATTTTTAGAACTAACAGCATATTCCCCAATACGATACCTAAACCATCGCGGGTTCAAAAGGTCACGCAGTCCCAAACGCCCTTCTAGACAATCGACACCGATCCAAAATGTGGCTACCTTTTATAGGTCCATGAACTTTGAGGGGCCGAACTATATAGGGGTGGTCCCCTTACAATACAATCAAACATATTAATTACATCCACACATTATTGACAGTTCCTCAATCCAATTACAGAGAGTCTACAACAATGTTTCTTACAGAAGCTTCTGGAAAGAAGCTAGTCAACTGAATAATACAACATTTACCCTGGAACACAAAACAATTCTGCTAGGGCTTAACACTTTGGCCAATCAACAAACAGCAGGGTAACTGCCTTGCAACATTATTTACATTATTTACAATTCCTTTGCAGCAATCCAATCATATCAATGCATTTAACTTTATTTACAGAGTTTTAATACATATTATCAATTGAGGGGAAATGAGGAGAACACTTGGATCTTTCACCATCCTGCATATCAATCTGAGGCTCAGACTGGTCGGCGCCATCCACAGCCTGTAATTTTCACCTACAAAGGTCAAGCAATTCTGACAAATGCAGGGACTCTCCATTTTATAGTGTCTTTAATTTGGTCAATATTAACATTCCCCCATTTTATCATTTATGATAACCCTCATCATTAATGATAACCCAAAATACAATATCGACTGCTTCACTCTAACAAATGTCCTAACAAAAAGATGCTGATGTATTTTCCCAGAACTTTATCAAGATTCCCAGTTTTCGTGGGCGTAGCTTCATGATTCCCGTCTGATGAATCTTCACCTCCCGAGTGTTTGTGGGCGCGAATCCCATCCATCAATTTTGATAGTTTATTTGTGCTTGATCCATAATAGAGAATAGAGTTCCTAAGAGAACCTGGGATGAAGTAAGTTAACAGTCCATACTTTCACTGATACTTTTAGTGATACCCATGCATTCCTTTCATCCACTTTCACTGCTGTTGGAGTTGTTAAAAAGAACCTGGTATGGTCCCTCCCAACGAACCTCCAATTCTTTACTCACCCAATTCTTTATGACATCGTCTCCAGGTTTCACTTTAATGGGAGTTGCTAACAAAGGCATCTCGCTATAGGCTGCTTTCACTCTACAATGTGAGTCCCTTAAGGCTCTAGTCAAAGCTAGAATGTAGTTGGTCATCTCCGTAGTCATATGGTGGAAGTTGATTATTTTCATCGCATTCTGGTTCCAGGGTGTTTTCAAGGGTCTACCATAAATAAGTTGGGCTTAATCTAGATTTCCCTACAGGCGTGACTCTCATCTGAAATAGAGCTATTGGGAGTAATTTAATCTATGCAAGTCCAGTCTCCGCCTTTAATTTAGCTAATTTAGTTTTAAGGGTCTGATTTGCCCTTTCTACAAGTCCAGCAGCCTGCGGTCGATAAACACACTGCAATTGCTGCTGGATCCCCAGCTGTTCACAACATTCTTTATTGATTTGTCCAATAAAGTGTGGACCGTTATCTGAACTAAGTCGAATGGGGATACCGAATCTAGGGACAATTTCTCTCATTAACACCTTGACAACAGTAGCCTCTTTGTTATCAAGGGTTGGGTAAGCTTCGATCCACCGGCTGAATACATCGACTATGACAAGTAGGTATTTATAGCACAGAGCAAATCTCTAGCCATCAAATTGCAATATAGTCTGGTGCTTATCACAAATCTGTGTCTGATTGCCTTTCCTCCATATACTACTTCAACTGGCTCACAGATGGGATACTGGCAGGCTTGTCCTTGAATCCCGGACAGGTTCTGAACTTCTTTTGACTCTGGGAGATTATAAATTGATTGGAGGGATGACATGGATGCGCCTGTGTCTACTAAGAAGGTGCAGATTTTTCCTTTTACCTGTAGAGACAATATAGGTTCTTCATGGAATATAGAGTCTCAGACTACTCAACCTGGCAACATCCTCATAAATCGTCCTTGTACCCGTTCCAGCTTGACAGCATCTTTCCTTTAACATGGTGCCCAGAACTGAACACAATACTCTAAATGTGGTCTCACCAACGTCTAATACAGTACATCTTGTCTGTACAGAGTTTGTAAGTTCTCCCTGTGACCTGCGTGGGTTTTCTCCGAGACCTTTGGTTTCCTCCCACACTCCAAAGATGTACAAGTATGTAGGTTAATTGACTTGGTATAAATGTAAAAATTGTCCCTAGTGTGTGTGAGGATCACTGGTCGGTGCGGACCCGGTGGGCAGAAGGGCCTGATTCCGCATTGTATCTCTAAACTAAACTAAACTTCATGTTTCAATCCTAATAATGAGATCCTTTAAACTCAGCAAAAAAACAGAGTTGATTTAAAATTTCTTCCAAGTGTCACTACTGTTCACACTGTCGCTGTTTATCAATGCAACATATCAGTACTACACTCCATTGAGCAGTCAGGATGAGTTATGTGCTACGTTCTGTGGTGGGAACTGACTTGGAACTGAAAATGCTATTAACAGTGCTCAGCAAAAACCTGGATATCTCAAAGTGTCGCCATTTCCAGATAAAATATGTATTTGATATTAACCTTAATCACAATGTGCTACTGTAGTGGGAGGAACATCTGCTCTGCCACTTCACGTTTTTGCTTTGCTTTATCTTCCTCAATGCGCTCTCAAATGAAGCATCACCCATGACGAGTGTTCTGCAAGTTCTGTTTATCTTTATTAACATTATGCGCAGTGTACTGCAGCGCACTCTGCCCTGACCAACAGAATTTAAAAATTCATGAAGTCTGCATTATTCACAATTAACCTTTTGAGCACAATGGATGGTGTCCCTGGCCGCTGATGAGTTTATTTGTCATTGATGGCAGATCATGGTTTGGATGACGTTTTCATGTCTCATATCAATCCTGCTGCTTCCAATACTGCAAGCTTTGGACTGAATGTTGGTTTTTGATCAGTTCTACTCCCATTACTGAAAATGGCTGAGAGACGCAGGAACACAGAGGGAGCAAGGAAAAAGAACAACAGGGTAATTGGAAATAAAAGTAATGAGTATGAAAGTCATGAGACAACTCCATAAGACTTTGGTTAGTCTGCATTTGGAGTATTGCATGCAGTTCTAGTTGCCCCATTACAAGAACAATGTGGCAGCTTTGGGGAGGATGCAGATGAGATTAGGAGGCTTTAGCTACAGGACAGTTTGGACAAACTTGGATTGTTTTCTCTGGTTAGAAGTATATAAAATTAGATGAGGTGGACAATCAGAACAATAGTGGTGTTTAGGGGCTTTTAGATAAGCACATGGATGTGCAGTGGACTGATAGGGATCATGTGCAGGCAGGTGAGATTTGTTTATCTTGCCATCATGTTCCACACAGACATTGTAGCCCATAAGGACTGTTCCTGTGCTGTACTTTTCTATGTTCTATGTTCCAAAGTCTGGATAATTAGTGGCAAAGTGGGAACAAGCAGCCTAGAATGTGATTTTTCTTCTTAATTGTTACAAATTTCACATATGGGAAACAAATGGGTTTGCAGTTGTAACAGCCTCCAGAGAGCATATTTATCATAGTTGGGAGGAAAGGAATTTAGTTCTGACCCACAGAGCATTGCAGTGGCCTACGAATAACAAGAATTCCTAGAGAGCAAGGGACAGGCGACCAAAATCTCTTTCTGTGCAGTGGCCTCAGGAGAAAATAATCCAAGTCTATCCAACCTCTCCCTGCAGTTGAAACCCTCTAATCTGGGCAGCATTCTCCACTGCATCCTCTCCAAACCTTCCACATCTTTCTTGTAATGGGGTGACCAGAACAGCATGCAATATTCCAAATGCAGCTTAACCAAGGTCCTATGGAGCTGCATCGTGACTTCCTGACTATTTTATCCATTGCCCCTAACATTGAAGGCAAACATAACATGTCTTCTTTAACTCCCCATCCATTTGTGCTGCCACCTTATGTGAGACATGGACTTGGATTTCAAGATCCCTCTGCACAACTACCTTGTTCAGGGTCTTGCCACTAATTCTATGCTCTTTCCTTGCATTCAACCTCCCAAATTGCAACACCTCGCACTTGCTTGGGTTAAACTCTATCTGCTATTTAAATGCCTATTTCTGCAGCTGATCTATATCCCACTGTTTCTTCTAACAGTATTTCTCACTGTCTGCGTCTCCTCCAATTTTGGTGTCATCAGCAAACTTACTAACCTATCTATATTTATGTCTAGGTATTGTATCATCAACAATGAATAATCATCTCCAGGAAAATTTAACTCCCATCATTGGAGGGTCAACTTTTATTACTGTTGGCAAACCATAATCAACATCCTACAGACCACTTTTGACCAGGAGGTTAAACGTATAAACATTATGAATACCGAAGGTTTTTTTTGAGGAAACCGCTGATTGGTGGGAAGTGGACTAGGGTAAGCAGCTGATTGGTGGGAAGTGGACTAGGGAAAGCAGCTGATTGGCAGTCAGATTCCAGCAGTTTGTTGGGTACTTTGTATTGTGTTGATATTGTATCCTGTGTAAGGGGGGAGTATGAAGGCAAGGACAGTGTACTGTTCTGGATGTCAGATGTGGGAGGTCAGGGAATCTGATAGCCCTCCAGACGTCCACATCTGCGCCAGGTGTGTCGAGATGGGGCTCCTAAAGGACTGTGTTAGGAACCTGGAGCAGCAGCTCGATGACCTCCGTCTCCTCAGGGAGAGTGAGGAGGTAATAGAGAAGAGCTACAGGGAGGCAGTCACTCCCAGACCACAGGAGGCAGACAAGTGGGTCACGGTTAGGAAGGGCAAGGGGCAGAGGCAGGGGCTAGAGAGTACCCCTGTGACCGTACACCTGGAAAATAGGTACTCGGGTTTGAGTACGATTGGAGGGGACAGCCTAGCTGGGGGCAGCAACAGCGGCCGGGCCTCTGGCACAGAGACCGGCCCTGATGCTCAGAAGGGTAGCAAAATGAGGAGGGCAATTGTAATAGGGGACTCTATAGTTAGGGGGTCGGATAGGCGATTCTGTAGACGCAGTCGGGAGACCCGGATGGTAGTTTGCCTCCCTGGTGCCAGGGTCTCGCATGTGTCAGAACGTGTCCAAAAGATTCTGATAAGGGAGGGAGAGGAGCCTGATGTTGTGGTACACATAGGTACCAATGACATAGGCAGAAAAAAGTGACGAGGTCCTGAAGGGAGAATTTAGGGAGTTGGGGGGAAAGTTAAGGAGAAGGACCAAAAGGGTAACGATTTCAGGATTACTGCCTGTGCCGCGTGACAGTGATAGTAGGAATGAAATGAGGTGGAGGATAAATGCGTGGCTGAGGGACTGGTGCAGTGGGCAGGGATTCAAGTTTCTTGATCACTGGGACCTCTTTTGGGGAAGGCATGATCTGTACACAAAGGACGGGTTGCACTTGAACCCGAGGGGGACCAATATCCTGGCAGGGAGATTTGCATAGGCTACTGGGGAGACTTTAAACTAGAAAGGCTGGGGGGAGGACTTGGGTAGAGGGGGCTAGGGGTCAGGGTGTGGGGCAAGAGGCAGAGAAGGGAAGCACTCGGATCCAAAATGTAGGCGAGAGAAAGATGAAAAAGATAATAGACAGAGAATAAGGGATGGTGGGTTTCTAAAATGTGTATATTTTAATGCTAGGAGCATTGTGAGTAAGGTGGATGAACTTAGAGCCTGGATTGACACCTGGAAATATGATGTTGTGGCAATCAGTGAAACATGGTTGCAGGACGGCTGTGATTGGAAACTAAATATTCCAGGATTTCGTTCCTTCAGGTGTGATAGAATTGGAGGGTCCAGAGGGGGAGGTGTTGCATTGCTTGTCAGAGAAGATATTACAGCAGTGCTTTGGCAGGATAGATTAGAGGGCTCGTCTAGGGAGGCTATTTGGGTGGAACTGAGAAGTGTGAACGGTGTAGCAACACTTTTAGGGGTGTATTATAGACTGCCAAATGGGGAGCGAGAATTGGAAGAGCAAATATGTAAGGAGATAGCAGATATTAGTAGTAAGCACAAGGTAGTGATTGTGGGAGATTTCAATTTTCCAAAAATAGACTGGGAAACACATTCTGTAAATGGGCTGGATGGTTTGCAGTTTGTTAAATGTGTGCAGGATAGTTTTTTGCAGCAGTACATAGAGGTATCGACCAGAGAAGGGGCAGTGCTGGACCTCCTGTTAGGAAATGAGGCAGGTCAGGTGACGGAGGTATGCGTTGGTGAGCACTTCGGGACCAGTGATCACAATACCATTAGTTTCAATATAATTATGGAGAGAGTCAGAACTGGACCTAGGGTGGAGATTTTTGATTGGAGAAAGGCTAACTTTGAGGGAATGCGTAAGGATTTTAAAGGAGTGAATTGGGACACTTTGTTTCATGGGAAGGATGTAGAAGAGAAATGGAGGACATTTAAAGGGGAAATTGTAAGAGTACAGAATCTTTATGTCCCTGTTAGGTTGAAAGGAAATAGTAAAAATTGGAAAGAGCCATGGTTTTCAAGGGAAATTGGACACTTGTTTCGAAAAAAGAGAGATATCTACAATAATTATAGGAGGCATGGAGTAAATGAAGTGCTAGAGGAGTATAAAGAATGTAAAAAGAATCTTAAGAAAGAAATTAGGAAGGCTAAAAGAAGATATGAGGTTGCTTTGGCAAGAAAGGTGAAAGTAAACCCAAAGGGTTTCTACAGCTATATTAATAGCAAAAGGATAACGAGGGATAAAATTGGACCATTAGAGAACCAGAATGGACAGCTATCTGCAGAGCCAAAAGAGATGGGGGAGATATTGAACAATTTCTTTTCTTCGGTATTCACCAAGGGGAAGGATATTGAACTCTGTGAGTTAAGGGGAAAAAGTAGAGTAGCTATGGAAACTATGAGATTCAAAGAGGAGGAAGTACTGACACTTTTGAAAAATATAAAAGTGGATAAGTCTCCAGGTCCTGACAGGATATTCCCTAGGACATTGAGGGAAGTTAGTGTAGAAATAGCAGGAGCTATGACAGAAATATTTCAAATGTCATTAGAAACGGGAATAGTGCCGGAGGATTGGCGTACTGCGCATGTTGTTCCATTGTTTAAAAAGGGTTCAAAGAATAAACCTAGCAATTATAGACCTATTAGTTTGACGTCAGTGGTGGGCAAATTAATGGAAAGGATACTTAGAGATAATATATATAAGCATCTGGATAAACAGGGTCTGATCAGGAACAGTCAACATGGATTTGTGCCTGGAAGGTCATGTTTGACAAACCTTCTTGAATTTTTTGAAGCGGGAACTAGGGAAATTGATGAGGGTAAAGCAGTGGATGTTGTCTATATGGATTTCAATAAGGCCTTTGACAAGGTTCCCCATGGAAGGTTGGTTAAGAAGGTTCAATCTTTGGGTGTTAATGGCGGAGTAGCAAGATGGATTCAACAGTGGCTGAATGGGAGATGTCAGAGAGTAATGGTGGATGGCTGTTTGTCAGGTTGGAAGCCGGTGACCAGTGGGGTGCCTCAGGGATCTGTGTTGGGTCCACTGTTGTTTGTCATGTACATCAATGATCTGGATGATGGAGTAGAAAATTGGATAAGTAAGTATGCAGATGATACTAAGATAGGTGGTGTTGTGGATAATGAAGTAGATTTTCAAAGTCTACAGAGAGATTTGGGCCATTTGGAAAAATGGGCTGAAAGATGGCAGATGGAGTTTAATGCTGTTAAGTGTGAAGTGCTACATCTTGGCAGGACAAATCAAAATAGGAAGTACATGGTAAATGGTAGGGACTTGAGGAATGCTGTGGAACAGAGGGATCTAGGAATAAGTGTGCATAGTTCCCCGAAGGTGGAATCGCATGTAGATAGGGTGGTAAAGAAAGCCTTTGGTGTGCTGGCCTTTATAAATCAGAGCATTGAATATAGGAGTAGGGAAGTAATGTTAATTCTGGAGTATTGTACAATTTTGGGCATTGTTAAGACCAATTCTGGAGTTAGGTCTTTATTCTTTGGAGCGCAGAAGGTTAAGGGGGGACTTGATTGAGGTCTTTAAAATGATGAAAAGGATAGACAGAGTTGACATGGATACGTTTTTCCCATTGAGGGTAGGGAAGATTCAAACAAGAGGGCATGACATGAGAATTAAGGGACAGAAGTTTCGGGGTAACGTGAGGGGGAACTTCTTTACTCAGAGGGTGGTGGCTGTGTGGAATGAGCTTCCAGCTGAAGTGGTGGAGGCAGGATCGATTTTAACATTTAAGAGTAAAGTGGATAGGTATATGGACGTGAAGGGAATGGAGGGGTATGGTCTGAGCGCAGGTAGATGGGACTAGGGGAAAACAAATGGTCGGCACAGACTGGAAGGGCCGAGAGGGCCTGTTTCCGTGCTGTAATTGTTATATGGTGTTAGAAGCAAATGGGACACTGGGGCCACAGTAATAAGTATTTCACCTCGTGGCATCCCTTAGCCTTTTCATCATCTCCAAGGCAAACACTCTGCTTGTCTGGATGGCTGCAGCTTCAAAAGTATTCATGGAGCTCCTCTCCATTCAATGTAAAGCAATTTTCTTGACATCTTCTCCACCTTCCTGTACATTCACCTCGGGGCCACCAATGTCTAATGGCTGCACTGTGTATCATCCATAGAACCTACTGCAGCGACTCACCCGGATAGTTTGACAGCACCCATAAACCTTCTAACTGCGATTGGAGTGTGGAAACAATATCCACAATAGCAATATCCATAATTTGCAGTTTTCTCACCATCCTGATTTGGAAATATATCTCACTTTTCTTTCATTGTCAGTATGTTCTGCAATGTATTGCCCAACAGCATTGTGGGGTGCCTTCATGTTACTACGGTGTTACTAGGCTGTTATAGTTCATAGTTTGTTTGAAGTTGTGTCTAATAGTCTGATGGCTGTGGGGAAGAAGCTGTTCCTGAACCTGGATGTTGCAGATTTCAGGCTCCTGGACGCTCAGGTTGCCGTACCAAGCCATGATGCGACTGGTCAGCATTCTCTCTACTGTGCACCTGTAGAAGTTCAAGAGAGTCCTCCTTGACATACCGACTCTCCGTAATCTTCTCAGGAAGTAGAGGCGCTGATGTGCTTTCTTCATGATTGCATCAGTGTTCTGGGACCAGGAGAGATCTTCAGAAATATGCCCAGGAATTTGAAGTTCTTGTCCCTTTCCACCATCGACCCGTTAATATATACGGGACTGTGGGTCCCCATCCTACCCCTTCTGAAGTCCACAATCAGTTCCCTGGTTTTGCTGGTGCAAGGGATACACATTGTAATTTGGAACAAATGTTCATGTCATTCAATAACTTTAACTTTGGCGTCCTAAAGGGGACACATATTTTGGATCAGTTCTAGCCAATTGTTTTAGTTCAACATTTGATGTGGTCTGAATTTACTTTTGTATATTCAGTTTTATATACTTAGCTCTAAGTAAGCTGAGTGTATTACGATCTTTGCACCATTATGCAGTTTTGCTTTTATCACTGTATTTATTGTCGTACCTATCATTATCACCAATATAATGCACATGTGACCAAGGAATTTCATTGCCCTCCAGAGAATATGACAATGCTAAACTTAATCTAAATCTTCAAAATTTTCAAATGGCACCTAATTCCAAGATGGTTCCCAACCCAGGCGGCTATTTGTGTGCTAGCCACAGAAGCAGGTCTACAAACTCATATTACAATCGCTCCACACTCTTAAATCACCCTATACACTGAAAATGGCTCAATTGTAATCATGTATTGTCTTTCCGCTGAAAGTAACAAAAGCTTTTCACTGTACCGCGGGACATGACAATAAACTAAACTGTAGTAAACAAACAGGACAGGAATAGACTGCAAGAAGACAAAGATAGGCTGGCTGACTTGGCAGATAAGGTGCTTGGACAAAGTAGTGCAAAATAATATATTTTGACAGAAAGGATGAGGAGGAATAATAAAGACTAAAGGGCCTGTTCTACTTAGGCGATTTTTTAGGTGACTGCCCGCGACTCTCATAGTCGTAGCAGGTCGCCGAAAAGCCGGCAACTGGATCCCCTTAAGACAATGTCTACGACAAGCTACAACAACCTACCACCTAGTCAACGGCAAGCTACCGACAACTGGTGACCCATTAGGACGTCCACCTATGACAACACTTATGACAACCTATGATCAAACAAGCGACAACCTACGACAACCAAAGTCAACCTACGTCCATCCTCGACAAGCTATAACCCTGTCGGCGACAACTGAAGACAATTCAGTCGCCGGTACCTGTTGCCGGTTGACGTAGGTTGCCAATCGAATTCACCAAAGTCAGCACCGGCAACAACCTACGTCACCTGGCGACAACCTACGTCATCCTGGTGACAACCTATGACAGCGCCTACGTCAGGAGAAGACAAACTACGACAAGCCCATGGTCGCCGACCGTTGGCAAAACGTTTTGAACACTTCAAAAACCAGCGGCGACCAGAAAAACACTACGACTCTTTGGGCGACTGAGGAGACTACTCACGACCATACAGACAACACCCCGGTGACCGTGTGGTGACTGCCTAGTCGCTGGCAGCCGCCTAAAAAAATCGCTTAAGGTTAGGTTAATTACTAACTCCTTGTCCTTTAGTAATATGTGCTGCCGAAGTGGGACAGGCCCTTAAAGAGCACAATTCTAAAGACTATTCTGAAATTGTGGGTTGTGAGCACATGCATGCATACATTTTTGAAATGTAACAGGATATACTATGATAGACCCATAATGCTGGAGTAACTCAGCGGGACAGCCAGCATCTCTGGAGAGAAGCAATGAGTGACATTTCGGGTTGAAACCCTTCTTCAGACTTCGATTTAAACCTTTGGATTTAAATCTTTGATTTAAATCTTTGGATTTAAATCTTTGATTTAAACCTTTCGATTTAAATCTTTGATTTAAACCAGCATCTGCAGTTCTTTCCTACATAGGAGATACTGGGGAGGGCAGGTTAATAAAGCACATGCGATCCGGGCATCATCATTGAAGGGATTGAATACAAGGAAAATAAATAACTGTAATGTTGCATCTTGTTCTTGTCACCAAACATTAGGGAGGATATGAGATTCTGGAGTTCTTACAGAAGAGATTTATTGGAGTGGTTCGAAAAATGAGGCATAGAAACATAGAAATATAGAATCATAGAAATTAGATGCAGGAGTAGGCCATTTGGCCCTTCGAGCCTGCACCGCCATTCAATATGATCATGGCTGATCATCCAACTCAGTATCCCGTACCTGCCTTCTCTCCATACCCCCGATCCCCTTAGCCACAAGGGCCACATCTAACTCCCTCTTAAATATAGCCAATGAACTAGCCTCAACTACCCTCTGTGGCAGAGAGTTCCAGAGACTCACCACTCTGTGTGAAAGAAGTATTTCTCATCTCGGTCTTAAAGGATTTCCCCCTTATCCTTAAGCTGTGACCCCTTGTCCTGGACTTCCCCAACATCGGGAACAATCTTCCTGCATCTAGCCTGTCCAACCCCTTAAGAATTTTGTAAGTTTCTATAAGATCCCCTCTCAATCTCCTATATTCTAGAGAGTATAAACCGAGTCTATCCAGTCTTTCTTCATAAGACAGTCCTGACATCCCAGGAATCAGTCTGGTGAACCTTCTCTGCACTCCCCCATGGCAATAATGTCCTTCCTCAGATTTGGAGACCAGAACTGTACGCAATACTCCAGGTGTGGTCTCACCAAGACCCTATACAACTGAAGTAGAACCTCCCTGCTCCTATACTCAAATCCTTTTGCTATGAAAGCTAACATACCATTCGCTTTCTTCACTGCCTGCTGCACCTGCATGCCTACTGTCAATGACTGGTGTACCATGACACCCAGGTCTCGCTGCATCGCCCCTTTTCCTAATCGGCCACCTTTTAGATAATAGTCTGCTTTCCTGTTTTTGCCACCAAAGTGGATAACCTCACATTTATCCACATTATACTGCATCTGCCAAACATTTGCCCAATCACCCAGCCTATCAAAGTCACCTTGCAGTCTCCTAGCATCCTCCTCACAGCTAACACTGCACCCCAGCTTAGTGTCATCCGCAAACTTGGAGATATTGCCTTCAATTCCCTCATCCAGATCATTAATATATATTGTAAATAGCTGGGGTCCCAGCACTGAGCCTTGCGGTACCCCACTAGTCACTGCCTGCCATTGTGAAAAGGACCCATTTACTCCTACTCTTTGCTTCCTGTTTGCCAGCCAGTTCTCTATCCACATCAATACTGAACCCTCAATGCCGTGTGCTTTAAGTTTGTATACTAATCTCTTATGTGGGACCTTGTCGAAAGCCTTCTGGAAATCCAGATACACCACATCCACTGGTTCTCCCCTATCTACGCTACTAGTTATATCCTCGAAAAATTCCACAAGATTCGTCAGACAAGATTTACCTTTCATAAATCCATGCTGACTTTGTCCAATGATTTCACCACTTTCCAAATGTGCTGTTATCCCATCTTTAATAACTGACTCTAGCAGTTTCCCCACTACTGATGTTAGACTAACTGGTCTGTAATTCCCCGTTTTCTCTCTCCCTCCCTTCTTAAAAAGAGGGGTTACGTTTGCTACCCGCCAATCCTCAGGAACTACTCCAGAATCTAAAGTTTTGAAAGATTATCACTAATTCATCCACTATTTCCGGAGCTACTTCCATAAGTACTCTGGGATGCAGCCTATCTGGCCCTGGGGATTTATCGGCCTTTAATCCATTCAATTTACCCAACACCACTTCCCGACTAACCTGGATTTCACTCAATTCCTCCTTTGACCCGCGGTCCCCTGCTATTTCCGGCAGATTATTTATGTCTTCCTTAGTGAAGAGGGAACCAAAGTAGTTATTCAATTGGTCCGTCATATCCTTGTTCCCCATGACCAACTCACCTGTTTCTGACTGCAAGGGATCTACATTTGTTTTAACTAATCTCTTTCTCTTCACATATCTATAAAAACTTTTGCAGTCAGTTTTTATGTTCCCTACCAGTTTTCTTTCATAATCAATTTTTCCTTTCCTAATTAAGCCCTTTGTCCTCCTTTGCTGGTCTCTGAATTTCTCCCAGTCCTCTGGTATGCTGCTTTTTCTGTCTACTTTGTATGCATCATCCTTTGCTTTGATACTATCCCTGATTTCCCTTGTTATCCACGGATGCACTACCTTCCCTGATTTATTCTTTTGCCAAACTGGGATGAACAATTTTTGTAGTTCATCCATGCAGTCTTTAAATGTCTTCCATTACATATCCATCGGCAACCCTTTTAGAATTAATTGCCGGTCAATCTTGGCCAATTCATGCCTCTTTAAGTTCAGAACCATTATTTCTGAATTAACAATGTCACTCTCCATCCTAATGAAGAACTCGACCATATTATGGTCACTCTTGCCCAAGGGGGCACGTACAACAAGACTGCTAACTAACCCTTCCTCATTACTTAATACCCAGTCTAAAATAGCCCGCTCTCTCGTTGGTTCCTCTACATGTTGATTTAGATAACTATCCCGCATACATTCCAAAAAATCTTCTTCCTCAGCACCCCTGCCAATTTGATTCACCCAATCTTATATGTAGATTGAAGTCACCCATTATAACTGTTTTGCCTTTGTCGTACGCATTTCTAATTTCCTGTTTGATACCATCCCCAACTTCACTACTACTGTTAGGTGGCCTGTACACAACACCCACCAGAGTTTTCTGCCCCTTAGTGTTTCACAGCTCTACCCATACCGATTCCACATCCTCCAAGATAATGTCCTTCCTTTCCATTGCGTTAATCTACTCTCTAACCAGCAACGCTACCCACCTCCTTTTCCTTTCTCTCTATCCCTCCTGAATATTGAATATCCCTGGATGTTCAGCTCCCAGCCTTGGTCACCCTAGAGCCATGTCTCCGTGAACCCAACTATATCATAATCATTAATAGCTATCTGCACGTTCAACTCATCCACCTTATTACGAATACCCCTTGCATTGAGACACAAAGCCTTCAGGCTTGTTTTTACACCACTCTTACCCCTTATACAATTATGTTGAAAAATGGCCCTTTTTGATTTTTGCCCTTGTTTTGTCTGCCTGCCACTTTTATTTTTCACCTTGCTCCCTATTGCTTCTACCCTCGTTTTACACCCACCTGCCTCTCTGCTCTTGTACTCATCCCCCTGCCACATTAGTTTAAATCCTCCCCGACAGCACTAGCAAACACTCCCCCAAGGGCATTGGTTCCATTCCAGCCCAGGTGCAGACCGTCCTGTTTGTACTGGTCCCACCTCCCCCAGAAATGGTTCCAGTGCCCTAAAAATTTGAATCCCTCCCCCTTGCACCATTTTTCAAGCCACATATTCATCTGCAATATCCTTCTATTTCTACTCTGGCTGGCCTGTGGTACTGGTAGTAATCCAGAGATTATTACCTTTGAGGTCCTACTTTAAAGTTTATCTCCTAGCTCCCTAAATTCACCTTGTAGGACCTCATCACTTTTTTTACCTATATCGTTGGTGCCAATATGCACCACGACAACTGGCTGTTCACCCTCCCTCTCCAGAATGTTCTGCAGCCGTTCAGTGACATCCCTGACCCTTGCACCAGGGAGGCAACATACCTTCCTGGAGTCTTGTTTGCGGCCGCAGAAACGACTATCTATTCCCCTGACAATTGAATCCCCTATTACTATTGCCCTTCCCCTCTTTTTCCCCCCTCATGTGCTGCAGAGCCACCCATGGTGCCATGAACTTGGCTGCTGCTGCATTCCCCTGATGAGCCATCTCCCTCAACAGTATCCAAAATGGTATACCTGTTTAGGAGGGAGATGAGCGCAGGGGACCCCTGCACTACCTGCCTACTGCTTTGCTGGCTATTGGCCACCCGATCCCTTCCTGTCCTCTTACCTTTTACCTGTGGTGTGACCAACTCACTGTACGTGCTATCCACGACTTTCTCCGCATCGTGGATGCTCCAGTATGAATCCAGCCGCAGTTCCAATCGTTCAATGCGGTCTGCCAGGAGCTGCAGCTGGACACGCTTCCTGCAAATGTAGTCACCAGGGACACCGACCATATCCCTGATCTCCCACATTTTGCAGGCTGAACAAACCACGGGGCCAATCTCTACTGACATATCTTACTCCCAGATTACTCTGTATTAATTTTTTTTTTTAAAACACACAAAACTTTATCCTTTAAACTTTACTAATAAATACTAATAAATACTGAATCCTTAACTCCCAGAATCCTTAACTCCCAGCTATAGACCTGAACTGGAAAACAGGGCCTGTTCTTGCAGCAAAGAATACTGGGAAGAGGTTTGATGATGGTGCACAAGAGCATGGCAGGTTTAGACATGGTGAACAGTTCCATTCTTCCCACGAGAGGGCAGGGTAAAGAAGAGGCCACACACATCCAAAGTGATGGTTAAAAGAAAGGGGCATTGAAAAAATACTTTTAAATAAATAAATGGATATGATCAGAAAGTCAGTCACGAGCTGTTTGCATCAAGCAGGGCTTTCCAAGGGAAGTTGGATTGGCGTTTGAGGAAAAAATATATGCAGGTCAATGGGTAAAGACAAGGGGATTGGAACTGAACATATTTCTCTGCAAGGAGGCTCCCTCTGTGCTGCAATGATTCTGTGTAACATGTTGCTCCAGATGTGTAATTTGGCTTTTTAGAATTACTATTTATGTTGACTATCTGTCTTGTTGAGTAGCTTTATAACTGTAGTATTAACATTTTAGCACAAGGAATGTTTGCGACAAAAACAAAGTAATTAACCTGAACCTATCAGCAACATAAGGATTAAATATAGCATACTAAAAACGCATGAAAAGGAAATTCCATAATTTATTCTACTGAGTTTTATTGGAAGTTTTCAGCATGAGTTAATATACTTCCTCAGGAATAATGTGGAAAATATGTTACTCCGAAATAAAAAAATTAAAGATCGGCATGCAACACCAATGCTCTGTGGCACAACCATAGGAGGTGAATTAACAATGAGAGTGTCATTCACATGCACTAGATTGAAGGGCTTGAGTTATCGGGAAAGATTGGATAGGCTCAGTCTGTTTTACTGGCGTGTAGGACATTAAAAGAGGATGCGATAGAGGTATATCAAATTATGAGAGGAATAGATAAGGCAGATAGTCAGAAGATAGACACAAAAACACATAAAAGACACACATAATGCTGAAGTAACTTAGCAGGACAGGCAGCATCTCTGGAGATAAGGAATGGGTGAGGCACTTTGTCATCCATTCCCACTCTTCAGAGATGCTGCCTGTCCCGTTGAGTTACTCCAGCTTTTTGTGTCTATCTATGGTTTAAACCAGCATCTGCAGTTTCTTCCTACACAGGTAGATAGTCAGAGTCTGTTTCCCTTGACAGGCCAAATGGTCTCCTTCTGTGCCGAAAGCAGTCTGCACTTCTGACATATAATTGTTTCCTTAACTCAGGCACAAATAACTGTTCAAAATAGCTCAGCGCACTTAACGTTTACTACTTGTCATCATCAGCCAAATGAGCTTTACTCCCACAGCCTGACTGGAGTCACAATTGAAATGTGCGTGGGCTAAGCAGATTGCTGGTGGATGCTCACACACGCAGGGCTTGGCTATGTTCACCAGGCTGACAGTCCAACAGTGGTAGATGCTGGGCATTTGTTGCGGTGACAGTAACCTGTTTCACTCCCATCAGAAACACAGTTTCCAGGAACTTCTTGGGGATTCTCCAGATACAAAATGCACAGGAAATGTGTGATAGATTTCATTGAAATTACCAGTTTGAAGTTTGATCTTTATTTTATGAGGAGTTACATTAGTGATTATGTGAAGAAACCCCCGTCAGGCCGCATGCGCGTCAATCTTCAAAGCAGCGGTATGAAATCACAGGTAAGTAATTTAAGTATAATAGTAAGAGCAGAAACCTAGAACTACCAGATGACCTTTGTGAGAGAAGGTTGGGCGTGGAGGGCACCAATGTAACTCCTCATAAAATAAAGATCAAACTTCAAACTGGTAAGTTCTCATTTAATCTTACTATTTTACTTCGGAGTCACGTGAGTGACTACGTGAAGATTTCAAAACTCTGTGATTTCATGCCGTAGATTCAAATCCAGGTGTCTCACTGCATCGATTGACTCAGAATGAGTAAAGAATGCATTAAACCACGACATTGATTTAAACGTATTAACGGTTTAATTTTGTAAAGAAAACAATAGTAACCCTTCTGTCCCAGGGGGAAGCTATAAAACTGAACGTAAACAGAATGGGCAAATACCCCTGGTTCAGCAATTGGTTTATGATAATATGTTTGAAACACCAATTCACTTGACCATCCTGCGGCCACGAGGATATGGTCTATGGGGACGTCCATTGCCCTGGCCGCTGATGTTGATGCCGCCCTGGTGGAATGAGATTTTAAAATGTCAGTGTCAATACCTGCATAAACCAGAGCCTGCTTTAGCCACATTGAAATAGTCTGAACCGACACCTTACTTGCGGTTTTCTGTGGCTAATCAATAATGCAGAGTCTGCACCTCTTAGGGTTCTGGTGGCCTTGTTGTAATATAACAAGTGTGCCATCACACATAGGCGTGAATCCGTAGGGTATGCCGAAAAGACAATCCCAAACCCTGTCACCCCCGGTCTGCTCTGCTTGAGTAGATCGTAGATGGAAAAAGTAATGGCATCTGCAGATACTTCCATCCTGTCTAGTCGCAGCTTCTGCAATGTCTGCACCCGTTGTGCCGAAACCAGTGCCATGAGCATGACTACCTTCATGGGAAGTTTGGCCAAAGACAGGGCTGTGACAGGAGTCCATTGACGAAGGAGCATAAGTACTTTGTTTACATCCCAGATTGTTCAATACCTGGGAGGATTGGAATTAAACATAAATCTAGAGATGAGAGGGTGTGGTCCCACAGAATATTGTTCTGATCCCATCCATAAGTATGAAGACAGGGCATTTCTGGCCGTCTTGATCACACTATAGCTTAATCTTGGATCGAAAAAGAGAGTTGACAGGAACTCTAGCACGTCGGAGATGCCTGCCGTGTAATATGAAATATTCTGCTGGAAGCAGAACACCTCCAATTTCCTTATATAAGAGATGTACTGCTTTTGGGTACTATCTCTCCAGGCAGCAGTAAGAACATCCACAGTGCGATCGGATAGTCCTCTCCGCAGGTATGGCCTTCTTAGAATCTGCAAATTAACAGATCAATACGATTATATAAAGGGTGTTGATCACCAGTTACAGGGTGCACCAGTAGGTTTCGATGTTTGGGAACTGTCATAAGTGGCTGTATGTTTATCTGCAAAACGAGAGGGAACCATGGCTGAGTAGGCCAGTCGGGTACCACCAATACTCCTGAGGCGGAGTCCTGCTTAATTTTTTGCAGACACCGACTGATGAGGCAAAAAGGAGGAAAAGCATACACAAAACATTCCACCCCAATGCAGCGAGAATGCATCTAATGCCCTAGGATCTGGTTCCCATGAAACATATTTAGGCAACTGGTGGTTTAGTCTGGATGCAAACAAATCGATATCTGGCATCCCATACCAAGCAACAACATTGTTAAATATGTCATGATTCAACATCCATTCTGTGTTGTCATGGAATTTGCGAGACCTTGTGTCTGCCACTATGTTGAATCGACCTGGTAGGTAGATAGCTGAAAGCCAAATGTCTCTGGTAATACACCAGTCCCAAATCAGATTTGCCAATCTATCACAAGATTCCGACTTGATTCCACCCATATGATTAACATACGCCACTGCCGTCGTGTTGTCAATCTGAACTTGAACATGCAAGTGACATTTAGTAGAACAATAAGCTTTAAGCCCAATGTTCACAAAAGCTCTAAATAATGAATCCCTCGTGATTGCAGAAGAGGTGCCTCATGCATATTCCATCAGCCTCCACAGCTGGAAATAGTATCAGTAGCACCCCAAACTAGAGCACTGACATCAGTCTGTAAGACAATGTAAGGTGGTTCAACCAGAATTTGGCTGGAAGAACTTGAGACATTCATGATCCACCATTGTACCTCAGCAGTGGCCGCAGCTGGTAATTGCATCGGCCTGTCATAACGACCTGAATGCATTGTCAGTGCCTGTTCCTTCTCTCATTGTAATTGCTGGTAATGCAGAGGTCCAAGCTGCACAGCTGGAAATTAAACCACTAATTTGCCAATCAAGCTGGCCACCTGTCTAATTGAAGGTCGTTGTGCTTCAATGAGCTTAATACAGCCTTCAATTAGCTGCAGCCTTTTGTCTCTGGGCAGAGTCACTGACATGTGATCTGAGTTAATAGTGAAACCCAAATAATCAATAACATTGACTGGTGTTAACTTGGACTTATCTGGATGAATGATAAACCCCAATATCTCAAAAGTGAGCTTAACAACTGAAACGGATGATTCAGCTGTGTCCCGAGTTACCTACAATAAAAATATCATCCAAATAGGCCATTCCAATATGACCCTGAGCTCGAAGTAGCCCAGTACTGGTTTTAACAATTTGGTGAACAATCTAGGAGCTGATGTTAATCCATTAGGCAGTGCTTTGAATTGCCATAATTGACTCATCCAGCTAAATTTCAAATGTCTCCTATCGTCGCAGTGAACAGACACTGAGTAATATGCATCTTTATGGTGATGCATGCCATATAACATTGTCTGGAAAGCAGGTGTTTAGCAGTAGTAAAAGTTTCCATTTTGAAATGTTTATTCTGTACAAAGGGGTTAAGGCTCGTCAGGTCGAGGATGATTCTGCATCCTCCATCCTTTTTTGACCGAGGAAAAATATTTGACACAAATTGGTGGAGTTGGCGAACCAACCTCTCATTTACCCCTTTTTTGCATAATTTTTCAAGTTCTGCCTGTATCTCCATGTTTTCTTTCTGTGAGAAAATGAATGTCTGGCTTAGGACATGCTGAGTGGGTGGACTCAAATTGGGATAGAATTCAATTCGAAAACCTTTTATACTGCACAGTATAAACGGATCTGATGTTATCTCATACCATTCTTTTAGGAACCAGTGTAATCTCCCCCCTTGTACACTTGTAGGTGTTCTTCACTTAATATGTTCCTATCAGGACCAGACCCACCTACCTCCATGGTTACCAGTGGAATTTGTTGCTCCCGGCTCCTGGTGGGAAGAGTCACATTTGCGCATGCCCCAGTAGCAGTGCGCCAGCTGCACACATTCGGAAATGCCCGGCTGGTCCCATGACTGGCACCGGTCTCTGCAACCCGATGGTAGGGGTACTGTCGCCGAACCATTCTGGTGGTCATCGGTGCTTTAATTAACCCCACCGTCATCGTGCTCCTTCACTCGCTTAGCGAGGTCGTCCCCAAATAACAAATTTGGCAGTTGAATGTTGCTGGGTTTGCAGAGCGCTGCAAATTTAGGGTGTATAGTAGGGTGTATTGCACTTTTTCGCAAACAGTTAATTTCGAAGTGGGCACTGCACAGAAGGGCTAAGGCATCTTGCTGTGATTCAGACAGCCCTGCGTCCACCGATTTGGCGAACGCAGTAATGCCTGCAGCGAGCAACTTCAGTACCCGCTGGAGCTTCATTTCGTGTGCCCGAATACCAATGGCCACATATTACATGGTTAACCACCGGTACTTTCAGTAGTTGACAATTAACCGGGGTTTCATTTTTTTTCTCCGTATCGTCCATGGTCAGCTCTTGCAGCTGATGGCAGAGCAAATAATTTATAGTTGTTGCCAACTCCTCATCTAACAGCTCCCCAGCCTCTCTGGGGATGGCAAATCTTGCTGCCAGACATGGTATTACGGGCTCATGCCCTTCATCCCGTGGATTCTGCTCTCCCTCAGATTCGGCGTCAGAATTACCCTGACCCGTCAAGCTCTCCTCCTCCAAGAGGGAGCGATTGAGCAGCCCTATTCCAGGCACTGCTGGCGCGGGCTCTCCTGTAGGCTGGCATGGATACCACCCCTCCTCCGGGTGTGTATCCTGATGGAGCATCCTCTCCATTAGAAGCTCTACTTTAGATAACCATGTAAGAACGGTATCCTTTTCCGGAGCGGAACCCTCCTGGCCCGACTCTTTGGAGTCTATGGGCCGTGCAGACTTTCTAATGGCCTTACGCCCCAACGGCGTGGCGACGTGCTCAAAGGCAACGAATCTGCAGTCGCTGGCCTCCCTGCCATCGACGGACTAGGTGAACTGAACGGGCGCCCGCTACCCGCACTCCCGCGGTCTATCATGGTTTTACTAGCGGCGCTCCTCGCCTTCACCTTTGACGCTTTCTGCATGGTATAAACTTGTATCTCAAAAACAAGCCTCTCTGCAACAAGAAAGCGACCTCCAACTAAACTAATCACTTACCTTGGGGTTTTTAAACTTACCGCTGGAGGAGCGCTACTGCTCCTAACCGGTCGCTGCGCCAGTGCGTCTGACGTTAATGGACGCATGCGGCTTGACGTGGTCTTCGAAGTAAAATAGAATATCGTGCACGTGGAAGGAAATTATTTAAAGAGTTATTTT
Source organism: Okamejei kenojei (assembly GCA_035221665.1). Lineage (NCBI taxonomy): Eukaryota > Metazoa > Chordata > Chondrichthyes > Rajiformes > Rajidae > Okamejei > Okamejei kenojei. Next base: position 56,993,896 of record CM069135.1, on the reverse strand, counting down.
GCTGTTCAAAACGAAGAGGGACCCGCATGGGGAGGGGGTGCCACTGAGATCAAAGAGGGACCCGGCATGAGAGGTGCTTTGGGTCCTCTGCCAACTCCGCCATTCAATTTACCTCTATGTCACATTGATGCAATACTCCTGTATTCATTTACTTGTTTAATATTTAAAAATGTATTGATTTGATCTAATTAATTAGTGACTGAGCTCTGCAGCCCTGTTGGGTAGTGAATTCTAAGCATTCTCCATAAAATTTGTTTCAGTGAGGTATTTTCTTAATTTTCTAAATTCACCAGAATACAGGGTTTATCTAGCAATGTTACAAAATTTTGAGATTTTAAAAATCAAGTCTGCAATTTATCCCGTCAGATAAAGCATAAAAAGAAGTTTAATTTGACACCTAATTCACTTTCATATCTTCAGTATTAAAACAGTTATGGCCATTTTCATACTCGGAAATTAGCATCTTGTTCCCCATTGCCTTTCCATTGACTTAACAAAAAAGCCGTGATCTAGGACAGTCAAAAGCCCATAACTTTCTTAAAAATTAAGAGAACTCAATTAAATTTTCAGTTATTATAGATAGAAGCATTCTTAAACAAATATGAAACAATCTTACTTGGATGACCTGAAATTAAAGCATATAATTAGTTAGTTACCTAATTGTAGCTAATTACAAAATTCAATTACTAGATCTAAACATCTATCCATTTCTTAAGAAATTATAAACATTTTTTAATTGCCTAAGTGTCCAAATAACATTCACACAATAATTCACAATATAACATGATTTTTAAATCTCATTTTCATGAATTAATAGGCCAAATGGAAGGAATTTAGTGTTTAATTCCCGTAAATTAATGGCCATTTAAATCAACTTGTGAGTAGGTTTTAGTGGAACGCGGTGGATTGGAACGTTGCGGTTTGTGGTGAATTTGAACCCACAGTCGGCAGGAAAAATACTGCCAGTTCGTATATATTTTTTGTCCCCTTTTCGCAACATGAAAATTTGATTAAAGGCTTCCTAAGAAGCACTTTTTAATGTAAAAATAAACTGTGTACCTTCTTTTATCCCCTACGTAAAATCCTTCCCATTGTCGGTGTTTACGGCTTTAGAAGATGATTTTTAATTTACTCTAGCTAATAAATGATCTAGCGTGGTTTGAAAATACCTTCATAAAACAAATGTTGGAGCGATTTCTCTTCAACAGCGAAATCCCCTGAGATGGATCGATTTGATCTGTCTGGAGAAAAACGGCACTTTAAACCCGCCCCCCTCTGAAAGGCACCAAAGTCATGCACACGGGGTGTGGCAGAACTGCAGCGCCGCTGAAGGTAAGTTTTGTAACATACCTAGTCTATCGCCCTATTTTAGGAAGTCAGCTTACTCAGCCAGTGAACCCAGTCCCCTTAATCGGTCCTTGCATGATCAATTTGTCATTGCAGGAATCAATGTGGTGAATCTGCGTGGTGTCCCTCAGTTGCAAGTGCATTCTCCCTTACATAGAACAATATACCTGCATACAATATTCTGGATGCAGATTCAACAGGACTCTATATATAGGAGCAAGACATTTCTACTCTTGAACTAAATGGCAGGGGTGGCACAGTGATGCAGCTGGTGGAGGTGCTGCTTCACAGCACCAGAGACACAGATTTGATGCTGACTGTGAGTGCTGTCTGTGCGGCGATCTCTGTGTGACTGCATGGCTTACCCCCAGGTGCTCCAGTTTCCTCCCACATACCAAAGATGTGTGGGTTTGTAGATGAATTGCCCTCTGTAAATTTTAAAGCGTGTGTGTAGGGAGTTGATGAGAAAGAGGGAAACATCGAACTTGTGTGAATTGGTGAATTGGTCAGCGTGGAGTCGGTGGGCTGAAGGGCGTGTTTCCACGCTGTATCTTTAAATTAAACTAATCCACATGAGATTGTTACCACCTGCCCCCCAGTGCCATATTTTGTTCCTTTTGTTTAATAATTTCTCATTATTAAAGGTGTATTGGAATTTCTAATAAATAGCATCCTCCAGTTTTCCCTTGTTTATTCTGCTGGCTATAACCTCGCAAGTTCCAATTTTTTAGGAATCCTATTATTTTGTAAGCCCCCTAAAATTGCTTCCTTTATGATAGATTCCTGAATTTTCTGTTCAACAATGTTGACTGACATTCTCTAGGTCTCCTTTCTTAAATAGTGTGATTACATTTGCTACCTTTTGATTTGTAGGAAGCAATCTAGAACGTATGACATTTTGGAAGCTAACAATCAGAGCATCTATTACCACTGTCGCCAACTCCTTTAAACCCCAAGAACGTAGATCATCAGGTCTTGGGGATTTTGTGCCTTTCGGTCTCAATATTTTCTCCAATACTAGACTTTTACTGCTGCTCATTCTTTACATATTCATATTTTATTCTGGATCAATAGTGCTTCACTATTTCCCGGAGATATTCTGTATCTTCATCCATGGGGGAAGACATGAAGTATATGTTTAATTTCTTTCGCATTGTCTTAATCCCCAATATAATTTCTTCTCTCATACTTATTAAGGGATTCACAGCAACTTTTGTTCATCTTTTCTTTTTTACAGTGGTTCTTAAATGTTTAATATTTCTTGCTAACCTATTTTAGTATTCTACATTCTTTTTTTCTGATTAATTAAATCTCCTTTGCTATGTTCTGAAATGTTCCCAAACCTCAGGCGCATTACTTTTTTACAACATTGAATTTTTCTTTCAAATATTAACTTTTCAAAAGATAAGAGAGGATTCTTTTTCTGTCTTTAAGTGATATGTTTTACTTATAAACAATGGATTCATTTCTAAAAATTCACATTGATGTTTCACTGACACACCTCTTATTTGACTCTCCCAGCTCTACTGTAGCATACTATTCCTCATGCTCCCGGTTTGCTTTATTCAGATTTGACACCTTGGTTTCAGATTGAATTAAATCACTTTCATTGCTTAAATACAATGTTTATCACTGTTATCACTGTTATCACTGTTCTCTGAAGATCCCTAAACCAGCAGATCATCAATTAATCCTTTCTCATTACACAATATTAATCCCATGTTCTTATCCATATCTATAAAACAATCATTTATACACTGCAAATTCATACTCTATCGTGTTATCACAATTGCAATGCAGTATAAACTCATTTATGACTGTAGTATTACCTTTGTTATATACAACTTTAATTTCCTGATTTATGCCAAGTCATTACTGTTTTATTTTGAAAGGCAAAGGATAATACCTACAGATCTGCCCCTTACTGTTTCCTAGCTCCTTCCAAATTGATGTTACTTGATTTTCTGAGTTAAGATCTTTCCACTCAACTGGCTTTATCTCATTCCTTAACATTACAGCTATCTGCAATTCTATTCCATTTTACTAATTCCTTACAAAATTAAATCAAATGTTGGCACCCTTGACCCTGGATAGTAAAGCACGTGGCACAGTGGTATAGGTGTTGCTTTATTATTGTCATGTGCACTCAGATACAGTGAAAGATGTTGTTTTGTCTGCTGTCCTGTCAAAGCATACCAAACCTGAGTGTGGTATAAAACCATGCACAAGTTCTACAAGTTACACAAAGAAAATAAATAAAAGGAGTGTAGAATATAATGTTACAGCTCCAGTGAAAAATATTTTAAAAGTGTATGGGCTGTAACAAGAGGAGAATGTACCTATAATAAGCTTTGCTCTCAAGTAACAACACGATATACAGTAAACAATTAAGTATAACACTTTATAATTTAAACATATAAAGAATGAAATAAAATACCAGAGCTAAAGGAGGCTGTAGACTTTTGGTTGTTGAGTAGAGTTACTGCTCGTGGAAAAAGAGCTGTTTTTATGTCTGGGAGACATACCAAATTTTGTTAGTCTTCTAATGAAGCAGAGGTGTTGGTGTGCTTACTTGGCTGTAGCAGCATCAATGTGGTTGGACAGAACAAATAGTTGGTTTTATCAGGGGGAAGCAGATGTCCTGAATCTGGTGGTAGGTTCTTTCAAGCTTTTCTATCTTCTTCCCAATGGGAAAGAAGAAGGAATGAGCATGGTGTAAGTAGTCCTTGATTAGGACAGGTACTTTTTCAGACTTGAGACCTGTGATTAATGGTGTTCCTCATGGATCAGTGGTAGGCCCATTTCTGTTTGTCATCTATATTGAGGATTTGGATGAGAACGTATCAGGCAAGTTTGCAGATGACGCTTAAGTGGGTGAGATTGTAGTGACGATGGTTGTCAAAAATTGCAGCAGGATCTTGATCGGTTGGGTAGGTGGGCTGAGGAATGTTTGATGGAATTGAATGCAGAGAAATGTGAGGTGTTGCATTTTGGGAAATCTAACAGGGGCACAGTGAATGATAGGGCTCTGGGGAGTGTTGTTGAGCAGTGGTATCTAGAAGTGTAGGTACATAATTCCTTGAAAATGGCATCACATGTAGATAGGGTGGTCAAAAATGCTTTCAGCACATTGACCTTCATCAGTCAGAGTATTATGTATGGAAGTTGGAAGGTGACGTTATAGTTATACAAGGCATTGGTGAGGACATATTTAGAGTATTGTGCTCAGTTTTGATCACCATGTTACACAACTAGTGTAGATGGGGCATGTTGATCGGCATGGCCTAGTTGGGCCAAAGGGCCTATTATCATGCCATATGACTCTATGAATCTCTACGACCAAGTCAATTTCAGCACCACAGATGCTGACTGGGGCCTGTACACCACTTTTTTCCCGAAGTTGATGACTTTGTTTTGCTGAATGTTGCTGGCTTGACACAAAGTTACTGAGCTTTCTATCTCCCTGTTCTCATCATTGATATCCAAACCGCTATGATGGTGTTGTTTGCAAACGTAGATGCAGTTAAGACCACAATTTGGATGCACTGACCTTAGTTTAAAGTTAGTAGAGTAAGGGGCTGAGAAAGCAACTTTGCGGAGCAACGGTGTTGAGAATTATTATGGAGGATGTTTTATCACCTAGCCTTACTGATTGTGGTGTATGTTTCAGGGAGATGGCATTCCATTTGCCACGGAGGGTTCCGAGTCCTAGGACCAGGAGTTTGCAGTTGATGTGTGTATTGACCAGTCTCTCAAAGCACTTCATGACAGTCCATGTCAGTCACTGGTCGGTAGTCATTAAGGCACACTACCTTATTTTACCTTGGCGTTGGAATTGCTGTGGTCTTCTTTTTAAAAAAAAATATATATATTTTTATTAGAGTATGTAGACAGTGACTTAGCAAACATATGTTATGATAGCAATATTTCATGTACAACGGTCATACATTATTAATATTGTCAAGTGAATCATTTTGACTCTAATAATTTTTTTTTAAAGAGAGGAAAACAGAAAGAAAAAGAAAATATAAATCAACATCAAAAAAGAAAATCATAAAGAATGGAATAATTTACTATTAATACATCATAGGAGATAAGATCAAGGAATATAAAATATAACTTTTCATCTAATCCTGAGTCCAAGTTTCAGTTAGGGTTCCCTGCCGAACCATTCTACCCTTTTAAGTAATCAATGAAAGAAGACCATATTCTAACAAAAACTTCTTGTTTGTCCATTAGGGCAAATCTGATTCTTTCCAGGTGTAGGGTCTCCGACATTTCCGTAATCCACATTTTAGTTGTGGGGGATATAGGGCCTTTCCAAAATTTTAATATTAATTTCTTCCCAATTATTATACTGTAATCTAGGAAATTTCTTTGACTTGTTGTAAGAGTTAAACTTTGTTCTGATGTTTCAAGTATTATTAATTTTGGATCTGGATCCAGTTTAGTATTAATAACTTCAGAAGTTATTCTAAAAATCTCAATCCAGAAATTCTTAATTTTTATACAATTTGCAAAAGTATGTGTTAAATTATCCTCTGGATGTTGACATTTATCGCAGATAGAGGATATCTGTGGAAAGATTCTATTTAATTTAACTTTGGAGTAATGTAATCTATATAATACTTTAAATTGTATTAAAGCATGTCTGGAGTTTAGCGAGCATTGATGTATATATTGTAAACTTTTGTCCCATATATCTTTCGTTATGGATTGATTTATTTCATTTTCCCATGTATGTCTATATGATTCCGTCGATGGTATCTCGCTATCTAAAAGGGTATTGTAAATATAAGTTGTTAATTTTTCTGTATTAGGATGCTTATTCAGACATTCATCAAGGATTTCTGGTTCCTTATTCCTATAATCTTGTGTATTTGATTTAACATAATCTCTGAGTTGTAGATATCGAAAACAATTATTAACAGATCCATAAATCTGTTGCAGTTCCTGAAATGAAAGATAAATGCCTTTCTTATAAAGGTGTTCCATCTTTTTGATTCCATAGTTTTTCCATTATATAAAGCCTTTATCCAGCATGGAAGGTTTGAATAAGAGATTGTTTACAATAGGGAGACAGAGTGGTATATTATCCAGTTTTAAAGCCTTTTTAAGTTGTTTCCAGATTCGTGTACCACTATATATTATAGCGTTTTCCCCATAGGTTTTTTTGTGCAATTTTGTCGGTGCAAATATAATCGAACCGATTTCAAAAGGTAGATAGTCCTCCTTTTCCATCCTTAAACAATCTGGTTGTTGATCCATTTCTTCCAGCCAAAAAAATCATGTTTTTAATATAAACTGCCCAAAAATAAAACAAAAAAATTGGTAGAGCTAAACCTCCATTAATCTTTGATTTACATAAATGTTATTTATTCTATGATTCTTGTAATCCCAGATGAAACTTGTAACAGTAGAGTCTACTTTAAAAAAAAAAAGATTTTGGAATATATATCGGGATTGACTGAAATAAGTACAGTAATTGCGGCAGAAAAATCATTTTTATAGCATTAATTCTACCGAACATTGAAATAGGAAGTGTTTTCCAGTATTGAATATTCTTATTTAGTTTATTCAGTAAAGGTGGGAAATTTGATTTAAATAAAGAACTATACCCCTTAGTTACATAAATACCTAGATATTTAAATTTTTCTTCAACTATTTTAAAAGGTGATTGTTGTAGTATATGTAAATTGTGATCCGTTATTGACATGATTTCGCTTTTATTCCAATTAATTCTATATCCTGAGAACTGACCGAATTGAGTTATTAGATTTAATAAATTTGGAATACTAATTTCTGGCTTTGTAATATATATTAGTACATCATCTGCATATAGAGACATTTTATTCATTGTATCTTTAGTATTGTACCCATGTATTTCTGGATTAGATCTGACATTTTCTGCGAGTGGTTCAATTGCTAAAGTGAATAATAATGGATATAACGAACATCCTTGTCTACAACCTCTGGAAAGATTAAATTTAGTTGATAACATTTGATTTGTTAGTATTCTAGCTGTTGGGTTAGAATATAATAATTTAACCCATGCACAGTACTTCTCTCCCAATTGAAATTTTTCCATCACTGAAAATAAATATGGCCAATCTACTTGATCAAAGGCTTTTTCAGCATCTAGCGATATAATTGCTAGGTCTGCATTAGCAATTCTATTTGAATACATAATATTAAACAATCGTCTAAGATTATAAAATGAGTGACGTTTTGGGATAAAACCTGTTTGATCAGAGTGTATTAATTTGTTAATTACTAAGCTTAATCTATAAGATAGGATTTTAGTTAAAATTTTCTGATCAGGATTTAATAGAGCTATTGCTCTATATGAGGCCGGGTCTTGCTGTGGTCTTCTTGAAGCAGATGGGAATCTCAGATTGGGTCAGAGAGCTTAAAGATGTCCGGAAATGCTCCTGCCAGCTGGTCCGCACAGGCTCTGGGGACACAGCTGGGGCCAGTCACCTATCACGGGTTTACTCTCAGGAAGACCAATCTGATATCTGAGATGGAGACCATGGGTACAGTAGGACCCCAGGCCATATGGGAGGGTGATGTTATTCCATCGAACTTCTGTCAAAAGCTAGCATTGAGTACACAGAGCTCATTGGAGAAGGATGCGTTATCACCAGCGATATTGCTCAACCACACTTTGTTGCCCGTTACAGCATGCAAGCCTTGCTACAATCAACAGCTATCGGTGTGGTTAACCTAGGATTGGAGCCAAGTCCAGAATTTCTCTTGGCATCCTTGTCGGCTTTACAAAGGTTGTTTATAGATTTCTTGTCCTGTTTGGGATAATTTGACGCACTCCACTCGGAAGTGGAGCTCACAGTTCACCCATAATCTGGGTTGGGGAACACTCGTATCATCTGCTTTGGCACGTGGTCCTCTTCATACCTACCAATCAAGTCTGTGATGGCAGTGGCATACACTTTCAGATTGGCTGCAGAGTCCTTGAACATGGACCAGTGCACTGACTCAAAGCAGTTGCGAAGGATCTTATCTATTTCATCAAACCAGTCTTACATTACTGTTCTGTGTCCCCCTGTTTCAGGTTCTGCTTGTAAGCATGAAATAGGAGCACAGTCAGGTGGTCAGATTTTGCAAGATGCTGACTGGGGGTGAAGTGGTAGGCATCCTTGATGGTCGAAGTGGTTCAGTCCCAAGGTGGGGTCAAGGAAAGAGCGTTCACGTCGCGGCCCTGTTTCCACCAATCTTTCCACCACCACGCACAAGAAGTTCAAGATGCCATTGTATGCAGATGCAGAGAAGTGTGTTCAGCTCTAGCTGAACAATTTCTAATCTTGTGATGTGAACTTGATAAGGTCCCATGGTGGAGGGTGCATCTTTTGATTTAGTTGGTTGCAAACATTTCTCCTGTTCTTTGCTCGCTCTGGCATATCACAAAGATCAGAACTTCCTTCTCCTCGACATGGCTTCAATAAGATTTCCACAATAGTTTTATGTGGCGGCATATATAATGTTGCAATATCAGTGATATTGTTACAAAAGGCCCATTTTAGGGAATTTTAATCTGCAGCACCAAATTAATAGATGGTCTTACATTCCTGTTTGGTAGGTCGCTGTTTTCAAGGCGGCTAATTGCAGCACTGGCCATCACGATATTGTGGGGGCTCGACTGAGCAGTTTTAATTGTTCAGTGGAGCCCAATCAATTCTAGGAGCGATCTTCGATATTGTCTGACTCATTTTCTTTATTGAAGCTCGAGTCCGGCGCTGAGCATGGTCAACCGAGCACTATTACAATGAGGGTACACAAAAGGCTGGAGAAACTCAGCGGCTGCAGCAGCATCAAAGGAGCGAAGGAGATAGGCGACGTTTCGGGTCTCGTTATCTCCTTCGCTCCTTAGATGCTGCTGCAGCCGCTGAGTGTCTCCAGCCTTTTGTGTACCCTCGATTCTCCAGCATCTGCAGTTCCTTCTTTAACACTCTTACAATGATCACAGATACTCCTCCGCGGGGGGAATGATGGTTATGTGTCCGCCGAGGAAAGGGGCGGGGACAGACAGAAGAACTTCTGTACAAGCCACAACGACCCTTTGGATTTCCCATCAACAGAGATACATTTTCAGTAGGATGCTTCGTATGTCAGAGTAACCACGACAACTTTCAAGTGCAGAAGAAGGGTCTCGACCCGAAACGTCATCTGTCCAGAGATGCTACCTGTCCCGCTGAGTTACTCCAGCTTTGTGTGTCTATCTGAAGTGCAGAATGATATCTGATGTCAAAATATTGATAATGAACTATTGACATAATTTGAAGTATCATTCGTTTAATGATGCAAATAAAACGGAACAAAAAAAACCACACACACATTTCCTTTAGAGGTATTAAACAGCAAGTAAATGGATAAACATACCTAAATGTGTTTAATATTACGAATTTGAGGTCAGTAATATGATTACGGTGAACTCAATGTCACAGCTAAATGTGCGTTAAGGAGTCTGTACAATATAACGTGAGGAAATAACTATAAATTAACGCGAGCAAATAAGTGTGAGAATAAGGGAGGGGGTCGAAGATTCAAGAGGAGAATGTAGCTACAATAAAGGCGGCTCGGCTTGTATGGGGGAAAGAGACAAGCGCTGCATCTGGGCAGCCCGCGAGTGCGGCTGATCCGCATTATGGCGAAAGCGGACGTCTGGACGAGGAGAGCCGCAGCATATCCAGGGTACCGCAGTGAAGCCGAGTGCGGCAACCAGCAGCGAGCAGCTCTCTTCCCCGGCGATGGCAACTTAGCGCCGATGTTGCCGCAGGGATCCGGCTGCTGATCACAGCGCCCACTGCTCCCGCCAGCGGCCGGGGACTGCGCGGCTTCGCCCCCCGCAGCCGGCGCCAGTTCCCGGGCTGAGCAGGTGAGCGACCCGCCGGCGCAAACTCCGGTAAGTGCCCGCCACCCGGAGAGAGGGAGAGAGGGAGGGAATGTATCAAACATGGCCGCGAAGCAGCAGCTCTCACGCCGCCCCCCGGGGTATAAACTGGGCTTTACGCCGCCGCCTCAAAGCTGCACCTCCCTCCCTCCCTCCCTGTCTCAGTGCCGGCGATCGCGGGGAGCGCTCTGCTGCCCAGGTACAAGTCTACCGGCCTCCCTCCGCCGTCCGGGTGCCGGCACTCTCTGCTTCGCTCTCTGCCTCCCCCCTTCCCCTCGGTCCCCGCTCAAGTGAGCGGGAGGAGGTTTCTCTTCCGCCCTCGGCGTGTGGGGTTGAGAGTAGCGAATGAGCGGCGAGGTTTTACTGAGCAGTCGCTCCCTCTGCCCGCTCACTTTCTGCACAAGTTGCCGGGGGGATTTGCCTGGAGGAGTTTCTCCCCCCACCCCCATGGGACGGAGTAGGTCCCGCTAACTTGTGCTGTTTTCATGCTACTCTCATCCCAGAGGTTGTGAGCCCCCAACCCACAGAAGTCGCCGGACGATTTCATTTCCTCCAACACGTTGAGGTGAATTATTAACATTTTACTGTTGAACACTGTAACGGGAACAATGTTCGCTATTGTTGTAATTCTATTCATGGGATGTGGGTGGAGAGTTGGGGAGGAATTTGTGTCGTTACCAAGTTAATGTGTGACCTGGAGTTAAACATGGACATTCTTATCCGAAGTCAATGTTCATAAAGTGGGGGCCGACAGTTTTATTTTGCCTGCTCTAGAGTCTTGTACTTGGAGTGGTATTGTGTAATGTTTTGCAAGATGATTTTGGTTCTGACTGCTCGTAAACATGCGGTTATAATGTATTTTCTCCACAGTGCTCGCTACGCGATGGCTTTAAAAAACCCCCAAAATCTTTTGGGGGATTGATGTGGAATTTAACAGTCACTGGAAAGCTGTCGTGCAGTTTAAAATGAACTAAGGATCAAATAAGTTTAGCAGAAGATGTTGCTTTAATGAACACAGTATAGCTGGAGCTGCGTTAAACTTGCAAATACCGTATACATTTATCTTTACTGTGAATCTCACACCAGTCAAGTGCTGCTGCGTTTTAGCTGAGGTCAATTGTTCCATGCTCTAAGCATTTTTATCTGAGTAGGACTATGGTTTTGCAACTGTACACGATGTAAACTTGTGTTCACTGTCATTGAGCAATTTGCCAAAACGGTGTAAAATGAGAAGCAAGTGTGTATTATATAAACAGTGTGATGGTAAGGAGAATCGCACGGAACTTCACAATTTATGTGGTGTGTCAGTGCCCGTGTTGACTTGATATACTCTCACTTTTAAATTCGACAAACCCGTGATGCCACCCCTGTTTCTGATAGCTTACACTCAAAGACTTGGTTAGTTAGTTGAAGGGAAATTGTGGCAATGTGAACACTGTTCTGATACCTTTGTTCTCTATCTGTGTTTCGGATTTCAGAGGTACACTCCAGTGCTTATGCTTCAGGCAAGGAAAGTGATGCACATTCACGTGATGTGATGCCATTTATGTCACCGCTGATGTATGGTGGATTATAATCATTGCATTTGCAGAAAGAAAGTGATGTCTACATACTGAATTTGGAGAAGGCCTTGATTGAATGTGCCTTACATTAATGGCAGAAGCTGAAAGGCATAAACAAGTCTTCAGTTTCTGTTGTGTTAAAGAAGGAACTGCAGAGGCTGGAAAATCGAGGGTACACAAAAAGCTGGAGAAACTCAGCGGGTGCAGCAGCATCTAAGGAGCGAAGGAGATAGGCGACGTTTCGGGTCGAGACCCTTCTTCAGACTGGTCAGGGATCAGGGAAACGAGAGATATAGACGGTGATGTGGAGAAGATGATCACCGATATAGAGACCAAGCGGAGGCTTGGCGATCGCTTCGCCGAACACCTCCGCTCGGTCCGCAATAACCAACCCGACCTCCCGGTGGCTCAGCACTTCAACTCCCCCTCCCATTCCGCATCCGACCTCTCGGTCCTGGGCCTCCTCCACGGCCAGAATGAGCAACATCGCAAGCTGGAGGAACAGCACCTCATATTCCGCTTGGGGAGTCTGCATCCTTTGGGCTTGAACATTGAATTTTCTCAATTCTGTTAACCCTTGCTGTCTCCTCCCCTTCCCACCTCTCCCTCAGCCCTCGGGCCCTGGCATTCCCTCTATCTCTATCTCCCTCCCCCACCCCAGTCGCACCAGCTTCTCATTTTCACACCACAAACAGCTTACAATGGCTTGTTCCCTTTATCATCGATACTTTTTTGCATATCTTTCATTCATTGTTCCTTATCTCTCCACATCACCGTCTATATCTCTTGTTTCCCTGATCCCTGACCAGTCTGAAGAAGGGTCTCGACCCGAAACGTCGCCTATCTCCTTCGCTCCTTAGATGCTGCTGCACCCGCTGAGTTTCTCCAGCTTTTTGTGTACCTTCAGTTTCTGTTGATTGTTCACTTTGTAATATAAAGTGTCTCATTGCTGATGGTGATTTATATTTTTTCAGTGAATTGTTCACTTCTGCAAAGATATTTGCTTGTGGACCGTATATAAATTCCACAGGACATTATTAATTCACTTTTATCATTAGAGGTAGTTATTTAGTCGAGATTAGTTTCTTTGTAATTATAAAGTAGTAATCTAGTTGATACGAGGAGGATTAAGTCATAAAAGTCGAAGTGAATGATATGTGTTTGTAGACTAATTTAAAAAAAAAAAAAAGATTTTCAGATATCTTATGCATAATGGGTCGGCAATTTAGATTGTACTTGCAGTTTAACAACCAAAATAAGTCTGATTTTTGGAATGTGGCAATGCTGCATATTCACTGTCCGTTCCCAGTTGCCACTGCACATCCTTTTACGATACAATACAGTAGAACTATTTATCCCAGGAGGGAATTTAATCTGCTAACAGTAATAAAAAAAAACACAAAGTACATGAAATGTGCAATTAAAGTGATGAGTGGAAAGGCTTTGGGGATATGCAAAGATTGGGGGTGGGGCGGGGGGGGGGGGGGGGGTGGAGGAAAGGGAGGTCTCAGTCTACCCCACGACAGAAGGGGGAGGAGTTGTAAAGTTTGATAACCCGTGGTGTTATGTCCTGCATCTTGGTAGAACTAGTCTGTTGCTGAAGATACTCCTCAGGTTGACCAGATCATGGAGGGGGTGAGCTGCATTGTCCAGGATGCTCCGCAGTTTGAGGATGACTTTAATTGACTGTAATCCAAGTCACAGCTAAAAACGTTTCTCTGTTGAACCCGTGGAGTGATGAACAAATCACTTTCTAGTTGGTTTAAGATGTAGTATCTATGTACTTTTGTGTTGGTTGTAGATCATGATTGACTTGAGTTTGCTTTAGCCAACTGAAATTTGTTTTGATATATTTAGGGCAGTTACACATGCTACTGTTTCATATCTGAGGTGAGGTTCAGTGCAAAGTTGTTTTGCTAGAAATTGAACTCTATTAGGAAACAGACGTCTTCCACTGTTTTATCTTTATCTGCGAGAGTATATTTCTGTGTTCCTGTTGCATGTCAACATCTTCCATGCACTGTTTCTGAGCTGAATACTGGGATCTATCAATGTTGAAGACTTCAGGAGGCAGAATATAATTATCCTCTCAATGTCTCTTGTAGAAGTGCTTGCAGAAGTGTGGTTTTGCCTCGATTCCACTGTGTTTGCAGGTGCGATACTCACTAAGCCATTCCCACACGATCCACTGGGATATAGTTCTCTGCTATATCTGGGCTGGCTCCACTGCTTCCATGGTTTCCATTGGTTCAGGCCTGCTTAATACTCTCCATTGCCAGTCAGTATATATTGTTGTGTTACAATATCACAAGGGACATTTTATTGTGTGGCTGCTCTTGCTCTGCTTCATTTGAACAAGGATTCGCCTGTTAGCAGTATTTTCAGAGTGAGGAATTATTGGTAGTGTCTCATTGTCCATATACAATTCTGCTTTTAATGATGAAACGCTGTAGATTCTTAGTTATCCAATGAATTTGTCAGTCTGCGTCATCTAATGTAATGGTAGTAATGGACCTCAGAGGCGGATGTCGCAATAGGATTTTATTTCCAAAGAATAATGAGTTGTTCTTTGAAGAACGATCGAGTACAGGCATATAACAAGTAGGTTTTTTTTAAGCTAAAATAATTAATGTTTCCTTTTTTTGCCAGTTGATGCAGGTCTAGGTTGAAGCTACATTTTTTGTGCCATTTAAATGGAGGTACTGAAGAGCTAGTCTGTGAAATGACATGGATGTCCACCATCTGGAATATTCTGCCCAAATCTACTGTTTCCAATTCATATTGACTATTCACTTATCTTGCTTTTTAGGATGCACCTTCAAGCTATCTCTTTGTCAAAGTTAGTATCATCTGCCCAAATATATCTTGTTGTAGCTCAATGTCAAATATTGTTTGGCAGTCCTTTGGAATGCATTTTTATGTTTACGAGATGCTTCAAATGACAGAAAATATGCAATACAAACCTAAGGGGTTACAATTGAATGCATAGTTAAATAGATGCGGTTGATTAATCATCTTGAACATGGGGGTATCGGTTGTAGACAGCTTCCTGATGCTATCTGTATGGCGTTTGTACATTCTCCCCTTGACCGTGTGGGTTTGATCCGAGACCTTCGGTTTCCTCCCATACTCTAATGATGTACAGATTTGCAGGTTAATTGGCTTGGTATAAATGTAAATTGTCCCAAGTGTGTGTAGGATAATGTTAATGGCCTGTCCCACTTAGGTGATTTTTAGGTGACTGCCGGCGACAGTCACAGTCATAGTGGGACGCTGAAAAACTGGCTTCTCTGGATCCACCCTACGGCAATGTCTACGACAAGCTACCAACTAGTCGGTCAAGCTACGATGCAATGTTAACTGGCGACACAATTCCTAGCGACTTGGGACGTCCACCTACGACCACACCTACAACAGCCTACAACAACCTTCGACCACACAGGCGACAACCTACAACAACTGAAGTCAACTTGCGTCAACCCGTGACAAGATACGAAAAGCTATGCCCCTGTCGGAAGACAAGTCAGTCGCCGGTACCTGTCGCCGGTTGATTAGATTTCATTTAGATTTAGATTTTATTACTTGTCATTCGAACCTCAGAGAGGCTCAAACGAAACTCCATTTCTACAGCCATACAAACAAAACAATTCCTACACGACACACAAACAATTCAATGTACAGAAAACATCCATCACAGTGAATCTCCTCCTCACTGTGATGGAAGGCAGAGTCTTTACGCTCCCCTGCACCATTTCTCTCCTGATGTTGAAGCCCCAGGCGGACGATGTTAAGTCCCGCGGTCGTTGAGGCCGCGTTGGGCAATGTACGGCCCCACTCCAGGTCTAAATGTCACAAAGTTGGATCCCCCGGTGGGCGCTGGAATGTCCCGCGGCCATTAAAGCCGCGCCGGGCGATGTACGGCCCCGCTCCGGGTTGTTCCAACCCCGTGACACGGGCGGGAGAAGTTGCGTTGCGGGAGCTCCGGAAAGCGGTCTTTCACCTGGACCCGTGAGCTCCCGATATCCCGACAGTCCACCGGTCTGCAGCTGGAGCTCCGAGGTCAGGGCCGCAGCGGCGAGCCACCACCGCTCCCCACGCTCCGAGGCCGGCCAGCCCCAGGATGGTGAGTAGTCCGCAGCTCCGCAGGCTCCGTGACTGGAGCCCCCAGGTTGTCCTGGTCGGAGGCCGATCCATGGTACTAGACCCCAACGTCAACGGAGACCCGACAGGGAAAAAGTCGGGTCTCCCGTGCAGGGAAGAGATTTTAAAAGTTTCCCCCTCACCCCTCACCCCTCACATGTACACAGTTAGAAACAGTACAAAAAACCCACAAACAACTACATTTAACTAGACAAACAAAAAGACAGACAGGCTGTAGGGGCCGCTGCAACGCGAGTCGCGCTGCCGCCGCACCCCACCGCCTGATGTAGGTTGACGTAGGTAGTCGCCAATGGAATTCACCGAAGTCAGCACCCGGCGAGAACTAACGTCACCTGGCGTCATCCTGGCTACAACCTACGACAGGAGAAGACAGGCAACGTCAAGCCCACTGTCGCCGAAAGGTCTTGAACATTTCAAAATCCAGTGGCGACAAAAAAAAAGTTATGAAACTTGAGGAGACAACCAACAACAATACAGGTGTCACCATATGACCATGTGGCGACAGCCTATTTTCCGGCTGTCGCTGAAATGGGAGAGGCCCTTTAATGTGTGGGGATTGCTGGTCGACTCGGGCTGAAGGATCTCAGCACATCCATTTATTCTGGAAGAGAAACAAATCTTAAATCTGGATTAGAAGAATGAAATTAATTCAACAGAGGACAATCTATCTATCTATACATAACTAAAACTCTGATCTTGTGCTCTTCCGGTTTGGGTGCTTTTTCTATTTGTGCAAAAACGGTACACGATAGTGTTATGATTTTTTCATCACCTTGCTCGCCATTCTCCTGTCCTCAAGTACAACAAGTTTTGTTTCAATCGATGGTATAATTTAAAAGTTAATAAGGTTTAAAAATCTTAAAAACTGCGCATGCACAGATTGGTCTCCTTTCCTGTCAGTCAGTGACACGCCGATTGGTCTCCTCTCCTATCAGTCAGGCCGACAGCGACGCCCCTTCCTGCATGCCAATCGGCGTCTTTACTGGAGCCGAGGGACGCGCCGCTGTGGCCAGCGGAGGTGTCCAACCAGACACAATTGTCGGACGGAAAGGAAGCGGCACGGTGCCGGAGATGTCGGCCAAATGGAAAGCGGAGAACCTGATCCCGGGGGAGGAGAGCGAATAGTTACTAATCAGCCCGCTGTGAGTCCCCATCACACCGCCCCCCCCCCCCCACCTCCAGCCCCTCCCTCTCTGGTTCCCCTCGCTGGCTCCTGCCCCCCTCCCCTGTGATACCCCTCTCTCCCCTATGACTTGTCCCCTGTCTTTTCTCTGAGCCCCTCCCCCCACACATCCCCTCTCCCCCCACACACCCTCTCCCCCAACACACCTCTCCCCCACAACCTCCCCCCCACAACCCCCCCCCGTCCACATAACTACCCTGCCCCACCCACACCACCCCTCCCCTCCCCCCCCACACACGTGAATACGAGGAAGGTGGAGGGAGTGCTGTGGGATGAGGGGAAATGAGCTGCGCCAGCACAGTTGGGGGCTATGGGTGAATGGTGGAATATTGCTTTGGGGGATCAGGCCTCCAGTGTGACAATGGGACCCAACTGGTCCCACTTAGTCTAGTTTATAATAACATTCAAAAATTAATAATTTATAATAAAAAGAGAAAAAACACAGGAAACACTAAGAGACCTATGGAAAGAGACGGAGGTAATCTTTCAAGTCCAAGATCTTTCATAACTGGAAAGAGAGAAAAAAACATTGGGGGTGGTGGGGAGGGGAGAAACAAGTGTCCATGCATTAGGAATTGGACCAACTGTACACAAAGCTGCAATTCCGGTGAAGATTGGGTTGAATAGTGCACCTGCAGAGAAACTAGAAAAAAGATGGAATCTTAATTATTATTGTTGTGCTATGCTATTTAATTTCCTGAACTATGTATATTTTCCCTTGAAGAAAATACCATGTTTCATGAGTATGGCAATGTAAAAAGCAGCCATTATGTACATGATCTATAGCGGTGAAGTAATGCAATGAATCTCTTGAAGAGCTGAGCAGTCATAGGATGTTGTTTGATATGCAGGTTGCAATTACTGAGATGAGGTGCAAGATGCCACTCCTCAGCAGCTGCAGAAATAACCAATAGACTGACTCTGTTACAAGAAATCCAACATACTGGGTCAAATATCAACAGTACTAGCTCATTTTGGATATTAATCCCAATCACTTCAGGTTCAAATCTATGTTTGAATATGCAGTAGGATTCAGAGCACCTATACCGAATTTGTGCACTGCTATGGTGGCAATGGCCATGCTAAATATCAAGAGTGTATTGAATTAAAGGCAAAGGATAGAAACTTTCATTCACAATCATCAAAAAAATATATCACCCAGTGTGAGTGAGATGAGCAGAATTCAAACACAATAAAGCCTTTTATTGTGGAGACTTGGTACAAATTGTAATTATCTAGTAAGTAGGAACAGTAAGTCATGCGGAAAGCTCTACAATTCCGGGAACATTTGTTATTCAGCAAACTCCGTGTGAGTAGGAGGGAGGGATAGACAAGCCATGATTGAATGGCGGAGTAGACTTGATGGGCCGAATGGCCTAATTCTACTCCAATCACTTATGACCTTATCTGAAAGCATAACGTGGGTGTTAAAGTCAATACAAAGATCAACATGAATTGTAATGTGCTGAATGTCATTCATGACACTTGTTGGAACATTCCTCCAGGAATGGAACTGCAAAACTCTGCCTATGCAAAACAATGGATTGAAAATAAAACTGCAGCTGCTGAAAATCTGCAAGAAAAACAGAAAATGTTGGAAGCACTTGTTATTTCTTTTGATCAGACTTTGATTGCTTTTATATGAAATTGCAGAGTAGTACTAGTTCAACAGTAGGAATACTACCAGTACACTTATTTTTGAATAATTTGTGCATTCAAATCTTCTGGAGACGATCCCGTGAGATAAATGACCAAACTCTACATCAACATTTGGTGTGACAAAAGCCAAGAAAATCATCTTGAAAGCAGATGTAGAAAAATGCTTGAAGTTCAGATCTCTGAATTAAAGCCTGGGGTTACAGTTCTTGTGAAACATAATAATCATAATGCGCACAAGCATCCTCATTTGACATGCGACCATTTGAAGTGAGCGCTGCAAAGATCACAGCAACATTTTGTTCAAAAAGATCACATGAAAAGTGGTATTCTTAATTAAAGGCATTCAAACGTCATCAACTCCTGTTAAATCATACAGTATGGAAACGGGTCCTTTGACCCAACTTGTCCATGATGATCAAGATGCCCTATCTAAATCTAATCGTTAAATCTAATCATTTATCTACCACCCTCTATGGAAAGGGTTGCCCTGGGGGTTTTTTCCCTCTCATCTAAAAGTTTTGGTTTTAATTGTTCTACACTAGGAAAAAACGGCATTCACCCTATCTCTTACCCTCATGATTTTATTCTGTAAGATCACCCCTCGGCCTCATGTGCTCCAATTAATTGGGTCCTAACCTGCTCAACCGCTCCTTGCAATTCAGGCCCTCGTATCCTGGGAACGTCCTCGTAAAACTTCTCTGAAGGAGGGTCTCGACCAGTGGCATGAGCAATAGCTGCCGCGCCAACAGTCTGTCTGTCCCTTCCTTCTCTGTTTTTTAGTATGTGTTAAATGTATGTTTTTACTATTCTTTAGCTTGTTTATGTGGAGGGTGAGGGGTTTGGGGGAAACTTTTTTAATTTCTTCCCTCGACGGAGATGCGATATTTTTTTTTCCGTATCGTATCTCCGTCCACACTGCGGCCTAACATCGATGAGCTGGAGGCCTCTGCTGGAGACCGACTTTGGGAGCTCCAACTGCGGGAGCCTGCGGGACTTTAACACCGTCGAGCTCGCGGTCTCTGGTTAGAGACCGACTTTGGGAGCTCCAAGCCTCAGGAGCTTCGACCGCCCCGATGCGGGAGCCTCGATTGGTTGCTGCGGGATGACTCTGCCTCATCAACCTTGTTGGTTACTTTAAAAAAAACCTGATGGTTTCTTCCAGATGGAAGTGAAAACGAACTAATCCGAGTTAATGCAATAGCCAACATCCTTGCACCCTAAAGCATTATGCGCGAGTAGAATGTTCATCCTTGTCTTAAAGACTTGTAACAGTGATATAAAGATAAAATAATAATTCGGAATTCACACCTTGTTAATAAAGGGGTAGTCTGCAGTGATACATTATTGGTCGCTCCGTCAATATTTTTTTTAATGAACAATATGTGCATTTTCTCTTTAAAATGGCTTAATTCTGATCATGCACAGTATCATGAGCGGTAAAGAATGCAGCTATGGTTTACATTGTGCTCAGCATTGAGTCTAGGTAATTATTCACAGGCAGAAGAGTCACAGTTTACAGTAACAGCCAGGAGGATGTCTTGGGGAGGTTTTACCTTGGTGAAAAAGCCAAAGAAGAGCAGCACAGTTGAATGGATGGCTTTAACTTAATCATCAAAGGAGTCTGTGAACGCCCTGCTGCGACCGTGGATTTTTTTTGTGACGTTCACATCAAATGACTGCATGTCATGTGGAGATGCTTGATCGCCTCTGTGGCTATCTAGTTTCACAAGGACCATATCCTCAGGCCATACTGTTGTAGACCAGAATATAATGTATTTGGATTTTGTGTATCGGATATGTGGCTGAAGGTGCACGATTTTAGGTTATGGTGTGCACAATGGTGAAGTTGTAGCTCCAAAATCCGGAGGCCTCTAGACTTGACTTAAGACTTTAGGGATACTGCGCAGAAACAGGCTCTTCGGCCCACCGACCCGATCAAGCCGCACAGGCCTGAAATATTAAATCTCATCCATGTCTTCAAATCCCATTGCAGACCTTGACAATGCAAATGAAAATAGTTTAGTAAACATTAAGGATAATTGGCTTGTCATGATAGCTTCTTAATTGCCGTTTGCAATGGCAATCCATCTTCATTGTCGCTGGTTTGCATTCGGTGAGATATGTTGGCCTTGGCAGCTATGTATGTCCACATCCTATGAGCAAATAATTACTAGGATACACAGTGATTTTTGGTATGGGCCATTAGCACTTGATGTGGGTCAATTCAATCTGGTGATGGATGACCAAACCAATGCTGTCTGGTCGATATCCTACAGTCTGCACCACTTGGGTTATGTGGGACAACATATGAAAGATGGAATGGCTACAAAGATTAGTAGGTGAAGTAGTAGAAACTCTGAGATCACATGCAGAAAAATGTGCATTGGTGTCATTTGGCTGAGAAAAGATAAACTTGCAATAGTGGGAGCATACAAAGGTTTACCAGATTGATTCTTGGATAGATGGGTTCATCAAGAGGAGAGATTCAGTAGAAAAGGACACAAAGTGCTGGAGTAACTCAGAGGGTCAGGCAGCATCTTTGCAGAACATGGACAGATAATATTGTGGGTTGGGACCCTTCTTCAGATTTACAATAAAAATATCTAGAAAAGGAAAAAGGCAAGCACAGGGAGTCCAAGAAGAGGGGGATTGACGGAGACTGGAGAAGGGGTTGTCACTGGTAGGCAAGGATTCCTTTTCATAGAAATGGGCCTTTAGGCGGAGGCAACGGAAGAAGAGCTCTCCATTATGGCAGACCCGGAACGCGTTGAGGTGTGGGTGGATGGGTACTAGCGTCAGGCTTCTGTTGGCCTGTCTGCATCCAAAAGAGGGAGGTCGGAGGGAATGGTAAAAATATGACGGGTGGGATCAGAGGGGCGGAGGAAAGCTTGGAGGGTTTAAGCAGACTGGGCTTCTGCTCTGAGTTTGGGCTTCTGCTCTGCGAAGCTAGCTCATTGATATTTATGAAAAGGTTTCAGAGGATTGAGCCAAGGTATGGTTGAAGACTTGAGCTAGTGATGGAGGTGGACGCTTGGCTCAGGACCTAATAGAATATCAAAGCCATAAATTCTGGTTGGGCCTCATTGTATGTTAGATGCTGTTGCTGTGTGGTGAGAAATATGGGGAGATAGGCTGGAAAATGCTTCAGAGCGATGACAAAAGCAAAGTTGGAAAGAGAGCATTGGAAGTTGGGGTGGGCAGATTGGATGGGATGTTTGGCCAGGTGGACGAGAGGAAGGGATGGAATTACAAGGCAACTTAATGGTTTCACTTTTCATGGCAGATGTTTTGATTATTTACATGAGGTGGTGGGTATATGTTAGAGTTCAGTTAGGTACTCTAACAGCATTTGAAAGACATTTGACAGATAAATGGTTAGGAAAGGTTTAGAGGGATGTGGACTAAATGCTGGTAAATGGGTCCAAATTGGATATGGTATATTGGTTGGCATGGACAAGTTGGACCGAAGGGTCTGTTTCCATATTGTATAACTCCAAATCCATGATCACCTGTGCTTGTTGATATATTTGGCAGGGGAGAGAAGCTCAAGTCAGATTGAGTTCCAGGATCATTTTCTAGTGGTGAGCAGTGTGGTATTCTGAGATCTGGCAAAGAATAAATGTTCAAGTTGGTGATCATTGGACTTAAGCACATCTTGAATCCTGTTAGAGAGCAGGTGACACTTGTGGGCTTAATGGTGCAAGGCCCTCAGAGGATGGGGCAAATAACAAAGTACCATTTAAATGTGCCATTGCTTTAGGTACAAAGTACAGCAAATGGATTTTGACTCCCTAATGTCACTTTGTGGTTATTTCAAACCCCTGTTGTAAATTGTGTGTTGCTTCAAAATGAATGATGTGAGCAAAACATTTAAGGTGTTGTATATAGTGAGAATATTTCCAATCACAGCAGTTATGTCATCAGAGCACAAGGGCAACAGGAAACCTCAACGGTACAAATTCATTTTGTGCAAGTTAACCCTGTATGAAAGATTCAGCCCTTTCTTTTCTCTGAATTAGAATGATCTTTGTTCATTTGGGTTTCAAATTTAATCTTGTAATATTTTACATAAAGTATATAATCAGAGCTGACCTAAATGTAGTGGTGATTTGTTTTGTTCTGTATCTCAAATCCAAGATAGCAAGTTTTTAAGGTTTTAAATTGAAATTTTTGGTTGTAATTATTTTATGTGTTCACACAATGTACAACTAGCTGGAAGAAAAATGACACTGGAAATTTTGTGAAGTGTTTTGGGTTATATTCCTCATAAATCCACATTGATAAACTTAATCTTGCCGGTTGGCTTAATTTGATTTATAAGGTCATGTGCTAGGAGCAGAATTAGGCCGTTCAGCCCATCAAGACTACTTTGCCATTCAATCATGGCTGATCTATCTCTCCCTCCTAACCCCATTCTCCTGCCTTATCTCCATAGCCCCTGACACGCATAATAATCAAGAATCTATCCTTCTCTGCCGTAAATATGAACTGACTTGGCCTCCACAGCCTTCTGTGACAAAGAATTCCACTATGACTGACTGACTGTCCATCCAACCACACTTAAGGGGAAATTAATTCCTGCCCGGGTTTGGCATATTTCTCCCGATTTGCTCAGGCTCATGAGATTATTCTGTAGTGCTACTTTCCTTCCAAAAATTTAGGCAACCATTTACCGCACATCAAAAGTCAAGAGTGTTTAATTGTTGTATGCCTTGTACCTAAATGGCATATTTAAATGGCACTTTTATTATCTGCCCCATCCTCTGAGGGCCTTGCACCATTAAGCCGATAACAATGAAATTATTTCTTGCTGGAGCTTAAAAGGCACATTAATCACAACATTACAAATGAATGTAAAATAAATTAGCAGTTATTCTATGTTTACCTAACTATGATCGTGCAAATCAAATTGCATAGTGCAACCTTCGTCCATAGCAGTTCAGTGCTGAGTTAGGGATGTGCAGGGTGCTTTAAGAGCCTGATGTATTGAGGGGAAGAAGCAGTTCTTCACCCTAGAGTTAACAGTTCTTGGGCGATCCCTTAATAGGTGGGAAGATCAGTGCCCTTGATGTCCCCCATCTTTCTGTGACTTTCTTCATTCTTGGGTGTTTTCATTACTGAACCAGGCTGTGATGCTCTCTACCACGCATCTGTGGAAGTTTGATAGAGGAGGGAGAGGTGTAGTTGGGCTTTGTTTGTAATTGCACCGATGTGGTGGAGCAGGGAATGTCGAGGCTCATGAAGAAATATGTCAAGGTTGGTTTTACTGTATTATCAATTGGATGAATATTTGATACTATGAGCAAATATGATTTAAAAAAAATAATTATTATCATGTTTATGGTGTATTCAAGTGGCCCAGATGTCTACAAATTGCCTCTGCACCATACCCAGGAAGAAATTGCCACCATCCCAAATGTATTTTCTTTCTCCAAGACAGTCTTGAATATTTTTCCTATAGCAGTGCAGAGCGCATCAAAGGACATTGAACAATATGCTAGCTTTGAAGTTGGATGCTGTGATAGCTTTAATTTCTGTGCTCTCTTGACAGTTATCTGTGCTGACGTGAGTAACAAAACCTGTGAGAGTAACTGACTCTGTGTGGTAAGATTGGTGCCTACCCAAACGTTACGGCACTTGACCAATACTCATCCTCTCCTTTTTTGCCTTCATCCAAATCAGAGGTTTAGTGTCTACTCCCAGTAATTCTCATATTAGCATTTTTTGTTTGGTGCAACTCCGATGGCTGCAGAGAATAATGAAAAGCATTAGGGGTTGGATGGGAAAGAGGAGAAAATGAACAGCAGTGTCAATATTAGGAGTTCCGGATTCAAATCTAACATTAACAGTAAACCAAAGAAATTTCTTGGATTACTGTTTGATAATAGGGAAAAAATTAATATTGAAATTTTGGTAGGGAACATTATCCCCTACAATTAAAATGTGGACAGTGGAAATGTTGGAGACGTTGCATTTGGAAAGAATCAGATTTGTCCTAATGGACAAATACGAACTCTTTGAACAGATATGGTCTCCATATACAGAATATTTGAAGGGGTAGCTGTTCTTGGCATCATAACTCAATGGGTACCCGGCAGGATTAGATGAAAATAATTCCTTTTTTTGCTTTGTATACATGTTTCTATTGATATTGTTATTTGAAATTGTGTTATTCACTATTAAGATGTATACTATAATTTTTTTTAAATATATATAATACTTTGTTTTAATTAAATATATATAACAATCATTTTTTATTTTTTTATTTTTTATTATTTTTTTCTTTTTTCTTTTCTCTTTCTCTCTCTATATAATCATAATTATTTAATCACCATTCTTATCGATTAAAATCTATTATTTTCTTTTTTCTATTTTCTAAAAAGTAGAAGTTTATAAGAATTATTCGTAACATCCATATACGTATTGAAATAAGTTAGTTGTGTATTTGAAAAGTTGTTATACCATTGTTATGATGGATTACTTCTAATAAAAATATTATAACAATTCTCATATTAGCATTTTTTGTTTGGTGCAACTCCGATGGCTGCAGAGAATAATGAAAAGCATTAGGGGTTGGATGGGAAAGAGGAGAAAATGAACAGCAGTGTCAAGAATGATAAATAGACCAACAAAACCAACTTGCGGGAGACACAAATGACTGCAGATGCTGGAATCCAGAGCAAAAAAAACTACCTGACCTGCTGATCTACAGTAGTTTTCTTGCTTAAACCAATTTACAGGCTGGAATCTAATTAAAAGTAGTTTCCTAGAAGCGCTAACTGGAGCATTTCAATTTGCTTTCAAATGAGGGTCATCTCCCAAAAGTATTTTGTAATAAAATGCGTTAATTCAAAGCCTCAATAGATACCATGAGGTTTGGTCAAGGGCATCATTTAATGCTGTGGTATGATTATCTTCACTATTCTATTTACTATGGAGATTTGAAATGGTGCTGTTGGATGCCCGTTGGTATGTGCATGCAGTCAGTAAAGTTGCACACGTATCATTTATCCCTGCCCTTCCATGGAAAATATCATGCCAGCAAATTGGTCATTTATAGAAGAAAGATGAGCATTGCGACTTGCAACTCAATTTCGTGGTTAAAAAAATTAAATGGATTTGGGTAATAATAATCACAAATTAAGAGTGACACAACATGAATTGAAACATACATGAATCAATTTGGAAAAAAAAATGTTTTATGGTGGCAATTGCTCCTGTCAGTGGGCCAATTGTAATGAATGTTTGCCATCCTGCTGCCAGTGTTGTCACGGATAGATTTTGTTGTTTTTTAAGAACTTTGTGCGCTTCAAGGTATTGCCATGATAGATTGGATCTGATCCTGCTGTTCAGCTTGAGAATGGTTTCATTCAACAAAGGATGTTAATTTGGAAATACCTCCTTTGAATGATAATGCTACAGCAGCACCCATGAAACCCACAGAAAGTACAATGGCAAAACAAAAGTTTGGGATGTTCCTGCTTGTGAGAGTGACAGGAGACGGGTTCAGTGCGGAGCACGATGCTGGGGGACGTAGGAGCAGACTTCAACATAAACACTGTGGAGTTGTTCCTTAAGGCGAAAAGCATTATTGTCATCCTACCGAGAACAGATGATAACGATGTGTGAGAAGAGGGAGTTGATACTTACTACTGCTCGTGGCAAGGTGGAGACATGCGAGATGTTCATGGGTCCACGTGCCATGAATAATGTTGTTGATGCCATGAGGGAATGTTTCAATCAGAATTGGAAACAGTAGAGTGAATTTGATCAAAACGGATGTTGAAGGAGCATACAGTATAGGCACCAGCAGGGAGATGGCACATATGTGATTCAGTAGTTCGGGTTAAGAACTGACCCCTGGCGTCCTTAGTGGTGTCATAAGCCTCTTCACAGAAGCAAGGGCAGTGGGTAAATACTTAAAGGACTCAGCAGAAAACCAACATACTGAAGATGAGCAACGTGACTTGATTGAATGGATGTGAAAAGAAATGGTTCTAGAGATGCCATAGGAGACTCAAGTCAAGTCAAGTTTATTCGTCACATACACATACGGGATGTGCAGTGAAATGAAAAGTGGCAGTGCTCGTGGACTTTGTGCAAAAAAACAAACAAACAAACAACCAACAAACTACAAACAGAATCACATGTTCTTTTACAAATTAAATATGGTGGGCAGTATTGTGGTACACTAAAGTCAGTCCCTGGTGAGATAGCAGTTTACAGTCCTAATGGCCTCAGGGAAGAAACTCCTTCTCAACCTCTCCATTCTCACAGCATGACAACGGAGGTGTTTGCCTGACCGTAGCAGCTGGAACAGTCCGTTGCAGGGGTGGAAGGGGTCTCCCATTATCTTATTGGCTCTGGAGTTGCACCTCCTGATGTATAGTTCCTGCAGAGGGGCGAGTGTAGTTCCCATAGTGCATTTGTCCGAACGCACTACTCTCTGCAGAGCCTTCTTGTCCTGGGCAGAGCAATTCCCAAATCAGATTGTATTATTTCTGGAATAACTCGCACGTTAATATGCCATTCAAGGTGTTGTGGAACAGTGTTGTGGTTGTGAGCTAACATGTGAACATTTCACTAAGGTGCAAGTCCTTCAAGAGACCAGCAACTGACAACACGGGTAGACCCAATGTGCATTGGAATGAGGAAGTAAATCACTGAACCAGCCTCAATGGATCAGTTGACACAGTTTTGGAGCAACACTTAATTTCACCACCTTGGTGGTAGTTGAGCAGGATGGTCTGTGCTCTGAATGGAACTCTGTACAATGGAAGTTTGGAGTCAGCTAATCTTTGTAAACAGTTATCTTGTTTGGCTATGCTTATTTATTAGTGTTCATGGGAGTGAACTGGATGGATCAAGTCACCCTGGTTGATACACTGTATTTTGTTCAAAGGATCTCAGGCTTGGGCAGAGAGAAGCTTCATCAGGCAGTCACACGACTCGGGGCACCGGGTTTATATATATATTTATACAACTGGTCAAGTGTGCTTAACTTTCCTAAGAAGACTTGAGCTGGCAAACACTGACGGATGGCAAGGTACATCCTTGAACTTTTGCATTTTGACTGGTGAAAGTGCTGCCATGGTGCTGTTGGATGGGGAGGTTCTGGGAATTGGAACTAGCAACAGTGGTAGGTGGAGAAATATTTCCAATTCAGGATAGCATGTGACTTGGGAGGAGAGCAGTGCAGATGATGGTGTTCTAGTGTACCTGCTACCCTTGTCCTTCCGGATGGAAGATGGCATAGATTTGACAGTTGTTATTGAGATAAATAAGTTGCAGAATTGGTGTGCATTCTGGAAATGGCACACATCGTGGTAGTGAACAAATGAATACTTTATTGTCACGTGTGACGAGTCACAGTGAAATTCTTTGCTTGCGTACCCAAGATATGCAAATAGTCGCCACATAAGGGTGCTGACATTTACAAAGTATACACAGTATGCGCGCCAGGTTCCCCTTTGTTCTCGCCCCCCCCCCCCATTGTCCATTGTTCTTTCCCTTCCCTCACGGCATTCCCTTTTGTTCCTTCCCCCGGCAGCAGTGTCTTCACTCCCACGTGGTCCGTCCTCATCCATCGATCCACTATTGTGGTCCGTCCTCGTCCGTCGGTCCACTACTGATCTCTCCACTGTTGCTGCCGTGTCCTCAATGGACGCCTCCGTGGCACGACCCAGGCTCCAGCCACATGGCTCTGTCGACTAGCGGGCTCCGATCTCGGCCGCTGACTCTGCGGGCTCCAACCCGTGGTGGCTGCCTTAGCTACTCCGTGGCTCGCCGGAAGACGTCTGCCGCAACGACCCGCCAGGGGGATGAGGTGTCGGAGGTATCAACATTAATGTCCAAATGTCTGGACAATTTTGAGCTGCTTGGAAATTGTTGGACTTGTTGCTCAATATTTCCACACACGTATGATCCTGTCTTTGGGCAATGCCCACACAAGGTAAATTCTAATTGGCTTTGATTGGGGCTCAATGACCATCAACAGGTGCGTCCATCAGCAGGACCTGTCTTCACTGCAGGACAGAGGTGGAGAAAGTCAACAATTTAGAGATATGACACAGGAACTTTAATCTATCCTGGGCTCAGCACATTGATGCAGTCACACACAAAGCTCAACCATGGCGCTCTACTTCCTCAGAAATGTAAGGTGCTTTGGCATGTCGGCATGGGAGAATGCTGACTGGCTACATCGTGGTTTGATGCCGTAACTTAAAAGCCAAGGGGAAAAGGAGGCTGCAGAAAGTGGTGAACATTGCCAGGTCTAGCAGGGGTATTGACCTTCCCCCCGTTGAAGTGATCTAAAATAAGTGCAGCCTCAAGAAGGTAGCTAATATCATCAAAGAGCCACTTAGCCTCAAGAAGGTAGCTAATATCATCAAAGAGCCGCTGTTACCATCAGGAAAAAGTTACACGGGCCTGAGAACCGCGACCTCCAGGTTCAAGCACGGCATCTTCCCCTCAGGCTCTTGGAGCACCCTGCGCAAACCAAACCACAACGCTACCTCACAACAGAATGCCTATGGGCCGAGGTTGCACTACATACTTTGGCTTTCTCTATGGTCTGGTTATCTGATACAGTATAACTGATAATTTATTGTGTTATTGTTTATCTTTTATTTATTTATTGTGTTGTTAAGTTTAATATGCCTGTAAAGCTGCAGCAATGAAGAATTTCATTGTTCTGTTCCTGTTGCGTGTGACAATCAAACTCTCTTGATATGTACCTCGTAGATGTTGGAAAGGCATTGCGGTGTCAGATGTCACTCAAAAGAGGATATCCCGGCTCTGATCTCCCCATGGTTCTCAGTATTTATGTGGGCGAGCCATCTGAGTTTCTGATCAATGGAGATCCCCAGGATGTTGTTGAGGAGGGACCTGTTGATAGTTAAATCATTGAGCATCAAAAAAAAAGGTGATTACATTTTCTCATGAAGGGATGGCCAATGTCTGACGCTTCAATGTTGCAAATATATGGTGCCAGCACAATAACCTGGCCCTCAACACCAGAAAAACCAAGGAACTGATTGTGGACTTTGGAAGGAGTAGGATGGGGACCCACAGTCCCGTTTATATCAACGGGTCGATGGTTGAAAGGGTCAAGAGCTTCAAATTCCTGGGCGTGCACATCTTTGAAGATCTTTCCTGGTCCGAGAACACTGATGCAATTATCAAAAAAGCACACCAGCGCCTACTTCCTGAGACGATTACAAAGAGTCGGATTGTCAAGGAGGACTCTCTCTAACTTCTACAAGTGCACAGTAGAGAGCTTGCTGACCGGTTGCATCGTGGCTTGGTTCGGCAACTTGAGCGCCCTGGAGAGGAAAAGACTACAAAAAGTAGTAAGCACTGCCCAGTCCATCATTGGCTCTGACCTTCCTTCCATTGAGGGGATTTATCACAGTCGCTGCCTCAAAAAGGCTGGCAGTATCATCAAAGACCCACATCATCCTGGCCACACACTCATCTCCCCGCTACCTTCAGGTAGAAGGTACAGGAGTCTGAAGACTGCAACGACCAGGTTCAGGAATAGCTACTTCCCCACAGCCATCAGGCTATTAAACCTGGCTCGGACAAAACTCTGAACATTAATAATCCGTTATCTGTTATTTGCACTTTATCAGTTTATTTATTCATGTGTGTATACATTTATATAATGGGATATGGACACACTGATCTGTTTTGTAGTCAATGCCTACTATGTTCTGTTGTGCTGCAGCAAAGCAAGAATTTCATTGTCCTATCAGGGGCACATGACAATAAACTCACGAACTTGAACTTGAAATATTACCTGCCACTTATCAGCTGTTGTTTGGCTCCTGTGT
Source organism: Okamejei kenojei (assembly GCA_035221665.1). Taxonomy (NCBI): domain Eukaryota; kingdom Metazoa; phylum Chordata; class Chondrichthyes; order Rajiformes; family Rajidae; genus Okamejei; species Okamejei kenojei. The sequence goes on along the minus strand of CM069135.1, from coordinate 56,963,242 downwards.
GCAGTAGTGGGCTGTTTTATTTGTTGATCGAGGTAATTTCTCACATTTTCGGGTAAATGCCAGTTGATTTAACATGTCTGGTGGCTAGAACTGGCAAGTACAGGTTTAGTTTATTATTGTCGTGTGTACCAAAATACAGTGAAAACATTTTTTGTTGCATGCTATTGAGTCAACAAAAAGAGTATACAAGCCTTCCACAGAGAACAGATGGAGGAAAAGAGGAAATAACATTTAGTGCAAGATAAAGTCCTGTAGATTCCAATTAAGGATAGTCTGCAGGTTTTCAATGAGATAGATGATAGGCCAGGACTGCTCTCTAGTTGGTGATAGGATGGTTCAGTTGTCTGATACCAGCTCTTGGAACACCTGTGATTTTCCCTGGTCTCAAAGCCTTCAGTTTTTATTGACACCACTTGGATGGAATTGAATTGGAGATGAGGAGATGGATCTCGGGAGGGACAGTGATTAATTGTTGTGAGCACGATTTGTAGGTGTTTTTGTCTTTAGCACTTCACATGATCGACCCAATGACATTGAGGATGGGATTTTCATGTTTAATTGTCCACCGTCATTCAGAATTTTGTGGCAGGACTTGATCTGACCCATTTAGTTGTGAGACTGTTTGCCACTGCCTATTGCACACAGATTTTGATGTCTAGTGTGCATGTAGTCCATTTCAGTTTCACCAGCGAGTGCCACTGTGTCAGTGGCATTTTTAGTACGGCTCCCAGCATGTCCTTCCGGTTCTTTCATTTTAACCAATTTGATTCCCTGTTATTAATGGTGGAATGACGAATATATCAGGCCAAATGGATACAGACTGTTCTGGAGCCGCTGATCGTGTATTATGCCTCATGGATGCTCAAACCTGAGAGGCCTCATAGCATCTGATCCCCTTGGTGGAGGATATGTTCAGTGTGTAATTGATGTCTGTGCATTTGTGTAAATAACAATTACATTATTACTATTAACTAAGTACATATTTACCAATGTAGTGAACTGAATGTGGATAATTTATGATATGCGTGGAAATATTTAGAGAGAGTAGCCTCTCTATGCAATAAAGAAACAAAAATCAACAGTTACAGGAAATAACAACTGAAAATGCTGGAAATAGTCAGCAAATCACACAGCATCTACTGAAGATAATATTTTTAGTCATTTTTGATCAATATTATGGGGGAAAAATATATATATCAAAAATATTTTAAGGTGTATGCACTTGAAGTGTTACCTCTGTTTCATTCTTTACAGATGCTGCCCAATCTGTTGAATATTTCATTCGTTCTCCTCTTGTATCACTGTATAAATTAGCATTAGTGTATCTTAATACAGAATTAAGTGCACCACATGATCTGCATGTGTTTTATTTTAAACCGTGCACTGCTGTTCAGCTTTGGAATGGCTGCTTTTGATGAAGGATTTTCTGTCGTTAGCTCTCTTTGGTTTGAGTGACAGTACTTGCAGCAACACTTGAGAAATGCATAGGCACTGCAGATTTCAAAGTGGTTCAAGCTGTATTTGGGCAGATATCTACAGCTGCTGTCTGCTCAGCCTGCAGACATGAAAAGTAGCAAACGTGCTTGTAATGTTTTGCATGTGTATAGATAATTTTAAGTAAAAAGATTTACTTAAGAGTTTTTACTCGTATTGTATTATTCATTCCAATCATGAATGTGAAAAAAAGAAAAACAGCCAAAATAAGTGCAAGGATGATGCTGAATTTAAAATGCAAACACCTTTGTGCTGAACAGTAGAACTTGGGTGTTCAGGAACAATTTCTAATATTATTCCTAGTTTTTATTATTTCAAATTTCTTCATGTAACATGAGCTGCTGTCATATAATAAGTATGAAGCGAGAGTCTCAGAACAACACTTGGGTCACGTGTTAAACATATTGTTAAAAACAGGATGTCATGACATTGATTACCAGGATGTGAAGGAAAGCTTGCAAACCACATGATTATGTGGCAGGTCCAGATATTTCAAATTGTTAATTCAACGGAATAGTATTTCATTGAAAGGAGAAAGGGAGACCAAGGGTATACAAATGTATATGTGCTGGTGGAAAAGGTGGATTCTAAGCTTTATGCCAAGTAAATTGATGATCAAAGAAAGCACGAGCATTTAATCTTCACAAAACCTTGGTTGGATCATAGTAACAGAACTTTGTACATCCCGAATATTAGGGGAGCTCAACCACAAAGGTTATAGTAAAGATTCATTGGATTGAAACTAGAAATGAGAGATCCTGGCTACGAAGGACTCTCAACATTTGGGTTATTTTTCACTGCTAGATAAAGCATCGAATGAAGGATTTTATATTCTGCAAGGCTTTGGAAGGGAAAATAATGAAATAATTTATCTGTTGATTGATAAATTGGTGGCAAAGATGCATTATGTTTAAATGCCTTGGTATTCTAATAAAGAGAACTGAGCCATTTGATCTGGTATTGGGCACTGAAACGGAGCAAGTAGAAGGCTTAGAAGTTGGACCAAACTTGGCAAAACAATGTTGCATAAATTTGGCATACATAAGTTTAAAAAGAGGCAAGGGCAAAGGTGAATGATTTTGAGACCAAAGATAGGCTTTGTCTAGATGCAAATGAACAGAGCTTGGAGAATATTTAAACTGCATAAAAGAAGGGTTAACTGTATACCAGTAAAGAGAAATTGGGTCATTTCAAAGGGTCTGTTTCAGTGAATTCTGTCAGGATCTGATCATAAATACACAAGGGATGTTTTCGCGCATCTGCAAAGCAGATGATAATGAAAATGAGAAGAAGTCTATGTTAGAAGCAAATAACAGAGATCCAGAAAACTTTATGCATAGCACTACATTAATTGTAAGTGCTTTGCGGTGTAATTCAATCAAAAATCTGGTTTCTTAGTCCTTCTAGGACATGAAAATACTTCCACATTCGCATTGCATGTGGCCACCTCGTAAACAGAACAACCTGGCCGTGAGCAGTGGTGTGCAGCATGTTCATGGAAATTGGGATCAAGAGTAGGCTATGCCATCCTACCAACCTGCTCTGCTATTTATATATATTTTTAGCACCATCCCTGATACTTCCCTGAGAAACCAGATATCTTTGCTTTCATTGAATTCCACAACTGAGCTGTCACAGCCCTGCCAGCTGCAAAGCCGCGCCACCCTTTGCATTACGGAGTTTCTCGTTGTTTCTCTGGTAAACCGCCTACTCCTGACTTTAAAACTGTGACTCCTGATTCTTGGAGTTTCAGGAGACCCCCCCCCCCCCCCCACTCCTTCCGCATCCAGTCTGGAAAAACCCCTTCAATAATTTTGTATATTTCAATGAGAACCATCAGCCGCCACCAGCTACATTACAAGGATGTCTGCAAGAGAGATATGAAGGCGCTCGACATCGATGTGGAGTCCTGGGAGAGCCTTGCAGCTGACCCCACGAGGTGGAGAGGTATCCTGAACCAACATCTCAAAAGGGGGGAAGAGAAACTGATGGACGCAGCGGCAGACAAGCGGGCACGATGGAAGGAGCGCAGCAACTTCAACAAACCAGAGACCACACACAAATGTGACCTTTGCCACAGAGACCGTCACTCCTGCATTGGTCACTTCAGCCACAAGCGATGCTGCTCTAGCCGAGGTTTGGAGCAAGCAGCCAACAACTAGGATGCATCACCCATGGTCAGTCATGACCGAGGGGGGCCTACTACTACTATCGCCCTCTTAATCACTCTCTTGAATGTTTGTTCAAATGCATCTTGGACCCCATTTAACAAATATTCTACTTTTCAGTAGCTCATGTGTCAAATGTCACGTTCTTGTCCACTTTCTCACTTTGTCCATATACTGCTGAAGCCTCTTTTTATCATCATCTTTGTTCCGATTTCCACTGAGTGTAGTTTTATCAGGGAACTTGAAAATATAGCATTTTGATCCCCCCCCAGCCAAATTATTGATGTAGATAGTGAAAAAGATGGACCATAACACTGATTTTTCTATTTTACTGTTCCAAATGAGTCAAAACCTGTTTGGAGAATTATTTGATTTTTTCCCCCACTTTTTGTTATTTGGAAAATCAACAAATCCATTGGTTCTCTCCTGTCGACCGGTTCCCCTGCATTTTACAAGTCATATCCTCAAAGAACTCCAGCAGATTAATCAAAAATGATTGCACAGGAAAGACACAAAAGACTGGAGTAATTCAGCAAATCGGGCAGTATCCTGTAAATCATGTGAAGGAACGAATGCAGATGCTGGTTTACACCAAAGATAGACACAAAATGCTGGAGTAACTCAGTGGGACAGGCAGCATCCCTGGAGAGAAGGAATGGGTGACATTACGGATTCTAGCCCTTCTTCTACGAGACAAAATCTAGAAGACATAAATAATCTGCCGGAAATAGCAGGGGACCGGGGGTCAAACAAGGTGGAGGAACTGAGTGAAATCCAGGTTAGCCGGGAAGTGGTGTTGGGTAAATTGAATGGATTAAAGGCCATTAAATCCCCAGGGCCAGATAGTCTGCATCCCAGAGTACTCAAGGCAGTAGCCACAGAAATAGTGGATGCATTAGTGATAATTTTTCAAAACTCCTTAGATTCTGGAGTAGTTCCTGAGGATTGGAGGGTAGCTAATGTAACCCCACTTTTTAAAAAAGGAGGGAGAGAGAAAACGGGGAATTACAGACCAGTTAGTCTAACATCGGTAGTGAGTCAGTTATTAAAGATGGGATAGCAGTACATTTGGAAAGTGGTGAAATAATTGGACAAAGTCAGCATGGATTTACGAAAGGTAAATCATGTCTGACGAATCTTATAGATTTTTTCGAGGATGTAACTAGTAGAGTGGATAAGGGAGAACCAGTAGATGTGTTATATCTAGACTTTTAGAAGGCTTTCGACAAGGTCCCACATAAGAGATTAGTATACAAACTTAAAGCACACGGTATTGGGGGTTCAGTACTGATGTGGATAGAGAACTGGCTGGCAGACAGGAAGCAAAGGGTAGGAGTAAACGGGTCCTTTTCAGAATGGCAGGCAGTGACTAGTGGGGTACCGCAAGGCTCAGTGCTGGGACCCCAGCTATTTACAATATATAATAATGATTTGGACGAGGGAATTGAATGCAACATCTCCAAATTTGCGGATGACACTAAGCTGGGGGGTAGTGTTCGGTGTGAGAAGGATGCTAGGAGGCTGCAAGGTGACTTGGATAGGCTGGGTGAGTGGGCAAATGCATGGCAGATGCAGTATAATGTGGATAAATGTGAGGTTATCCACTTTGGTGGCAAAAACAGGAGGGTAGACTATTATCTGAATGGTGGCAAATTAGGAAAAGGGGAGATACAACGAGACCTGGGTGTCATGGTACACCAATCATTGAAAGTAGGCATGCAGGTGCAGCAGGCAGTGAAGAAAGCAAATGGTATGTTAGCATTCATAGCGAAAGGATTTGAGTATAGGAGCAGGGAGGTTCTACTGCAGTTGTACAGGGCTTTGGTGAGACCACACCTGGAGTATTGCATACAGTTTTGGTCTCCAAATCTGAGAAAATACATTCTTGCCATAGAGGGGGTACAGAGAAGGTTTACCAGACTGATTACTGGGATATCAGACTTTCTTATGAGGAAAGACTGGATAGACATGGCTTGTACTCGCTAGAATTTAGAAGACTGAGGGGGGATCTTATAGAAACTTACAAAATTCTTAAGGGGTTGGATAGGCTAGATGCAGGAAGATTGTTCCCGATGTTGGGGAGGTCCAGAACAAGGGGTCACAGTCTAAGGATAAGGGGGAATTCCTTTAGGACCGAGATGAGGAAAACATTTTTCACACAGAGTGGTGAGTCTCTGGAATTCTGTGCCACAGAAGGTAGTTGAGGCCAGTTCATTGGCTATATTTAAGAGGGAGTTAGATGTGGCCCTTGTGGCTAAAGGGATCAGGGGGTATGGAGAGAAGGCAGGTACAGGATACTGAGTTGGATGATCAGCCATGATCATATTTAATGGCGGTGCAGGCTCAAAGGGCCGAATGGCCTACTCCTGCACCTATTTTCTCTTTAGTTCAGACTGAGAGTCGGGAGAGGTAAACTGGAGATATGGAGGGGTGCAAAGAGCATGTAAGGTGTAAAAATGACAGATCAAAGCAGACTATGATCAAGGAAGTGTAAAATGGTTCATTGTTGGCTCGGGGAAAGGTGACCACGAGGCATACAAATAATAAAATTAATCAGGGGGGCAGTGAAACTAGAACATGGATGGGGCAGGACTTCTTTTGACTGTGTTCATATGTGTACTCGTGGGTGTAATCGTCATTTGTTACTTTTAGAGATGCGGAATAGTTTTATGGCACAAAATACCTGCATCATTGATAACCTTTTGGTAAATGCTTGTTGTTTATCTTTTACTATGTCGAGGGAGCGAGGGCATGCGTACACCAAGTCTGCATTTCAATTCCAGGTTCTGGCCACTTGGTGGAGCGTGTGAACATACCTGAGATGGGTCTCGGCCCGAAACGTCGCCTATCTCCTTCGCTCCTTAGATGCTGCTGCACCCGCTGAGTTTCTCCAGCTTTTTGTGTACCCCTGAGATCTCTACGTCTGCTAGGTTGAACCTTGTGGCCAAGGATTTGCTCATCAGAAACCATTGATGGTGAGACTTTGCCCCTGAACCTTTCAGTTCAATTTCCCTGGTTCCAGGAGTGCAATTGTTTGAGGATGACAGGGTGTTTGGGGTCATGGTGAAAAGTGGGAATGGCCTTTCTGTAAGTTTCAGGAAATGACAAAGAAGCAGGAAGGGATGAAATGAGTGGATTAGCTCCAGAAAGAATGAAATAGGAAGGAAAGAAATCATGGAAAAATAGTGTTAAAACATTTATCAATTCCGCTGTTGTAGCTAGTTTAAACACTTTAAAAAAATTGATACTTTTCTGGAATATGGTTGTTTTGCAGGCAAGGAAATGTATGATGAGTGCATGGAAAACTCCTGAGGGTGAATAGTATATTGAAATCCCAGGGGACAGCAGAAAACAGTAACACTGATCCACAAGAAGAGGCAGTCAGGTTTGCTGCGAGTGGGAGATATTTGGTGAGTATGTTGTCATAGGTGATAGGAGTAGAATAAGGCCATTCAGCCCATCAAGTCTACTCCTTATTCAATCATGGCTGATCTATCTCTCCTAAACCCATTTTCCTGCCTTCTCCCCATAACCTCTGACACCTGTACTAATCAAGAATCTATCTATCTCTGCCTTAAAAATATTCACTGATCTTGCCTCCACAGCCATCTATGGCAAAAAATTCCACAGATTCACCACCTTCTGACGAAATAAATTTCTCCTCATCTCCTTCCCAAAAGAATATCCTTTAATTCTGAGGCTATGACCTCTAGTCCTAGACTCTCTCACTAGTGGAAACATTCTTTTCCACATCCACTCTATCCAAGCCTTTCACTATTCTGTATGTTTCAATGAGGTACCCCCTCGTTCTTCTGAACTCCAGCAAGTACAGGCCCAGTGCAGTCAAACGTCCCCTGAACAAATAACATAGTCAAAAGCTTAAAGGGACTTTTCATCCAGTGCCATCTGAAATGCCTGGGGGCAAAAAGAGGAAAAATGAAGCAGTAACCTAAGGAGATGGCTGCTGATGACGTGGCGAGGCAAAATAATCTGGCAAAAAAGACCCATTTTAGATTGGATGGGCGAGAGAGAGAGACAAACGGCTTCCTTCACCTTCCAATGTGTATTTGAGAGAGATGGCAACATCTGTCTACACAGCAGTTACTTCCAAACCCCAACAAAGGGCCCATGTTGGATGTTGCCCCATACTCAGCACTGAATGCCAGTGGTACTCACCCCAGCCCAAGAAAAGCCTGGGATCGTTGCACTGTGGGTGATTCAGTGATACGAGCAGCGGGCGGGAGTTCATGCCGGATTCTCTGTACAATCATGTACAGTCAGTAACACATCTCTCTATCAAACAACAACAATTTCTTTGGTGCTATGGAGCAGGGAATGGACCCCGAGGCATGATGATACTGTAGTTATTGTTAAGTTACTCGACTGTTATTTCTTGGGTGGCGTAGTTGATATCGACAAAGGCAAGAACATGATTAGTCCGAAAACAGTGTTTTTGAAGTTACAATTACGTTGAAGTGGAAATCTCAGTGAAGGATCCTAGACTAGACTAGATGTATGTATTGTATATCTTTATTATCATTTTTCTGAGTATTTGCATACCCAGAGGAAAACGAAAAAGCGTTTCTCAACCAGTGTCCATTCAGTGTGTGGTAAAAAATGAATAGAAATAGAGAATAAAAGTACATATATCACGAGTTCCGATCGGCAGTGGCACGACAATGGCTCTGCTTCAGTGTGTCCAGGTTGGTGTTTGGTGCACGATACTTTGGCAGGGGGCAAAGTCCGTTTATCAGTCTAATTGCCTGTGGGAAGAAGCTGAGGAGCATCCTGCTGGTTTTGCAGCTGATGTTCCTGTACCTCTTCCCAGATGGCAGGATGGAGAATATGTGATGCGATGGGTGGTATGGGTCTTTGATGATGGAGCCTGCCTAGAACAGTGAACCACTGAGCATACTTCAGAGAGGTGAAGTGAATGAAAAGAGCAAAAGATTGAGTGAATTTGTAATTGGTTGAATTTACAACTGTGCATTTATGTGCATGGTTAACTGTATAATGTCGGAAAAATGGAAGGTGGTTTTAGTGTATATTTGTAACTACTTTTATAAACTGGGTATACTTTGATATACTATTTCATTATGCACCATTGATATACCAGACACTGCTGTTTGGTTGAAAGCCACTACCTTCAAAATTAATATTCTATTTATTGTTTGACCTCTGTTTAATCTCCAGAGGCAGAAAAATTGACTGAAACCAAAGTAAAACATATTTTGTGTAGGAAGAAACTGCAGATGCTGGTTTACACCAAAGAAAGATACAAAATCCTGGAGTAACTCAGCAGAACAGGCAGCATCTCTGGAGGGATGGAATGGGCGATGTTTCAGGTCGAGACCCTTCTTCAGACGAGAGGCAAACAAGAGATATGGAAGGGTAAGGTGTGAAAATGAGAGATCAAAGGGGACGAAGGTCAAGGATAATGTGGAACAGAGCATTATTAAAGATTTTTTCTCATGATTCTTAAACGGGTTTTTTTTCTGATCTCATGTTACAACTTTGAAACTTCTGAGCCCATGTTACAACTTTGAAACAAGTCGTGTTCAGCATCGGTCTTTGCTTCTTGAACTACCTTGTCATCTGGCTGAGCAACAAATTGATTTTCAAATTTTATTCTTGTTTTATAACCTGGCCTTATAACCTCTACAGGTAAGCGCTTGCCCAAATTTTGATTCCTTGGGCATCCTAACGATTAATTGTTCAGTAATGGGCAGCCGTGCCTGTTTCCTTGGCTCTGAAGGTTTCACCATTAATCTTTCTACTATTTTATTTCCTTTCTGCTAGACCCTTTTTAAAAAAAACAAAAAAACGTAATCCTTTGCTGAAGATTGAGGTCATTTGCCCTAATCTCTCTCCATGCTCCTGTGAAATGATTACCAAAAGGGCACTATAAAACTGGATATCGTGTTGTGCAGAAAAGATAAGAATAAGACAGAGGTTTTTTTTCATACCAGCTTCCTTTTAACATTTTTGTAATGATAAGGAGGACTGTTGATGTAGAAGCAGTTCTGCTTGGAAAGATGGATATGGCATGGCTGTAATTCAGTGTGGGGGGGTGAAATAGGCACGAGCTCCCCAGTCAAAACTAGGGCAGAATTTGGGATTACAGAGTTAATTCAGATGATGCAGAACAGTTTGTGCATGTCACCAAGTATAAAAGACCCTGTGTGAAAGAACAATTTTACATTAAAGTTGGATCTCTAAATTTTCAGATTCTGCAAAATGGTGGGAGTACATGAATTGGGGTGGACAGAAAGAATTGAATATGTTATGTGTGCAGTGAACTGAGCTCTTTTGGTGGAATTTCAATTTAATTTGGCGGTCATTTATTTTGTTAGCCTCTCCGCAAGAAAACTCAAGATTTGATTATTTAAACATTGAAAATTAATCACAGTTGAGATATTGCTGTTCATGAAATTTCAAGCACTTTTTTTTGAGAGCTTGATGATAATTTTAAGGAAATGTTATGTCTGAAGTGACATACTTAGCTGCAATATTTGTTTTGGACAAGTTTGAAGTTTTCAAATTGATTTGTTGCACATTTGGCTATGGAAAGTAAAAATATTTGCAGTATTCTGAAGTGCAAGTGATGGGCTGTAAGTTTATGGTGAGAAAAAACAAGGTGCCGTTAAAAATAGGAAATTAATTCCCTGGTGAGAAAGTGCCAGGGGCTGTGGTTACATCAAGGCGAGGACATGATATAATAAAAGATTCATGCAGCAACATTTATTCTATTATTTAAGCTGGGTGAATTTACGTCTTCTGATGGTTTGGGGCCAGTTCCAGTGGAGTGCAGAAGACTCCTGGGTGAAATTGCTGTTGGTATTTTCATCTGTGTCTTTGCTGACGACAGAGACGTGGTAACATTCATATAACAGCATAATGTATGGGCGTCATCAAATTTTTGTTATCTGTTATATCAGTGACAACACTTTAATGATTGACACCACTAAGTAAGCGAGGCACTTGATAGAGTAAGCAATTCATGGTACCACGTCATTGAACAATGTTATCAAGCTACTGACACTTACTTGAATATTCAGCTCTGAATGAACCACGGTTTTCTCCCTGGTTAATATTTGTACATCTTTGGCCATCCAGTTCAGCCCTGCCTCATGTGCAAATCTTGATGCTAATTCCATGCCTTTCTCAAGACCAGCTGAAGTTGGACAAATGCCAGTGTTGCAAGTGATGCCACGATTGGGTGTTAAATTCTTCGTTGTGTTGCTGGGATGTTTCTCATTGTATTTAAACAGTTTTCTTGAGTCAAATTTGCAAATGAGTTGACATATCTCGTATGTTTTCTATTTATAATTAGAGTTAGTAATAATCAATATGGATGTATAAGGAGAAAACATTTGACAATGTCCATTTTTAAACTTTTTTTTCTGTTTATTAAATTTAAAAAAGCAATGGAATAGAAATGAGAGAATATTATTCAGGAGAATTAAGGGACAGAGGTTTCGGGGTAACGTGAGGGGGAACTTCTTTACTCAGAGGGTGGTGGCTGTGTGGAATCAGCTTCCAGCAGAAGTGGTGGAGGCAGGATCGATTTTAACATTTAAGAGTAAAGTGGATAGGTATATGGACGTGAAGGGAATGGAGGGGTATGGTCTGAGTGCAGGTAGATGGGACTAGGGGAAAACAAATGGTCGGCACGGACTGGAAGGGCCGAGAGGGCCTGTTTCCGTGCTGTAATTGTTATATGGTTATATGGTTATATGGAGAGGTGGGAAGTGCATTTGTCCGCATTTTTTTTTTCCTTCAAAAAGAAGGCATCCGTTTGTGTGCAAATTCGATTAGTTATCTGTGTGAGAGAGACCAGTTAAATCCTAACTGAATGCATCAAACCAATTAATTCTCATCATATATCTCACCAATTCTCACCAGAGAGGGAAACAAATGTTCACTCTTTTTTCAAACTAGATTGTGCTCAAATCCAGAAAGCATTTTTGAGCATGTAATCTCTCTGACTCATTGGCAAAGGGTTACTGACTGAACTAAGCTTCCTTTAGCAGATTAGCCACTGTGAACTCGTGCTTAATGAACACTGCCTCTGCTCCGAGTTCAACAACCTCACCCTTTTTTCAAGAACATTTGGCTTTTCGACAGTTTCAAAGAACAGCACGGCTAAGCTTGATTTATTGACTGGATGTCTGCAGATGTGAACAAGTACTCTGGCATCATGTAAAACCTCATCATGCAGCCATCCTCGCTTGAAGCTTTTCGAAACCAGCACACTGCTTAGCTGTCATGTATTTAAGAACTCTTATTACCATTCTTAAATATGTCACTTTGTGGAAGGCAGGCAGATTCACAGTGATCAACAAGAAGAAATATTGGTCCCTTACTAATTTCAAATTAAATCAAAAGTGACGTAGTAGCAGGTGTCACCCGAGGAATTCTGAAATTGCTTATATGGTCAAACTGTCAAATGAATATTAATAATTAAACTTATTTTCAAGATTAGATATTTTCTACCTTTACTTAAGATGATAAAGTACATGTATTCTTTATCAGTTTAGTTTATTGTCACTTGTACCGAGGTACAGTGAAAAGCTTTTGTTACGTGCTGACCAGTCTGCAGAAAGACATACATGATTGTCCAAAGAAGAGCCTCAACCCGAAATGTCACCTATTCTTTTTCTCCAAAGATGCTTTCTGACCTGCTGAGTTACTCCAGCTTCTTGTGTCTAAACATGCCCACAATCGAGCCATTCACAGTGTATAGATACATGACCATGGGATACCATTTAGTGAAGTGTTGCTGTAGGAGTAAAGATTTAAAAGCATGGAGCGATTGTAACGTGTGTTTGCAGATCTGCTTCTGTGACTAGCACAATAAATAGTCATCTGGGTTGGGCACCATCTTGGACGCTATTTTTATTGATTCACCGGCAGAGGACCTCTCTGCTGTATTCCTCTACTTGCCAGTCATGCGTTCCGTTAAGTGGGTTTAATTTTGAAGATTAAAATGTAACTTGGGTATTTTACTATATTTATATAGAGTTTATGCCAGTAACGGAGATATTTACTGGCATTTTCACAGCAGGTGAAATAATGTTTCTATTTCGCACCATAAATGAATTTTAAATTACTTTAAATGGTTACATGTAGTAAATTGAGAATTTTATCAACAAATTGAATATATCCAAAGATGTGTTATAAGTGCACAATTTGACATGCAATCTTGGATGTGGTGGTGCGGCGTTGGGGGTGACGCTGGGTTCCGCTGTGACCACACCAACATTAGCAGTAGGGTGAATTCAGGTGATATGTTTTATTTACAGAGGCAAAGTCCAGAACCACATGGGGCAGTGTACCACACCATCAGGGCTCATGGGCAGTGACACTGGTGATCTTAGGTTTATCCCAGAATCTCAGTCCTGGTTGTTAAGGAGGAGGCATGGTAATCTCAGTCTTCTCCCTGCAGTTCACTATTGAAGGGAGGGACTGGAGGTCTTGGGCTTATCCCGGCGGTTCAGCTTTTGGGCTTGAAGAGGTGGCACTGGCAGTCTCTGGATTATCACGGTGGCTCAGTCTTTGGCTCTGTGTGTGGACACAATCCCCTGTTATCCATGGGCAGGATGTGGCTCTGGTGTCTCAGGCTTGTCCCGGCCACTCAGTCATAGCCTCGGTAGAGACGCTCGCTGTCTATGGCTTCTTCCTGGCAGCTCAGTCTTGACAACACAGTCTCTGGTTTGTCCCAATGGGTCCCTCCCCCCCTCTCCCCCCTATCTTTATAGGGAGTGAGATTCACGTGGCTAAATTAAATCAGCTAATTGACCTCTCCTGGCCTGTCAACCAGTGCTAGGGGTCAGTGCTGAATACGATAAAATAACTGGATTGAGACAGCTCTAACAGAGGTCTTTCAGTTGCCTAGGTATGCTTTCATCTACTTTAAAATATGATAACGTCATTTAAGTCATTTTGCGAGGTGGGGTTCTTGGAATAGATATTTATGAATTTCAGTAATTAACTTGTCAATAACTTTCTCAATGAAAGGGAACTGTAGTGAAAACTACTGAAGACAGCTTAGTCTCTCTGTTTTTGCTGTTGAATGTTTCAAGTTCATTGTCAACATCTTAAATTCATTAGATTTCTACCACCTTGCTGTCATTAATTGTTTAACTGTTCCTATTTATTCAGTCTAAATCGTAACATCAGGTGTGACAACATGCCTGCTCCATCACTAAGTCAACTGGATTCAGCTTGGTCAACTGGATCCGCAGGAAGAGCTTCATCAAGAATATGTCTAGTACTATAGATTCAAACTCCTCTGAACACATTTCACTGCTACCATTAGAAGGAGGTACAGGAGCTAAAAACCACTCTCCTTGCGTTCACCGATAGCCTATTCCCATGCACCTTCTTGAACTACCCTGTATGAACCCAACCACAACTTGACCTCATCACCAAACTACTTTGTACTGAGGGTGCAATATTTGCTTTTGCTTTCAAAGTCGTGTTCTGGTTTACCTATAATAACTGACAATTTGTTAAGATATTTATTTGTGGTGCAAGGTTTAACATATCTGTCAAGCTGCAGTGAGAAAGAATGTCATTGTCCTGGTTCCAGTGCATATGACAAGTAAATACTCTTGATTTGTGGTCACTGCACCGAGTTGGTTTTCACCAGCAAATGTTTGAACATGGTCTTTCAAATTTCAGACCTTATGCCACATCAAAATCTGCTAGAAGGCAAATAAACTAACAAAGAACATGTATTGAGAAGGTGCAGTGTAATTTGGGGTCAAGCAACTTTCAGAAAATAAACAGACAAAAGATAGAAAAACTCTTTATTTCTTGATATCTCAGAGTCTTGATAAATACAGATATGTCCAAACAAAGACCAGTGTGGGCTGGTGAAGTTCTTCAACTCAGCTCTGCTGCCCACGTGAAATGTTTCAGCTTTTCAACTTGCAACCATATTCCAAGATCTCAGGGATGGAATGTCAAATAAATACTTATCTTCTGATACAGTTAAGACAAATAGTAGGGCACAGTAGAAATACTTTCTTTCTAGTTTCCCAAATGTAACTTGTAAACTCAGCATCCTTCTAACTATAAACAAAAATAACCTGACTCAACAGTCAATTTATTGTGATGTTCGATTTTCACTTGTTATTGCACAGCATTATGTGTACAAAGAAAGCAGGCTGAGCTATTAATTGTGAATGTGCTTTTTGCACCAGTGATACACATCAATATTGCCTGGAACATTTTATCGGTCATTTGTTTGTGCATGTTGCTGCTTTCTTTTCTGTGCTCTGTAACCATTTGCGTTTTCACTATTGCAGAACTCCAAGTGTTAATAAAACAGCATAGAATTCCATAGGATGTGTGCCATGGATCAGTTCTCGCTGTCCTTCCTTTTTCAACTTCCAAGATGGCGCCTGCTGCGGCGACTTTTGCAAAGCACCTGAACAGAACAGGATTACCTAATTTAATTTATTGTCTTGTGTACCGAGGTGCAGTGAAAAGATTTTGTTGTGCTAACCAGTCAATGGATGGACAATACATGATTACCATCGAGCCATTCACAGTGTACATTCATATGATCAAACAGTAGCGTGGATATTTCTAATATCCCACTGATGTGAACATTCTTGGTTTGTCGCAGACATTTTGTCAGGATGCCTATTATAAGAATACCAATGAATATAATTAATTGAAAAACTTCTAGCGTGGCAAATCACTTGGAGGTAATCACTGTGTTTTGGCTACACTGGGCAACCACAATAGAAGAGCGAGGCTCGAGGAAAACTGGGCACAATGCAGGTGACCCATCCGGTACAATGTTATGAGAAATGCATTCCTTCAAAATGGTTGTATCTCAATTTTTTGCAAAGTGAAGCCACATACATTGGTGTACATTTCAAGAAATGAGAGTTGAAAAATAATTTATTGATTTTATTTACGACTTTTCCTGCACGGATTTTGTGTAGAAATTGTTTTCAGTTTCTCAATTTTGTGGGGATAGTGATTTGTGAATTATGCAAGTGTGGATTCCCAGAATTGAACTGTTATAATACAAGGGTCAGATGTACTCAACCCATCAGACTGAAGGATTCTGAAAAATCCTTCAAACTAGTAAATGCATGTCAACTTTTATAAACATAGAAAAATAGGTGCAGGAGTAGGCCATTCAGCCCTTCAAGCCAGCACCACCATTCAATATGATCATGGCTGATCATCCAAAATCAGTCCCCAATTTCCTGTCTTTTCCCCATAAGCCCTGATTTTTGTTTTCCCCAAGAGCTAAATCTAATTCATTATGTCCGTACGAACACTTCGGGAACAAACACACATATCAATTCTGCATACCTGTACTGCAGATTTTGCTTTCCGCTTTGCATGTTTGATTTACAAGACATGCAAAAAACACAAATGTAATTGTTTTCTGTGAAACTGTGTTCTTTTTGATTGCATAACACTGTGGCATTTTTTGACACAACTGCCTTTGACTCTGGAAGCCAAATTTGGTCGAACATGCTTTTAGCATGTTTTCAACCTTCCTCAAGCATCCTGTGGTGGTGTAAGTTGTTGCAAACTTTAACATGTTGTCCAAGTGTTGGTTCAGGTTGTTTTGATTATCCCTCCAATCACATCAACCTATTCCATTAGAAAGCAGATGATACGTAGGAGTAAAATTACGTCTGAAACCATTCCACTGCGTAATTTGAAAAGAGCAAGATCATAAATTCGGGCTCATCAGCATACTTATTGGAAAGTTTGCCTACTTGTTTGTTAATTCTGCCAGGGGAGTGGATACTGTACAATGTCAGTTTGTTTTGGTCAGAATTGAACTCTAAATTATGAAGTAGGGTCTCGACCCTGAAACGTCACCTAATCCTTCGCTCCATAGATGCTGCCTCACCCGCTGAGTTTCTCCAGCATTTTTGTCTACCTTCAAATTATGAAGTGTTGTTTAAAAATGTAGTTTGTTGTTTTTTTCTTATTGGCCTTGAATCTGCAAGCTGTCAAAATTTTGACTTTCCTCATGACATTGAAATACTTTGCTGTTCATCGAAGCAATATCAATTAGCAGAGCTAAATCTAACTCTCTCTTGAAAACATACAGTGAATTGGCATCCACTGCCTTCTGTGGCAGAGAATTCCAGATTCACAACTCTCTGGGTGAAAATATTTTCTAATCTCAGTCCTAAATGGCCTACCCCTTATTTTAATGTAATCTAACAGTTTATATGTAACAAGTGAAAGAAAGGCAAAGAAAAATAGTGCTGAGTGAGAAAGGCCAAAGTCGAAAATACTTTCCAACTTGAGGTAAAACCATTAAGATGTGAGACTAAATATTTTAAACTGTAAATTTTCAGTCACGAGAGTGATTTAGCAGAAATTAAGACTTAATGTACCATTTCACAGATTACTTGTCCTCACCTGTGAGGTTGTTTGATATGCATCATCCATAAATAGACCTAAATCATAACTTTCATTTTGTAGATGTGATCAAAGTAGAGAGGATGCAAAAAAGTTTTGCAAGGTTGTTGCCTGGAATGACTTGAGGTATAAAGAGTGTTTGGACAGGATACACACAAAAAGCTGGAGTAACTCAGCGAGACAGGCAGCATCCCTGGAGAGAAGGAATGAGTGCCTTTTCAGGTCCAGACCCTTAGGTTTGTTTCCCTGGAGCAAAAGCTTAGTGATAACATGATAATGGATTAGAAAATTATCAGAAGCATACATAGGGTAGAAAATAAGTGTCCGTTTCCCATGGTAGGGGCATCTAAAACAAGAGAGTCGAGGCTGAAGATAAAAAGGTGGAGGTTAAAAGGGATCTGAGCGGTAGGTTTTTCACACACGTAGTGGATATCTGAAATGAGCTGCCAGAGGAGGTGGTGGAGGCAAGGACAGAAACAACATTGAAGAGCATGGAGACAAGTGCTTGAATGAGTTAGGCATAGAGTGATATGGAATTGATGCAGGCAAGCGGGGTTAGTATCGATAGGCATCTCTGTCTGGTTTGGGGACTGTAAAGCCACCGACTGGAAGACCGTGCAGAGAGTGGTGAGGACAGCTGAAAAAATCATCGGGACTTCTCTCCCCTCAATCGGGGATATTACGACCAAATGTTGCTTGTCTAAGGCCAGCAGTATTATAAAGGACTCCACATATCTCCATCATGGACTATTAACTCTGCTGCCCTCGGGCAAAAGATATCGTAGCATAAGGAGCAGAACGTCAAGGTTCTGCAACAGCTTCTTCCCACGAGCCATCAGACTCCTGAATGTCATGTAATGGGCTGCCACCATTGTCTGTTTTATCTTTTTTCATTTTATCTTTTTATCCATTTTATCCTTCTGTTTATTATCGTGTTGCACGGGGATCCAAATGCAACGCAATTTCGTTTGGAATTGCATATATCAATGTATTTCTAAATGACAATAAAATTTGTTTGATTGATTTGATGATGGTTGGCATAGAAACGGTGAAGCAAAAGGGCCTATTTTCATGCTGTACAACTATGGCTCTATTTTATTGTTGAGTGTAGGACTACCATTGGGAAAGCAAGTCGAGCAGCAACTTAAATAATTCAGCTGTGTACATGCAGTTAGCAGAATTAGCATGTAGTTTACTCTAATAAACGAATGCTGAAAATTGTTATCCTCATTACAAGAGCCAAGCCACAACACTAAAATATTTTAATTATCTAGACTATCACATTTAAATAAGAACATTTGGGATGCTTGTGTAATGATTGAAGCCCTTTACATTTTAAGAAGCAGTTCAAGTCTGAAATGGCTGAATGATTATTCTTAGTTTTTTTTTGTAACCTTTCATGACATTTTACTCTACAAAAGAAATATTATATTTGATGTGAAACTAAGTATTTGTTTATGTGAAATAAACTTTTGTTTTGGCATTAATCATTTTGATGTTGCCACATAGTTTTGAAGCATTGGTTGGGCTTGGCCACTTAAAAGGGAATTGTCAGGTGTTCATTCCACCTGAACACAGCCTTACTGGTGGAGAATTTAGATCAAAGCTGGTTATAGAATACTGTTATGGACAAAACTTTGAACTTGGCAGGTGGTTCTGCAGAGAATGAATCAGGGTGTTGAGATTTGCTATGAAGTTGGTGCTCTTGTGTTTTGCCTATGACTGTATTTTGTTCATCTGTAGACATGTAAAATGTTCATGTCTATCACTGTGTAAAGTGTTGCGACAATGAGCCTTCCTCCCAATAAGAAGATAATTCTTGACTTTTTTTTTCTGAAAGTGTAGTGTGCATCTACTGGGTTGGTAATCCTCCCAAGGTTTTATCAAAGCTTTTCTACTGTAAATTATGATGCAACAAGAAACTTCAAATGATTAAACAATGAAATCCAACGTCAACCTTTGGAAGGTTTCCATACTTTTCAACTTTCAAAAAGCTCCATATTCCAATAACTCTGACATTTTTTAAATTTTATTTTTGTTGTAAAAGTGTGGTAGCTGATGGCTGCTTTGCTGCATAATAATTGAACAAAATCATTAGTTATACCTGCTAGAGTACTGCTGCCAGTTGACTACCGATGCAGAATGATGAATTTTCTGAAGTGTTTCTTCAGCACATGGGTGAAGAGAAAAGACAACTGGCGTAAACATTTGATAAAGGCTGACTTTCTGAAATAATTTTAACCGTGTTGATTGCATTTTTTGTTTTGGGTAGTAGCAGTTGGAGCAGTCATCACAGTGAAGGCTGTCTGTAAAACTTAACGTTATGAATTTATGATTTTCATTTGTGTGTTCTCATGTGAAATGTCGTTCTGCAATTCCTCATCACCAACAGTTAAGTATTAATCCCAGCAGCCTGGTAGTTTGCTGGTATATTTCAGCTCCTACTCAGGATGTATGTTGCTAAAAAGGTTGTAAAGAAATAAAACTGTCAAGCTACTATAGTTATTGAAACAAATTGGATTGATTGGTAGAAGATATATACTAAAATATATAGGTTTAAAAACCCATTGCATTGGTTGGATTGCATCTGGAACATTGAGTTTTCGTATTACACACATCTTTTGAAAAGATATGTGATGTCATAAGGATTAGCAGTAGAATGAGGCCATTCGACCCATCAAGCCTACTCTGCCATTCAACCATGGCTGATCTATCTCTCTCCTAATCCCAGAATTATGGGTTATGTTACTGAGAGATTACAAAATTAATACCACACCTTTGAGCAAAAAGCAAAGTGCTGGAGGAACTCAATTGGTCAGGCAGCACCTGCAGAGGGAATGAATGGACAAGGGACGTTTCAAGTTGGGGTCCTTTTCTGGACTGATTGGAATGGGGGATAGAATGCTGCAAAATGGTTGTGTTGGGGTAAGAACTAGCAAGTAATAGGTGATATAAGTGAGGGTGTGCTGATTGGCAGATGGGTTGTGTAAGTGACAAAAGCTGATGGGGGGGAAAAGGAGCCAAAGGGGTGTCAGGTCAGAAAAGCAGAGAAGGAGTGAAATTCAAAGCCAGAGGGAGGAATATTGGTGGAAGGAGACAGTAGGGCTGGGAAAGAGGTGGGATAAGAGAAAATAACATGTTGTGTGCTGAACGATGTATTACCTTGCCATTTTTATAATAAGTGTGAAATAAAACTATAATATGAATGTACATATTTGAATAATAGTGTCTTATTGTTTATGTTATAGGAGTAGAATTAGTCCATTCGGCCTGTCTAGTCTACTCTCCCATTCAATCATGCCTTATCCCTGCCTCTTAATCCCATTTTCCTGCCTTTTCCCCATAGCCCTTGACACCCGTTCTAATCAAGCATTTGTCTATCTCTGCCTTAAAAAATATCCACTGACTTGGCCTCCACAACCCTCGGTGACAATGAATTTCACAGTTTAACTACCCGCTGACTGAAGAAGCTCCTTCTAATTCTTTATGCAAAGTCTTTCTGATCCCTTCAGAGTTTCTGGAATTAAATCTGCCACTGTACTGCTTAAATATGGACTTAATAACTTAAAGTAGGCCCTGGTTCTTCGTCAGACCTATTTGGTATTTCACTTATTGAAGTCTGTTTGGAATGTAATACGGGCATCACCGAATTGTGGAGTCCAGGCTTCATGATCCAGATTGGTTCATCTCCAGCCAAGTTCATTATGTCTGTACGAACACTTCGGGAACAAACACACAAATCAATTCTGCATACCTGTACAGCAGATTTTGCTTTCCGCTTTGCATGTTTGATTTACAAGACATGCAAAGAACACAAATGTAATTGTTTTCCCTGAAACTGTGTTCTGTTTGATTGCATGACACAGTGCCATTTTTGACACAACTGCCTTTAACTCTGGAAGCCAAATTTGGTCGAATTTCAACCTTCCTCGAGCATCCTGTGGTGGTGTAAGTCGTTACAAACTTTAACATGTTGTCCAGGTGTTGGTTCAAGTTGTTTTGATTATCCCTCCAATCACATCAACTTATTCCATTAGAAAGCAGATGACACGTAGGAGCAAAATTATGTGTGAAACCATTCCACTGTGTAATTTGAAAAGAGCAAGATCATAAATTAGAAACATAGAAACATAGAAAATAGGTGCAGGTGAAGAGAAGGGAGCTGAAAAGGATCCTGTAGCCACAGTATGTGATGATGCAGGGAGTGAAAGATGATTTTGGTGAAGGAGAGCTTGTGCAGTGATTCATTTGTTCAAGATGCTCTTGACCGTCTTAAGCATTGTTGGAGTTACATACAATCAGTTGAATGGGGAATATTGACAAACCTAGTTCGTGATAGAAAGCTTTTGTGGAGTTAGGAATGGATTAACTCGTTGCTAGAACCTTGCCTCTGATCTGTTCCTTATGCAGAGTAAAACAATGGTTTTAAAAATTCTGGTCACTGCAGAAGATTGATGATTGATTGATTGCTAATGCCATTGACTAATAAGGGGAGGTGGAATTTTTATAGCATTTTCTCCTTCCAGTAAAATCACATTGCTTTGTTGCTGTAGTAACAAAATACCTTTTTGCGTGGAACTTTCATGAATAAATTGTAGAGAAACTGCAGCGGAGTGAAGAAGGGAGAGATTTGTAGGGATGCATTTCGGTTTTCGTTGAGTTTAGAAGAAGGTTCGTTTGAAAGGAGATGGAGGGAAGAGTTTCATTTTTGGTGAGAAATTCCAGAGCAATATGGGTAGGCTTGGAAGATATATGGACACCAAAATGCTGGAATAACCCAGCAGGACAGGCAGCATCTCTGAAATATCACCCATCCCTTCTCTCCAGAAATGCTGCCTGTTACTCTAGCATTTTGTTCTATCTTCGGTGTAAATCAGTATCTGCAGTTCCTTCCGACACATGGGTAGGCTGAAGCAGATAGTGGATGCTGAAAAGACAGAAAGACAGTGTCTTGGAGAGCAGTGGACACTGCAAGAACATTTTGGTGAATGATAGGGGTACATTGTAAATCAGTTTTGATGGGACTGATGAAACACCAAAACTTGCTTTAGAATGAGATTTTGCACAAATTGGAATTAATAGATGTTGGTGAGAAAAAGCATATGTTACCTTGATGGCCCTGGAATATTTAGCTGACAGTAACAAAATATTGCTTGAGGGCTTTGGACAATTGGGGTGAAGATAGTCTCGCTTCTGAAATATTGAGGACATCATTGAAAAATCTGCCAAGGTAAGATTTAAATTATCCAGTTGAACTCATGAGAATGGACACATAAGGAACTGCAAATGCTGGTTTACACAAAAAGAAACTCGAGAATGGTTGGGGAACAGCAATGGGAAAAAAAACAGAAAATGCCCAAAACATCTAGCAAGTCAGGCAGCATCTTTTGAAAAAAATAACATTTTGATAAAATTAAACTTGAAACATTAACCATATTTATTTTTCCATGGATACTGTCTGCTCTGCTGTTTCTTGCATTTTAGTTTGATTTTCAAGGACAGGAATGTAATTTGTCAAGCGGAAATGTACTTTTGCCAGCTGCTGTTATGCATAATTCATTAATACATTCAATGAGTAGTTCCAATTTTTTCTGCAGGATTGATCTTAGTTATCTTTTAGACAAAGGAAGCAAGCATTGGCAAAGAAGACCATCATAGAAATAGAAGTGGGAGTTTATGATTGGCTCTCCTGTAGATTTAAGGCTCCTGTTATGCCATAAATAACATCTCCTGCTTATGTTCACCCATGTGGTAAACATCAGCTTGATGATCTTGTGAGCATTTTGAACATTTGTGGAAATAAGAGCTAAATTAATCCTGTTTCTTTCTCTGGGGGTGCTGCCTGTCATGCTGTGTATTTTCAGTGGTTTCCTTTCTGCTTTACTCAAACCGTTCATCATTTATCTGCAAAGTTTTTTGTTGTTGTTTCTAAGAAGGCAGACTACATTTATTTGTTTAACCGGTATAATTTCCTTATTTGACTGTTTAATTTAATCTGCCTCGGTCTGTGAGAGTTCCATATTAACATTGGGGTATCTTTCCATTAGACATATCTTTAAAATTTTCGACTGTCTATTTTATGTTACTTTGTCTATGTTACTTATGTCGATTACTCTTGCTTTCTACTTTCTATTTTCTGGAAATGTGCTTCAGCCCGCTTGTTCGGTTTCCCTGTCTTGGTGCTTTTGCAACACTTTTGGGCCTGTCCCACTTAGTCGACTTTTTAGGCGACTGCAGGAGACTATGTAGCCGCCACATGATCGCCACATGATCGCCACATGTTGCCTACATTTTTTTTTTGTGAACCATGCTTTCCACCAATGAATTTTATTCCCAAATCTAAACTTAAAATTTACCTTTTAATATGATTTCCCAATATAACCTTGTCAATTTGTGCTTTATATCTTCAAAACTTTCTTGATTTAAATAGAAGGCCCTTACTATAAATCTTTGTATAAAATGCTATAATTCTTCCATAAAGACCATTTAACTCTAATGATTAATTAACTCTTTCTCATTGCATAATACAAGCTCTGGGACAGCGTTTCCAGAGTGAGTTTTTTGATCAGTTAGTTATTGTCACGTGTACCGAGTTACAGTGAAATGTTTTTGTTCCTCATTGTCAAAGAAAACAAAAAAAAAAAAGAAAGCTGCAGATGCTGCGAGGCAAAGCATTAAGTCAAGCAACGTAAATGGGTGTGGAAAGCGAAGCAGAGTTAACATTGAGGAACAAAGACCCTTCATCAAGCTGAGACTAGAGAAAACAGTCTTATATATACATACTTTGAATTCCATCTGACATACTATTACTGGAAATTCAGCCTGTGTGCAGATTTTAATTCCTCACGATTATTTATAGTTTTCTTGTCACATGTGCTTCTAATTTTCCAGTTTATTTTATGTTCTACATTATCACTAATATTTAGGCAGCCTCCACCAGTGTGTCCTGCCCCTTACTGTTTCTTAGCTCCACCCAGACTGATTCTGTTTCTTGTTAAAGAAGGAACTGCAGATGCTGGAGAATCGAGGGTACACAAAAAGCTGGAGAAACTCAGCGGGTGCAGCAGCATCCAAGGAGATAGGCGACGTTTCGGGTCGAGACCCTTCTTCAGACTGTTTCTTGATCTCCAGAGCTGTGATCCTTCCTTAGTTTATTCCATCCATTATTTTCAGCCTTCCCTTTACAAACAGTGGAGAGTACATGAAATAAGGTGTCAAAGGAAATGTTCGAGACGAGTAGAATTGTAACATTTGGTTATGGCTAGGTGCAAGAAAATGGCACTGATTAGTTTAGGCAACATGGACGGTATAGGTGAGTTGGACTGCAGGACTGTTTGGTGCTGGAAAGCTTTTCCACTCTGTTGTCTTGTCCTTACTGATTGCAATTGTTCCCTTACAAGTACAGTAAACCCTTATCTTAACAGACCCTTGCAACCTACATTTTACCCAGCTCTGCAGGTAATTGTGTGACTGAACGTGTCCTGTTGGTAGCTGCAGCCTGAAGAAAGCATGTCCTATACAACGTAACAACAGCCGCATTAGCTGGTGAAGAAGGGCTCGCTGGTGAAGACCAGTGGCATTGGCATCTTGTTTTAAGGTGAAATGGCACAAAATGCTGGAGTAACTCCGCAGAGACTGAATCAGAGTGAAGAAGGGTCCTGATGTCACCTATCCATGTTCTCCAGCAATGCTACCTGACCCACTAAGTTCCTTCAGCACTTTGTGTCCTTTTGCATATTGACTGTCATCTGCAGTTGTTTGTTTCAACTACCTAGAATGATAATAACTTACTCAGTTATAGCAGACAATCAGCACAATTGTGAATTGGAGATCTTGCCTGGTAAATCTGTTGGAATTCTTTGAGGAAGAAAATAGCAGGACAGACAAAGGAGAGTCGGTGCATGTTATTTGCCTAGATTTTCAGAAAGCCTTTAAGGTGCCCACGTGAGGCTGCTAAAGAAGATGAGATAAACCTCAAAGGGAAGATACTAGCACTGACAAACACAAAATGCTGGAGCAACGTCAGACTGAAGAAGGGTCTCAACCCAAAACGTCACCCATTGCTTCTCTCCAGAGATGCTGCCTTTCCCGCTTAACCACTCCAGCATTTTGTGTTTATCTTCATTTTAAACCAGCATCGGCAGTTCCTTCCTACACATACTAACATGGATTGCAGGTTGGCTCATTGACAGAAGGCAAAGAAAAATATAAAATTGAATTTTTCCAGTTGGCTGCCAGTTCTGGTGGTTCTGCAGGATTCGGTGCTGGGGCCGCTACTCTTCACATTGTATATCAATGATTTGGATGAGGGGATTGAAGGCTCTGTGGCCAAGTTTGCAGATAGGTGGAGGGGAAAATAGTGTAACGAAAGCAGGGATTCTGCAGAAGGACTTGGACAGGTTGTGAGAGTGAGCAGAGAAGTGGCAGTTGAAAGTGTGGGGTCATGTAGTTTAGTAATAGGAATAAAGATGTAGTCTATTTTCTAAATGAGGAGAACATTCAGAAATCGGAGATGCAAAGGAACTTGTGAGTGCAAGTGCAGGATTCCCTTAAAGTCAATTTGCAAGTCGAGTCAGTAGTAAGGAAGGCAAACACAATGCTGGCATTTATGTATTTCGAAAATACAAAAATAGGGGTAAATGCTGAGGCTTTATAAGTCACTGGCCAGTCCGCATTTGGAGTATTGTGAGCAATTTTGGGCCCCATATCTGAGGAAGGATGCGCTGGTGAGGGTCCAGAGGAGGTTTTTGAGAATGATCCCAGGAATTTGTGGGTTAACATATGATAAATGTTTGATGCTGCTGGACTGCTACTCGCTTGTGTTCAGAAGGATGAAACTTTGAAACTTAGCGATTAATGAAAGGCTTGGATAGAGTGGATGTGGAGAGGATGTTTTCATTAGTGGGAGAGTCTAGGACTACAGGTTATAGCCTCAGAATAATGGAGGGTTCCTATAGGAAGGAGATGAGGAGGAGTTATTTTAGTTAGAGGGTGATGAATCTGTGGAATTCATTGCCACAGAAGGCTGTGGAGGCCAAGTCAATGAATATTTTTAAGGCAGAGATAGTTAGATTCTTCATTAGTAAGAGTATCAGGGGTTATGGGGAGAAGGCGTTGAGGGGCAGAGTTAGATCAGCCATTATTGAATGGCAGAGTAGACTTGATGGGCCGATTGCCCTAATTCTGTTCCTATCACTTATGAACCAAATTCAAAATACTTTGTATTACTAAAATTTTGCAGATCTTTAGCTGTGAGTCAAAGTTCCTCCAGGTGTATACATTTATCTGTAATAAATGTAGTGTACTACATTTATTACATATGTAGTAATCATGGATCTTGTTTGTTTCCATCAACTCCTATAAATGACATTTGGAACACATCACCTGCTCTGCCTGTACTGCCTCAATTTAATTAGTTAACTTTTTAAAAGATGAGGCTGCATCTTTGCCTTACTGAAGCTTTCTGTACTCTCCAAATCCAGGCCCTGAAGACCATGAACTAATTTGTGAAAATACACCGTGCTTTGGCAGAACACAGATTTATATTCTGTCTCTGAGTCGGCTGATAGTGACTTTGGTAATTCAACAGCTTGCTCTAAAAATTGGGAGATTTACAGGCTACCTGCTTACCAATTTTTAATGAATGCTAACCATCACAAAGAAACATTACAGGGTTAAGAAAATCTTTGTAGAAAACAAACAATACTAATATATGCAATGAAATGTCTACTTCACCTACCATGTACACTCCATTGAGGCTGCGTTGAATGGTTATAATATTGTCATGCTAAAACACACCTTAAAGACATTCAAACATCTTTCTGTAGTTCATTTTCTCACTTTCCCAATGTTCTTTGGAACCTGTGTTTTTATTATATAGCCAGAACATAATGCATTTATTATCAATCCCTCAAAGAATGTAACTGCTGGCACTGATTGAAATTATGTATGTGATTTTTGGTATTCTCCACACTCCAGGTATGTGCCTCTAGTATATTTCAAAAATTATCTAGAGTAAATAACATTCCAAGATAGGTTGTTATTATACATTAAAAACAATCAAAGTGCACTAACATTTAATGCACCAAAATGGACCTCATTGGACCTATTTGGGTAAATAGATAGGAACTGCCTGAAAGCGTGGAACAGCTGGCAGTGTTTCTGCAATTACAAGTGTTGTAGTGTAACATATTATATTTCTGTTTAAAAATTAATTTATTAAAAACGTCTGTTTTCTCGAATCTTTACTGCTCTCGGCATTTAGCACAGTTCTTGCCCAAAGGAATAATTCCAAGTGTTTATTCCACTTTCATGCTCTGGATCTTGGAAGAGAGACTCCAGGCAGCCCCATGGTGTAAAAAGTATTTTGTTTGCTTGATGAATAGATCTGTTTGAAATGACATCTTTGTAACTGTGTTAAACCAAAGTTAATTTTGGACAGATCCATTTGGTGTTGTCCACTCCAGGTGAGGGCTGTTGTGTTCAGCTTTCCAATGTGGTCTCCTGTCCTAGAATTAGCAATGCCTGAGAGCAGATATGAATTGGGTGATTCCAGAGAGTGGGCCATGTGCATGGTTAATGGATATAATTTCCAAGTCTTCTCTCTTGTTTCCTTCATCCATTATAATTATAATCTCTGTAATCAGGTAGTTGCAGATGATGAAAATCTTAAGTAAAAATTTCTGGAAATTCCTTGCAGATCGGGCTACCTCTGGCAAGAGAATGAGTTAATCGTTTCAGGTTAAATAACCTTTGTCAGAAATAGTTAATGTTTGTAGGGCCTTTCATCAGAACTGGGAATGCGGCTGGAAAACTAACTTGTTTTCTCTACTTTCCCAGTTTGAAGAATGGTTCCTGACCTGAAACACAGTTGACACTCTTTTTACACAGCTGCTGCATGACCTGCAAAATGTTCTCCAGCATTTTGCTTTTATTCAGGATGGATATATCTGTTTGAAACATATAATTGCTCAGTTAATTTTCTTGCACAAAAGCTTTTAGGGGGTACGTGTCCAGAGCGTGACGGTCAAACTATGAAGCTGGCAGCAATTGAATAGATTGAATTGGCAAGTGAGCTGCATTGTTGGATATCTGTCTACAGTTTCAACTGAGACAATGAAACTACTTTGTGTTGATCACGTAAACATTGAACATTTATAGCTAGTGTCAAGGTATTCCAGTGAATCAAAAGGAATTATTAAATGCCATTTTGACTTCAATGAATAGTTCTGGTATTTAGTATTGTTGAGATCTCAAATGCTCATGAGGGTGGCCTTTTTATAATTGATCCATTTGATGAACACTTGTAGAGTTTGGAAGTGGGACGAATTGCTGTTCCATGAATGTATCCAACCAAATTCAAGGTGCCCGGTATTAGTCTTGAATAGTAAAGATGCTGCATATAATGATGAATAATACTCATTTTTTAAATGTTATTTGATAATGTTCAAAAATATGTTATCAACTAAGTCTGTCATTATGAGAAATCCTTCTGCAATGCCTACCTGAGCATGAGAACAGCCGTGTTGGTGAGAGACAGCTTGTTGGTGAGAGACAGTCTCGATCCATTTGAGGCCAAAACATTTGAAACGGGTTTTTCACAGTTGTAGTGTAGCAACATTATGAGGTGGCAGTAATGTATCACACTTACGACTATTCCCAGGATATTGTACTGGTTTGAATTACCCAATGTGTACGTGTGATTTGAGAATGAATGTGCAGTAAGACTGATGTTATGGGACTGATGAGAATATTTACAGGATGAAATGCTCTCCCAGCATGACCACATTCAAGAAACAGACTTGGGCAATCGGAGATATTTTAGGGTAGTAATATAAAATAATGGATTAAATATTTAAAGTAAATTCACCTAAATAATATACTTGTAACTTAGTAAACAGATATTCAGAAAGGAAAAAAATTCTGCTTGCTGAACCTTTTAATTAAATGATTTGTGGTTAAATGCTCAAATGTCAGGAGGTTTAGACTTCCAAAAGGCGAATGAATTAGGTAATTGTTAAATGTGGGAAACTATTGTTAATGACGTAGTTTCAATGAGTAGGGTAGCGTGGAGCATGCTGTTTGCACTTAACAAAACTAATGGTACATTGATTTGTACAGTTATAACATAAAGACAAGCCAAGTCCAATACAGATAGTTTTAGGTGGTAGATTTGCACAAGGGACCAGGGCGTGACTATTTGAGGTGCTGTCAGCGTGCCACTTGCCCTGTGATTGTGGTTGCAGTGCTTGCTGCCTGGGAAATCCTGGTGATCCTGCTGTAGACTGTGGGGTGGGCTGCATCCCTGACCGACACGGTGCTGCTCATGAATCTTCAAGGTACATACTTTCCCACGTGCCAACTTTCTTTGCTTCACAGATGATTGACATGGAAACTGGGCGACTTCTCTCAGCTGTGCCAGTGCAGAGTGACCTTTGACCCATCCTCACCATGAGAAAGGATGTTGCTTCCGTATCACTCATTTGGGATGTACAGGACATTGGAAATTAAATCTTACAACATTTGAACGATCTTCTGTCTTGTATTTGTTTGCCCCAAATACATCTGATTTGTTGTCTGATGTTTTGGGTAAATGATATCATGAATATAGAATGGTCACAAAATTCACGAGGTTATTCAGTAACCCCTGTCCTTGTACATCCTCCTTCAGCTCCACCCAGGGACCTTAGCAGTCCTTCCAGGTAAAACAGAGATTCACCATCATCTCCTCCAATCTTGTCTAATGCATTTGGTGTTATCAATGTTGCAATTTTGTACTCAATGACTACCTTAAATTGTAAACTATTGGACATTGGCGTGCTGTAGAATTTCTTCCTGAGTTATGCCCGTTTAAAAAAATTGTTTAGCTTCTTGCAAATATATTTAAAACATATTAAATGTATGTGGTGTGCTTTCAAATAATGCCACAGATGAGCAAGAACAACTGTTTGGTATTAATGAAATTGCAGTCTTAAGCTGCTACAGCCAGCAATTTTGAAATTTGTATTTTTGCAAATTCAGCAGTGCTCATCTACTGTAAATGGATGAATAAAAAAAATATATTTGATGTCACATTACTAAAGGTTGTTCACAAAGGAAATATATTCATCCATTTAATTATCTGTCTTTATGGTCGAGAAACAGATTAATCAAGCAGACCTACTCTTTTTCTAATGCATGATTACAATTGAGCCATTTACAGTGTATAGATACATGAAAGGGAATAACGTTTAGTAACGGTAAAGCCAGCAAAGTCCAATCAAGGATAGTCCGAGGGTCGTCATGGTACACCTGCAGACGTTTGCACATGATGCACCTGCAGAAGTTGGTGAGAGTCGTCGGGGACATGCCAAACTTCCTAAACCTTCTAAGGAAATAGAGGCATTGGTGTGCTTTTTGGTCGTTACTTCAATTTGGAAACCATTTGTTTTTCAGTTCATTCATGACAATGGGAACATTTGATAATCCACGAATTTGTAGATTAATTGGTATATTTAATGGAGACATTTTATAGTTAAGGATAGACAGTATCATTAACATTGGTTCAACTTCTTTTAAAAGTTAAGTTGATTAAACAATTGATATGGTGAATTTTGAATGAAGTATCAGGAAACTATCTCATATTTGCTCATGTAGATTTCAAAGCAGAAATAATTTCAAAGCCGTTAAAGTAATGTTGAAAATTAAGTTTGAATGTGTTATTTAGTCATTTGAGCAGTGGTGCTTCATTACAATTGTCTCCAAATTACTTCATTGCAAGCCTTTGAGTTTTCCTACAGGTTTTGGTTGAAAGTAACGTGGACTTTAAAAATCCTTAAGACAAAAGTCTTAATCAAAAACACAAAGATTGAAACAGAAGGGTCCTGTCCCAAAATATCATTGTCTATTCCCCCACACATTCTGCCTGACCTCCTGAGTTCCTCCTGCTTTTTGTTTCTTGTTAAAGATGTTTAAAATGCTCATGAAATACTTATTTATCAGACATTAAATACAATTTAGTGAGTAATTACGGTGCCTGACTCGGTGCCATTCAAAATACCTCTAATCATATTATTGGAAGGTCTTCGGAAATTGCAGCTTGACATTGCTTTTCTGTGTAGGAAGGAACTGCAGATGCTGGTTTACACCCAAGATAGCAACAAAATGCTTGAGTAACTCGGGGACAGGCAGCAACTCTGGATAGAAGGAATGGGTGACGTTTCGGGTCTGAAGAAGGGACATGACCTGAAACATCACCCACTCTTTCTATCCAGAGATGCAGCCTGCCCCACTGAGTTACTCTAGCATTGTCGTCTATCTTCAGTGCTTTTCTTATCTTTCAGGTATGTGAAGAGTTAGAGAGATGGAGGCAGGACAAAACATTAAGGTACATTACTTCTTCGAAAGCCGGTAAACACAAGGAGAAAAGATCAGGTGAGATTCACCAGACTACTTTCCTCACTACCTAGCGGTATTTAATAAAATAAAATGTGGATTATATAGCACATTCACGATAAAGGTAAACATGCCATACTCGTCCCTGATTTTGTTGTATGCTGTGCTGGCAGCATTCTGTCTTGGAACTAAACACTCCTCAAGATATGTTTCTTTAGTTATTGGTCTGTTCTATTTTTGCAACCAGAGTGGAAAGCTTGAGCCAGGCAATTTGTGGGAGACATTTTTGATCTTCCCAAAATGAATAGTAAATCAATCGGTGACAGAAGCTAACAAATTGCATACTGTGTTTGGTTGGTCAAGGTGGTTATCACTTCAACCATCTTCAATAAAAAATGTTTATTGTCATTGTATGAGTGTACAATGTTTCTGACACTTTAGTGTTTAATGTTTTTGATCACTAATTCAACAATGGGCAGTCTGATTTTGGTAAATCATTACATAGTTTCCATTTTGTTTCAATTCCATAAATCAAATATTGCATTTTGACAAGGCAATAGATTTTAGAAAACTCCATATTAAGATTATTTTCTTGTTGGGTTGTGGAGGTTGGCAACAGAAAGAATGGAAACTTGCAACCATTGTGTGTTCTTTTTGACTCGTAATATTATCTCTGTCTGAAATGGCAGCTACACTGACAATGTTTGGCAGAATGCGTAGTGTAACTGATGAATATGTTATAGCTGTACTTTGTAAAAACAGACATGCACAGTCAGTTTCTTGGGCAGCGTCTGTGGAAAGAGAAATGTAATAATCTTTTGCATCATTTACTTTGCATGGGAACTGGAATATACAGCAGGCATTGGCGGATCGAGCATGTGTTTGCCTGGATAGACACAAAATGCTAGAGTAACTCAGCGGGACAGGCAGCATCTCTGGAGAGAAGGAATGGGTGACGTTTCGGGTCGAGACCCTTCTTGCTTGGTCTCACTCATGTAAAGGAGGCTACATTGGGAACACTGAAAGCAATAGAGGAGGTTGGAGGAAGTTCACGTGAATCCATGTCTCACCTGGATAGACGGCTGGGGTCACTGCATGGATGTGAGAGATGAGGTATAGGGACAGGTTTTATTTCTCCTGCAGTTGCAGGGGACGTACTTGGAGAGGGAGTAGTTTGCGTGGGAAGGATGTTGTCAAGGGACCAGGGGAAGTCTATCCTTGTTTCGTATGGGGGGAGGGGGTAGCAATAGCAAAACTACTGAACAGAGGAGATGCGGGAGGGGATTCCTTTATGACCGTGGGGAAGGGGAAACTGCATTTACTGAAGAGAGAGGACATCTCAGATGTCCTAGTGTGGAAAGCCTTCATCTCCAAAGCAGATGGGAAAGAGATATTGAGAATAGGGGATCGCGTCTTTGCACGAGACGGTGTGGGGAGTGGTCCAATGTCCTATTTAAGGCATGCAAAGGGCGAGTACCTGTAACATACAAGTCTATATGAGGGGTTCATTACTGTCACAAAAAGGACAAAGATCACCTGGTGTCCATGCTGGACCTGCTGTAACATAGTTTCAAGTCTAGTCTCTGGGCCCTGCCATCTCTCATTGGGGATTCAGTCTAGTCATTGATTTCTTATAGATCCCGATTATGTCCATGCTTCTCCAATAGATTCTAGAGTTACCTTTCTCAAAGCAAGGAAACAGTTTTCCAGATCTTTTGAACCTTTTCAAGATTAATGTTCAGCTCACTTTTAATGTATTACCAGTGATTATTTATGGATCTAATCACCATTGACTAGCATCATCATGTTATCCCAATTAATTTTACAACCAATTTATTTAAATAAATTTACACTGTTAGAGCATTTTCTGGAGGAAATGGTGGGCTTGGTATGGGTTAAGGACAAATTGCTAATTTAATATATTTGCATATGATGATTTCTATCTCGGTTTTAACTATGGCTCGGTTTGTTGTGTGCTGTCGGCAGCCAGGAATAAAAAGTGTCCTGGGCACCCTGTGATTCTGTGCCATAATCAAAGGGGCATATATTTGATGATCGACATTTCATTTGGATTTGATTTTTGTTATGGACAGGAACAATATTATCTTCCACAACATGAATAGGGGGAATGGTAAGGGAATCTGAAAACATATACCCACTTCATTGTGCCTCAAACCCGCTGTGGAATTTGCAAAGGGAAGAAATAAATTCTGACCAATGCGTTTTTAAAACTAATCATTAAAAACTAAAAGTTTTTCTTATTATTACAAATGCATTCAACTGTTGACTTATCATTATCATTACAAATGCATTCAAGTCTGGTGGTAGCACTGTCACATTCTCAAAATTGTGCTTGCTTTAATAAAGGAATTAAGATTGTTAGTTCCAAGAAAAGGGAATGTGAAATGTTCTTGGAGTGAGTGGGAGGGTGTGATTCACCAAAGCTGTCAGTAGAATCAATACCAATTGAGACTTGAAGGATTGTATTATTTGGTTTTACGATTCCCTCTTCTTTCCAGATATAATTGCTTGCAGCTCCACTTCTTTTAACAGCTATTTCTAATTCTCAAGTTAGCATGTATTTCTGTTTAATTCAATTTGTTTACAGTTTATCACTCTAAAACAGTGACAGTTCCTTTTCAGGACATGGATGGCTTTGTGGTCTTTGCATAACTACTTTGGCACAGTTACACACCAGTAGTGTCGCTGCCTGGCAGTGCCAGAGACCCAGGTACGATCTTTTCCGGGTGCTCTGGTTTCCTCCCACACTCCAAAGACGTACAGGTTTGCAGGTTAATTAGCTCCAGTAGGAACTGTAAATTATCCCTAGTGTGTTGGACAGTGCTAGTGTACGGGATGATTGCTGGTTGGCGAGGACTCTGTGGGCCAAAGGACTGGTTTCCGCATTCTATCTCTAAAGTCTAAAAGTCAAAACTTTCTGTTCTTCATACCTACATGTATCTCTTTCTGAAAGAAGCATCCATTCAGTGGAGAACTGATGCCATCCTCTGCCAGTGGGAAAAAAACATATGAAGGCCCCCCGCATCTAACACATCATTCTCTGACATTTCCATTGCCTTCAATATGATCCCACCATCAGTCACATCTTCCTGTCCCCACCACTTTTTGCTTTCTGCAGCAATCGCTCCCACTGCAAATCTTTGATTCACTCATCCCTTTCCACCCAATCCAACCCCTCCCTAGGTACCTTCGCCTGCACCCGCAGGAGATGTTACACTTGCTACCTCTCTCACTTCCATCCAGGGTCCCCAGCAGTCCTTCTGGGAGAGACAGAGGCTCAAGTGCTAACCATCTTAATTCCCTGTCCCATTTCCATTCAGACCTTGGCCCCTCAATTGTCAAAGTGAGGTGACACACAAACAGAAGGAACAACAACTAGTCTTCTGCTTGGGTAGCTTACAACCTAATAGTATGAATGTTGACACAAGCATCTGAGATGCTGGTTTACAATAAAAAGACACAGTGCAGGAGTAACTCTGAATAAGTCAGCATCACTGGAAAGCATCAGGAATCACAGAGGAGGAGCAGTGAGAGAGGGTCTTGCAAACCCCCCCATCGGAGAGAGGAGAACTTCTTCAAAGTAGGCATAGCAAAAGGATTTGAGTATAGGAGCAGGGAGGTTATACTGCAGTTGTACAGGATCTTGGTGAGGCCACACCTGGAGTATTGCGTACAGTTTTGGTCTCCTAATCTGAGGAAATACATTCTTGCCATCGAGGGAGTACAGAGAAGGTTTACCAGACTGATTCCTGGGATGTCATATGAAGAAAGACTGGATAGACTCGGCTTGTACACGCTAGAATTTAGAAGATTGAGGGGGGATCTTATAAAGACTTACAGCATTCTTAAGGGGTTGGACAGGCTAGATGCAGGAAGATTGTTCCCGATGTTGGAGAAGTCCAGAACAAGGGGTCACAGTTTAAGGATAAGGGAGAAGTATTTTAGGACCGAGATGAGAAAATCATTTTTCACACAGAGAGTGGTGAATCTTTGGAATTCTCTGGTACAGAAGGTAGTTGAGGCCGCTTCATTGGCTATATTTAAGAAGGAGTTAGATGTGGCCCTTGTGGCTAAAGGATCGGGGTATGGAGAGAAGGCAGGTACAGGATACTGAGTTGGATGATCAGCCACGATCATGTTGAATGGCGGTGCATGCTCGAAGGGCCGAATGGCCTACTCCTGCACCTATTTTCTATGTTTCTATGTTACTTTGAGGATATTTTACAGTGGAGCAGCAAAATGCATACACTGGGAAGTGCAGATGCTGGTTTACAGAAAAAAAAAGTGGTGGAGTAATTCTCCAACTGAATGTTACATTCACCAACCAAGTAATACCCCCACTCCCCTTACTCTTCTTTCTTTCCAGTGCTTTTTACCCACCCTGGTGCACTCCCTTTTCTCCCCAACCCCTATCGCTCTACTCTCTTCTCCTCCTTTGTACATTCACGAGTCTTCCCCATTTGCTTGTTATCCTCCTTCTTTGCCCTCCCCCTCCTATCCTCTTCCACCCACATTCCTTCCTTTAGCATTACATTTCACTCATCCTCTCCTTAACTGACACCCTGTTGTCTCTTTTTCACCTTTAATCTTTGACACTTTCTCCGCCACTCTTCCAATCACCTCCCCCTCTCACCTGTATTCGCCTCCCCCCCCCCCACCCCCCCCCCCCCCCCCCCCCCCCACACTCCGATCAGTCTGAAGAAGGATCCTGAGTTGAAGCATCACCTGTCCATTCCCTCCCAGATGCTGCGGACCTGCACTTGGTATTCTGTGCAACTCATTCAAAACAAATATCGTTGCCACAAAGAAAACACATACAATTCAGGAGCTTAAAATTAATGAACCTGCCCGCACTGCATTGACCTTTGGCCCTTAAAATGATTGATGACATTGTAAATTTGCAAAATAAAATGTTAAATGACATTTGAAATGGAGCATTTGTTCTGAAAAATGGTTCTGAATAAACAAGGTGAGAAGTTTAGACGTTTAGACTGAAGTGACCTTGCACATGATGCCTTGAAAGGTAGGTAGGAGCAAGTGTGAAGTAAGGCAAAACTAATAAAGATTTAGTGAATAGAAAATACAGGAGATGGTTTGAAACATAGAAATTAGGTGCAGGAGTAGGCCATTCAGCCCTTCGAGCCTGCACCGCCATTCAATATGATCATGGCTGATCATCCAACTCAGTATCCCGTACCTGCCTTCTCTCCATACCCTCTGATCCCCTTAGCCACAAGGGCCACATCCAACTCACTCTTAAATATAGCCAATGAACTGGCCTCAACTACCCTCTGTGGCAGAGAGTTCCAGAGACTCACCACTCTCTGTGTGAAAAAAGTCTTTCTCATCTCGGTCTTAAAGGATTTCCCCCTTATCCTTAAGCTGTGACCCCTTGTCCTGGACTTCCCCAACATCGGGAACAATCTTCCTGCATCTAGCCTGTCCAACCCCTTAAGAACTTCTTTGTAGCGTGGAATTTGCACTTTAATCTTTAACATTGTGATTACTTTGCCTTCAATTCGTGTTATCGTATCCCTAGGTGGTTTTGACATTTTGAATTTTGATGCTTCAGGCTGTGATTCAAAAATGGCAATGTTTTTGTTTAAAGTCCCTTCAGAGATACCTGCCTTGTTCTCAACTGTGTTAACGAAGAAACTGCAGATGCTGGAGAATCGAGGGTTACACAAAAAGCTGGAGAAACTCAGCGGGTGCAGCAGCATCTAAGGAGCGACTCCTTAGATGCTGCTGCACCCGCTGAGTTGTTCTCAACTGTAGTTTTTTTGTCTTTAACTTTTGTTGCAAAGTAACTGACTTTGCTGTTTACCATTAAGCGATGGCACAAAAATGGTTGTAATTGTGACAATTAATTAATTTGCATGATTCTTCTGGTTTGAATCCATTCTATTAAAGTATGGTAGGATGTTTCAAATCCAAGCACAGTAAATTGTACAATATTGGTAGTCTAAAACTCGTAAATTAATTGATGTTGAAAGGAGGAACAAACTCCTTGCCTCACTTCTGAATTGTGCAGGTCTTGCCCAAATGTAATGGATTCCAGATTTGGGCCAGATTCTCGCTTATTAAAACAATTGCAAACTAAATTTATTTTCCCCTTGCAATTTGTTTTTATGAAAATAGAATAAAAGTGAGGAGGAAAGGGGGCCGGAGCTTACCATTTCATTGTGTAGGAACGAACTGCAGATGCTGGTTTAAACCGAAGATAGACACAAAATGCTGGAGTAACTCAGCGGGACAGGCAGCATCTCTGGAGAGAAGGGAATGGATGACGTTTCGGGTCGAGACCCTTCTTCAGACTAGTCGAGGGAAAGGGAAACGAGAGATATAGACAGTGATGTAGAGAGATATAGAACAAATGAAGGAAAGATATGCAAAGAAAGTTACTTTTTCATCATTATCATTATTACATTTTCGCATCGTTACTGTCCATATCTCTCGTTTCCCTTTCCCCGACCGGAGATGCTGCCTGTCCTGCTGAGTTATATCAACATTTTGTCTTACCATTTAATTGTCGAGACTAATTAGCAAATCACCCATCTCACTCGAGCCCAGGCATGGCGACCTGGCAATGAAGGAGAAAGATGTTCTCATTAGGTCAGGATTAGCAAGGAATGCGTATACAACAGCACATTTTACAGATGATAATTTTTTGGCAAACTAAACAGCCATATATAATTGGTTGTGAATGGATCGGATAGACAATTAGACTGGTACGTGGATAGGACAGGTTTGGAGGGCTATGGGCCAAATGCAGGCAGGTGGGACAAGTGTTGCTGGGACATGTTGGCCGGTGTGGGCAAGTTGGGCTGAAGGGCCTGTGTCTCACGCTGTATCACTCTATGACTCCCTATGAGTTTATTAAGGTGACATGACCTTCAACTATAATACAGGCTGTTAGTGGATACTACAGAGGATATCAGCAGGTTCAGTCTGTTTACTGCTCAAAGCTGTGCTTTTCAACAGGGCCAGCATTTTTGTCATTCAATGGGAGAGCTGCAAGACTC
The DNA here is from genome assembly GCA_035221665.1 of Okamejei kenojei. Lineage (NCBI taxonomy): Eukaryota > Metazoa > Chordata > Chondrichthyes > Rajiformes > Rajidae > Okamejei > Okamejei kenojei. The sequence continues at coordinate 56,924,748 of CM069135.1, read as the reverse complement.
ACTCAGTGGGTCAGGCAGCATCTGTGAAGGGAAACAGGCAATCATTGTTTTGGGTGGAGACCCTTCATCTTGACTGGATGACTCTAGACTAGATCTAGACCGGAGATGAAGATTCTCGCCCCGAAATGTTGACTGTCCATTTCTCTCCACAGATACTACCTGTGCTTCACTCCATAGATGCTGCCTCACCCACTGAGTTTCTCCTGCATGTTTGTCTAACTTCGATTTCTCCAGCATCTGCAGTTCTTTCCTAAACCTGACCCATTCAGTTTGTATAGCAGTTCTTTTTTTTGCTACAGATTCCAGCATTGCAGTCTCTTGTGCCGACACCTTTATCAGTCATTTTTATTCCGTGCACAGCAACGGAAATGAATAATACAGTTCCATAAAACTGTTGACATTTCGGAGGCCTTTGTGTCACTCCATTGGGCTTCTGTACAATTCAGTGCCTTGTTTAACAGAACATTTATTTAATCAAAGTCATGGTGGTTTTGCTGCACAACATCATGCAAAGAAATGCCACATTCAATTGTCTACTGCACATGTTTACAAAGGCCAGGGACTGCATTTGAAAAGTAATTTATTGACTGTGAAGTGCTCAGAAATGTCTTGAGGTTGTAGACATTGCTGCACCAAGTCAATAGCAGTCTTCTTGGGGGGGGGGGGGGGGGGGGGGGGGGGGGGGGGGGGGGATGTCGAGTATGGCTGCCGAGTATGGCTGCCCTGCCTGCAGCTGTTGTCCTTTCTACTTTTTTTGCTTTTCGGTGTGTTTTGTTTTGGAGGTCTTCTAGTCTTTTTATGTGTGGGGGGGGGGGGGGAGGGGGAAACATTTTCTCAGTCCCTACCTGGTCGGAAACGCGGCTTTCCCCCGAGCCACATCTTCGCCCCATCCTCGCGGCCTACCAACGGGACTGGTGCGGCGTTTCCTGCCGGGACCGGCCAGAACTTCAGCTCCGGCGGCAGCACAGCGCTAAAGCACCATCGCGGAGCGGGCGATGCCTTACCCGGGTCGCCGTGTGGTAACCTCCGGAGTGCTGAGACCGCTGGTTCCAACATCGCGGAGCTGAGGTTGCGGAGCGTCCAGCTGCTGGTGGCGCTGACTCGGAACACCGTGGAGCCTGGGATCTTTCGCTGAGATCGCCAGTAGTGGAGCTCCGACCAGCGTGGCCTGTGGACTTCGGGAGCTGCAGTCTCGGGTAGGTAGCGGCCGTTCCAGACACTCCAAGCCGCTGAAGAGTGTTCTCCCGACGCCGGAGCTCCATCATCCAGCGAGAGGGCCTGAAACATCGGGCCACCATTGCGGCGACTGCGGAGGCCTCAATAGGCCCGACCATGGGTGAACTAGAGGAAGAGGACTGGACTTTGTTTCCTTCCCTCACAGTGGGAACCATTTAGGGAGGATGTTTTTATGTTCGATGTTAACTTCTTTAATGTTGTGTTTTACTTTTATTGGTGTGCTGCAAATGGCAAGTCAAATTTCACTCTAAGATGGTTATTCAATATTATATATTCGAAAAGAAGTATTAAAAAAGACCTAGTAGTCATTTCGCTTGACGCAGAAAAAGCCTTCGATCAAGTGGAATGGCCTTACCTATTTTCGGTTATGGAAGCTTTCAAATTGGGAGAGAAGTTTACCACTTGGATTAAATTGTTATATACAAATCCGACAGCTAGAATAACAACAAACCGAATGTTATCAACTAAATTCAATTTATCTCCAGGTTGTAGACAAGGTTGTCCTTTATCCCCTTTATTGTTTGCACTCGCAATAGAACCTCTTGCCCAGAGGGTGAGATTACATCCGGAAATATATGGATATGATACTAGAGACACTAAAAATAAAATCTCCTTATATGTGGATGATGTATTACTTTATATCACAAAACCAGAAACAAGTATCCAAAATTTGTTAAAATTAATAACGGAATTTGGATCTTTCTCAGGATACAGTATCAATTGGAATAAAAGTGAACTTATGCCAATAACGGTGAATAACTTACATATATTACAACAATTCCCTTTTAAGATAACAAATGAAAAAATTAAACATCTTGGAATTTTCGTAACAAAAAGATTCGACTCTTTATTTAAATCTAACTTCCCCCCATTATTGAATAAATTAAATAAGAATATTTTATATTGGAAAAGCCTACCTATCTCAATGTTAGGTAAAATTAATACAATAAAAATGATCTTTCTTACACAATTGTTATATCTCTTCCAATTAATTCCGATATATCTCCCTAAAAATTTCTTCAAAAAGGTAGATTCCCTAATTACTAACTTCATTTGGGATTATAAGAGCCATAGAATAAATAAAAAACATTTATGTAAATCTAAAATAAATGGAGGATTAGCATTACCAAACTTTATGTTTTATTACTGGGCAGTCAATGTTAAAAATATGAATTTTTGGCTAGAAGAAATAGATAATCAACCAAATTGGTTAAATATGGAAAAAGAAGATTGTTCTCCCTTTGAAATTAGTTCTATAATATTTGCTAATACTAATTTAGCTAAGAAAATTTATAGTGAAAATCCGATAATAGAAAACGGAATCCGCATTTGGAAACAAATAAAGAAAACATTAAAACTAAAATCTATACCATTATCTCTTACCATCGTAAATAATGTTACGTTTTAAACCTTCAATGATGGATAAAGCTTTTTTACAATGGAAAAATAAGGGAATTACTAAGATGGGAGATCTTTATAAGGAAAACTCTTTCCTTTCATTTCAAGAGTTACAACAAATTTATGGACTACACACTAAAGAATATTTTAGATATTTACAAATCAGAAATTATGTTTCTGCAAATACACAAGAACTTAGAAATAGAAAGATATAAATTCTAGATGAATGCTTAAATAAACATCCAAATACAGAAAAAATGATTTCATATATATACAATATTCTATTGGAAAGCGATGTTCCATCAACAGAAATATATAGACAGTCTTGGGAAAATGAACTAGGCCAAATTATAAGGCCAGAACTATGGGATGAAAGTTTACAACATACACATCATTGTTCGTTAAATGCTAAACATTCCCTTATACAGTTTAAAATACTACATAGATTACATTATTCCAAATCTAAATTACATAACATCTTTCCAAAAGTATCCCCCATATGTGATAAATGTCAACATTTTAGAAGCAAATTTGTCACATTCATTTACTAACTGTATAAAAATCACAAAATTCTGGATAGAAATATTTAAGATAATTTCGAATGTTGTCTATATAATTCTGACTCCTGACCCAAAGTTAATAATACTTGGAATACTAGAAACAGACCAACTAGTAACAATGAATCAAAGAATTTTTATTGACTACGGTTTAATAATTGGGAAAAAAATAATATTAAAATTTTGGAAAGGCCCTATATCCCCAACAATCAAAATGTGGAATACAGAAATGTCGGAGACACTTCATCTGGAGAGATTGAGGCTTGTCCTAATGGACAGGTTAGATCTCTTCAGAGAGATTTGGTCTCCATTTATTAAATATTTACAGGGTCATAATGGCTCGGCACGAGGGCTTGACTGAGGCCTGAATATTAGAATGGATGAAGAAACATATATAATAAATCATGACTATATCTCCAAGGACGGATTAATGATTAAAACTCCATTCAACATCATATTTCTTATACTCTTTTTCTCTATCTTTTCTTACTTTAAAAAAAAAATCTGAAAAATGTATAGAAACATATAATCTTAAATTTTTAATATTAATAAGAATATAAATATTACTAATATCATGAAGGTATTATTAGTATTATGTATTTTCAATTATATAAAATATATAGTCTTAAATTTTAAAACCAATGATAATACAAATATTATTAACAGTATGAATATATCATTAATATCATGTATTTTCATCTATGCAAAATAATGTACTTTTTATTATTATGTTTCTATAATAAAAATACTTAACAAAACAAATTTCACTACACCAATTGGTGTACGTGACAATAAATGTACTTTGTCCTTTTTAACACACGGCATGAATTGTTTTTGCCTGGTCTGCAACAAGATAATTAAAGCCTCAAATCTAAAAAAAAGTGTATTTACAGTTATTTTAAAATCGCTGATACTGTCACGAATTCGCTATCACTGTTCCGTGGTGCAAGGATCTGCTGCAAGTATGGCAGTCCAGACGCCTCGACTCAATAGGAGACAAATATTGCAATTATTAAAAATATCTGTAATCATGTACTAAAATTCATTCTTTCTGGGAGATTGAGAGAATTTGCTGTTCGAATTAGATCTGATCCAAATCTTATTTCATAGTTTCTGTGGAATCTTAAAATGTTGAGCTTTCCTCGCGATTTATTGAGTTACCCAGTCAGACTTCTGTACGATGGGGGGGGGAGAGTGAAAGCATCGGTCATTTCTGTGACAGTTTTATTTTATTTATAATATATAATTTAATATATAAAGTAAGCTTGACTCCCTCGTCTCCCTTGTTGAGTTGAGCTATTCGCAGCAATAGAGTTCCAGAGGGAGGCAGATGTGGTTCTGATTTTGTTTGCAATTTTACCAGTTTTTGCTGGGAATGCATACAAATGGAACCATGGAGAGGATCTGCTAAACCAATGACAGGCTGCAAATGCTCATCAAGACAGTGAGTGTAAACCTAACAGTAGTAGGTAACATTTGTGATTTTCTGCTGGTGGTACTTGGGGAAGTGGTTGGTATAGCTTGGTGGAAAATTAGAAAATTTGCTGGTGCTGAAAGCACTAACATTAAATGAAAAACAATTATCCCCTATAAAGATGTGAGGGATATAAAAGATGTATTTTGGTTTCTCTTTTTTTTTGACAAACTTCGATAAATATCTTGTCCGAATCGTGTATTGGATTGTGATCATGATTTTGTTTGTGTAATGTGCATCCACAACCCCTGAAGCAAGGCAAAGCGCAATATATGGCAAAACAAGTAATATTTGCAGCAATATTAATTAACCAGAATTAAGGGGCAAAACCATTTTAAGATTGCAAAAGATTAAATGTGCCACTAACTAACACACTGTGAAGACTGTCATCTTGTTTGCCAGTTAAAAAAAAAAATTGCAATATGATTATTAAATATAATTAATAATTTGTATGATATATTTTCTAATTACAATATATAAAGGTAACTAGATGCATTCACATTACTGTGAGCCTCTGATGTTCTGGCACTTGTTTCTTTGGTTGTGCCAGACAACCACATTCTCTGGATTATTAGAGAGATTAGATGAGAATTTGCCAGTTTGAAGTTTGATCTTTTATTTTATGAGAAGTTGCGATAAGGGATTACGTGAAGAAGCCCACCAGACCGCATGCACGTCAATCTTCAAAGTAGCTGTATGAACCCACAGAATAGTTGCTGAACCTAGGCTATAGAGAGATTGAAGGCTAGAACTACCGAATGATCTTTATGAGAATAGGGTTGGGAATGGAGGGCACATAATCCCTCATCGCAACTTCTCGTAAAATAAAGATCAAACTTCAAACTGGCAAGTTCTCGTTTAATCTCTCTATTTTATTTCGAAGTCACGTGAGTGACTACGTGAAGATTTCAAATCTCTGTGGTTTCATACTGTGACATAATCTGTGTGTGAAACACTAAAACAGATAAACCATTAATGGCAGGAAAACATGAGGTATTAATATCACGATGCTAGCTTGCAAACATGGCCATTGCTCTAAACTGGCGATAGACTGTTAGACAATAACTTATGCAACCATGTGCATAATTCTATCCGCAAACATCCAGACATATTCCACCAAATTTTATAATTTATTAAGCTGCATTATGTAAACCTCATGCTGCATGATGAAAGTGAAAACCATTGTATTGGCTGGTAATGAGCCATCAGCAATATCTTGCGAGTATTGAAAGAAAATAACTATCTTCCATATCATAGGCAGTAGCAACTGAGTGCACTTGTATGCCTAATGACATCCCTGATCTCTGCTGTGGTGGGTATGCTGTCAACCTCAAATGCACACAATCCTGCTCATTTGCTTATGAGAGTATTTCTATAACAAGCTACCCTAATGTCAGTATGACGTGGAGACTAAGCCAGAGATTGAGCAAGGATGTGTTCTTAATGCGGAGATCAGCTGCTGAAAGCATAATCATTTTAAGATGCTGGTCCCATTAGGGAAATTTTGAGGAATATTTGCACAACAAATACTGATATACATCGCACACTACAATGAGTGTAGCCTATTAGGGTGGTGAAATAAAAGAAACCCTGCATAATGTTAGAGAATAGTGGGTGAAGAACTAATCTTTTACGTCCCACTTATGGTATAGCAGAAATGATAAAGCAGCACAGGAACTGTCAATTGTGCTGTCCCGTAAAGTTTCTCTAGGCTCAAACTGGAAGCCACACAACCTTGTTACTTCCATAAAGAATTGACTCACACATGTTGTTCACAAGCTTCTCATACAATCGTGCAGAGCTAGCTGGCCGAGAAGACAGGCTGTCCCAGCCGTCACACGTGAAGGTGTAAATAAGAGTTGCTTCAGCCGTCTATCATGGCGTGACTGAATAGGAAAACTGGTACTGTTAAATTCCATGTTGCTTTAAATGTAATATTGCCAAAAATATTTACTGACAATGCATAAGATGCATAATGCAATTTTGCTCGGTGATATAATGCCCTTAATCTGAGAAGGGTAGCATAGGCTTTTACTACTAGCTTTGTTATAAACAGCAGAAACTGTGCCTATGTGTATAGATATGACAGAGTATGCAACTACAAGATCGATTCTCCGTTAGTTAAATTGCAGACACCCAATCATCCATCTTAAACTGGGTAAGTGAACCCATAATTTGATTAGTCTAATGGTATCCTGATTCGGCCTGCACCATATTTCTGTAATCTTGAGAAATATACCCCTCTAGTCCTTGGTCAGACCACACATCCTCGGATGAGTTGTCACTGAATGTACTTGGAACCGCTGTTCCTCCATAGATCCTACGGACGGAATTTTTGTGGGGCTCTGCTACCCGTGGAAGATGCATATCTAGATATTCATACATATCGCTGATAATATAATCAGCAGCAAATGACTAGAGCTGAACCGCAGTTTTCCTTCGATGTGAGAAAACGAGTTCCCTGTCAACTCATGACTAAGAGCCACGATGAATACGTAGCGTTTCCCTTCAGAGTGGAGATTAGTATAATGCAAAGCTGAATCAAGAATTATTTTGCAGACCTTTGACTGAGACCACATGTCTAAATCTCCAGAGTGCATAACACAATCTGTTGGACGCACCACTCAATCAGGAATAGTGGTATTGAGAACCTATGGATTATTATGAATGTATTGTTGATTCACAACATGACCTGCAGGTCAGAAAAAGTTATAATATATTGCAGGCGAGCTTTCTGCTGGTAACTATCTGTCCCAGAGAAAATGGCAATGAAGATTCCAATGAACCAGTAACTCTGCTAAATGAGGAGAAATAAACCATATGTTGAGAAAAACTTCAACTACTTAATTCCATTGCCCAGTCTGATAACCTCTCATAGATGATGAAGCAGTGCTTCTCTGGTCACTATGACTCGTATAGCCAGCCAGTTTCATGATGGTCTACCCTGATCCAGGGTAACCAAACTGTTCCTACTTGGAACTTACAGAGGTTCCTGCGTAAGGCACCTTGCCAATGTCTCTACATCAACCTGATCTTATCCCAGAGACAGTAAAATGACTAGACAACCCATGCTGGTAGTAAACACAAGCTGGACCAACAGACTGCTCCATTTCGGAGTTTACGGAGGTTAATAATGAGACCTATTTACCAGCGTTTCTAACCCCAGGTTGCTTACCTTTGTTGGAGCTTCAGCGAAGTTCCATTTGCAGACTCTGTCCATCCTGCTGGTCATTGTCTGTTAGATAGCTGATGCCTCTGGTCAACTTCTCTTATGGTGGCTCGTCCATCCCCGAGGGAATAGCAATTTTAGAGGCAAGAGCACACAGCTTTTCCTCATGTGATTGACGTACATCATACATTAAAGCATGGGATCCCGGCACATAGTCATGTTCGGGCTCATGTATGGTTTAGTCCGTATTGACCTTTGACACTCTAAGAGAGTGGGAGTAAAATTGCACCCTAAACCAGGTGTTGCCATATCCGTATGCCTCGAACTGTCTGTGCATGCTTCTATACCGAGCATATTTTGCGACAGCATCTCCGATAGTCTTTCGGGTGGGAGAAAATGCGAACCTTGAAACCAGGGCAGCTGCAGGCATATGACTTGAACTGCCTGTGTATGCTTCCGTAATACGGGGCATAATATATGTGGCTCCATCTTCATACTTCATACATCCGAATGGGAGGATTTATGCAAACCTGAACCAGGAGCTGCCTCAGGCATGTGTGCATATACTTTAGCACCATCTCCATCACTATGTTCAACCGAGTGGGAGGAAATTGCAACCCTGAAACAGGCGTTGCTTCAGGCATATGTGCATATACTTTAGCACCATCTCCACCACTCCGTTCATTTGAGTGGGAAGAAAATCTGCAACCCTCAAACAGGAGCTGCTGCCTGACATGCCTTCATAAGACAGAGCATTCCTTGTGTTATAATTTGATTCAACAGATGTTCGTAATTGAGATAAATCCCAATCATGTCCGACATAGATGTCGCAAGACTTGGCTATGACTTTGCCCCTACTTGGGGTTGTCAGGCTGCTCCCTTCAGCAGCCGAACTAGCTGTGCAGATCGATGCTCTGTTGGTATCCTCATTTACCAAACAGGCTGCAGGTGCTAGTGACTCCTGCTCCCTTCCGGTGCCAACGGAGTATTACAGGGAAGGACTGGAGCGCCTCTGGCCCCCGTGCACCAGACAGAGTGGGAGAAATGCTGCAACCCTGCCAGGTGTTTGTCATAGGTAATGACGTTTACATTACATTTTTCACACAGAGAGTGGTGAGTCTCTGGAACTCTCTGCCGCAGAGGGTAGTTGAGGCCAGTTCATTGGCTATATTTAAGAGTGAGTTGGATGTGGCCCTTGTGGCTAAGGGGATCAGAGGGTATGGAGAGAAGGCAGGTACGGGATACTGAGTTGGATGATCAGCCATGATCATATTGAATGGCGGTGCAGGCTCGAAGGGCTGAATGGCCTACTCCTGCACCTAATTTCTATGTTTCTATGTTTCTACATTACTGAAAAAATCCCTATCCCTTTTCATTCTGAGATTTGATCACTTTATTGATATGCATGAAGTTGGCATCTTTTGGAAAGGAATCTTCCACAGTCCCCTTTAATGAGTGAAAATTACCATGACGCCACCAGGTGTAGCTCCCACAGGTGACTGATAGGCACAGCTCAAATAAGGCTTCCCAAGCCAGAGGTTCTGGACTGCCATGGCAGGTCCAATTCCACGACACCTTTTTATTGGTGTAAGTGATAATAAATGTTCCTTGTAATTTTCTCTTTTAAAACACAAACTAAATTGGCATGATAATACATATTTATGATATTGCCAAGAATAAAACCTGAACTGATATTATAAACCAAAGGATACCAACACAATGGTGCAGCTGGTAGAGCTGATGCCAGAGACCTGGGCTCACAGCACCAGATCTGGCTTCGATCCTGACCACAGATATATCTGTGTGGAGTTTGCAGCTCATAGAATGCTATCAGCTATGATAGTCGCAAACGTGACCCTGTGGCAACTGTTATAAATGCCAACTATTATAGCCGTCCAATTAAAATAATACACTATATGTGCTATAACATAGCTGTAGCAGCAACAGTTAAATTTGTTTGGTGCTACAGCAGGCTGAACATACCTAAGCGTTTTTTTAAAAACTCACTTGCTGCTGGAAATCTCCTGCAGTAACACCCGTAAGTTCCTGAATTTGTAACTCTGGCTGCCTGCTCCCGATTGGAGCTGTGATGTCGGCAGCCTCTATTATTAGGGCCGTCTGCAGAAGACTATAACGGCTACAGCCGTAAACCCCGCTTTTAACGAGCCTATTGGACTCTGTACTGGGTTGTCCCCTGTCGTGCAGACTAACGTCAACAGCCGCATGAAGCCCTAGAACTTGAGCCACTTGCTCACTGTGGAGACTGCAGCGAAAATATACCCTACGCTAGCTCCAGTGGAGCGGCTACTTTTTTGGGGGCCCGCTATAGAACGGCCCGAAGAAAGCTGACTTACCTTGCAGAGCGGTGCGGGAACTGCTCTGACAAGCGCCATGCGCTAGACATAATGCCGTGCATGTGGTCTGGCGGGCTTCTTCACGTAGTCACTCACGTGACTTCGAAATAAAATGGATATTAGATATTCGATATGAATACCCCAACACATTTTTAGTTAGCTGTTTTTAGATGTCACCCAGTATTATAATATATTATCCCGGTGAACGTGGTATGTTTATAGCAAGCTTGTTGAAAGGGAAAAGAGTCATTGGAAAGAGAGCACAGGAACAATTATAATCATGTATAGTCTTTCTGCTGACTGGTTAGCACACAACAAAAGCTTTTCAATGCACCTCTGTACACGTGACAATAAACTAAACTCAACGAAACTAAACTAAAAAAACTGATGCCAAGGCTACACAGAAAAGGGGTATTTGGGCCCTGGCATGCCGAGAGGAAGTGTGACAAGCATTACCTGGCGAGCCCAATGCCAAATTATTGGAATTCTTGAAGTCAGATTTAATTAAAATTTACTGTAGTTTGTTAAATAGTGAAATATTTTCACATAAATACATAATCCTCATTGAAAGTTTGCTTTAAGTTTATCTGAATTTTAAATTGTATCATTTAGAGAGGCAATGTTTAAATCACAGCATCTTGTGACTAACAAATTTACACAAAAGCAATTTAAAAAAATGTAGAATGCTACTGATGTTGAAGCATTTGCTGCATTTGAATTGTGCCTTTTGGAAGAAGTGGGAATAGCTGGCAGTAAGATAATTTGACTGTATCAATATTTAATGTCCTTTTTGGTCTCAGTCCAAAAGCTCCACAGACCAGACTCCTTTGTAAGAATAAAAAAGGTAACTCACCACACCTGGAGAAAAACTTTGGACTGTAACAGCTGGGTAACTGATAGACTGGATCCTATATTTTTTGGTTCACCACTTGATCACCTTTTTGTGGGTGGTGTAGGCTTTGACAGGATGAATAATGCAGCTTAGTCAGTCTGGGTGTGGGATGTGACAGATCCAATGCTATAATATCCACACCCACTTTAAATAACAAAAAATGTAAATTTCCTAAAAAATACCTTTGTCATTAAATATGCAATAGGATGAAAACTGTAGTTGTTCTGCATAAATCTTTCCTGAGAGGCCGCTGAATCAAATAAAACAGAAATCCCAGTTCCATGGAACCAGTCAAGTGTTCTGTACTTTTCATAGAACTGGAGGCTGCTTTATACATAAAGACACTCTTCCTACTCTCTTGCTGTGAAAAATCCAAGCAATGTTTACATAGTGGCATTATTATATTGTAACTAATTAAAGCAAGCTGGTAATTTATGTTTAACCTCCAACCGGAGAGACAAGTTTTTATTTGTCTCGAGAATGATACAACTTCAAGAGTAGTTTAATTTCCTGATGCTTTTATTATAATAATAATAATAATAATAATAGAATATTGACTGGCCTTGAGGGGGATACGACATATATTGCCTGAAGTAGATTCATATTGCCCGAGTCGAAGACGAGGGCAATATGGATCTAGTGAGGGCAATATATGTCGTATCTCCCGAAAGAGGACAGTCAATATTGTTATTATTACCCATTATCAGACATCTAGAGGAAAATCTGAATGTATCTATACATTTTGCAATATGCATTGCAACATTGTAAATAAGGGTACTAAAACCATTGCAACATTGTAAATAAGGGTACTAAAACAATGTAACATTTATGTTTCATTTATGTAATTTATGTAATTCATTTATGTGACAATGTGAAGGTCGAACTTTTAAATCGCGAACCTCTTCTCGCAACCGGCTGCCATTTTGTTTGTTTTGAGAATAAATTTTAAATTTCGCACGCAGCGTCACGTTGCCGTCACGTTGCCAAGTTCCCGGATGTGAGACCAGGGGAATATAAGACTATATTCCCCGCTGTTTAAACAGGTAAAGTCCATAGGCGTTCGCTAGAAAGGGGAATATAAGAAAATATTCCCCTGTTAGCGCTGCTGGCAGTAAAAACGAAGGGAATACAATTTCGTAAAAGCATACCTCAGATGGGTGATATGGGTAATAATATATTTTATTGTCATTACACATAAGTGCAACGAGATTTGGTTTGCAACTTCCATCCGGTGTCATAACTTAATCGACAAATAAAATTTAGGTTTAAATACTCTGAGAACAAGGTTTGTAAAAACATTAGACCAGTAAAATCAACACAGACTAAAGTGCAAGGCCGGGGGAGACAGTCCATGGGGGTGGGGGGCACTCAGCAGGGCCGGTTCAGAGCCGCTATAGCTCTGGGAATGAAGCTGTTCCTGAGTCTAGTGGTTTGGGCGTAGAAGGCCTTGTAACGTCTGCCAGAAGGGAGTAGTTCGAACAGTCCGTTACAAGGGTGAGAGGAGGCTTTATGGATGCTGACGGCCTTCCTGAGGCACCGTGTGTGGTAGATGCCCTCCAAGGTTGGTAGTGGTGTCCCAATAATCTGTTGCGCTCAGTGGACAACGTGCTGAAGAGCTCTCCTCTCCGCATCCGTGCAGCTGAGATACCACATAGAGATGCCATACGTTAGTATGCTCTCTGTGGTGCAGCGGTAGAAGGTCGTCAGCAGCTGTTGGGGCAGACCGGTTTGTTTCAATGTTCTTAGGAAGAACAGTCGTTGCTGTACCATGTGAGGTCCTCTGAGATGTGAGTGCCCAGAAACTTGAAGCTGGACACTCTCTCCACACTGTCTCCGTAGATGGAGATTAGGGCGTATTCCCCATTCTGTGACCACCTGAAGTCGATAATCAGCTCCTTGGTCTTGGAGGTGTTTAGCGACAAGTTGTTCCGTAAGCACCAGTCCGCCAGGTTCTGCACCTCCGCTCTATAGTTTGTTTCATCACCGTTGGTGATCAGCCCGATCACCGTTGTGTCGTCTGCAAACTTGACAATGGTGTTGTTGTCAAATGCAGGAACAGTCGTGGGTGAAGAGGGAGTAGAGCATGGGGCTCTGTACACAGCCCTGTGGTGTGCCGGTGCTCAGGGTGATAGTGGAGGAAAGGTGCGGCCCCAGTCTCACTGCCTGTGGTCGCTCCGTCAGAAAATTCAGTATCCAATCGCATATCAGTGAGCTGAGGCCTAGCTGGTGGAGTTTGGTGGTGAGCTTGGTGGGGATGACTGTATTGAAGGCAGAGCTATAGTCAATGAAGAGCATCCTCACGTAGGTGCCCTGTCTTTCCAGGTGGGTCAGGTGGTTATAAGTGCTTAAGCATAGCATTGTCATTTAGTTACAAGAGTGAGGCTGTTAACATGATAAAATGTTGGTTAGGCAAGACATGGAATATTATGGTCATCATAATATAGACCTGGAATATTATTGGTCATCATACGATAGGAAGGAAGGATTACTATGGAAAGGGTGCAGAAGAGATCCACCAGGATGATGACCTGGATTTGAGCATTTCAGTTATAAATCAGATCGGATAGGTTGTAGAAACAAGGTAATGCAGATGCTGGTTTACATACAAGGACACCATGTGCTGGAGTAACTCTGCGGGTCAGCAGCATATCTTGAGAAAGTGAACATTTGATGTTGCAGCTTGGGACCCTTCTGGATAGGTTGGGTTTGATTCCCTGTGAGTGGAAGATTCTGAGGGATGACTTGATGGAGGTAGCCAAAATTATGAGGCGGATCGTAAGGGTAGGGAAAGTAAGAATCTTCTTTCTGTGGAGGATGCCCACATCAAGAGGGGCATTGTATAAGATGAAGGGAACATTTGGAAGGGATTTTTTGTTTAGTTTATGAGGTACAGCGCGGAAACAGGACTTTTTGACCCATCAAGTCCGCGCTGACCAGTGATCCCTGCACACTAGCACTATCCTACACACTAGGGACAATTTACAATTCTTACCAAAGCCAATTAACCTACAAACCAGTACGTCTTTGGAGTGTGGGAAGAAACTAGAGCACCCGGGTAAAACTCATGGGGCGAATGTACAAACTCTGTACAGAAAGCTCCTGTAGTCAGGATTGAACCCGGTTCTCTGGCTCTATAAGGTAGCAACTCAGTGCCACCGGATCTTAAGGGCTTGTCCCACTTAGGCGATTTTTCCGGCGACTGTCGCAGTAGCAGGTCGCCAGTACCTGTAGCAGGTTGACGTAGGTAGTCGCCAATGGAATTCACCAAAGTCAGCACCTGGCGACAACCTGCGTCATCCTGGCTTCAACCTGCGACAGCACCTACGACAGGAGAAGATAAGCTACATCAAGCCCATAATCGTCGAACGTTTTGAACATTTCATAATCCAGCGGCGACCAGAAGAACGTTACGACTCTTTAGGCAACTTGAGGAGACTCCACACAACCATATAGGCGTCACCCCGTGACCATGTGGCGATAGCCTAGTCGCCTGTAGTCCCCGAAAAAATCACTTAAGTGGGACAGGGGATTTAGGATTTGTTTTCCACACAGAGGGTGGCTGCTGTCTGCATTGCACTACCCGAGAACATGGTTTAGACAGTTACTGCCACAATGTTCAAGAAGCATCATGACAAGCATATCATTCACCATGGCGCAGAAAGCCATGGACCGAATGTGGGTAAATGTGTGTAGATAAGCAAATGGTCAGCATGGTCATGGTGGGCTGAAGGGCCTTGTTTCTATGCTGTATGATTTTATGACTCCATGACTTGCACGCATGTTAGCTTTGTTAAGCTAACTATTTTTAGATATAAACATTGAGGCAAAATGCAGTATTCCACTACCTTGTCCATCTCCCACCAACTCCACTGAACCTGTCAGATTCAGCACAATCCACGATACCATTTTAAGTTACAAAATAAATTGTAATTCATGCATTTAAGACATCATGGGATGCTGCTATCTTGTTGGGAAATGCAGCAAAACAGTAAACGTTCAGTCTTGTCCCTGCTGTTTAAAAAAAAAAATTCTGAAATGTTTACTGATAGCAGGCAAAAGTTGTTTTGCTATCAGGGCACATTTTATATATGAGTACATTAGTGCAAAAGAGAAAATGAACAGTGTGTGGAATATAGAGCGAGAGCTGCAGATGAAGTACAGATTTTTTTAAAGTCCAAGGGGTTCAATGATCGAGATTGGATGATTGGAAATTCATCCCGAGCACATGAGTGGTGTGTTTAAGAGGCTGATAACATTGGGGAAGAAGTTGTTCTTGTACCTGGTGACACTGGTTTCAAGCTGTTGTATTTTCCGCTTGACGGGAGAAGAGCAAAAGACCTGGGTATGACTGGCCCTTGAATGTGTTGGCTGCTTTTGCGAGGCAGCATAACGTGTTGACGGAGATAAGTTTTTCAGGGAATGGGAGCGGAGCAGATAATTGTTAGGCATGACGAGAGGAAGCTTCTTAAGTTCTTAGTCAAAATGTGTTGGGTTTAGCCCTTCCTGAGCACATAATCAATTAAGTGATATATTGAGGGAGGGCATCATTGATGGAGCCATCATTATTTCAACTGGACTGTTGAATCAACACGATTTTACCATCTGGGGTAGATCTTGATATTATTTGAAAATGTACATATAAATTTATGCGTTGGCTAATATTTACTCCTAAAAACACTCAGTGGGTCAGGCCACATCTGCAGAAAGAGAAACAGGAGTTAACATCTCAGGTCAGAGAAACTGCATCAGATCATTGATTGTCATTCACCCCTTTCACAATTAAACAAATTATGTTGGAACTTCTAATTGTTTTTAAGATCCTATTGAGCACATTACTTGTTGCAACTGTCACTGGATTTCAAAATTGCATTATAGACCTTAATGTGCTTTAGAATGGGGTGAGGTGGCGTGCGTGTTTAAATGTGTAATTGCTTTATTTCACATGTGATTTGGATGCCACAAACTTGAAGGATTTTGTGATTTTAGAAACAGCTGTTCATTGGTCATTTGCCCAACTGCTACAGTGCCCTCCATAATGTTTGGGACAAAGACCCATCATTTATTCATTTACCTCTGTACTCCACAATTTGAGATTTGTAATAGAAAAAAATCAAATACATTTTGGTTTCACCATGTAGAAATTACAGCATTGTTTATACATAGTCCCCCCATTTCAGGGCACCATAATGATTGGGACACATGGCTTCACAGGTGTTTGTAATTGCTCAGGTGTGTTTAAATGCCTGCTTAATGCAGGTATAAGAGAGCTCTCAGCAACTAGTCTTTCCTCCAGTCTTTCCATCACCTTTGGAAACTTGTATTGCTGTTTATCAACATGAGGACCAAAGTTTCTATTTTGTTTGTTTTTTGTTTGTTTCTACAATTACAGCACGGAAACAGGCCCTCTCGGCCCTTCCAGTCCGTGCCGACCATTTGTTTTCCCCTAGTCCCATCTACCTGCACTCAGACCATACCCCTCCATTCCCTTCACGTCCATATACCTATCCACTTTACTCTTAAATGTTAAAATCGATCCTGCCTCCACCACTTCTGCTGGAAGCTCATTCCACACAGCCACCACCCTCTGAGTAAAGAAGTTCCCCCTCACGTTACCCGAAACTTCTGTCCCTTAATTCTCATGTCATGCCCTCTTGTGTTTGAATCTTCCGTACCCTCAATGGGAAAAACGTATCCACGTCAACTCTGTCTATCCCTTTCATCATTTTAAAGACCTCAATCAAGTCCCCCCTTAACCTTCTGCGCTCCAAATAATAAAGACCTAACTTGTTCAACCTTTCTCTGTAACATAGTTGCTGGAACCCTGGCAACATTCTAGTAAATCTCCTCTGTACTCTCTCTATTTTGTTGACATCCTTCCTATAACTAGGCGACCAAAATTGTACACCATGCTCCAGAATTGGTCTAACCAATGCCTTGTACAATTTTAACATTACTTCCCTACTCCTATATTCAATGCTCTGATTTATAAAGGCCAGCACACCAAAGGCTTTCTTTACCACCCTATCTACATGCGATTCCACCTTCAGGGAACTATGCACAGTTATTCCTAGATCCCTCTGTTCCACAGCATTCCTCAATTCCCTACCATTTACCAAGTTGTGCCAATGAAAGTCAAAGAAGCCATTATGAGACCGAGAAACAATAATAAAACTGTTAGAGACATCAACCAAACCTTAGGCTGACCAAAATCAACTGTTTGGAACATCATTAAGAAGAAAGAGAGCATTGGTGAGCTTACTGTTTAAGAAAGAACTGCAAATGCTGGATAAATCCAAGGTAGACAAAAATGTTGGAGAAAGTCAGTGGGTGAGACAGCATCTATGGAGCGAAGGAATATGTGATGTTTCGGGTTGAGACCCTTCTTCAGACTCAATAAGTGATGTTTCGGGTCGAGACCCTTCTTCACGCAAAGGGACTGGCAGGCCAAGGAAGACCCCCACAGCTAATGACAGAAGAATTCTCTGTATAATAAAGAAAAATCCCCAAACACCTGTCTGACAGATCAGAAACACTCTTCAGGTGTGGATTGGTCAATGACCACTGTCCGCAGAAGACTTCATGAACAGAAATACGGAGGCTACACTGCAAGATGCAAACCACTGGTTAGCTGCAAAAATAGGATGGCCAGTTTACAGTTTGCCAAGAAGTATTAAAAGAGCAATCACAGTTCTGGAAAAAGGCCTTGTGGACCGATGAGATGAAGATTAACTTATATCAGAGAGAAGGCATGAGCAAAGTATGGAGGAGAGAAGGAACTGCCCAAGATCCAAAGCATACGATCTCATCTGTGAAACACGGTGGTGGGGGTGTTATGGCCTGGGCATGTATGGCTGCTGAAGGTACTGACTCACTTATCTTCATTCATGATACAACTGCTGATAGCAGTAGCATAACAAATTCTGAAGTGTATAGACACATCCTGTCTGCTCAAGTTCAAACAAATGCCTCAAAACTCATTGGCCGGCGGTTCATTCTACAGCAAGACAATGATCCCAATCATATTGCTAAAGCAACAAAGGAGTTTTTCAAAGCTGAACCCAATTGAGCATGCCTTTTATATGCTGAAGAGTAAACTGAAGGGGACTAGCCCACAAAACAAGCATAAGCTAAAGATGCCTGCAATACAGACCTGGAAGAGCATCACCAGAGAAGACACCCAGCAACTGGTGATGTCCATGAATCCCAGACTTCAAGCAGTCATTGCATGCAAAGCTCAAGCAACAAAATACTAAACATGACTACTTTCATTTACATGACATTGCTGTGTCCCAAACATTGTGGTGCCCTGAAATTAGGGGATTATGCACAAACACTGCTGTAATTTCTACATGGGGAAACCAAAATGTATAAAAACGGCCTTTAATAAAATCTGACAATGTGCACTTTAACCACATGTCATTTTTTTCTATTACAAATCTCAAATTGTGGAGTACAGAGGCAAATAAATAAATGATGGGTCTTTGTCCCAAACATTATGGAGGGCACTGTATATTAATGTTTTTTGCTGTAGATTTCTTACGACAATTTCTCAGATGTTATTCAGCCATTTAATGTTTTTATTTGGAAGGAATTGCTTTCTGTTACCTAACATAGTTGGTCCATAATTGATTTCCGGAATCTTGCACGCTCCTCTTAAGATGCTGCTTAAAACACATCGGACCCAGATTTCAGCCATCTATTCTGATATGCTTATTCCTGTATTATTAGCCTTGATATGCAAATATCGTTGGGTTATCTAAGATTATGAGAAACATTATCTATAGTACCTGTAAACTTCTCTTTAAAAAAACGTATTTGTCATGTTTCTGTAAGTAGAGTTAGTTAAACTTGCATTGTAAAACATCTAGTTAACAGTTTAATAATTATTATAGATGGAGCAATAGAGTTCTACAGCATGAAAACAGGCCATTTTGTCCAATTTATACGTGACAACCCACTTGCCTTCATTTGGTCTATATCCCTCCCAATCTTTCCCATCCACATAGCTGTCCAGGTATCTTCTAAATGTTATAATTGTGCCAATAGGTCCAACACTTCCTCTGGCAGCTCATTCCACATAGCCCCAACGATCTATGTGAAAAGATTACCCCTCGGGTCTCTTTTTAATCTTTCTTATCTCACCTTAAACCTACACCTCTATCTTGGGGATAGGCCCAAGGCTATTCATTTTATCTATGCCCCTCCTGATGTTATATATCTCCATAGAACCATCTCTCAGCCTCGATGCTTCAGGGGAAAAACGACTGCCTATCCAGCCTCTCCTTCTAACACAAACCTTGCAGACCATGTAATATCCTTGTAAATCACCTTTGCACCCTTTCCAGTTTCGTTCAATTCTTCCTATAGCAGGGCGACCAGAACTGTGCAGTTGTACAAATGTGGCTTTACCAACATCTCGTACAGCTGTGTCGTGACGTCCCAACGCTTGTACCCTGCAATATTGCCAAACGCTTTCTTCCATATCTGGAGATTTCCATTCAATTCTATTGAATTTGGATAAAACGCTCTCCTTAAATTAATAAGACAATTTAAATGATTTAATCTCTTCAATTTCCCCTTGCTTCCTTTCAGAAATGTGCTCGTGCATTTATTTTAGTGCAACTTTAAAGAGATTGTAGAATGCAGGTTTAAATTAAACCAGTAACCGTTGTAAACCAGTTGGCACCTTCTCGCCAAAGCAGGCTGTGCGTATGTCAGCTCAAACAGCTAATGGTTTTCATGCTCTTCAACACACAGACAACTCTGTTAAGTACAATGGTTTTGTGTGTGTGAGAGGAAGTAATAGCTTCCTCTTTCTTTTCCTCTTGCATCTTTCAGCGTGTCTGCTGCACGCCTGATGTGTGACTGGCAGCAACCTCGCCTCTGTCATTTGACAGAAGCTCCTAGCTCGGCCCAGCAGCGGCGTGACGCGCAGTCCGGGTCGCGGCTCGTCCATGGCAATGGCTGTGGTCTGCTGGTGCCAGTGAGCGCTCGCAGGGGAGTCTGCCAGCGACGGGGGTGGCCGAAGCAGCTGTCCTGTGAACTGCGGAAGGCATGAACTGCAAGGGAGAACCGTTGGCCGGCTCGGACAGGCAGGAATAGCGCGGGCATCCATCCGCACAGCGACCTGAGGGGAATGTGGAAGGTTGCCGAGCGGCAGCGGCAGCGACAGCGGCTGGGTGGTTGTGGTACGTTGCAGGTCAGTTGCACAGTCATCCCGCCGCGAACGCAGCTGAGAACCGGCGAAGGCGCAGAATAAATAACAGTGACACTCCACCCAGAAAGACGCATTGTATGGGCAAGACGGAAGGATTCATCATCAAGAAGGGGAGCGTGCTCTGGGCATGAAATCGCCGGCCGCAGTCGCTTGGATGTAGAGTGCGGGACGCTCCACACACACGCTCCAACACAGCGCTTCGTGCAATCGCGGAGTTTGTGCTCGGTGAGCCGGTCCTGATACTTTGTTTCTACTTGCAAGTACACATTTTCCCAGATATCGTAAATGTTCTCTCATCTTTTGCGGATTGTTTCTCCGCATGAGTGTAGTTTGCTTATTTACGCCAAACCAGGAGAGGAATTGATGCTGTATTTATTGGGGGTGTTGTCAGCGCGTTACATGGAATGGAATACTTTATTGTCACATGTGACAAGGCATAGTGGAATTCTTTGCTTGCATACACAATGTATGCAAATACACACATATAAATTACACAATTCTTGTCAAACTGAAGAAGGGCCTCAACTCGAAACGCCCCCTCTCCACGTTCTCCAGGGATGTTGCCTGATCCACTGAGTTGTAGCATGTTGTGACCTTTTTGTAAACCAGCATCCGCTGTTCCTTGTTTCTACAAATCTTTAGTTGTTTGGCAAAATGAGGCCGATTCCTGTTCACTCGGATGCTGCGGAGCGGAAAGCCATTGAGTACGTGCAGTCGTTTAGTAACCTTTCCAGTCAAACTTCGAGCCCGTTGTGGGCTCCGGGAAGTCATATCTAGACCAATGACTATTTCATACCAAAGTGACAGGAAAAGTATTCC
Source organism: Okamejei kenojei (assembly GCA_035221665.1). Taxonomy (NCBI): domain Eukaryota; kingdom Metazoa; phylum Chordata; class Chondrichthyes; order Rajiformes; family Rajidae; genus Okamejei; species Okamejei kenojei. The sequence continues at coordinate 56,903,632 of CM069135.1, read as the reverse complement.
TGTCTCCTTTCCTTCTCTCCAGAGATGCTGCCTGTCCCGCTGAGTTACTCCAGCAATTTGTGTCTACCTTTGACAGGAATACTTAATCGTTTGGTATGATTTTCGATTTGTGTCATTTGTTTTGAGTTTTTTTTTAAGTTTAATGTCTAAACTCCCTCTCAGTAGCCTCGTAACTTGAAATCGACTGGGTTTAGTATTGAAATGGTTGCATGTATGATATCAAAAAGATAAGTGTGTATATATTGGAAAGCCACATGCTTGCGTTTCTTCTCAGTTTCTCACACTGCCTTTCTGAAATAAGTGCTTTTCTTTTCAGGGAAACATAGGCTCTAGCGACTATTCCCCTCAACAACTTGATCCGACAGCACAAACATGTATTTTTCTTCAGGCACCCCGATCAAGTTACACTTCCAGGCTCTTTGGATAATGACAGGTTATACACTATACAACACAATGTGTACCCTGCCTTTAATGTTTTATTAATAAAAAGTGGCTGGATTAAAAAGGCAATGTTCTGATCGAGACTGGTTACTTTGAACCCATCTGTAGTTTCACTTCACAAAACAATGCATTTATATTCTCATTACCCGTCTTGCATCCATTTTAAATCATCTTGTCAGGGCCACTTATTTTGAAAAGAGTTGGTAGTTATTTTGTCGGTGGCATATTCCTCTCTGGCTTTACAATTACAATTGTCTACAATTGCAATAGGTGAATCACGTAAAGCAGCAGTGTTTTGTTTGGTGGTACACAAAAAGCTGGAGAAACTCAGCGGGTGCAGCAGCATCTAAGGGGCGAAGGAGATAGGCGACGTTTCGGGTCGAGACCCTTGGTATTGCCTAAGCTGCAGATACAATTTGCTTCTTTGGAGTATGTTCGTTCTAACCTCCAATAATGTTTAGCTTAGTGTGTACAATACTTTCAATTAAAATCTTGTATAATTACAACATTGAGGTTGAAGTCAGACCAAAGGCAAACATTACAGTCGATGTATACCAGTGACTCTTGAAACAGAAACAAATTATGATCATGAAAACTGTCTGTTACTCTGCTCAGATTATACATTCAGGTTTAAGTTAGTTTGTTGCCATATATACCAGGGTGTAATGACATTCCTTGTTCATATATAGCTCAGATTAAATATTATACATGGTAATTATAACTGTAACAAAATGATAAGTGCAAAAAAAAAGAATGGTGCAACGATTGCAGTGAAATCTGAGGTAGTTTAAAAAAAAGTACAATAATGGAGCAAACATTATTCGAGGAAGAGTTGCGAATAAAAGTGTGGCAGCACCTCCGGGAAAGGGGTGCAATAGAGATGATTGGGGGAACTGCAGATGCTGCAATCTTGAGAAAAACACTTTCTTCACCCTACTACAATGTATGAAGAAGGGTCGCGACCTGAAAAATCAGCTACCCATGCCATCCAGAGAAGCTGCTTTACCGGCATCTGCAGTTCCTAGTGTCTACATCTCACTGCTCCACTGCAAAATCTTCTCAAGGTATGCTTCCTTTGAAGAAGCTCTCCTGTTTTTGGGAGTTCTGTGGGACCCTCTCACTGCTCTCCCTCTGTAATTCCTGCTGCTCTTCGATCATGTTCTAACCCGGACCCGCTAACACAGCCATGCCAGGCTTGGTTCCACGCCCACCTCTTGCAGATTTCTCCACCCACCCCACCCCACAATCAGTTTGAAGAAGGGTCGCGACTGGAAACGTCACCTATCTGTAATCTCAAGGGATGGAAACATAACCTATCTGTGTTCTCAATGGGTGTTGCCTGACCTGCTGATTTCAGTACTGTGTCTTTGTTTAGTGCTGGACTAACTTGCTAATTAGTTCGGTAGTCTGATAGCAGTGGGATGAAGCTGTTCCTACATTTCAATAGGGTAAGATTTTAGATGTGAATTTACATTTGAGGAGCAGATTATGCCCATAACCGATTTTTATGTCTAGTTATGTTATTTTACAGTTACGTTGAGCGTTGGTGTAGAATGTGCACTCTTTTATATTGTACGCTATCTGTTTCAAGCAATCATCAACATGTTTTCATGTGAACAAGTGCAGGTTACTACATGTCATTATCGTATAAATAGATAATCGGTGTCACGAGAACAACGCCACTTGAAGATGCATGGGAGCCATAAAATATGAAACCATGTGCAATATGTATCCCAATTGTTAAATCTCAATCTGTAAGCCTTATTTGATATTTCATCAAGCTGATATTGGCATTGCCTTTTTCAAAGTGTTTATTAGTGTAGAGTGTTCTTTATGACATTTGAATGCCCATTGCTGCATTATAATCAGTCAATGGCAAAGCCAGCATGGATATCTGATGGGTTCAGCAACAGGTGCACATTCTGATGGGTGTAGGCGCTGAAGTAATCTTGGGAGAGTAACATCGCATGAAAAGGAAACTTAAAAGGGATGGTGCTATTGAAACTAAAACTCGCGGGGCGACTATGAAACAATTCCATGTATCCAGAGGTATTTGTATACTTTGCTCAGGTTGGAGGTGATTAAATGAAATGGAAACGCATTAAGCCGAAGGCACGGGATTAAATTTTAAGTCAAATGTTGGAACAGTTCAGCAGATGACACGTTTTGCTCAGTTGAAGTGAAAACGATTGACGTGGAGGTGGGAGTACACAGAACATTTGTGTGTTCAATTGGGTATTTGGCATTGCAGCAGATAGACAAAGATAAGAAATCAAGTTTCAAATCCTTACAATTGATAGCATTGTCATCCTGTACCATATGGTAGCGGCAGAAATACTGCATTGCATATTCTGGGTTAATGTGTCCGACTTGAGCTTTAGGTGTATTATTGTTCCGTGGACTGAGGTACAGTGAAAAGCTTCATTTTGTATGCTATCCAATCAGATCAACTAGCACTGTATATAAATACAATCAAATCAAAACTTGTGTGGAATTGGTTGAGCGAGGGGGACAATACAGCGTGAATCTGACTCTCTGCTGTCCTGGGCTCTGCTAAGATAGTTACTCATTGATGGGCAGATGTATTAGGTTTTCAGTAATCATGCCTGGCAAGCCATCCATACATTGCCAAATACATAATATACTGGCAGTGGGCTATTTCCGAGGAAGTATCCACCTTTTTATTTGGTATGCATTCATTCATCTTAAAGATGTAATTCGATTTATTGACTTGTCTTCTGCAAAGTGACATCTTCATCTGTACACAAAGTGCTGGAGTAACTCAGGTAGTCATGCAGGATCTCCGGAGAACATCGACAGGTGATGTGTTGGTTCAGGACCTTTCTCCAGACTATGGGGGGACGACAGAATATACCTGCAAGAGAGGAGGGGTAGTGCAAAGCCTGGCAGGTAATAGGTTGAAGATAGACACAAAATGCTGGAGTAACTCAGCGGGACAGGCAACATCTCTGGAGAGAAAGAATGGGCGACGTTACGGGTCGAGACCCTCCTTCAGACTGGTAATAGGTTGATACAGTTGAGGAGGGTTTTATGACAGGCAGATAGTTGAACAAAGGTTTGAGGTGAAAAGATGGCAGATGAGAGAAAATTGGAGAATTCAATGTTCATATAGTTGTAAGCAATCCAAACAGAATCTGAGGTGCTGTTCTTCCTTTTTGTGTGTTGCTCACTGAGTCTTTGCATGGCCTCGCTGATGTACAGAGGCCACATTAGGAACAGCAAATGCAGTAGATGAAGTTAGGTTCACCGAACATCTGTTTCTCTGAGAAGGACTGCTGGGGTGCCTGGACGCAGGTAGGGGAGGAGGTATTGGGGCAGGTGTTAATTCTGGACTTTAGTTCAGTGCCCCGAACAATGTGAAAGTTACATAGCCAAAACCAAAAGCACCCTTTTAAATAAAATTGACCAAACATTAGATACTATGTTTAGTTTTGTTCAGAGATACAGCGTGGAATACAGATATGACCAGTGATCCCCGCACATTAACATTATCCGACACACACAAGGGACAATTTACACATACACCAAGCCAATTAACCTACAAACCTGTACGTCTTTGGAGTGTGGGAGGAAACTGAAGAACTCGGAGAAAACCCACTCGGTCATGGAAGAACATACAAACTCCGTACAGACAGCACCGGTAGTCAGGATCGAACCCGGGTCTCCGGCGCTGTAAGGCGGCGACTCTACTGCTGTGCCACAGTGCTGCCCAAATGTTTGAAGTACTATTGACATTTATTTGTCTGGTTATTTATAGAGGCCAAGAATCTGAGAGAAGAAGTGAGAAAGGAGGGGTAGAAATAAAAAAATATCATGCTGTCCATGAATTGACAAAAAAAAGTAGGCTCCTGGGAGGTGAGGGGACTTCCCTAAAATAACTTTGAGTGATACGAACTCCGTGAATGTATTTGTATTGACATTAGTAACACACAATTCTTTCTTGCACACTTCAAACAGCAGTTTTAAGTTAATTCAGCCGACGCGGAGAATGGGATAATGATTTAGATCACGGGATAAAGTGAGATGTGAGCGATTTCTTTGTCTTAAGTACACAAGATAGAATCTAAAATCGCACTTTGCCTGGGCAGTGAATGTCATTTGGCATCATTTGTTCAAATATTTAAACAAAGATAAAAGGCCAGGTCCGAGTAATTAAGTGTAATTGCCACTCAAATTCTGGGTTTTCCTTTTCCTGCATCGTATTCCGAAAACTATTGACATCTTGCACCCCAATCCAAAAAAGTCAAAAATACTGGTTGACATTAAAAAAAATAATTATACATTGCTATTTTGTCCATTAAAATAACGCAGTGAAGAGTCTGATTTGGCTACTTTGGTTGTAAGGTCAAAAGGAACAGGAGGAGAATTAGGCCATTCGGCCCAACAAGTCTACTCTGCCATTCAATCATGGCTGATCTATCTCTCCCTCCTAACCACATTCTCCTGCCTTCTCCCCATAACCTCTGACACCCATACTAATCAAGAATCTATCTATCTCTGCCTTAAAAGTATCCACTGACTTGGTCTCCACGGCCTTCTGTGGCAAAGAATTCCACAAATTCACCACCTTCTGACCAAAGATATTTCTCCTCGTCTTCCTAAAAGAACGTCCTTTAATTCTGAGGCTATGACCTCCAGTCCAAGACTCCCACGAGTGGAAGCATCCTCTCCACATCCACTCTATCCAAGCCTTTCACTATTCTGTATGTTTCAATACTCCCCCTCATTCTTCTGAACTCTAGCGAGTACAAGCCCAGTGCTGACATTCGCTTATCATAGGTTAACCTTCATAATACCATTATGATCTGGATCTAGTAACTATTTGGTCTGTTGAGTGCAGACCCTTGCAAGATTATCTAAAAGAACAAATGGGAAGGGTGGAGTTGTATGGTTTTGATAGTGTTGCATTATCTTTGAAGAAAGTTTGTGGAAAGATCAGAAATAGTTTGCATGCAATGTGTACTGTTTAAAGCACAGATTATTATGAATTTATGAGAGAGTGATGGATACTATTTTCAAATCAACTATGATGAAATGAAATATAGAATTAATGCAGTCAACTGGTGGAATTAATGGAGTTGTGTTTATTTCGAATTAGTTGTAGAAAATGTTGTGTTCATTTTATACCATTTAAAAATTGCATCACATTACTTAACATGAAATTCCATTGTTATATGAATCTGATTTTAATTGACACATTTTTATTTCTAGACATTTCTTTATATCAAAAATTAAAACCTTTCCAAGTTGGAAAAAACAGAATAAAAGACCAAAGATCCCAGGACAAGACAGGACCCAGTTACAGAAAGGTGGGGGTAAAATTTTGGCATGCTCTGGAGTATTAATTCTTAATTTCTTGAAACCTAAATAATAACTCGCTTCCTCTCTTGGGCCCACATTCAGCTGTGAAGTTGAATTCTTCGCACCGTGGTTGCTTCTGAACCGCTTAATATAAAGAAAGCTATACATTAAAACAATTCTAACATACTATTTGCAAGTTATTTTTAAGTTCTCTTGCTGTAAATTAGTTGTAAGGTTATTTACGTGCCACAAGTTAGATATTTCAAAAGACATTTGTTTGTAAATCACAGCAATTGCACTAAGTGCGGATACTATTTTGTAGATTGTCAGTATTTTGAAAAATGTATAATTCTTGCAAATTACAAATGCTTTCATGTATTGTTTACTTGGAGAGGATTGCTTTTGAGATTTGACTGCCTAAAAGTTTAACATATTCTTTTGGTACATTTCTCAGATTATGCTGAGGCATGATTTATGACAGCACTTGTGATTTATGTCTGAGTCTTCATGACTGAAATTAGACAAACTGCGTCATGGAATGTGGAAGATTTTACAGCTGACCATTGCAATGTTTTCATCTGACATCCATTGCACACAGGGATGGGAATGGGTTTTAGGAACTAGCGGTACTCTAAGGTCCATGAGACTGAGGTTGGGAAGGAAGTGCAGTCATACCCATGTAATAGTACAATATTGCACAACTTGTTTATTGTGTATTGTTTATTGTGTATTATATGTCATAGCTGCTTTCTTGCATCCTCTCTCTCAAAAGGCCCCTTGGAGACTGTGTTGGATTGGCTGCTGGGTGACCAGCGCATTATGTGATTGGACACAATGCCCTTGGAGATGGTGGCTGATTGGCCGCCAAATAATCGGGCACAGAAAATTGAAAATAGGAAAACAATAAAATCAGAATTATGATTTAACTTGGAAGAATATCCTGCCTGATCTGCAGCAAAGATACTAGTATCCGCTCTAGTATCTTTGATCTGCAGTTCCTTCCTATTGAAGAAGAACCCTGGCCCGAAACAACTCCTAATCCATTCCCTCCACAGATGCCGCCTAGCCCGCTGAGTTCCTCCAGCACTCTGTGTTTTTAATTTAACTCTTGAAATTGAAGCTGGAGTAACTCTGCGGGACAGGCAGCGACTCTGAAGAGAAGACCCTTCCCCAGACTGAACTGAACTCTCGTCGGTGAGAGTATTTGTGATTGTCTGCAGAAGGGGCTCAACCCAAAACGCCACCCACTCCCCAGAGCCACCTGCCATCCCATTGAGCCACCCCAACCCCCCACCTTCAACTCCAGAGCCAAACAAAAAACACAGAGTGCTGGAGGAACTCAGCGGGCCAGGCGGCACCCGCAGAGGGAACGGACCAGGAGCCGCCACGGGCCAGGGTTCTCCCCCCCCTCCCCACAGGAAGGAACCGCAGATGCAGCCGCCCCTGCAAAACGCCAAATGATTCCAAGAATGCCGAGGCGGGAGGGTGAGAGAGAGAGGGAATGAGAGAGTGAGAGAGATCCAAAGGACGGATTCGAATCCTAACTACGCATCGCTGAGACTTCGGCAGAAGTTTCAAACCTACGGCCCCCTCCAGTTCGAGCCACGTGGACCAAGATACCACGTTGTAAACAACCACGTTCCCTACTTTGACTGGGAGTTCGCGTTCCGCCACAGTCCCGCCAGCAGGTTACAGCTGTTTGATATCCGCTGCAGGAAGGAGCGGGTGGTCTACGAGTTGAGCGTCGACGAGGAGGTAAACTTTGTTTACGGCGGAGAGACACCAGGTCTGATGAGGGCCAAGTTCTTAGACAGTCATCATGGAATTGGGAAATGAGCTGGTGAAAGACGTGGACTGCCCTTACAGCGCCACTTTCCTCCACACTCTCCATCTCGTGGAGACTGGAAACCAAAGATCCTATAGCGGAGCAAGATAGTCCACTCGGCGAAAAAGCCGTAGTAGGGTCATGGGTAATCTTCAGCACCATTTCCGTAACCGGCTTCCGTCTCCGCTCTAGTATCTTTGCTTTGGTCAAGGCTTCTTCAAGCACAAATCATGCGGAGCCCAATTGGGAACAATTTTGGTGAAGCCCCAGGTTCCCAGCCAAGGTTTGTAGAATCATAGAAATACAAATAAAGTCTATTATAGACTATGGTAGAATGGAAAGTAATCAAAATGTGCACTTAAAAAGTGCCTGCGAGTTAATGGACCAAACAGATCTAAGCTACATTTTAATATAAAATTGCATACATTTAAGCCTACAAGTAACAAACAAAATGTGTAGATCACCTCTGAAAAGTACATAGTTACAATACCACTTGTTTTAGTGACTGTGAAATGAATTTAGAAAAATTAACTAGATCCTGGAAAACCAATGACTATTGGCGAAAAAACAGTCCAGACATTAAATTTTGGGCTTCAGCCCCATCCTACTTTAGTTATGTTAGTTATGTGTGTGTGTTAGTTGTCTGTGCGTGATGTGTGTTGTGTGTGTGTGTGTGTGTGGGGGGGGGGGGGGGGGGGGGGGGGGGGAGGAGAGGAGGGAGGAAGGAGAGAAGGGAGTGAGGGAAGTACAGAAAGAAGGGAGGGAAAAGGGAAGGAGAAGGGAGGAAAAAGAGAGAGAGTGGAAGGAGAGAAAGAAGGGAGGGAGAGAAGGGAAAAGAGAGAGGAGGAGAGGGAAGAAGGGAAGGGAGGGATAGAAGGGGAGGAGAGAAGGGAGAGAGAGAGAGGGCCGGTGGTAGGAGCGGATGCCGGGGTCCGGGCGGACGAGTGTGAGCTGAGGCCGAGGTTTGTAAACGTTGCTTCAACCCCCGGCCCGGCCCTCCCTGTATTGTTCACCGCATCTTCTCGGGGAGAGAGAGGGGTGGAGCCGGGGCTGTGTACGTGAAGCACGGCCACTGGAGGGGCGGGAGCGCTGCTCAGTTTTCGGGTGTTTTTTAAAAATTTCCCCCTTACCATTTCAGTAGTTTTTCGATAGCTGCCATGAGACGTTTGGTGTCATCCTTCGCCCCGCACCGATCTGTCCGACATGGTGTGTGTGTCGGAGTCTGAGGGGAGAAGCGCCAGCACCAAGAGCGAGTAAACGCGCGGACAGAAGGACGAAAGCAACGATCATAGAGTGGAATAGGTGACATTTCGGGTCGAGACCCTTCTTCAGACTGAAGGTCAAGGGAAAGGGAAAACGGGAAAATAGGCATATCTTCCATTCATTTATCCTTAGTGCTGTCTATATCTATTGTTCCTCTTTCCCCTGACTCAGTCTGAAGAAGAGTCTCGATCCGAAATGTCATCTATACCGCTCTATGATCGTTGCTTTCAACCATCTGTCCGCTCGCCCTTAGATAAAGTAGTGCAGGATAAAGCTGCAAATTCACGCACAGGATGGAAACTGGAAACTGAAAAGAAAGGGAACGCCGTCCCTCTGCATACCCCTCCATTTCCATCACTGATTGCACACATGTTTCAGTTGTCATTAAAAAGCTTAAGCTATTCTATTGCTTTACTCCAGGGCCACAAAGTATAAGCAGTAATCCTATGCCTTACCCTATTTTCTCTGTACCCTAACCCTGGTTAAAATGAATTGAGCTGAAACAATGTTGTGCTGCTGCAAGTAAGAATTTCATTGTTGTCAACAAACCACTCTTGACGTTTGACCTTGATTCACATATGGACCACATAAAGTTTTGGCTATCTGTATAATGGACGTCCTGCTGCAGGGCATTCATTAACTTGGTTACTTTGCCCTGCTTCACTAAAACCAAAGCACAATAGGCAGGAAGTAGTGAGGAAATTATACTTTCAAAGTTGTTTACCTTGCAATAAGACTGACTGCTCTGCATGTGGATGAACACAATATGTATGTAAACATAGTTAACAAATCAATATAAATGCGAAGATATATATGGAGAAGTACACTGGTGCCACAACGGTTCAGTTATTGTGGTTAAGTTCATCCAGAGACTTGAATTTGAATTTTGTAATGGCAGATATGGAATACAAATTAATTTAATAATAAACACCCAGGGTACACAAAATGCGGGAGAAACTCAGCGGATGCAGCAGCATCTATGGAGCGAAGGAGATAGGCAACGTTTCGGACCGAAACCCTTTTAAGCACCCATCTGCTTTACTAATGGAGATGAAATCTGCAGTCGTAATGCAGAACATGAATGTTTCTTATTTTGAAATATTGTCAAGGAGACAAAGCCACCAAGTTGAAGAATAGTGAAAGGTGGGTGATTGAAATCAGCAGGAAGGTATTGGGCAATGACAATCCGGGGTCTCCAAAGAATAAAGATCACAGGATGGCTGAAATGTGAAGATTGCTATAATTTTGATATCCTTCGATTGAAACATATTGAAGCAAGGGAATGTGGGATGCTTTTAAGAGTGATGATAAGAGTTTAGGGCATTTATGTTCCTGTTAGAGTGAACGTCAAGGCAGGCGGGAATAAGGAAGTTTGGATGATGAAAAATTGAGGCTTTGGTCTGGAAAAAAGGAGGCATGGGCCATGTAAAGGCACTTGGGATCAAGTGTATCCCCGGAGGAGTTTCGGGGACAGGAGCAAACTCAAGAAGGAAATTGGGAGGGCAAAAGGGGGGCAAGAGATGTCTCTGGCAGATAATACTAAGGATAATCCTCAGATATTTTCTAAGATCTTAAAAGGAATGAGGGTAACTAGAGAGAGAGAGAGAGAGACAGTAAGGCCCCTCAGGAACCAAAGCAGTCACCTCTAGGTTAAACCGCAGGAGATGGGCAAGATCCACAATTAATATTTCTCCTCTTTCGACTGTGGAGGTAGACATAAAGACTGGGGACAAATAATAAAGATGTGTTAAGGACAGTCCGTATAAAGGTCAATGATGTGCTGAAAGTTCTAAGGCATATGACGGTAGATACATGTCCTGGGCCTGATCAGATGCATCTGAGGACATTGAGAAGTTGGAGAAGATACTGCAGGAACCCTGACTGAGATATATGAATCATCATTAGAGGCTGGTGAGATTCTGGAAGACGGGAGGGTGACTAATGTTGTGCCTCTGTGAAAGAAGGGCTGCGAGGAAGAGCCCAATAGATCAGTGTCTGAGGTAGACCTGCTACTGGAGAGGTTTCTGATGGGGAAAAGAGATATGCATTTGGATTTATGGGCTGTTTAGGGATAGTCATCGTGGTTTTGTATGTGGGAGATTGTATCTTATGAAACTGAGTATTTTTGAGAATGTGACCACACAGTTGATGAGGTTATGCCGTAGACGTTGATTTCCTGTCAAATAGGCAACTTCTCATCTTTTGTGTCTTAAGGATGTTAAAGATGACCTTTAATTATTTCTGAGGTTTGAGGACAGTCATGTTCAATGCTTCAAGGAGATATAAGGGGAATAAAAGTTGTTATTACCTAGGACTAAGCAGTAATGAGAGTTTCTGGAATCAAAAGTGAGTGCATATTTATTGCAGTCAGTGCGACCTGGGTGCCTGACTAATAAGGATAGATAAATAGCGATAATACTGATCAAAATGCATTTCCTTTTGATTGCAAGATTAGCTCTGTTCCTCTAAGTTGATTAAGACTGTACGTAGATAGTTCATATGTTAGATTCTAGTTTGGGTATTCTTTGTTAAAAACTTATTTTATATTATGTTTGCAAATTATTTTCATTTCAAATCAGAATTAAGATCAATTCCATAACAAAATAAGGAGTTATTTATATATTAAAAAAAAGACGCAGTGTGAAAGAAAGAAAATATACATGGTTAATTTGAGTTATCGCTGTATTTTATTTTGTTCAGGTGAAAACAGAAATTGGACGTGTTGCTGAATTTCTAACACTGTACTGTCACCTTTTCATAAACCATTTTGTGTGATTGCTACTAATGTGCTGCTGAAAATTAGAAACATTTCTGTTTCTACTTTTATGTTGTGAAGGCAGTTCATGGAGTTTATCAGCAAACATGAGATAAAATGGTCAGTTTCATATTCGATACAAGGTTTTCAATTTTGACTCGCCAGATGATGCTGACTGCCCTCTCCATCCATACACCAGGGTTCAGTTACTGTGCTCCTGTCCACTCATGAGCTTGCTGGCTCCTGCACCCTCTTCTACTTTAGCCCAGATTCCCCCATTCCCTTTAAACTTATTGTGGTCTTGTTTCCTGTGCATCCTTTAAATCAGGGGTCAGCAACCTTGTTCTGCATAGGGGTCAGGACGCATGGCTGTGAGCGGATGACGGGCCACATCTATCACATGGGGGTGAGAACCAAGTGTGGTTCTCACCCCCATCCCGCCCCGGATGGCAGGCATCAAATCATGTGCTCACTTAGATCCCGCCCCTTCGAAGACGCCACCCGGAGCACTGGCCAAAGATCATAGAGAGGAGCAAGATACTCCACTATGCAGTATATGCACTATAAAAAATATGTGGTATCAAAGGCTGAGAGGAGATTTGGTTCAAAATTAAGGTGTAACGGGTTGCACCGGAGTTTGGGCTGTTTGATCTAATGTTTTGATTTCATTCCACAGTATTTTTCTTTTCACTGTCTTGTACAATTTATGTATAAATTGTACACAATTTATGCTGCGAGTCGGCTGCCCTGCCAGCAGCGTGTCCGTTATTTAGACTTTTTTTTGTTTTTTTTTAGTGTGTCCAAATGTCTGTTTTAGTGTCTCTCGATATGTCTTGTGTGGGAGGTGGTGGGGAGGGGAAAGGGGGAAACCGCTTTTGGTCGCCTCCTCGATGGAAACGCGACTTTTTCCATGTGGCCTCCCTCACGGCCTAACAGCATGGATTGGAGCAGCCTTTCCCGGAGTCGGGCCCAGAGCTACAGCAGCGGGTGCAGCGTAGACATATTGTTATGGACCAATAAGTATGAAGAATTATTCGTTCTGAAATTAACTTTTTCTCATCGGTGTAATCTAATTGGCATGTTGCAGAACTGACCTGAATGAATTGCCAAGCATCATTATTTGTAATCTGATCTTTTTATTATTCCTGTTCTGAGACCAGCTGGGAAGACTGCAGAGAAAAAAATCTTTCTGTGGGAGGATGCACAAAAGCATAGAATTACCACTTGTTCCACATTGGAATTGCTGTAAAGATTCCCTGCGGACCTTATGTTATTCATCTATTCATTGTGTAGTGTGGGCAGGCTACACAGAATTGAAATACAGGTAGTTCTGCTATAAATAGACACAAAATGCTGGAGTAACTCAGAGGGACAGGCAGCATCTCTGGAGAGAAGGAATGGGTGACGTTTCGGTTCGAAACCTGAAGAAGGTTCTCGACCCGAGACATCACCAATTCCATCTCTCCAGAGATGCTGCCTGTCCCGCTGAGTTACTCCGTGCATTTTGAGTCTATTTTGGTTTGAACTAGCATCTGCAGTTCCTCTCTACATAGTTCCCATGACATGAATTGGATGTAACGCATGAGATGAATTAGGGAATACAATTTGCATTATGCAAGCTGAAATGGTTATAATACGATTTGGACCGGGAACTGGAGAGCCATTTAAAAGTTACTTTGGAAATATGGCAAGCAGGAAAAAAGGCAGTCTTGGATTTAAACAGTCTGGGAAGAGGGGGTGGGGGGTGGAATTTGCTTCCATGTAACTTTCCTGCATTGTCTCTTAAGCAGCTTAAGAACACAGCTGCTATTTTAACCACAGTGGGTCATTGAAGTTGACAAGAAATAACTTTTGTTCACATTGTGCAACAAAACGCTACTAAACAATGTAACATACAGCCTTTGGTATTGTGAGCTTGCAGTAACCAAAAATCAACTTAGTGCTATTGAAAAGACCTCTATTTTTGAAAAGAACTCAAAGAGCTTGAGTAATTCACGCTGCATCCCTGGAGGACATGGATATATGATGTTTTGACTCTGCACTCATCTTGAGACTGTGTGCAGACTAGTGGGGGAACGAAAGCTGGAAAAGATGTGGAGACAGGACAAAGCTTGGCAAGTGATAGCTGGATGCAGGTATAGGTTGTTTGGCAGGTAGGAGAACAAGAGGTGTAAAGGGTGTCAAAAGGAGACTAAAGGCGGCAAAAAGTAGGCAAAAAGGGATTAATAAAGAGAGATTTGAAAGGTGAGTACAATGTAAAGCCAGAGGGAGGGATATAGGTGGAAGGGAAGAGGGACACTGGGTGGGCGGTGAAGGGGGTGGGATAGTGGGAGAATGGATGCGCAGTGGGGTCAGAAAACCCTGGTGGAAAATTAACTTTCAACTGGGAGTCTGACACGCTAATGCCCCTTGCCCCCTCTCCCTCATTGACAAGATTACCTCATTTACAACACTATTTTCTATAACGAAGTTTATTAGGACCACAACTATCGCATCATCGGAGAACTACTTGTACAAAAGCAACTGTAGCAACATTAAAGATAGACCACAAAAAGCTGTTTCTCTGGAGAAAAAGAATAGGTGTCGATCCGGATCTTCTTCAGCAACATTAATATTGTTTCAAGATCGTCCTTTGTTTGGCCTTCCCAGGTCTGACAAAGACAAGTCCACAAGCAGTTAAAATATAAGATGAGTCTTCCCATCTCTCTTCCCCATGACTGTTATTGCGCATGGAGGTGTTGCACAACATTTTTATGCAGGCATCTTTGGTTTGAGGAACCCCATAATGTAATTTGAAGTTGGTGTCTGATTATGTCAATCAGAATCTTCACCCCCTCAACACATGTGAGATCTGCATTTCAGTTGAGTAAAGTCCTGAAGTAGACCCACGATCAGAGGAATATCGGAAAAGTTATTTTTTGAAGGTTTCCTTGGGGCACAGGAAAAGCAGAAATATTCATTTGGGCTTCATAAGCAACCTTTGACTACCCAAACATACTGAGATGTGCAGCATAGACCGCTTGTAGTTCTTAGAGATTAAATTAATTTTTGAGATGCAAAAAAACCCTGCTGATACTTCCAGTGTGAAACAAAATCAGAAAATATGATCACAGATGATTATTATGAAATGTTAACTTTTTCTCTCTACACGGATGCTGCCTGACCTGTTGGGTATTTCTCAGATTTTCTGCTTTTGTTTTAAATATTTGTTGAATTACTTTGTCCATAGCCAAGCTTCCAAAATGTTGATAACTGTGTTGCCCCTAATTCCGCCAAATGATCCAGTCTTTCTCTCTGGATTTTTATCGGCTTCCATCAAAAAGATAAATGTAATCCTTCCAAGAACCCCATCTGGTAGGCACCTCCCCATTTGAAATCCGTAAAGTAAAAAGAAACTGATATTGCTCAAGGACAATATACTGACCAGGAAGTTAGTGCTGGAAGGTGGGTGTTTTGATCAGAGGTTGCAGATACTTCGATACTATTGAGGTAATGAATAAGACAAAGGAGGGAGCAGCTACTGGAGATGCTCTTAGTTGTGATAAAACTATTTAAAATAATTTAAATTTTTGTAAACCTTTCGTCAAAAGATGTTTAAGATTTAGAGAGCAAACTATTTCAATTTCTCTGATGCCAGCTGTGATGAATGAAAATTAATTACAGAGAGATGTCAAATTTTAACCTTTACAGCTTCACTATGAATATACTCAAGAGGTTATTTTGTCAGTTGCTACTGTTGTGAAGGGTTTTGAATTAAAACAGAGAAGTCAATTTCTGCTCATGGATTGCCAGAAAGAGACCTACAGTGAGATTCCCAAACTGCAAACTAATTATTCTGAATAATTTTATCACAATTACGAGCTTCTCCAGCAACTGCTTTCTCCTTGACCTACATCATCATGTCGATAGTTTTTTCAAGTACCAACAATCCCTGATCAAAACACCCATCTTCTAGCCCCAACATGCAGTAAGTGAGGCACTAAGCACATCAATTTAAAATGGGGATAGACACAAAATGCTGGAGTAACTCAGCAGGACAGGCAGCATCACTGGAGAGAAGGAATGGGTGATGTTTTTGCTCGAAATCCTCAGACTGAATGGTCTCAACCCGAAATGTCACCCATTCCTTCTCTCCAGGGATGCTGTCTGTCCCGCTGAGGTCCCGGCATTTTGTGTCCATCTTCAGTGTAAACCAGCATCTGCAGCTCCTTCCCACACAATTTAAAATGGGAATTGAGTGTGACTTAATCTATGCTGAGTATTCTACTGAAAGTTTAGCTTGTTGGTAGATAGTGCAGATTAATTGACATTGAAATCAATGAACCATTTGATGGGAAATTGATCAAAGATTTGAAGCAGGGGAAGATGCTGTTCCAAGGGAACAGGTTCAAGGATCTGACTAGTAGAACAGAAAAAGGCTCACTCGTCTGTTTAGTTGCAAATCAGTTTTATTGGCAAGAGAGGACAAAAACAATACTTGTCTCTGTATGCGCGGGGAATTTAAACAAAGAGCTGCCAGCTGCAGCGCTATGGGTTCGAAATATAGAGCTACCGGCTGCAGCATTATGGGCTTTAAACAGCGCTATGGCCACAGTGCTATGGGTCACACACTATTCGGGAAAATTCTCATACAACATTCCACCCCTCGAACAGTCTGGTTGCCGTCACATCCAGCCCGCAGGCGTTACCTCGTTACACCCGGCCCACAGTCCACACGATCGTGATGCCAATCTGCACATACAACGTCGTAATATTATGGCCAACAAGATTATCCCAATGGTCAGTCCCCAGTGCACCACTGTTGTCCACCAGCCTCCAAACATCCTGAAAGGCCACCATCCTCCCGGCTTCCTGGATGTGGTCAGCGAGGTTGGTGATGTTCTCTTTTACCCCACTCAGGGTTAAACCTGTCACCGAGTCTGTATGACCACGCATGGTAGAAATGAACTTGTTTTGTCGGAGGTCCCAAACCTTATGTCGTCATCAGTACCACCAGAGATAATCTGATCGCTTGTGTCATTAAATGTTGCTGCCAGTACCTGGTACGTGTTTTGAAACGTATGGATTGCAGCCTTCTTCCGTATGTCCCATAGCTTCACTGTTTCATCATTGCTTCCTGTACAGACCAACTGTGGTCCCGTAGGGCAGAATAACATGAATTCACATAGGATGTGTGACCTTTAAGTCTCTTCATTCTTTCTTCCGTTTCACTGTCCCACACAGCTGAGGTTTTGTCTGTTGATGCTAAGGCTACGAGCGGCTGCAGGGGGTGCTTGACCTGCAGCAGCGCCATCTCGTTTGCTATTTCTTTCTACCAAACATTTTCAATTCTATTCATCAGATCCTGCCGACAATGCCAATTGTTCCAAGGGAACAGGTTCAAGGATCTGACGAGTAGATCAAAAAAGGCTCATATCTGTTTAGTTGCAAATCAGTTTTATTGGCAAGAGAGGACAAAAACAATACTTGTCTTGGTATGTGCAGGCAATTTAAACAAAGAGCTGCCGGCTGCGGTGCTATGGGTTCTAAATATAGCACTACCGGCTGCAGCGCTATGAGCTTTAAACATAGAACTGTGGCCATGGCGCTATGGGTCGCATATTGATCGGGAAAATTCTCATATAACAGATACACAACTGATGGAAGAATGGACTGAATTCTGTACAGCATGCCGATGGCCTTTTCTTTTGCACTACGGAATTCTGTGGTTTCTTCATTGCTTTTTTGTTTCATTCAAACATGGCTCACTCCTAACTCACTTGACCCTGCTATGCATTCTATATATCCGAGGATTTCACCATTTATTGTCTGGACTACATGGCATCCTCGGGCAAGGGGAAAAGTGGTGTCATCTACTTTTTGGTCAGCGCTGCATGGTCTGTCGTTGTGATGGTCTTCACTCAATTGCCTGATAGATCCAAGAGATCATTGCCGAACAGTTGTCCAACTTACAAGATGTAGAGAAGGCAGGAGAATGGGGTTAGGAGGGAGATAGATCAGCCATGATTGAATGGCAGAGTACACTTGATCGGCCGAATGGCCTAATTCTATTCCTATTCCATATGACCTTATGAGAGATGATTATTTTCTGCTAGTTTTCTCCAGACTAAAAGTAACTTGACATTGCTCAAGGAGATGAACAAAGTAGCTGGCAGTTGGGACCAACTTGCAGTAACTCTCTCTGACCTATGGATATGTGCAATTAGATCATTTTCCCACAGGGAACATTTCAGTAGTGGCCTTGAAGAGATGATGTTTAACAGCCAGTATAACCGCTCAATTCCGGACCACAGTGCATGCAGGAATATTGCTCGAATAGAGTTATTAATGCATAGTATTTTGGAGCGAGACAAATTACTGCGGGCTCTTCATATTCTGTATGACAGAAGTAAAACCATTCAAATGTCATCAGCTTCAGTCAAACTTTTAAATCGCGCAGTTTGTTTTAAGATTGTTATACTATAGCTGCAAGGGAAAAATGGATGGTGCCAGAGAGTGGCACCATTTTACATGAAGCTCCCCTTAAGGCAGTTAAAACAGCATTTTATAATCTCTTCCCCCTACCATCTAACTGCCCTAGTGCTGATGGTCATTAGATCCATTGCTGAATGTCAATCATTGATGTTTTAAAAGGAAAGCTCAAAACTACCAATCATTACAACATGGCAGTGTTGTAAACCCGGGAGGTTAGTGTGTGCAAAGCATGGTTGAATAGATGTGGATTTTGGCATCACCTGAGAAGAAACCCAACATACTTCCAACTGGAATTCAAGCACTTGAAAACAAACTTGAAGAGCTGGGAGCAAGGTTGCTGTTTCAAAGGGAGATCGGCTGCTGTGCTTTTTTGTTTCATTGAAACATGGCTCACTCCTAATCAACGGAAGTGATTTGTTGAATAAACTGATTGAAAAGTAAAGTATAGATTGCATTTTCCAGCCACACTTATTTTTAAAACCAAATTAGAACGACAACATATAAAATCTAGGTTAGTCACAGAGTCATACAGTGTGGAAACAGGCCCTTCGGCCAACTTGCCCACACCAGCCAACATGTCCTAGCTATATGAGTCCCGCTTGCCTGCGTTTGGCCAATACCCATCCAAACCTGTACCTGTTTAACTGTTTCTTAAATGTTGCGATAGGCATTAACATTATTAAGAAGAAAGATATCACTGGTGAGGTTATTAATCGCAAAGGGACTGGCAGGCCAAGGAAGACCTCCACAGCTGATGACAGAAGAATTCTCTCTATAATAAAGAAAAATCCCCAAACACCTGACAGACAGATCAGAAACACTTTTCAGGAGTTAGGTGTGGATTTGTAAATGACCACTGTCTGCAGAAAACTTCATGAACAGAAATACAGAGGCTACATAGCAAGATGCAAATCACTGGTTAGCTGCAAAAATAGGATGGCCAGGTTACAGTTTGAAAGAGTACTTAAAAGAGCAACCACAGTTCTGGAAAAAAGTATTGTGGACAGATGAGACAAAGTTTAACTTATATCAGAGTGTTGGCAAGAGCAATGGAGGAGAGAAGAAACTGCCCAAGATCCAAAGCATACCACCTCATCTGTGAAGCATGGTGGTGGGGGTGTTATGGCCTGGGCATGTATGGCTGCTGATGGTACTGGCTCACTTATCTTCATTGATGATACAACTGCTGATGGTAGTAGCATAATGAATTCAGAAGTGTATAGACACATCCTATCTGCTCAAGTTCAAACAAATGCTTCAAAACTCATTGGCCGTTGGTTCATTCGACAGCAAGACAATGATCCCAAACATACTAATAAAGTAACAAAGGAGGTTTTCAAACTAAAAAATGGTCTATTCTTGAGTGGCCAAATCACCTGATCTGAACCCAATTGAGAAAACTGAAGGGGACTAGCCGCTCAAACAAGCATAAGCTAAAGATGGCTGCAATACAGGCCTAGCAGAGCATCACCTGAGAAGAAACCCAGCAACTGATGATGTCCATGAATCGCAGACTTCAAGCAGTCATTGCGTGCACAGGATATGCAACAAAATACTAAACATGACTACTTTCATTTACATAACATTGCTGTGTTCCAAACATTATGGTGCCCTGAAATGGGGGGGGGGGGAGGTTGTGTATTTCTGTAATTATTGCTGTAATTTGTACATGGTGAATAAAAATGGCAATGTACTGTATATGTTGACTGCATTATGTTTTTCTTCCACTTCAAGTAGTAGGGAAATTATTTTCAGTGGGAGAACTTTGCAAGATTGTGGCATCCCTTTGGCTTACGTTCAGCAAAGCAGGTATAACAATATTCCCTGTGCTGCAGGTGCTCCACTAAAAATAATTAATGATGCCATTATTAAATTAACAGCAGATACCAGCTGGATTTTCATTTTACTTAGAAACCAGACTACAATAGATGAGAGTTTTAAGAGGAGTTGCTTTCTATTAATTGTGAAAATGACAATGTATTTACATAAAGTCACAGGCAATCTGCTGCAGTAACTTTTTTAGTAAAATGCAGAATACAATGTTCACATTTTCAAAGCTGTTGATTAATCGAAAATGTAACCTGCAACTCAATCCAAATTTTCATGTTATGTTGTTGCTTCCTTCAGCTCAAAACTGAGCTACTATGGACTTTGTGTAAGGTTGCTCTACATTTTTCAGTATCTATAGTTAGGGTCTGGTTACCCAGTATATTAATGGTCTAGTGCATCATTGTTTATGATACCTTTATTTATTGTGTTGTTGAGTTTATTGTGCCTATAAAGCTGCAGCAAAGAAGAATTTAATTGTTCCAGTCTTGGTGCATATGACAATTCACTTCTTGACTCGTATTAATAGATAGATAGCTTCTGATAACTTGTCTGCCAGTTTAAAACACTAATGCTGGGAATGATATTATTGTTGTTGATTGGTTATTGTCACGGGTACCAAGATTCATGGAAAAACTTTGTTTTGCATGTTATCTTGGCAAATCATACTATGCATGAGTAGATCAGGTAGTTTCAAAGGGAAAACAAACTATGCAGACTATCGTTTTACAGCTACAGGGATAGTGCAAGGACTGCAATAAAGTAGATTGGAAGATTTTGGATACTTTCTTAACATGCCAGAAGCCTGTTCACGAGTCTGGTAACAGCAGGGAAGAAACTATTTATGAAACTGGTGGTACATGCTTTAAAAGTTTTGTATCTTCTGTCTGACAGGAGAGTTTTTGGTTTTAATTTTAGAGATACAGCATGGAAACGGGCCCTTTGGCCCTCCGAGTCCGTGCCGACCAGTGATCCCCGCACACTAACACTATTTTACACACATGAGGGACAATTTACAATTATCCCAAGCCAATTAGCCTACAAACCTGTACATCTTTGGAGTGTGGGAGGAAACCGAAGGTCTCGGAGAAAGCCCACATGGTCACAGGGAGAACGTACAAACAGACAAGCGCCCATAGTCAGGATCGAACCTGAGTCTCCAGTGCTGTAAGGCAGCAACTCTACCGCTGCGCCACCGTGATGCCCACAGTTGAGAAGAGGACCAGGAACTGTAAGTTCACAGTTCTCTGTAATTTCCTGCAGTATTGGGCAGAACCGTTGTCATATCAGGCAGTGATGCATCCGGATTGGATGCTTGGATGCTTTTCATGGTGCATCTGTAACAATGTGTCAGAGTCATTGGAAACATGTCAAATTCATGAGCCTTCTGAGGAAGTAGAGACTTTCTTGGCTGTCGCATCAATTTGGTTGGATCAGGCCAAATTGTTGCTGATATTCAAACCTTGGAACTTGAAGCTCTCTACCATCTGTGCAGACATGGGCATGGATTCCAGCCGGTTTCTGAAATTGATCACATTGAGTTTATTGACACCAAGGGAGAGGATGTTCTTTTGGTTCCATGCCACTAAGCTATCTATCTAATTCCTGGCTGACTATAGTGGTGTCATCTGCAAAACATAACTGGAGTTGGAGCAAAATTTGGCCACACAATCATGAATGCATAGCGTTAGAGCAAGGCGAGGAAGACACAGCTTAGCGATTGTTGATAATTATCGTGAAGGATGTTTTGCTACCTGTCCTTACTGATTGCGGTCTATAGGTCAAGACGTCAATGATCTAATACAGGGGGATTGCTGTGCCCGAGGTCCACAAGATTGGTTGGAGTTGAAGCACTGAACCTGAAGCCATAGTCTGGCATAGTTATCCGGGCGTTCCAGGGATGGGGATTGGATCAGGGTAATGTCGTCTCCTGTGGATCGGTTGCTATGACAGGTAAATTGCTATGGATTTAGGCTGTTTGGGAGGCCGGAGTTGATGTGCGCCAAGACCAGCTTCCCAAAGCACTTCATGATAGTGGATGTCAGAGTCACCGGACAGTTGTCATTACAATCGTCCAACTTGTCACTGGAATGATAGCAGTCATCTTAAAGCAGTTGGGAAGTTTGACTTGGAGTAGGTGGAGGTTAAAGATATTTGTGAATAATCCTGCCAGCAGGTTCTTGCAGTTTCTGAGGACATGGCTGGGAACTGAGAATTTGGGCCAGTTGTTTTCTATGAGTTCATTCTCAGGAAGGCTGATCTGACGTCTGTGACAATGACAGTGGTACAAGGCATCAGCTGTCACTGACCTTTTGTTCAAATGCATTGAGTTCATTGGTGAGGGATGTGTTGTTGCCTGTAAGTGGGTGGCTGTGTGGTTAGTCTGGGACTCTAGCTTGGTCTGAAATTGTCTCTTGGTCGATTTGCAAAAGTCATACCTAAATATTTTGGACGTCAGGATCACCCAACTTGAGCATCTTTGAAGAAGTGACCTGGTCCGAAACGTCACCTATCCATTGTCTCCAGAGATGGCCCGCTGAGTTACCTCAGGACTTTCAGAGGACCTCCTTTGAGCTTCTCTGATGAGGACTTCACTCCGGACTAGATCTTGTCCTTCATCCATGGTTGTGGAATCTTTAAATTTATCTCTATGGACCAGCACATTGATTCAAACCAATTAAGTCGCAGATTGTCTGTTCTTCCGACCAGTACGGGATCGATTGGCTTTAGTTTCTGCTTGTAAATAGGGAGTAGAAGCACAGCCCGATGGCCGGATTTTCCAAATAGTGCAGGTGGGGGTTGGAGTGCTAGGTGTCTTTGGTTATGAAATTGATTGCATTATACGAACAACATTTCATAGTTTTGTACGTAATAGGAAGTTTAGTTTCGTGCTTCTGTTTTTGTGGCGTCTTTACACACAGGCCGTTGGGTCGATTGTTGTACAGCACGTTGGATATTACTGCTGCAGTACTATATATTCAGGTCTTGTATTTGAAGTCTTTTTTCTGGAGAGTGGGTAGGGTGGGTTGACCACTTCAGTCTTGTCCCCGTGTGTCCACGTCTGCCTCCACAATAAAGTGTGTTGAAGTTGAGTACCGGCTTCCCACCTCCCTCTGCCCATTCAGGCTCCTTGTAGTATTTGGATGTGGAGAGGATGTTTCCACTAGTGGGAGAGTCTAAGACTGGAGGTCATAGCCTCAGAATTAGTGGATGTTCTTTTAGGAAGGAGATGTGGAGAAATGTATTTAGTCAGAGGGTGGGGAATCTGTGGTATTTATTGCCACAGAAGACTGTGGAGGCCAAGTCAGTGGATATTTTTAAGGCAGAGATAGATTTTTGATTAGTACAGATGTCAGAGGTTATGGGGAGAAGGCAGAAGAATGGGGTTAGGAGGGAAAGATAGATCAGCCATGAAGTCGATGTGCCGAATGGCCGAATTGGAAACATAGAAAATAGATGCAGGAGGAGGCCATTTGGCCCTTCGAGCCAGCACCGCCATTCAATATGATCATGGCTGATCGTCCGCTATCAATAACCCGTGCCTGTCTTCTCCCCATATCCCTTGACTCCACTAGCCCCTAGAGCTCTATCCAACTCTCTCTTAAATCCATCCAGTAATTTGGCCTCCACTGCACTCTGTGGCAGGGAATTCCATAAATTCACAACTCTCTGGGTAAAAAAGTTTTTTCTCAGCTCAGTCTTAAATGACTTCCCCTTTATTCTAAGACTGTGGCCCCTGGTTCTGGACTCACCCAACATTGGGAACATTTTTCCTGCATCTAGCTTGTCCAGTCCTTTTATTATTTTATATGTTTCTACAAGGTTCCCCCTCATCCTTCTAAACTCCAGTGAATACAAGCCTAGTCTTTTGAATCTTTCCTCATATGACAGTCCCGCCATCCCAGGGATCAATCTCGTGAACCTACGCTGCACTGCCTCTATCACAAGGATGTCCTTCCTCAAATTAGGAGAGCAAAACTGTACACAATACTCCAGATGTGGTCTCACCAGAGCCCTATACAACTGCAGAAGAACCTCTTTACTCCTGTACTGAAATCCTCTTGTTACGAAGGCCAACATTCCATTAGCTTTCTTCACTGCCTGCTGTACCTGCACGGTAATTTTCCTCCTATCACGTATGACCTTATTTGGTGATGTAAATTGGCTGTACTACTTCCAGCAGAGTTCCCATAGAGCAGGGGTAGGGAACCTTTTTATGGTGGAAGGCAGCATAAAGTTAGCTGTAATCTAATAGGCCACGTCCAAGAAACTTCAATTAGATACACTTCAAAGTGTACGTTATTTTGTTAAAATAGCCCTCATGATTTACTAATGTTTTAATTGTGGACGTCAGTCGGGGAGGATTATTTAGTTGAATCTTCTTTTACTCTTTGGTATTTTAAATACGTTCATTTTAAGATTAAAATAAAAATAATAAAAGTTGAACAAAAACATATTAATAATAATAAAAAGAGTTGTTATACAAAATTTGGATTCATCCAAAAAAACGCACTTAATGGCCTTGAAGGCCGCAGGTTCCCCACCCCTGCCATAGAGGAAGAGGGAGACTGGAAATTTACTTCACCTGTTCATGTGCAAGTGCTAAAATCTCCTACATTGCTTCTGGTAAAATTGACAAACCAGCACTATTTTAATATTGCTCCCATAATTAATGGTTTGTCTGAGCTTCTAAACAGAGATGGATTGTATTGGACTTGTGTTATTTGTTAAACGGCACAAAATCCGGAAATTGAACTATGCCTTTTTTTTGGATAACCGTAGCTGAAAGCTGTTAAGAAGGCTTGAATCCATGACGTGGGTATGCTTAGAGAATATTTTTTTACTGTCCCATCGAGCTGACCAGTAATATTGTTCCCAACCCTCTCTCTCCACCACATCTCGCTGCTAATATTTCCTGCATTCCATCTGCCTGCTGGTTAAATCATCTTCCCAACCGCCAACTCAATCCACCTGACCATGACAGCACACACCCTGTGTCCACCAATCAAAATCTTATTTCCTTGACAATTTAAATATTTCTTTGTTCAAAACCTTTACATTCAGAAAATCAAGCAGTTTCTTGCAGCTCATACCTAATCTGGTATTGTAGGTTTTTCCCTGGTCAAGCCCAGTTGTGACTGAGAGTGGGGCTGTGTCAGATTGGGTCCCGTTTGCAGAACCTGGCAGTAAATTTTGTAGGAAATTTGGGGAAACTATTTGCAGTGGGCTTTTTGGCAGCACAAGCAAACAGACACATGCCACCTAGTAACTGTATGTCAGCGGACATCAGTTTTGTTTCTGTTAATTGATGGCACTGAAAGAGTTTAGGAAGTTCATGCCTAATTTGATTTTCTGGCATGTGAACACTTGAGGTAGACTGAGTTTTAGAACATTGAATAAGCGAGTTCGGTATTCCGAAAAGGAATCATGGGATTTGTCAAAAGTCACCCGTGATAAACATTCTCGGCAACTGTGCTGCTCCATGTATACAGACCTGCGTTTCATCTGTAGTCGGGATCGAACCCAGGTCTCCGACGCTGCAAGCGCTGTTGAATTGATACTGGACTGTCCCCGTCCCCTCCCCAGTGCGCCATACCTGTCCGGGGGCGGCCAGAGATGTCTGGGGTGACCCTGGACTGACGGGACACTGGCACGGAGTAGTGGCGGCCCAGGCTTACAGCCAGCCTGGAGAAGAAGCGCTAACTCCACTGCTCCGGGCCGGTGTCCCATCCCCTCCCGACACACCTGGAAGGGGACGGAGACGGTCCTGTAGCAATTCAACAGCTCTTGCAGCGCCGGAGGCCCTGGTTCGATCCTGACTATGGATGAAACGCAGGTCTGTATACATGCACAGCACAGCTGCTGAGAATGTTTATCGCGAGTGACCGATGACCTGGGCATGCGCACTCGGAATACCGAACTTGCTTATTGTAGTCAATTTTGCAAGTAGAATTTTTTGGTCTTGAAATTGTATGTAATTGTGATTAAAACATATCATTGTGTGTGTCTGCGCGCGGGTCTGTGTCGATAAGTCAACATTGTTCTCGCCCTGATGTAGTAGAATGGATAAAACATCAGCTGCATCCATGACCCCAGTATTTACATACATTTTGCATCTGCTTCAACATTTCACATCGTTCTTACAATAGTTGCAGTCAGCAGAGAAAGGCAAGCATTACCATGAATAGAGGCAGTGAAGAGTTATCAGCTCGAGAGGTAGAAGTGGTGCTCGCCTATTCTCCAGTCAAGAACGAAAATTTATGTTGCATTTTGAATTGAAGCAGATGTGTAAAACGTTACAATGAAGATAAGTAAAATAACAATCATCACCATGTTTTAGTCACTAAGAACAGTCGAGGTAATTGGAATGTTGAATTCAAACCCTCTTCAAATGTAGGAAGGTTACTGAGGGAAAAAGATTTTAAAAGGATAAAAAGTGTTCAAACGCCTGCATTAAGCACCATTATTTATGCAACAGTGTTGTTTTTTGAAAACACAAATTCAGTTTAATTGAATGAATTGAAGTGCAATTGGAAGTAAAAGCTGAAAAGGAACACTGGTCCACTTAACCTAATAGTAACCTTCAACCAGTTACCAGAAAGCTAAAACGAGAATGACAATCTGCAGAGAAATAATGCAGTATTTATATTGAGTAATTGCTCATTATTGTACAAACTGCTAAGTACATATGCAGATAGCTGATAATTTTTATTTGAAAAAAAGATTTATTCCACTGCACTGACTACTAAAGTGTTTTTTTTGTTAACCATGAGTTGAATGAAACAGAAAATTCTGCAGATATTCAGCAGGTCAGGCAGCATCTATGGAAAGACGGTCAATGTTTTGGGTCAAAATCCTTTGGTCAGAAGATGGTATTTGGTGCTCTTTAAAGGTGGACTTGATGTCTCCATCAAACATCAAGGGTGTGGATGTGCAGGTTACCGAGGAGTACAAGTACCCTTGGAGTTTATCTAGACTGTAAACTGGACTGGTCCAGGAAATCTGAGGCACTGTACAAGAAGGGACAGAGCTGTCTGTACCTTCTGAGGAGGTTCCACTCTTTCAATGTCTGCAGTAAGATGCTGCAGATGTTTTATCAATTGGTGGTGGCCAGTGCCATTTTGTACGGTGTCGTGTGCAGGGGTAGCAGGGCGAAGGATATAGATGTGGTGAATCAACAAGCTCAGCAGGATGGCTGGCTCCATCCTGGGAGTGGAGTTGGATTTATTGAAGGTGGTCCTGGAAAGGAGAATGCTCCTCAAACGGCAGAGCATCTTGGACAGTACATCCCTCCCCTTCCATGACACATTGGTCAACCTGAGGAGCACCTTCAGCAACAGACGAGTCCCACCAAGGTGCAGAATGCCACAGGAGATCCCTTTTCCCAGTGGCTATCAAACTGTACAACTCCTCCCACTTCTGTCATGGGGTAGACTGACTCACCTCCCCCCCTCCCATCCCCATCTTTGCACAACCCTTATCTTGGACTTTTCCACTCGATAATTTAATTTCATGTTTGTGCAATATTACATTTGTGCTGTGCAGTAACTGGTCACTGAAATTTTATTATTATAATGCACATGACACTTTCAATGCCTTGTAACTGTATCTTATGACTGTTGGCAGACCAATTTCCCTCCAGGATAAATAAAGTTGTATCGTATATTGAGCCATCAGTGTTATGATTACATGGAATCCCATTGTGGAATGCTATCTAAAACTGCTACAAATATAGGCGGAAATCCCGGCTGGATGGGGACACACACGTCCCACCCATGTTTTGAGAGGTGGGGGACAATCTTCCCCCCTCCCCCCATGTTTTGTAATCCGGATTTTGAAATTCAGTGAAAAAAATCTATTAAAATCTCCTCTTTGCGCGAGACAGTGGGGGTGTCACTGTTAAGCGCTTGCTAAATGTCTCTATTAATATCGTATTAACACGATGTGTCACCAATTGTGTTTTGACCTTCAAGTATTATTGACCTTCAAATATTCCGAATTACTGAAGGTATTCACGGAGTATTTCTTAAAGCTGTCCATTTAAACTAATTGAATGTATTGGTGGATGGGAAAAATTGTAAACGGGTATCGGATATAAATGGGTCAGGTCATTAAGGGATCCGGTCGAACGGGTTTCCTGGCTGCCTTGCAAGTAAGTCCCTCATTCACACACTCACGTTATTTAGTATGTTTTTCCCATCTCTCTCTCTCTCTCTCTCTCACCCTCTCCAAGGTTGGTTCTTCTGTTTGCCTTTATTTGCTTCAGTTTTATTAGTGCAAGTGTTATTTATCACATTGTAGCTTTTGAAAGATTCAAGCGGGTATCAGATGCTTTCTAAGGACTGAATCTGCCCGTTCGCGGGGCCTTTCTTCGCTCGGCGTGGGTTAAAATCAAACTGCTGCATCGAGGTGATCGAGGCTCCCGATGTTGTTGCCTCCCGCAGACCAATTTTAAGCCGCGCTGGGCAATGAAAGGCCCCGCGAACAGACCTATTCAAGCCCCATGATTCGGGGCGGACGAAGCTGCTTTTTGCTGGAGTTTGGAGTTGGTCACCAACCAGGCCAGCTCCCGCTGTTACCGTCCACAGGGCCCACGGCCGAAGCCTGCGAAGCCGCGACCCCCAAATTGTGTCCCCCCATGTTTTGATAGCTATTTCCGCCACTGGCTACAAATATCTAAAAAATAATTTGTAGTGCTATAACATCGAGTCATACAGTATGGAAACACATCCTTCGGCCCACCTTGCCTATGCTAACCAAGATGCCGGATCTGCAAGAGTCAGACCTGCCCACATCCCTCTAAACCTTTTGTATTCACGTCCCTGTCCAAATGCCTATAAAATGTTGGTAGAGTAACCGCTCAAATTACCTCCTTTGGCAGCTCGTTCCATATACACACCACCCTCTGTGGAATTGGTTGCCCCTCAGGTTCGTATTAAATCCTTTCCCTCTCACCATAAATCTATGTCCTCTGGTTTGCAATCCCCCCACTCTGGGTATAAGACTCTATCACCCTATAGGCATTCACCCTATCTACCCCCTTCATAATCTTATACACCTCTGCAAGATCACCCCTCAGCCTCCTGTGTTCCAAGGAATAAGAACCTTATCAGATACCTTGCTGTAGTCCATATGGACAACATTACCTGCTTTGCCCACATCTACAGTTTTGGTTACGTCTTCAAATTCATAAGACATGATCTCCCACGCATTAATTATGCTGACTATCTCTAATTGGCACCTGTCTATCTAAATTAATATTTTTTTTACACCTCGTAATCCTTTTCCGTAATGTCCATGCTACTCATGTTAGGCCCTCTGCTCAATATTTCTCAGAGTTTTACTTGCATCCCTTCTTAAATAGAGACCAGCCTCCAGATATGTGCTGCAAAAATGTATTGGAATTGCATTGTCGTATTCTTGTGTTTTGTGGTGATGTTTGGAAATATTCAAGAACATTGAATACTGCAGTTGAAAACTGAACACACGGAGTCACTGAATACACTGAGTCACATAAAAATAAATAGCTATTGACATTCTGCAAAGCATTTGATTGTTTTTGCTGTTCTTGATATTCTAATATTGTGAGGCTTTTAGATATAAAACTGTTGTAATATATTCAATAGCTAAAAGTGATTTTTTTTTACGGTGCCTAATTTGCCATGCCATTGTGGTTTATATTACATGAATTTTGAAACGCAAGTTCAAAATCCCATTTCTTGTCTGATTTTAGAATGCATTCGCTTTGGAGCATTGACTGTTTGCAAGGGAATGCAGCTGGGGAAGGTGGTGTGGGTGGGAAGGGAAGGGAAAGCCAGTGAGTTGTGGATGGAATGGAGTGTGTGGTATGCGGAAAGTGGTGGGCATGAGAAGATGTGGGATTACATTTAAGGTGCTAGAAATGTTGGAGAATGATGTTGGGATGGGGAGGCTGTTGGGGTGAAAGGTCAGGACCAGGGGAACCAACCTTGTTTCGTGTGGGGGAGGAGGAGCAAGAACAGAACTGTGGGGTACAGAGGCAACACGGGTGAGGGAACCATTTACAGGTGCAGGGGTTGCCACATTTACAAATGAAATATTTTTATTTATGGATATTTTGTGGATATTTATTATCACATATGCAATTAAATATTACATGGTGAAATTCATTTTGTATATAATGCTGGCGTCGCCATTGCATCGCTCAAAGTTTTGGCCCGGCCAAGCGTGGTCGTGGTGTTGTGTGCTGCTGCTCCGCCACCGCTGTAGGCCGCGTCCGGTCCACGCGCTCAGTCTCTTGGATTGCCGCCCGGTCCAGCCAAACCCCAGGCTGTTGCAGGGCCTCCAGCAGCCCACTCCACTGTCGAGAAACTGCACTGCCTCCCGCAGATGGTCCACTTGCCGGCCCTCCGTCTTTACTCCTTCCAGCAGGGCCTCATCTCGGATGTCCTCAAATGTTAAGCCTCATCTTGGAGAAATTTAGAGTAGGGGCTGGCATTCTCGCAAAAGGCAGGGTGGGAATCTGATGGTATGTGTTTTCAGAAGTTTGTATCCTCTACTTGATGGGATAGAGAAGAGGAAATGAACAGGGCGAAAAAGATCCTTGATGATGCTGGCTGATTTTGAAGATGGTGTGAAGTATAAAAGGAATCAATGGAGGTGGAGGCTGGTCTGTATGATGTACTGGACACATCCATAACTGCAATTTCTTGCAAGGGGAGTCCAGGAGTTTGGAGATGGGTTTAATTGGAATAATGGTGCTGAAGGCAGAGCTGTATTTTACAAATAGGAGTTTAACAGAGAAAGTGAGGGAGCTTACTGCCGATGAGAAAAGCTAACCTCAAGCCCATGATGTTTTGGCTCCCCTGTCCTAACACCTATTCATAAGCAGAAAGCCAGCAAATAAAAAGCTAAAATTTCCAAACAACTCTTTAAACATTTTTAGAGCAAAATAAAGATGAGGACATAAACATAAGATCATTATAAAGCTGATGATTAATAAACTGCAAAACATTATTGTTAAAATATATCAAGTGTCAAGATAATTACTCAAAGATAATTAAACCCACGCTTCTAAAATAAATGTTATTTTTCGTGCCATGAAAATGGCCTTGTACAATGAGACCTTATCGGAAAAGGCATAACGTTTCAACAGTTTTTACGTTCAGAGCAAATTTATAAGTAGATATAATACCTAACTGGTTTCTACTCATTAAACCGAGTAAGTTGACAAGAGTGAACAGTCATTCAAAGGCACAGTGGCGCAGCGGTAGAGTTGCTGCCTCACAGTGCCAGAGACCCGGGTTCGATCTGCATAGTTTGTATGTTCTCCTTGTGACCGCATGGGTTTTCTCCGGGTGCTCCAGTTTTCTCCCACATTCTAAAGACATGCAGGTTTGTAGGTTAATTGGCTTCTGCAAATTGGTCGTGGTGTGTCGGATAGAACTAGTGTATGGTGTGGTCTCTAGTGTACAGATCTCTGAAACTAAAAGCTAATTTCACCTTTAAAATATTCACGTGCATTGTGCAGTATTTGCTACGAAGAGTTTCCCAATTGTGGATATTACTGTGGTTAATATTCTCACTTATTCTCATCTCAATTTTTGAGTGATAACAAAACATCTGGCAGTTTCATATATTGGTACAGGTAGATGATGGTGATCTTAGTTTTAATGAATTGCAGTTGTTGGTAAGATGTTAATCAGTAATTTTTATAGTACTTTTCTCAATATTCACACTCGCAAGGCAAGGCACAATTTGCAAGATATGAAAGGTAAGCTTTCGTTCAGTTTAGTGGTGCGCAAAACTTTGTGTTTGATTGTTAACACGTCAAGCGTGTTGTGTTAAGCAGCCAAAAACTTGTTCAGGCTTTCTGGTCACTGTGATTATCATGAGGAATGTTCAGGGTCACTTGGAAAAAATACAAAACAATTTGAAAAAAAAGGCCTAGCTGTGCAACTTTTTCAGATTTACAGTCTTTTCACAGTCTTCTGTGCACAAGGAAGGGAGTATTTATACATTTCATGGCAATGCACTTCAAATTGTCATTCCTTTCAACAAAGTATAAGTAACAATGTCATGGCATTTCTTTTCACATAATATAACACTACAAAGGCTAACCTTTTAAAAAATAACACGTGCATGTATACACAATAATATACATAATATTTAGCATTAAGTTGAAGGTCCTTCTTAGACGAAGTCTGATTTAGGAGTGCCTTATTTTGTCACCTTGTTCAGTGCTCACTTTGTCTGTGTTCCATTGTAACTTTATTTTTGACTTGTACATATATTTTCTTCTTTGATTTACACTGCTTTGCTTCCTAATTTAATATCATGTCAACTTGGACTTTTTTTCTTTTTACAAAGGCAGTGATGTGCAGGTGAACAACTGAGTCCATATCTCTAATTAAAGTGGACGCAAGGAGCCACAGATGTTGGCTTACACTAAAAGGCACATGGTGCTGGAGTAACACAGTGGGTCAGGCAGCATCTCTGGAGAACATGGATAGCAATGTTTCGGATCAGTGCCCTTCCTCTGACCTCTGAAACTTTGCATTTCCATATTTTCGTGAGATGCTGCTTCACCCGCTGAGTTGATCTAGCATCTTGTGTCTCCAATTAAAGAATGGTCACATTATTCATACCGTCATACATTTCCCAGCTCGTAAGCAATCTATATCACAGAGTCCATAATACTACTGAAGGTAAATTGGATGGTTGATTATAAAATTGTACAGTAAGGGAAGACTGGTAAAGTGGTAGATAACAGAGTGACTCATGAGACCTGTCATCTAATCAGTATTTTATGAAATGCCGTGGCCTTTATATAATAAATTATTTGACTGCAGCAGCTTTTCAAAGCTCTTTATTCTCACCTTTCCCGAAGGATTTATCCATTTTGATGAAATTAGAATAATTTTCATGTAAGTAGAGGACTTGGTTACAAGAATACCGACTGGAGAATTCCAGTGAAGCGAACTGATATATTTCTATCTTTTTAGGCTGAATTGCCAAAAGATATATAGATTGAAAATGTTTAATCATTAGGAAAGGAAATTGACTGTTTTCTCATTGCACACAAGGCAGTAATAATATGTGTGCTGAAATGAGTGTTTTTTAACAGATCCTTGGAAATGTTTTATTGGTTCATGGGAAATGCTAAGATGTTAGCAAAATTGAAAAGAATGCACAAACATTAGTTAAATTACAGGTTGGATGACACCAATCTCCAAATATTGAAAACGTGTAGATTGCGGGGATAGAAGAAGTTCCTCAGTTTATGTTCTGGGCAAGAAAGACCGCAACCTATGATACGCATGGAGAGCAAACAGGTCTCAATTTAAACCTTAACTGTGCAGAAACAGGCAAGCTTTTCAAAACTGGATGATTTGTTTTCGTGACCCAATAAATCCAACCACAATCCAACTTTGGTATCTTTATCTGAAGTAATCTTTAAAGCTCCTGTAATTCTCTGGCATTTAGTTTATTTCATACAAGTTAATCTTTTCACTTCTGTTATGAATTTGCTGTCTGTACTAAGATCTTGCACATTACGATGGTATTCTTGTGAAATGATTCTTGCAGTGTTAGGTTGATCCATGTTTTTAAACTGCTGAACAGAATAACAAGTGCAACAAATTGTTCCTGTCAAGTTTGTGTTAGTTAAAAAAACATATTCAGATTTTAGTTCAAGTTAAAATGGATTACAAAATAAATTATTTGTAAAATGAATGTGATATATTACCATTAAGTAATAATCCTCATTCTTGGATAGAGGAGGAAAGAAATATGATTTTCTTTTTTGTAGTAAGATATGAAATTGGCCTGGATCTCGGAAATATTCCAAATGTTTCTCTGGTTGTTAAATTTTTTTTTCATGCCCGAAAACATTCATGTTTTTCATGTTTTTGTCATGATAAAGACTTTAGAGTAAGCTTAAAGTAGGCTCTTAAAATATAATGCTTTATCTTCCAAAGGTCTACTGCCAAATTGGAAGTGCAAATTGTTACGAGGGCAGATGGCTCTCTGGCAGTGTTTTCATGATACTTAGTTAATAATCTGTATCCTGGCATAAATTATATTGCCATTCCATGCGTACATCAAAAATAACCTTGCATTTTTGACAGTTTGCTGAAGATAAAAAGCATGTACGAGTGTATATGTGTGTACTGAGCAGCTGTGTTAAAAATGTTCCAGCAATAAATCAAACAGATTAACTTGTTTAATAAATATGGCCATGCACTTCCCCTGCCTGATATAAAGTTAATGGGCAGATAGTGTTCTGGATATGAACATTGTAACCACAGCCACAGGATTCTCAGAAGAATTTTATTTTCATTATTGGGTTTTCTCATTCACCGTCAATTGTATGAAAATTGAACTGCAGAAAAAGGAGAATTCCAATATGTCTGAGCACCTACTGACTTGCCCCAGTTAGCAGCACTTCCACTTGCACGATGACTAGTTACGAATGGATAAAGAAAACCATTTTAATTAAACTTAACTGCTGACATCTGAGATGTAACTACAAACCCACCTGCCCACATAAGTTTTCACTGCATTCGGTTGTCCTGCTAATTATTCCATGGTTTTTACTTGCATTATTGATTTTAAGAGTCAACCTTTAAGTCAAAGATCATGGTGTTAAAATTGTAGTGTTCCGTCAGCTTTGATTATTACATTGGGAGCTGGTAGTTAAGGAACAAAACACACTGATATTCAAGCTTTGAAAGTGGTGCAGGTCACTGCCTCTGGTTAATCTTTGGCTTTTTATCTTAGTTATGAAGCAAAAGTTAGATAATTATTCAAGGTGTACGAGTCTTTAACTGATGATGGCAATAACTTCAGTTAATCTGCTGAAGCTATTTTCTCAAATTTTCCCACAATTGCTCAGCTGCTTTCTGCACCTTGGCTAATTCTCTGAATTTGTAAACGGTGGATAATTAAATTATGTTACACTGATCTGGACTTTGCTGTGGCCTGCAGTTGCACTTCTGAACCAGATTCATACTCCAGACTTTCCTCGCCTGTATTGGTAAATGTAACCTTGCTTGCTGAGACCATCCTGTAACTTAGAGCCCCCTACAATGTGAGCAGATCGGAACTAACCACGGGCTGGTTAGTGATAATTTGCAGAGCTTTGCGTCTTGCATATCTGAAAATCTTTTTGAAGAAGTCACCAAGAGGATTGTTGAGGGCAAGGCAGTGCACAATGTCCATGTGGATTTTAGCAAGGCCTTCGACAAGATCCATAGGATGTATGTGGGCCAGAGGGGCCTACCGTGCACCCCCCCCCTATGATCCTACTTCTTGGGTGTCATTTTGTTCATTGGTATCTCTTCTGTCGGAAAAATGATGTTCCCAAGAAAAAAACTCATTTGGACTATGTTTTTTAACCCCTTATTTTAATCTATATCAAAGTTGTGTTTTTTCACACTTTGCCCTCTTTCTTGTGGCTCTCTTCCATCGTCCTATTGTCAACCGGAAAGCAAATCCAGATTTTCTTGTGCAGCACTGGAAGCATGATGATGGGGATGAAGCATTCAAACAGTGTACACGAAAAGATCTGGCATGGATGCTTTCCCGAAAAGCGAGTAGTGAGAAAGGTCAAGAGCTTCCACCTTGGGCTGGATTTGTCTCAGCAACAGGTGAGGTGCCTTCAACGATATGGGAAGCGCAAAAGATTAGTTAAAACAAATGTAGGTCCCTTGCAGTCAGAAACGGGGGAATTGATCATGGGGAACAAGGACATGGCAGACCAATTGAATAACTACTTTGGTTCTGTCTTCACTAAGTAAGACATAAATAATTTGCCGGAAGTAGCAGGGGATCGCTGGTCAAATGAGATGGAGGAAATGAGTGAAATCCAGGTTAGCCGGAAAGTGGTGTTAGGTAAATTGAATGGATTAAAGGCCGATAAATCCCCAGGGCCAGATAGGCTGCATCCCAGGGTACTTAAGGAAGTAGCCCCAGAAATAGCAGATGCCTTAGTGATAATTTTTCAAAACTCTTTAGATTCTGGAGTAGTTCCTGAGGATTGGAGGGTAGCTAATGTAAACCCCACTTTTTAAAAAGGGAGGGAGAGAGAAAACGGGGTATTGCAGACCAGTTAGTCTAACATCGGTAGTGGGGGAAACTGCTAGAGTCAATTATTAAAGATGGGATAGCAGCGCATTTGGAAAGTGGTGAAATCATTGGACAAAGTCAGCATGGATTTACGAAGGGTAAATCATGTCTGACGAATCTTATTGAATTTTTTTGAGGATGTAACTAGTAGAGTGGATAAGGGAGAAGCAGTGGATGTGTTATATCTGGACTTTCAGAAGGCTTTCGACAAGGTCCCACACAAGAGATTGGTATACAAACTTAAAGCACACGGTATTGGTGGTTCAGTATTGATGTGGATAGAGAACTGGCTGGCAGACAGGAAGCAAAGAGTAGGAGTGAACGGGTCCTTTTCAGGATGGCAGACAGTGACTAGTGGGGTGCTGCAAGGCTCAGTGCTGGGACCCCAGCTATTTACAATATACATTAATGATTTGGACGAGATAATTAAATGCAACATCTCAAAGTTTGCGGATGACACGAAGCTGGGGGGCAGTGTTAGCTGTGAGGAGAATGCAAGGAGGCTGCAAGATGACTTGGATAGACTGGGTGAGTGGGCAAATGCATGGCAGATGCAGTATAATGTGGATAAATGTGAGGTTATCCACTTTGGTGGCAAAAACGGGAAGGTAGACTATTATTTGAATGGTGACCGATTAGGAAAAGGGGAGATGCAGCGAGACCTGGGTGTCATGGTACACCAGTCATTGAAAGTAGGCATGCAGGTGCAGCAGGCTGTGAAGAAAGCAAATGGTATGCTGGCATTCATAGCAAAAGGATTTGAGTACAAGAGCAGGGAGGTTCTACTGCAGTTGTATAGGGTCTTGGTGAGGCCACACCTGGAGTATTGTGTACAGTTTTGGTCTCCTAATCTGAGGAAAGACATTCTTGCCATAGAGGGAGTACAGAGAAGGTTCACCAGACTGATTCCTGGGATGGCACGACTTCCATATGAAGAAAGTCTGGATAGACTCGGCTTGTACTCGCTGGAATTTAGAAGATTGAGGGGTGATCTCATAGAGACTTACAAAATTCTTAAGGGGTTGGACAGGCTAGATGCAGGAAGATTGTTCCCGATGTTGGGGAAGTCCAGGACAAGGGGTCACAGTTTAAGGATAAGGGGGACGTCTTTTAGGACCGAGATGAGAAAATCGGTTTTCACACAGAGAGTGGTGAATCTGTGGAATTCTCTGCCACAGAAGGTAGTTGAGGCCAGTTCGTTGGCCATATTTAAGAGGGAGTTGGATGTGGCCCTTGTGGCTGAAGGGATCAGAGGGTATGGAGAGAAGGCAGGTACAGGATATTGAGTTGGATGATCAGCCATGATCATATTGAATGGCGGTGCAGGCTCGAAGGGCCGAATGGCCTGCTCCTGCACCTAATTTCTATGTTTCTATGTTTCAAATGTGACCACACTTGACCAATATCCTGTGATCAATCATCCCATCACGGAATTTAGTACAGTTCAAGAGTGTTTACGGGCTTCTGAAGAAGCAAGTCATGAGGTTGGCCAAGAATATGTCATTACAACTATCGACTTGGGTGTCTGCATGAAGGCATATCCTCTCATGTGGAGTCATCCTGCAAAGTACAAGAAACACATTGTGTTGGTTGGCACATTTCATGTCATTTGTGCAAACTTCAAAATGCTTGGAAAGAAAATGGAAAGATCCGGACTTCAGGATGTCCTCATGGAATGGGACTCATGTCTACTGGTTCTATGAAAGGTGTTATGACAGGAAAGAACTACGACAGAAGTCTGCACTGCCACAATACGATGGTGGAGTGCTGCTTGGATAGGCTCCTTCTTGATGAATTCCTGTCTATGGCTGGAAAAGATGCAGTGCTGCCCGGTATACCAGAGGAATCAAAGGGCATCTTTCAAGAGCTAATCCGATCGGCAACAAACCAGACACTTGCTGAAGTCATGGCGAATGCAGATCTTAACACATTGATGGAGTCGTATGAGAGCTTTAAAGCTGATGTTCGACAAGGATCTCTTGGGAAGATTGCACAATTTTGGTTGTCGTACACGGATTCTGTGTGGATTGCTCTCATTGATTAGGTCTGTGAAAGAGAACAACTTTCCGTTGTACTTGCACTGTCTGTTTCTTATGCCCGATCTCTTCTTTACCTTTGGTGGTCACAATTACTCCCGCAATCTGACCTACCTTGCTGTGTTCTTGGCAAACATCGAAGAATCACATCGAAGAAAGTGTTGGCTTTCCTCGAAAGAGGTGTCATCAGTGTCGCTAGGTCGTTCATACCAGGAAAACCGATGTGCTGTTGACAAAACGATTGAGGAGACGATCATGAAGCATGGAAAATCACGAGGTAGTGTAGTGGTGATGGGCTCTCTGGCATCTTGGAGAATCACGGTGCTTATTAGAGATGGATTCGAACTTCAACAGAAAAGGCACACTTTCTCTCCTCAACTTTCAGCCTCGCAGACGTGACTTCTGGTACCAATCGCGGAAGCAAACACAGAGATCAACAACCAACTGAGATAAGGAAAAGTGAAGCATGTGTAAAGAAAGACATTGATGCTGTAAAGACGCTTCCTGAATCATTTTGACGTAGATGACACGACTGGGTTTGTATGTACTCTCTTCTGGTGAATGTGTTCTGGCTGAAGTTGAGAAAGATGTCATAAAGGTACTTACCACAGGGAAAAGAACAGAAAGAGAAGTTCATCAAAGAGCGACTTGAGAAAAAGACAGCATTCTCTGAACCCATCAAGAATCTGAAGCTCAAAACTATGGCAGAAACAAAGAAAAGTGTGAAGCTGAAAACATCTGAACGAAAGGTTATAGAGTACAAGCAACAAGGAGATATTGCTTTTCAACTGATGGTCAAAGCACCAAGTTCTGGCAGTCAACTCAATCTATGGGAGATTATGAATACTCTATGACCCCTGTACCCTACTGCATTGATACATCAGACAACTTATTTTCAAAGAATGATAAATCCAAGGGCCTACAGTACTTATTGAAAGATGTAGACAACTCACAACCTCCTGCCAGTATCAAGACATTGATAGTGGAAGATGGCAATGCTGCATTCTACTATCGCAAAGAGATTCCTGTAAATTTCAAAGAGATTGGCATCAAAATCTTTAATGCATTGTCATCTAATGATGTAGTCTTTAGTACCGATATGTACAAACCAGATTCAGTGAGGTCAAGTGAACGGACACGCCGTGGGTGTGCAGAGAAGAGAATAATCAAAGGAGGAAAGACCAAAAAACCAAGAGATTGGAAGCAGTTCTTGACTAATGATGAGAACAAGAAACAACTCATTGAACTTCTTGATGTGTGGAGTGAGCATGACTTGGCAAAGAGGCGACATCGAAGGAAGGTGATCTTCAATAAGGAAGGAGAGGCCACACTTCTTACTTCTCAGAATGGGAAAGAGACACTGCAGTCTGAGATTCAATCCCTGAAGTCAAACCTAGAAGAAACAAACTCGCAAGTCATCCTATACTGCAACTGTGGCAAAAGAGCAAGGATATGACCACGTACAAGTCAAAAGCCCAGACAGCGATATCTTTTTCATATTATTTCACTATGCAAACAGCATTCAAGACACCACAGTGTTCTTTGACACAGGGAGAGACAACAGGCAAAGGCAAACAGATGTCAACCATTTTGCAAAGCAGTCCTCCTCAGAATACTGGTCAGACTTACTTGGACTGCATGCGTTCTCAGGCTGTCTCAACATGTGCCTTCAAAGGAATCGGCAAAGTCAAGCCAATCAAACTGATGCAACAGCATAACAAATTTGTGAAACCTCTGGCAGAGCTTGGTGATTTTCACAGAGTTGAAGATGATATGGTCACTTAGTGGATTTTTTTATGTATCTTTCCTAAGAAACAGACTCAATTGCAAGTACCAAATTCACGGACCCCCAGGAAAGAGGGCAAAGTGTGAAAAAACACAATTTTGACATATATAAAATGAGGGTTAAAAAAACAGTCCAAATGAGTTTTTTTCTTGGGAACATCATTTTTCCAACTGAAGAGATACAGATGAACAAAATGACACCCAAGAAGTCGGATCATTGGGTGGGTGCACGGTAGGCCCCTCTGGCCCATGGACTAATTGGCTTATCTGGAAGGTTAGATTGCATGGAAACCAAGGCGAGCTAACTAATTGGTTCCAAAAAATACAAAT
Source organism: Okamejei kenojei (assembly GCA_035221665.1). Lineage (NCBI taxonomy): Eukaryota > Metazoa > Chordata > Chondrichthyes > Rajiformes > Rajidae > Okamejei > Okamejei kenojei. The sequence goes on along the minus strand of CM069135.1, from coordinate 56,863,467 downwards.
TACTAGACTAAGTGGGATCCGTTGGGTCTCATGTTCACACGAGAGGGCTGGTTCCCCCAATATAATATTCCACCATGTGCTGGCAGCTCACTCACGACTAGTAGGCTGGCAGTTGACTCACGGCTATTCCTTGAAATTCCAGGAATTTCAACCAGGGTGCAAGGCCACCAAATTCAAATGCAGTTTCCTACTATTTCAAGCAGCGTGCAAAGCCATCAAATTCAAGTGCAGTTTCTTACCACTTCAAGCAGAGTGCAAGGCCACAAAATTCAATTGCAGTTTCATACCACTTCAAGCAGGGTGCAAGGCCACCAAATTTTTTCACACAGAGTGGTGAGTCTCTGGAATTCTCTGCCACAGAAGGTAGTTGAGACCAGTTCATTGGCTATAAGAGGGAGTTAGTGGCAGGTACAGGATACCGAGATGGAAGATCAGCCATGATCATATTGAATGGCGGTGCAGGCTCGAAGGGCCGAATGGCCTACTCCTGTACCTATTTTCTATGTTTTTATACCATTTCATGCAGGGTGCAAGGCCACCAAATTCAAATGCCGTTTTAGACCATTCCATGCAGGGTTCGAGGCCACCACATTCAAATGCAGTTTTATAGCATTTCAAGCAGGGAGAAACCACCATAAACCCACTATAAAACCGCACAAAACACCACACTCACAGTTCAGTAGACGGTCAGTTGATTCACAGCTCAGACAGAGTCATGACCTCTCCCTCCCCCAACTAGCAGAGTCTGAGCCACGCCCACACGTCCGGGTTTTATAATCCCTCCCCCTTCCCACGGGAAGGGGCGTGGCCTTCATGGCGTGATTGACAGGAGAGAGATTCTCAACATTTTTAAACACTAATAACAGTTTTATTTTTCATTGATGGGAAGAATCCTCTGCACCTGATGAGCGGAGTAACATGGCCAAAAATCACAGCCATAAGTGGAAGCGTTTTTAATATCAATATACTGTGCAAACAGGAAGTTGTCAAGTTTAGTCACCATTTACTGTGCTTTATTTCAAACCAATAACCATTTGCTGTGCTTTATTTCAAACCAACTGCCACCAACAACCGTTTGCTGTGCTTTATTTCAAAACCAACCACCACCAACAACCATGTCAAACCAACCAACCACCAACAACCATTTGCTGTGCTTTATTTCAAACCAGCCACCACCAACAACATTTGCTGTGCTTTATTTCAAACCAACCACCACCAACAACCGTTTGCTGTGCTTTATTTCAAACCAACCACATTTTTATTTTCAAACCCCATTAAGGGCACTCATGGTCAGTAAAACCACACTTACAGTTTTAGTAGAAATGTGTTCAGTGTTATTCACAGCTCAGACTGAGAGATGTGACCCTCCCGCTCCCCCATCTTGCAGAGACTGACTGAGAGACTCAACACTTCCAGGTTTTATTGTCCCTCTGGAAGGGGCATGGCCCTCAGGAGAGGGAATCTCAACATTTTTTAAACACTAATAACTCTTTTATTTTTCATCAATGGGAAAAATCCTCTTGTCCTGCACAGCAGAGGGAGACTCTAAGATGGCCAAAAATCACAGCTGTAAGTGGCAGCGTTTTTTCAAAAATCAATATACAGAACAACAGGAAGTGGTCAAGATCAGACTTTTAGTAATTATAGATATGCGTGTATGTAGACATACATGCATGTGCATGCACATATATGTAGCATATGCATATTAACGATGCATATTAACAATGTCATTAACATTGTTAGTAAATTTGTGGATGCCACGAAAATAGGTGGTCGAGTAGACAGTGAGGAAGGATATTTAAGTTTACACCAATCATTTTCTCCAGAGATGCTGCCTGACCTGCTGAGTTACTCCAGCATTTTGTATTTATCTTTGGTATTAACCAGCATCTGCAGTTCCTTCTTATTACAAATAGTCGGAGTGATTGCTGCAGATTAATCACCAATCTCTATTTAAACTGGCTCCAATTGTCAGATCTGCTATATAAATATTTTGATCTTGATTTTAAACAAAAATGTGAATATTTTTTCCAAGCTGGTGATTGTTGAGTCGCAACCAGATTAATATATGTTCACTCTGCTGTCATTGAGACACACCAGGAGGTCACAATTTGTCAACAGATTTTCATGTTAATTCAGTGCTGCACTTTCTTACTGAAGAGACATTGGAACCCTTCAGCTGCCCTGTGATCACTGTTCACTGGCTCCTGGACCGACCTGTTTTTCTTTCAGCATGGTCCAGGCACGAATCTTTCCTCAGGAAGTCACACTCCAGCACGTTGATCAGAATCCTCCTCAAGCTTTTTGACACAATGCATTAAAGTTCTGAGGGTCCTGGCAAAAAAAAAAAACGTTTTAATAACAAAAACTATTTAAGCAGTTTAAAAAATTAAAAACTGACAAAATAATTGAGTTTTTTCTGGGCTCACTTGCAGACAACTTTGATACTCTTTAAAATAGCTTGACTAAATCAAATGAATCGCTCTATTTATTTTTCTGCTGGCAGCTCATTTTTCCAATTAATTTTAATGGGACTTCTGCACCATTGCCAGGCCTAATCTGGCCCAGTTCAGTGGGCAACTTTCCCAGCCTGAGTGCTGGGAAGTCTGCAGAAGTTGTTTTCTGTCTTGTCGGACTGCATCGGAGTCTAGAGCCAGCATTTAGCTCAGTGCAAGCTTGCATTCATTCAGGCATGACTCTGTTATACACTTTTATAAATAAAAAGAATATTGGAAATGCCCAACAATAGCAGGCCGCATGTATAGGTGGAGAAACAGAGATAACATGCAAAATGTCTTTGAAATGTTAATAGAGTAGGACAGCACAGAAATGGGCACTGTGGCCCAACTCTCGCCCCATGCGATCTTGCTGCCTATCCATGCTAATCTTATTTGGCTGCATTAGGCCTGAATTCCTTTACTCCTTTCTCATCCAACTGCCTGTCCAAATGTTTAAATGTTGTAATTGCATTTGCCTCTACCACGTCCTCTGGTAACTGATTCTATATCACCACCATCCTGTGTGTGGAAAACACGCCCCTTTCAAATTTATTCCCTCTCGCCTAAACCTTATGCTCTCCAGTTTTAGACTACCCCAGCCTTGGAAAAAGTTTCTGACCATTTCACCTATCTATGCCCCTCATCATTTTATAAACATACTAGACCAACTGGGACCCGTTGAGTCCCTGTCACACGGGAGGCCTGGTTCCCCAACGCAACCCGTTCCCCCAACGCAATATTCGACCACTCACCCATAGCACCTACAGGAGGCCTGGTCCCCCAACGCAACCCATTTCCCAACATAAGATTCCACCACTCACCCATTCCCCCAACGCAACCCATTTCCCCAATGCAATATTGCACCACTGACCCATAGCCCCCAACTGTGCAGGTTGGCTCATTTTTAACACAATATTCGACCACTCACCCTTAGCCCCCATTGGAGGCATGTTCTCCCAATGCAACCCATTCCCCAACGTAAGAATCCACCACTCCCCCTTTCCCCCAACGCAACCTGTTCCCCCAATGCAATATTCCACCACTTACCCATGAACTGTACAGGTCAGTTCATTTTTTCACCCTCCCTCATTTTAAACTTTAAAAAAAGGTGCAATTGCACTAACGTTTTTTATTCTTTAATGTGATGTAGGTGCCACCAACAAGGCCACCTTTTGTTATCCATACCTAATCATTAAACTTTCAATTTAGAGAGTAATTAAAAGGCTTTGCAATCACAAATGTGCTGGGTTAGGCTGGCAGATTCTTCCCCTGAAGGTAATTTGCTGGCAAGGACTCAATTTCCTGGGATAGCAACATTGTGAGGTCATAGTTGGGAACTGCCAGTGCAGATTTGAAGAAATTCTTCACAAAGTGGGATTTTGTTCAAGCCTAAAAATGTTAATAACTTGTAAAATATAATATCAATCTGAACGAAACTTGACACAAATCACCACAGGACAACTGTGAGAAAGGTGGTGCAAAAAATTGTAGCGTGTATCATTTTGGTGAAGATCCGGGATCACAATACGCACACATAGATAGATAGACCCAAACAAGTTGAGAGTTTTATTTTAGTAATATATATATAGATAGATATATAGATAGATTGATAGATAGATATGGGTATAGACGTAAAGCCATTTGATAGCCTCTTATGTTCCTCTGAGAATCATTCCAATTTATCCAGTCTTTCTTTGTGAGTAAAATCATCCATTCCAGGCACCATCCTATTGAATCTACCACATCTTTGCTGTATTGTGGCGACCAGACCTATGCACAATATTTCACCTGTGGCTTGAACCAGTGTTTTATGTTGCTGATGTGTGACATCCCGCCACTGATGCTCCGTGCCTTAGCCAACGCGGGCAAGTCTGCTGAATGTCTTCACCACTTGACTGACCTGTGTCATTATTTTCAGGAAGCTGCATTCTTGCATCCTTAAGATAGACACATAATGCTGGAGGAACTCAGTGGGTCAGGCAGCTACTCTGGAGAAAAACAATAGGTGACATTTCAGTTTGGAACCCTTCTTCAGATTCTGAAGAAGGGTTCCGACTCAAAACGAAGATAGACACAAAATGCTGGAGTAACTCAGCGGGTCAGGCAGCATCTCAGGAGAAAATGAATAGGTGACGTTTCAGTGTCTGAAGAAGGGTTCTGACTTGAAATGTCACCTATTTTTCTCCAAAGATGCTGCCTGACCCGCTGAGTTACTCCAGCATTTTGAGCCTATCTTCGGTAAATGAGCGTCTGCAGTTCCTTTCTACATTTTTTCTTGCATCCAAAAGGTCCTTTTGTACATCGACATTCCTAAGGTCTTTGCTATTTACTGTATGTGCCTTGTCAGTGTCTAATGAAACACAATGTATTACCTTACATTTGTCATGATTAAATTCTATGGCTCCTCTCAACTTTTCAACTGATCTATGTCCGTCTGTACGCTTTCACAATTTTCTTTAGTGTTTGCTTTTCTGCCAATTTTTTTGTGTCCGCAAACCCATTAATCAGTCCGCCCACGTTCCTATTCAAGTCATTTATCCATGCTCTCTACTTAAACATGCACTCTGTGTATTTTGGTTCATGAACCTTTGGCCAGTAGAGCTAATTTCTCTTTGTTTTTGTTGGATCATTCTATCAAACTTTCTCTGAATATTAGACACAAAGTGCTGGAGTAATTCAGCAGATTAGGCAGCATCTCTGGAGAAAAAGGATAGGTGATGTTTTGGGTCGGGAAGGGTTCCGATACAAAACTTCACCAATCCTTTTTCTCCAGAGATGCTGCCTGACCCGCTGAGTTACTCCAGTATTTTGTGTCTATCTTTGGTATAAACCAGCACTTGCAGTTTTTTTGTTTCTACCGTCTCTGAATCTTCTCTGCTCAAGAGTTGCATCTCTTTCCTCTCTGTTCAATCCACATTTCGGGAAAATATGTTTATCGAAGGTTTTCATTTCCTCCTTGAAGCTCGATTCCAAGAATCATGTTCTGGCTCAACAATGTTACAATAGACAATAGGTGCAGGAGTAGGCCATTCGGCCCTTCGAACCCACACCGCCATTCAATGTGATTATGGCTGATCATCCACAATCAGTACCCCGTTCCTGCCTTCTCCTCATATCCCCTGACTCCGCTATCTTTAAGAGCCCTATCTAGCTCTCTCTTGAAAGTATCCAGAGAACTGGCCTCCACCGCCCTCTGAGGCAGAGAATTCCACAGACTCACAACTCTCTGTGTGAAAATGTGTTTCCTCATCTCTGTTCTAAATGGTTTACCCCTTATTCTTAAAAAGTGGCCCCTGGTTCTGGACTCCCCCAACATCAGGAACATGTTTCCTGCCTCTAGTGTATCCAAACCCTTAATAGTCTTATATATTTCAATAAGATTCCCTCTCATCCTTCTAAATTCCAGAGTATACAAGCCCAGCCGCTCCATTCTCTCAGCATATGACAGTCCCGCCATCCCAGGAATTATCCTTGTGAACCTACGCTACACTCCCTCAATAGCAAGAGTGCAGTTTCCTGGAGATTGTGTTCTATGCCATAAATTCTGAAGCCCAGAGTATTTCATTCTTTTTTTTGACTGTCCTGCTGTGTATTAATAATAGTTTCCTGGATGTTCTATTGCAACCACTTTAGAAATGTATCATTAAAATTAGTTTGTTCCTCAGAACTAAATGCATCGCTTTGGATTGCTGTGTTCAACTCTTATCTGCCATCTGCCTAATCCTTTCAATAATCTGGCTGTGTCTTTAGAAGTCTTGTACTGTTCTCCTCAATGTTTGTTGTCGGTATTGATGCATTGACAAAAATTTTTATCCTTATGCCCCTGTCCCACTTAGGAAACCTGAACAGAGACCTCTGGAGACCTTGCGCCCCACCCAAGGTTTCCGTGAGGTTCCCGGAGTTCCTGGAGGTTTTGGTAATTCTCCCTAATAGTCGGGGCTTCTTCTATGTTCCTGCGTTTATTTCAACAAATTCAAAACCGGCCTCGACTAAAAATAGGTAGCCGTTTGGTCGAAGCCAGTGGAGTGGGGTTGCTATTTACTTACAGGCAGTCGAAGGCAATCTCCTTCGCTGATCGGCCATTTTGATTGGCTCATTGGAGTTTTCAGCAAAGATCCTATAAGATCTTAGGTTTTCAGGACCTAGAAAATCCGCCAGATGGTAAAATGCCCGCTAACTTTATTAAACTAATTAAAACTGTCTCCACTCCTTCTCCCCCCCTTCCCCCCCCTTCTCCCCCCCCCTTCTCCCCCCCTTCTCCCCCCTTCTCCCCCCTTCTCCCCCTATCCCCCCCTCTCCCCCCCTTCTCCCCCCTTCTCTCCCCCTTCTCTCCTCTTCTCTGCCCTTCTTTCTCCTTCTCTTTTCCCTTCTCCCTCCCATTTTATTCTGTCCTTCTCTGTCCTTCTCTCCCCTTCTTTCCCCTTCTCACCCTCCCTCCCGCGCTCTCTAATTGACTTACCGTGTTCGGTGGCAGCCGTTTACCTTCCTCTTAATCGTGCAGACAGCGCTCCTCCGCTGTCCCTGGCCCCCACCTTCACGATGTGCGTGTGTGTGTGTGTGCGGTCGGTAGCAAAGATCCTGTAGGATCTTTGGTCAGTAAATGCAGTTCACGCTTCGGTCGAGGCTTTCCAGGCGAGAGACCTTGGGTGGGGCGCAAGATCTCCAGAGGTTTCCGTTCAGGTTTCCTAAGTGGGACAGGGGCTTTACCATTCCCTGTGGTACATACTTTGACTACAGTGCGAAAAGCACCCATTTGCTTCCTTGCAACTAATGCCCTCTAATCCAAGAAGCATACTGGATTGCTCATTGCTTTTTTCATTGCCAATGTAAGGTAGTTGAAACAATGTTGATATGCTTTCTGATTAACTGAATAATTGATTAATTTTGAAGAATTAAAAACATCAGCACTAAAACATCTTTCAGATTCAGCTGAGCTAGGAAGAATTATGCTTGCTCTGTACATCTTTTCAAGTGTGCTTTCCAGGACAACCTTTTCTTTCTTCATTATCTTCAAATTGTCTTGCAGGTTTGAAAATGACACCATTGGCTTTGGCTTCTAGACATTTTTTCTGGAGAGACCTCGTCACAAATTCCCTTTCTCGTACTTGGGATTTTCAGACCTTATACTTTCCAGTCATTTTTGATGTTGATACTTCGGGTCAAAGTTTCAAAAAGAATTCTGTCTAAAGTTGTCAAATGTTCAATAACAAACCCGGGTGTTTCTGTTCATTGCTTCTTGAAATGCAAAATAATTGTTCCATCGTTTGTGCAAGATGGAATGCCAACTGGCTTGTTTGAAAGAACTGGGACAAATTTGAAGGCATATTTGTGTTCCAGATGATATTTGAAAATTGTTTCAAAATGCTTGCACTGCATATTCTTTTTGTTCACAAGAAAGTTACGTCAAATGTTCACCTTCTTGCCTTGAAAATCAGTCCAGTTATTCATCATTTTGTTGTTCGGGATTTTTTGAGTCTACAATTATTTGTGCCTCTGTTATTTTCCAGGATATTTCTGTATGTCCTTCCTATTAACTGGTGTACAGACAAATCTCTGGTTCACTTTGCACAGTGTTGGAGATTTTTGTTGTACAAATACGACCAAAAGTTTATCCGCATTTTCCGAGAATTTGGCATCATGAGGTTATTGTGCCTGCAAGTTATCTTCTTGCTATGAATCTGTATGTAATTCCAGGTAGATCTAGTGAGCAATGAAGTTAAATTGATTCTGTCAAAGACTTTAACTGTGATGTTGAGGTGAGTGAGAAATCTCTGGAGTTGTTGCAGCTTCCCATGTTGTTTAAGGGTATAGATGTTATTTGTTTCATACTTTATCCATCAAATTTGACTTTGTTTATGGGCAGTTGGAGTCGGTCCAAAATCAGTTGGAGGTTCTTGGCATTGATTTTTTTTCAATGGCTGCTTAGAGTAAAATGTATCTGAAGTAAAAATCACCTTGAATTACTTTGTAAATTCTACAGTGACTTCATTGTTTGCTGATTTACACTGAGGAGTGTAAATACTAAGATTATTTTCAGTAATTATAATGTGGAATTTAGTGATAATAATCGTAATAATTCACAGATTGGTGTTTGAGGAGTTGGGGTGGTAGAGGTAGTTGAAATTAGAGAGGGATGTCATGGGGGGGTTTCTCCTCCAACTTCCTGTTTCCTTTCTGGAAAAATTCTGCATGCTTAATATTTATTTTGCTGCGATTAGCAAAGCAGGAGGCAGGTCATGTTGCAGTTGTATACAGTTGGTGAGGCTGCATTTAGAATATTGTGTTCAGTTCTGGGCACCATTTTGTTGGAAAGATGTAGTCAAGTTGGAAATGGTACAGAAAAGATTTACGAGGATGTTGTCAGGACTCAAGGATCTGAGCTATAGGGAGTGGTTAGAAACATAGAATCATAGAAATTAGGTGCAGGAGCAGGCCATTCGGCCCTTCGAGCCTGCACCGCCATTCAATATGATCATGGCTGATCATCCAACTCAGTATCCTGTACCTGCCTTCTCTCCATACCCCCTGATCCCTTCAGCCACAAGGGCCACATCCAACTCCCTCTTAAATATGGCCAACGAATGGCCTCAACTACTTCTGTGGCAGAGAGAATTCCACTCTCTGTGAGTAAAAACGATTTTCTCATCTCGGTCCTAAAAGACATCCCCTTATTTTTAAATGTGTAACCCCTTGTCCCGGACTTCCCCAACAGATTATTTCGGGAACAAATCTTCCTGCATCTAGCCGTCCAACCAAACCTTAAGAATTTTGTAAGTCTCTATGAGATCACCCCTCAATCTTCTAAATTCCAGCGGGAGTTCAAGCCAAGTCTCTATCCAGTCTTTATTCATATGGAAGTCGTCCACCCCAGGAATCAGGTTCCTGTGAACCTTCTCTGTACTCCCTCTATGGCAAGAATGCTTTCCTCAGATTAGGAGACCACCTAAACTGAACGCAATACTCAGGTGTGGCCTCACCAGACCTGCTACAACTGCAGTAGACCCTCCCTGCCTCTTTGTACTCAAATCCTTTTGTTATGAATGCCAACATACCATTCCGCTTTCTTCACAGCCGGCTGCACCTGCCCTGCCCTACTTTCAATGATGGTGTACCATGACACCAGGTCTCGCTGCATCTCCCCTTTTCTTTATCGCGTCACCATCAAATAATAGTCTACCTTGCTGTTTTGCCAGCAAGTGGTTAAGCTCACATTATCCACATTATTATACTGCATCTGCCATGCATTTGCTCGCTCACCAGTCTATCCAAGTCACCCAATGCAGCCTCCTAGATCCTCCTCACAGCTAACACTGCCCCCCAGCTTTGTGTCATACGCTAACCTTCGAGAATGGTGGCATTTTAATTCCCTCGTCCAAATCATTATTGTATATTGTAAATAGCTGAGGTCCCAGCCAAGAGCCTTGCGGCACCCCACTAGTCACTGCCTGCCATCCTGAAAAGGACCCGTTACTCCTACTCTCATTGCTTCCTGTCTGCCGCCAGTTTCTCTATCATCAATACTGAACACCAATACCGTGTGCTTTAAGTTTGTATACCAATCTCTTGTGTGGGACCTTGTCGAAAGCCTTCTGAAAGTCCAGATACAACACATCCACTGCTTCTTGTTGAGCTGTCTAGGAAAAAAAATAAAATACTCTTTTCCTTGGACGTAGACGGATGAGGGGTGATCTTATGGATGTATGCAAAGTCATGAGAGGAATAGATTGGATAGACACACAGAATCTCTTGCCCAGAGTAGGGGAATTGACAACCAGAGGACATAGGTTTAAGGTGAAGGGGATACGATTTAATAGTAAGATTAAACGAGAACTTACCAAGTTTGAAGGTTGATCTGTATTTTACGAGGAGTCGCGGTGAGGGATTTCGTGAAGACCCCGCCAGCACGCATGCGTGGCATCCTTCAAAGCAGCGTTGTGGAATCACAGAAACACATCATGACTAAAATAATAAGATGAAGAACGTAGAACTTCCTAGTTGACCTTATGATAGAGGGTGGGAGCGGTGGACAACGAAATCCTCACCGCCGACTCCTCGTAAAATACAGATCCAACTTCAGACTTGGAAAGTTCTCGTTTAATCTTACTATTTTACTTCGGAGTCACGTGAGTGGGACTTCGTGAAGATTTCTAGCTCTGTGATTTCACGCCTGGACAAGTCCAAGCTTATCCACACTGCCCGCAGTATGATGACGGAGGCAGGAAGGCTGTTAATGCAGTTTCAGTCGAACAAACTGGCTGAAAAATCAACACAATTTATTACATCAAATAAACAACAAAATAACCCCTAATTGGGGACAGACATTCACTGAGCGGTATTTCTCTGGACAGCTCTGCGAATGTAGCAGGGGCGACCAGTGGCTTGTTGTGAACCGATGAAAGGTTTCTTCACTGGCCCAGCCCGCGGTGGCGAGGATGTGGCCCATGGGCACCTCCATGGCCCTCGCTGCTGATGTGGATGCAGCCATGGTGGAATGAGCCTTAAAATTGTTAGTAGCAGCTCCTGCTGCAGCACTCCCAGCACCACCTGAGCCACCTGGCGATAGTCTGTACAGTCACCCGATGATGCGGAGGTTTGTGGTGATGAGGAGCCCCTGTTCCTTCATACCTGATGCGTCTGTAACCGGAGTGTAGTGGTGGATGGATGGGTGACTATGCTGAGGCGTGGCATCTACAGGGTACACCCGAAATTCCAAACTGCCAGCCCAATGTGGCTGCTGTGATGCTTCAATAAAATCTAGGCCCCGTAAATTTCTTTGGACCCGGGGTTGCCACCATGCTGTCCGTCGTGATTTTGTAAGTTGGATGTTGGGCTCTAGTCGTTGCCCCAACAGCATCACCACCTTGCGCGGGTGCGCAGTAACCCGTGGTAGCTCCTTCCTATGGCGCCCGCTCTCAGTAGGGTACAGCCGCTCCCAATCCCACGTTACTGTATATCTGGTCGCAGACGGGTGGGGTTGACATTCATCAAAAGTTTACGACAACAGGATGGTTGGAGTGATACCTATATCCAGGAATGATGAGGACAGCGCAATCCTGGCGCTGTTGATGGCATGTAGCTGAGGCAGCATCGAAATGGAGGCAGATAGAAACTCCAGGAATCAGGTATCGTTGCCGATTTGAAGTCCTTGTTGGTTGGGCACAGCATGCCTACATTCTGAGTTGGGTGAGGTATGTTTTCGAGTTGATTTCGGCTTGATGGGCAATAAGTTTTATGGCTGTGATGAGTTGCATGGCCGGATGGTGGTTTTTCAGAACTGCAGGCAACAAGTTTTAAGTGACATGGCCAGGATGATAACCCACGTAATGGTGGTGAGTAATCAATTTGGGCTGTTTCCCAATGCATCATGGTTGTTTTGAAATTTTAACGACCATCGGGTACCAATGTTGTGTAGGCAGTCGGGAGGGGAATGTCAAAATATGCAGTCTGCAGATTCCAGTTTAATCTTTGCAATACCGGACTGATGTGGCCCTGAAATCGGGGAAATGCGTGCAAAACAATTTCCCCCAATGGATAGAAAAACGCATCCATTGCTCTTTGCCAAAGGGTCTGGTTCCAGACACATCCGTTGGCATCTGATGTTCAGCGCTGGACGCAAACTAGATCAAATATATGGATGTTCCTTGTGAGCTTATTTGTCTCAAAAATTGGAGGTTTCAACATCCAATCGATTCGTTGCATTTGAATACTAGTGACCTGGTGTCGCCACTGTATTAAAGCTTCCCAGGGAAATAGGTCGCAGAGTAATCCAAATTTCCTATTCTCAATGCACCAGTGCCAAATTGTGTTAGCAATTCATAACAAGGATAGCGATGTTACACCCTCATGATTGATTGGAAGACACCACTGTAGTATTATCTATTGAAGGCGGACCTGTAAATGCGTGAATTAGTTATAGTATGCACCGCAATCTTTGACGATGCCCCAGGCATTTTATTAGGATCCCGTGTGTCTCCAGGATATAGACTCATGAGATGTTGATATGCCACACAACTGGGACATGTATCCGTTGACTCCCCAGCTTGGGCGCTTGGTCAGTTTTGTAGCACAAAAGTAAGGGTTGCTTATATGATGAGTCTGTGACACTTCTAATATTGTCAAACCCACATTTGCAGGCTCGGTTCTAGCTTCAGTGGTGGTAACCGGATTGGCTGATCAAAGTGCCAGCATTTGTTTTTTATGCTGTGATCTTTGTTTTTGTATAAATTTCGGTTGTATAGTGGTTCCGACTTGTGGATGGGAATGTAGCTACCAATTCTTCCCTTAACTTTTGCTGTTTGCCGAGCAATGATGGTCGGGTACCATGGCACATGTAAAGACGGTGAGCTCTTTCTATTACTAGCAGTTAGCTTTGTTGGTTTGGGATGGTAATCTTCAGTAAGTTGGTGTCTGGCGGGAACCACAAAGTATATAATCATAACCGTACCAGGTGCAAATTTTGTTTGTTGGAGGATTACAAATCCAGCGCTTCTCGAACAGAGGCCTTAGTTTGCCAGCATGACCCGTTGTAGCCACATTGGAGGGTCTGACCCACCCATCTAGGGATATCATCCAAATTTGCCTCTATAACATGATAATTTTGTTTTTCGGGAAGAGAATATATAGTTTTACCAATTGGTATAAGCTAGTGGTGTGGTGATTTCCATTGGGCAATGCCTTGTATTCCATAATGACCCTTCTAGACAAACTTTAGGAATTTTTCCTGTGAGCCTCTGAGTGGGGACCGTTATAGTATGCTTCTTACAAATCGATGCTGCCATAACGTACCTGGGTAAATGCATCTGCTGGCTGTCTTCCAAAGTAATCTTTTTGAAGTGGGTATATTGTACAAAAGTGTTTAGCTCAGTTCAGTTTTTAGAATCCGACATCCCCATCTTTATTTAATTCTGGGTGATGAGTTGGACAAAAACTCAATAGGTTTCCATTGCTTGGTTTTGCCCAATTACCCTTTTGCTGCTAGCCGTTATAATTTCTGCATGTCTGTCTATTTTTTTGGGGATAGAGTAAACTTCCTACGAGGCGAATGTGGGTTAGGGGGATTTATCTCCAATAAATTCTTAAACATACCTGTGAACCCATTTGTAAAATAACCTATATGTGGTGACATTTTTACCATTATGTCCAAAAAGCGGCAATCGCCCACTATTCGTGAAGGTGGGATCGTCGCGCGTGGGAGGAACCAGACCTTATCTCATGGGGGTTATTACGGCGGTTTGTACGTACGGTGTTTTGGGTGGATGTTGTGGAGGTTGACGGGGGAGGGCGGCGGCCGCTTTTCCAATGATGGCCGCTGGTTTGGTGGCCTAGCACTAACGAATAGGTTCAGTGTGTTTTGCGGAAGTGAAGGGGTGTAGGACCTTTGTGTCTGTCCGGCAGTACGTGGGTTCACGTTGTGTTTGGCTGTTGCGGTGGTTTTGATGTGAAGTATGGCGTCGGAGGTTTCATGAGGCCAGATGTTTTGGGCTACTTGACAGTTCCTTCCACTGTGAGAGCCAGGATCTACAAACAACTGATGCGGCGAGTATTTGGTGGAGCGGGTTTGTTATTGTCGGCACAACCCACAAATTTGGGTTGAGTGAGGGCTTTATGGACTCTTGCGCAGGAAGTTCTTATCTAATTCTGGGCGTTGCTTCGGTGTGCCAGTGCATCTTCGTTGTTTCACTGGACATTATCCCGTCCCAGGGTCTAGCAACGCGTTATGCCGTGGATGAGAACATTTAAGATACGCTGTGGAGGGGAATCCCTGCTTCCTGGGGCGTAGTCAAGTGTCCCCGATTGGACATTTATCCAAGGGCACACTGAGGTTGATGCCAGTTCTCGGGCGGTCGTGTTTTCTCCATGGTATATTGAGAACCTGACTGCTCGAAGTTGGTGCGTAGTCAGGTTAATCAAGGGTGCCCGGCACTTTGTGGTTGCAGTGGTTCACCTGTTGGGTGGTAGCGGAAAAACTTTACCCACCACATCAGCATCCTCCTGCATGCTCTGGTCTGCGGGCACTGGGCTGTCCGGTCGTCTAAAACACAGCAGTGGGCAATTGTAGCACTTCTGGTGGCAGTATGAGGATGTGAGTGGGCTCCTCGACGGCTAGTGGTGCCGGTGATTTCCGCTCTTCCGTTACGGTCCCGTGGGGAGTTGTCCATCAGAGCTCCAAGTTCCGCCTCTGATGCGAATGTCCTGCTTTTGCAGCGGACAAGCCGACTTCCCAGGCCCTGCGAACTCACTGGGGTTCCACCATCGGACCACACTCAGTTAAGGTGCTGTCTTGGTCCAATGGCTAGTGACCTACGCCAGAGCAGTAAGCTAATACGATTCGCGCGACGTACTTCGCTAGTACTGTCTTCTCCCGACTGTGGCCGGGCCCACTGTCTGAATAAGAAGCAGTTGAGTGAATCGGTGCCGGCCCCCGGAACCTGGCTCCCCGGAGTCCGTGCAGGATACTCCACACTTGCCCATCTTTTGGCGTGGGGGCGGCATGTCGGCCCGCTCCCAGAGCTGAGTGGACCGACCGTTCCTGCTGCCACTGCCCTTGTGATCCGCTGCCTGCGGGGGTTGTGTTTTGTCGGCGGTTATCTGCACTCCAGCAGGGCTACTAGAGCAGCAGTGGAGAGCTGCCAGACTGAACTACGGCAGATCTCCTGGCAGTGGTCAGGTTGGTTGCATTTTGCAGGGTCCCCTGTCGTGCACTGTCCGGCCAGCCCCCTGGGTTTCTGGAACTGGAGAGGGTCGTTGGGATGACAATCGAAGTCCTTTGACATACCTGTTTCCCCCCTCTTTTCTTGGGGGAAGGGGGCTCGAAGTCTGGATCGTTGCATCCAGCCTGGGGTGGTGTTTAAAACTCGGTGTGAGTGGGGCTAAAGTATGGGGAGGCCGACTCCGCATTGTGCACCCACATGTCTCGAAGCTGCCTGGCTCAAAGTGGTGCTTGACATCCTCCGGGGACAAGGGCCGTTGGCTGGTCGATGCTGCCTGGCTCCTCGACAGGTGTTCCTCTAGCACTTGTCAACCTGTGGAGTGAAGGTAAGCCACTTACCTGCGTCAGGTTATGAAGGAGCCGGAAGGAGAGGCGCACTCACCCCCCCCCCCACCCCCCCAGCCTGCCGTTGCAATATGCGAGCGCGCGATATGCCGCGCATGTGATGGCGGGTCTTCACGAAGTCCTCACGTGACTACGAAGTTAAATAGGAATCGAAGGGAGAACTTTTTCACACTAAGGGTGGTGATTTTGTATGGAACAGCTGTTGAGGGAGATAGTTGAAGCAGGTAACGATAACAACGTTTAGAACAATTGGATCTGGTACATGGATGTGTAGGAAGGAACTGTAGATGCTGGTGTATATCGTACGATAGACCGAAAAATGCTGGGACACTCAGTGGTATGGGCAGTTCTCTGGATAGGAATGGGTGCCAGTTATATCGAAGACCTTCTTCTGATGGAGTGTTGGGGGAGAGGGAGTTAGTAAGGTTTCAGGGGTGATAAGAAAAGGGTGAAGAGATCACATATGTGTAGTTAAGGAAAATGTAAATTGATTATTGTTTGCTCATTCGCCCCTGACTCTTAATCTGATGAACGGCCTTCGACGGAAATGTCTCCTTTACTGCTTCAGAGATTCTGCTATCCCCTAGTTACTCCAGCTTTTGATGTCCTATCATTGATACATGGTTATATGCACATGCTTCAGTAGACGATTATAGACCAAAGGAAGGTGATGTTGCGTTGTGTGGGTTTTGGCCAGAAGAGCTGTTTCCATGATGTTATGGAAGTTTTTCTTTTATTAACTTGTCATTATGAGTTATAATGACGAGTTAATAAAGGGAAAAATGACTTGCTTAGATAAAATAGTGCTTCAGAACAGGTTAAATTCCATTTATTTGGCTATTCAAAGAACAAGATTGTCTTCTTTGAAATTGGTTGCATGGTGTCTAGATCATAAACTATCCGACCCATGATCTTTGATAATGGGACAATGTTTTGATAGGTCCTATTGAATATTTTATTATTGATATTGTTTTTTTATTTGTGGTTTTATTTTGTTAATGGATCAGTGAAGCTACAACAATAAAGAATTTACTTGTTCTTTTGTCGGTTTCCTCTGGCATTAAACATTCTTGACTTTGAATTTTATTAACATTACATTGTATATCAGTCCTCCTTCCAGTTTAGGTACACTTTCACTACCTTGACAGCTTTTAAAAAGATTAGTGAAGCAGTGGCTTATTATGATTGAAATAATGGACGCCCACTCAAGTGTAAGTTGTGGGAAGAATAGGGAGGCTGGCTGTGAATTATTTAATTATGTGAATAAAAACCATTGTCATCTATTATTTATTGTAACCTCAACTTGGATATTGAGATCATGGGCAAACCGTTGGAGCGCGACAATTGGGTATATCCATTCACATATATTGCCTCGAATGTATGGGATTATTCAAAGCAATTACGAATACTTGAAAGGTCTGTGGTTGCCTCTAGATATGATTAATATGGTAAGCATGCATGTATGCAAACCTTGGATTGCGGATGTTTAGTTTTATTTTAACCTGTGTTATCTTTTTTCAATGGATTGATACTCATAGTGTGTTGCTTGGGTGATGGGCGCCAATGGTGGGTGCTTTGGATGGATGTTGCTGAGGTTTTTAGTGCAGAGCTGTAGTATTCAGGCAAGGATAATGTTTTCATTACATTGTAGGCTTTGCCTTTGTATAATGGTGGAAAGGTTGCGGAAAGTTGACGGTGTGTTGTGTTTGTGATCAATCACTGAAGGTTATTGGGTGTCTGAATGTCTAAGCAATAGTATATTTGTGGCTGGTTCAGCTCAGTATAGTGATTGTTCGGATCCCAGTTATTTGATGTGATTTGGGATTTTTAATATTGGATTTAATAGGGTAGGGGATATAGTTTTCCTTGTGATGTTAGCCTGGATTTATGGTGCGTTGTGATAATATCGCCTTTTACTCATTAGTCTCATTTAGATGTCTTATCTTTGAGCAACACAAACAAAACGTTCCCTTAGAGCCTTTTGTATTCAGCTTTAAGGAAATGTATTATCACTGTGTTCGCCATAATACAAATTGAAGTATATTTGGGCCAAAACCTGCCACCAATCAGCCAATCTAGACTAATTATCCTCA